>OY284413.1:117673827-118294164 GCA_958301585.1 Merodon equestris | reverse complement strand
TGAGACCTCGCTTAAGAACAGCCCTTATACCTTCAGGGTGGTTCCGATTATTAATAATAATATTTAAACGCGAACATGCCGAAAACTTCGAACGTAATCTGAAACAGTATCACAACATACAGAGAACAGGGAGACTATTTGAATATACCTATAATTAAGATTGAGTGCATAGCTAAGCTAAGCCCTATAAAAATGTAATTTTTAGATTAAATGTTAAGCAATTCTGTAAAAAGTACAACAAAATAAAAAAAGTATTTTTTTAAATAAGTTTATAAAAAAATCATTGGCAACACAAAGGAATACCTAATTAAAAACAACAAATATATACATAGCAAATTAGAAGAGTACAAATTCTCTAAAGAAACAGAGAGATAATCAGCTAAATTATATTAACTTCTCGTACCTTAGCAACAACCTCTTCAGTTGCGACGTCATTAGAAGAAATGTCAGGGGATTTAAACTCACAAAGCTGATCGAGGGAGAATTATGCGTTAGAGATGGGGATAGGTTCTTGCGTAGGTGTTTGTGTTACGAAGCCTTTCCCATTTCTTGTGAACACAGAAAATGAATCCATTTCTTTGCCGGAGGGCATATGCTCTTCGGTATAATTCATGATTGTGCTTTGTAAGACTTTCATATACTCGCACAAGCTTGGTGCTGTCAATCCAAGGTTTGAATTTTGTTTATAGTAGACAGCTTTTGCCTGATTTTAATTTGTTCGTAAGCGAATTTTATGATGATGGCACTGTTTCCAGAACTGCGCGCCGTTTTTGTAAGAAAGATTTAAATTGTTTTTATCCCAATTACATTTGTTGTTTTGCAGTACCGTTCGATGGTATAATTTAAGCCTTCTGATTTGGTGTATGGAACGCCAAGAAAGTACATAATGCGTAAGCCTAAAATACTGATCGTAGGCCAATGTCCGCTGTCGCACACTGCCCTATATAAGATTCAAACACTCAAGTCAATAACTGACTCCACACCACGCATTGCAACATCGTCGCTTCGCCTAATGAATCAAGAGTATATAAACCAAAGCGGAACTCCCCATTTGTGTGTTGTGCTTCCGAATCTTAATCAACCCGGACGTGAGATTACTAATAAAAGGAATTTTATTAGAAAATAAAATGTTTCGTTTTTTATTTCTGGCGCAGTCGGTAGGATTCGAAGGTGAATCCAGGATTCGAAGGTGAATCCAAGATTCGAAGGTGAATCCAGGATTCGTAGTGAAATACAAAAATCGTAAAATTTTTTTTTTCCTGAAATAACGAAACCGCGCAGTGATTTTGTCTGTGAAAAAGATAAAGAAAAAGAAAAGTGTGAAAGTGATCAGGAAAAGAAGTACCTATAAGTGCATACATATGCTACCAGAAGAGATAAGTCTTCAAAAGGGAGCAGAAGTACCATCAAAACAGGCACATAAGGCAGAGGACAACTCAAGAACGTGGATTGACTTACTAGAACACTTCAGGGCATTACAACAAAGGCTCAATGACTTGATATAACAAAGACCTATTGAATAAAACAAGTTTTTTTTAAAAACTGTTTGATTCTTATATATTGATACCTGCACTTATGATAAGTCAATTAGAATCTCGTCTAGAGACTTTAAGAAATCTGTTTAGAACCATGAGTGAAATCGTTAGTAGTTTAGTGTCTGAGTCAAAAGCACACGAAAGCGGCAATACAATGCCATCCACGGAAATGTTGTCTCTCAACATAGATCCCCTTCGATATTTAGGACACTTGGCTCAATTCAACTGTGATTACAGGGAATTACAGGTTTTCCTTAATTTAGTTAACAAAATACCCATTACTAACCAAATACGATCCGTTAGCACAAAGCAAAGCTGTTCGATGAATTAAGAGGAGTCAGTTTCAAATCAAAAAGGGTACATTTCTACAAACTCACTACAACAGACATCGAAAAATGTCAAGCTAATATTCTTACGAATATGCAGTCTGCGCTTCACATATTTAAATCCAAGTCTCCAGAACCCATAAAATGAATTCTTTACTCCCGAAACCTGTCGTCCCTGGAAGAAGCCATGATCACTTTGCATGAAGCAGGATATGCTTTCCAGAACATTAACACCTACGCTAACCAAAATTAATTAAAGTTTCCTCACATGAACAGGGAAAATCATCTAGATAATAGGCATATCAACCACAAACAAAATTCCTATCAGAATTCGAGAAACCAATCCTTCGGCAAATTCTCTCGTCATCAAAGTTCCGACAACACAGTTTCAATGAATAACGAGTACGCAAACTATAGAAATCGAAAAGTTTCTGATACCAATGCTAGAAACCCATCTAACTATAACAATCAGGGCCATTCTCATTTAAATTATAATTCCACCAATCGGAGCGCGTACAACAATTATTCCAAGAACCACATTTTGGAGAACAGAGCCCAACAAACTCCCCTTCATAGCCATTGCGAACTTTAAGTTTCTAATCAACTCTGGCGCTTCGAATACCGTAGTAAGCCCAGGTGTCTTTAAAGTAGGTGCCATAATAAAACTTGAAAAACCAATCTACCTAAGATCATCAATATTTTCAAATTAATCAATATAGAAGAAAAAAATAATCAATATAGAAGAAAAAATCTTAGTAAACAATCTCGAAGAATTCCAACCATCAAACCAAAAACTAGAATTCCATCTAATCAGATTCCATGACAAATTCGACGGTCTATTAGACAACGACTTCCTTATGAAAAATGCAAATGTCATTGACTGTAAAGCAAGACCAATTTCTATCAACAACAAAGAACTAAAACTGTATCTTAGCCACGAGATAGAAAACACCACCTACCGAATAGATCCGGGGGAACGTTTCTATAAGATACCGGTAAGCAGGAGAGCAGGTCATGGATTAATAGAAATTAAAAGAATATGTCATAGAAAATTTTAAAGCAAGAGCAAAAATCCTGAATACGGACACAACCCCAAATATAGTCAATTATAACAGACCTATTGAGACAATAGAAACCGAATTAACTTGCCAGTTCAAAGCTATGAACTACACGAAAGAAAAAAAAAATTAATAAAGACAGTCTACTCAATAAAACTAGAACAAATCATCTTAACATAGAAGAAAGATCCAAACTAAAACGCATCCTGCTAGAAAACAAGCAAATCTTCGACACCCTCGACTTTTACGAATACTGATGAACTCTGATAATATACATATATTATATACATATACATATACATTCACAAACCAGAAATACAGAAGCAAATCCAAAAAAATGCTAAGTAACGAAATTATTCAACGTAGTAACAACTCCTACAACAGTCCAGTTAAACGAGAAAACAGTTGACGATCCTTACACTATTCCCAATATTGAAGAAAGTCTTGGCAACACCCTGTGCAGGGATGGGTTAAGAATATCCCTGAAGCGATACCTCTCGCTTGTCGTAAAAGGCGACTAAACAAAGGTAAACAAAAATCACATCTAGCCAATTTAGAAAACACCAAGGTGAGCCTAGGGACACATATACCACCATTAAACTGCCCCACAAGTGTGCATGCAAATCAGTGGGTTGACACGACTGGAGATCACCGGTGTTTTAAGAGTAAGATCAAACAAAAAAAATAAAAATCTGGAGCGCCCGTGTCAAAAATAAGAGGGGAAGAAAGAAAACGGTCAAACCGTAGCATTATGGAAAAGAACGCTAAAGGGAAAAGCACTACCCCGCCAGGCACTACTAATGGTCGTGATCCTGGGACGAGCAGCAATGCTCGGGTCAGAGCTATAGGATTTCCGGGGGATAGCAAAGTAATGCAACGGCGTAAGCCACACTTAAGAGTCGCGAGTTGGAAAGTTGGAAGCATGAGTGGTCGCAGCTATGAGCTTGAAGAAATGATGGTTAGAAGGCGAGTAGATATCCTGTGCGTACAAGAGACGAAATGGCGAAACACCGGTAATTGGACGTTAAAACAAAAGTGTACAAGATGTTTTACTATGGATTGGAACAAGGAAAAAACGAAATCGCCATCATCCTTGGGGCAGAGCTACTTGGCAACGTCTTAACCATTTCAAAGTCCAGTGACCGTTTGATGGCTCTCAAATAGGTGATGCATGGTGAGGTGTGGAACATCGTAAGCGCATATGCCCCTCAAGTAGGATGCGAACAAAAAGAAAAAGATGCATTCTGGCTAGATTTCCACAACCTTGTCAAAATCATCCCAAAGGAAGTTGATTTTTGTGATTTTGTTTGTTGGGGGAGATTTAAACGGACATGTCGGGAAGACAAGCGAAGACTATGAAGACTACCACGGAGGGCTGGGATACGGCACCAGGAACTCTTCAGGTGATGATATCCTAAACATGTGCAGGTCGTATGATCTTATAGTGCTAAATACCATGTTCGTCAAACAAAGCCGGCACCTGATCACTTATAGCAGCGGCGGAAATGAAACTCAAATAGACTAGCATTTGGTATCCAGTTTCATTAAGCCACGAGTTAAAGATTGCAAAGTGATCCTGGGAGACGCGATCGCCCCTCAACACCGTCTCCTCCTGACTGAATTTTTTATGGAGGCGAGTAAGAAGTCAAAGCAGCAAACGAAGGTGTCAGAGAGAATCAAGTGGTATAAGAGCTGGATAAAGGAAAAGGCGAAGCTTTTATTACCAACATGAAAAACTACCTCTCTTCCATTATCGATGAGGTCGGTAATGAGGAGTGCAGAGCACAAGACATGTGGGATTCCCTACAACAATCTGGCCTGGAGAAAGCCAAACCACTGCTCGGAACATCTAAAGGCCCCTGCCAACACGCAAAAGAAACCTGGTGGTGGACAGACGAAGCCAAAGCAGTGATACACGAAAAGAAAATGGCTTTCCGAGCTTGGTCGAAGTGCTTCTACTAATAATAGAGAGGAAAAAGCTCGCCGTGAAAAGGTATATAGATATTGCAAAGGTATCGCGAAGAAAAAGTGCGCCGAATTCAAAGCGAAAAGCATGGAAGGCCTCTATCAGGAGTTGGAAGAAATATCGTCTTCCGCATCTGACAGGAATCAGGCTACCCAGGAGCTTCGACAAAGCAATTTGAACAAAGGAGCAAATATCTTTAAGATAGCCGCCCAGAGAAGAAGAAATGCTCAGGAGATTCGTTTCCCAAAGTTTATTAACAATGCTGAAGGCCAACTCCTTCTCCACAGATGGCGACAGTATTGCGAGGAACTTCTGAACGAACAGTTTCCCCGAGTGTACTTTCCAAGTGTCGCCCCTAATCATGCCGAAATATCCGACATCACAGTCGAAGAAGTTCGGTACGCGGTTAAAAACTCCAAGAAAAGAAAAGCTGTTGGGCCGGACGGGATACCCTCTGAGTTCTGGAAAAAGATGGGAGACATCGGGTCTAGATGGCTCATGGCTCTTATCTCCAAATTTATGAGAGGCGACACTATGCCTAATCAATGGAGGGAAAGCAATCTTCTTCCTTTGCACAAAGGAAAGGGTGATACGCGAAATTGTGATAACTGCCGTTCTGTCAAGCTGATGTCGCACACCATGAAGATCGTTGAACGGGTATTAGATAGTCGACTGCGAAAAATAATACGACTATCTGATGACCAGTGCGGGTTTGTCTCGAGTAAATCAACAACAGATGCAATCCAAAGTATAAGGATCATGATGGAAAAGCATCGTGATTCTTCAAAGGACTTGCATATGGAGTTGGTTGATTTCGAGAAGGCCTTTGACCGGCAACCAAGAGATCTTTTATGGGTAGCGCTAAGACAAAAAGGAGTTCCAGAAACCTACGTGCGAGTGATTATGGACATGTACGAGAGAGCAACGACAAGAGTAAGATGCACCGCAGGAGTCACCGAAGAGTTCGCAATCAAAGTCGGTGTACACCAAGGGAGCGTCCTCAGCCCACTGCTTTTTATAGCAGTCCTTGATTGCTTGCTTGAAGGAAAAGTGACGGACCCCAATGTGCACCAGCTATTCTTTGCTGACGATGGGGCCATTATAAGTGATGATCAGGCGTCCCTACAACGAGCATTTGATGTGTGGGTGGACATTTTTGAGGGACACGGGTATCGTATTAGTTCAAAGAAGACAGAGTATCTGTGCTGCCCGTTCTCTGACCCTCATCAGCCTATTCCAGACATTTACTTGAATGGAAGAGTGCTTCCCAAGTGTGAAAAGTTTAAATGTCTGGGATCTATGATTAATAAAGAAGCAACTTGTGATGACGACATCAACCATCGCGTAAAAAACTCCGCCATCTTCTGTGATCGAAAAATGCCCCCTAAGCTGAAAGGAAGGCTCTACACTTCAGTTGTACGTCCGGCGCTCACATACGGTTCACAATGTATGAAGAAGTATGAGAGCAAATTAACGGCAGCTGAGATGAAGATGCTTCGCATGACAGCGGGAGTAACAAAGCGTGACAGAATTAGAAGTTCAAAGATCCGAGGAAGCCTCCACGTAAAAGAAACCATCACAAGAAATATAGAGCGCGACCGACTCAGTTGGTATTGCCATGTTCAAAGGAGAGATCCTTTCAACACCGTCCAAAAGGCGTTATCAATCAACGTTCCAATTTCAACACGCAAAAAAGGCAGGCCGAAAAACAATTGGTGCAAACAAATGCAAAAACACCAGCATTTGATTGGCCTCAGCGATGAAGTAATCCCAAACCGGGAAGCCTGCCGCTACTTTCTGAGGTCACACCGGCGGACCCCACAAGCGGACCAGTAGGAATGCAGTTAAGTGGGAAGGTTATGGTCCTACACTTCTGACCATAACGACGCCGGAAAAAAGGAAAAAAAGAAGAAGATAACGCTTGAAAACTGACCTGCCAATTTCGTCTGGGTCCGCCCGCCGCCGATGGGTTCTACCCGCTAGGACCTTAAGACAATAAAACCGCAATTTTTCTTTATTGAAAAACAAAATATTTGCAACCCAAATGTAAATAAAAGGCATCGCATTTTTAATGAAAAACCATTTCCAAATTGGATATTAACTCATCAACACATTACGATGTCAAACTCATGTTTTTTTTTTTTTTTGTTGGAGGCTTCTACTATCTGCTGGAGCACTCAGACACAAGTACTGGTCCATTGTACTACCAGACAGACACCTTGTCTTTATTGTATTTTCCCCGTTATCCGGAGAAAAATGAGGAGGGGCTTCAGTGATGTTGAGCTAAGAGATTCGGCACCCACCACGTCGGCCCCAAGGGTGCGCCACCGTGCACGAGCGAAGGCGGGACAGTCGCAGAGAAAGTGTTCCGCTGTGTCGTCCTCCTCGCAACAAGCAGCACAGGTAGGCGTCTCACTGATGCCAAGCACGTAAAGATGCCTGGCAAAAGTGTAATGGCCCGTAATGACGCCCGTTAGCCTTCTGCAGTCATTTCTTCTTAAGGATAAGAAGAATGTTGCGGACTTTTTACAGACGTCAGGGCGTACGCGCTTAGTCATCCTGCATCCTGGATATTCCTTCCATCTGCGACTGTGTACGTTAAAGACCCAGTCATTGATGTCAGATTTAACCGTTGAAGCTGGTAGACCTAAGGCGGGTTCAGGCCCTGAGAAACTCTCCTCTGAGCCTTTTCTAGCGAGTTCATCGGAGATCTCGTTTCCTGGGATTCCAGAGTGACCTGGAACCCATGCAAGCCTAAGCGAATTAAGTCTTCCGACTTTGTTCAAGAAGGTCTTGAGTTCATGCACTAGTTTGGAGTTGGACAGAGGATTGGATACAGCTTTGAGTGCAGCTTGGCTGTCGCTGCAGACACATATGCTCTTTCCCCTCCATCTGTGTTTCACAACATAGTGCATGGCCATTAGGATTGCGTAAATCTCCGTCTGGAAGACAGACGCATATTTTCCTAACGAGAAGTGCAGTCGAATGTTTTCGCGCTCGAAGAAAACTCCGGCGCCGGATCCCTGATCAGTCCTGGAGCCATCTGTGAAGATGCGAAGACATTCTATTCCAGGTTCAGTGTCTGGCCAAAGCCAGTCCTGACGCCAAGGAAATGTGACTGTGTAGTTACAGCGCAGTAGGATGGCAGGTGTCATTGCGTCAGAGGGCATATCCATGAGACAGTGATCGTAGGATATTTCTCTCTCAAGTACACTTTCACTCCACTGCGAGTTGTACCAAAGACCATTCCTCTTTAAGCGAGAAATAGTTTTCAGTGCACACCCTCTGATATATATGTCAAGGGGTGGAAGGTTCATCATAGCATCCAAAGCAGCTCCCGGTGTGCTGGGGAAAGCCCCCGTGCAACTGAGGCAGACCGCTCTTTGGAGTTTGGTGAGTGAAGCCACAACGTGTTTTCGTGTCAGCCTGCTCCACCAAACAACCGATGCATATGAGATTATCGGTCTTACCATTGCCGTGTAGATCCAGAGGACCTTTTTCGGCGATAAGCCCCATGTTTTGCCAAAGGCACCTTTGCATTGCCAGAAAGCTGACAGCGCTTTGGTGGTTTTGGACTCAACATGTTTTGACCAGAGAAGTTTGTTATCTAGAATGACTCCCAGATACTTAGCTTCCTTGGATATAGGGATGGGAATGCCTTTTAGCACCAGCTGAGCAATGCCAGTTGTTTTCCTCCTTCTCGTGAAGAGAACGACATCGGTCTTAAGAGGATTAACCGACAGCCCATTTCTCGTGCACCAGTCATCGATCACGTTTAGCGCCGCCTGCGCTTTGAGACAGACATTCGCTAAACATGAGCCGACAGAGAGAACAGCAACATCATCCGCATAGGCCTGGGCATAGATTCCAGAGGCATTGAGAGCATCTAGCAGAGAGTCGACCACCATGCACCATAACAGCGGAGACAAGACGCCACCTTGCGGGCAGCCCCTGTTTACTCCAGACTTGACACATTGTTCGAGGCCTGTATCAGCGATCAATGTCCTGTGCACAAGCATTGCTTTGATCCACAAAACCAGTGCTTCATCTACGCCATGCCGTCTAGCAGCGTTACACATGCTGTCGAAGGTAGCGTTATCAAAAGCTCCCTCAATGTCGACGAAAATGCCTAGTACGTACTCTTTCCTTTCGAGAGCGCATTCAATTCTCCCAACTAGGTTTTGAAGCGCAGTCTCGCAGGATTTTCCGCGCTGATAAGCATGTTGCATGTCCGACAGAGGATGCATTCGAAGGGCAACTTTGCGCACGTGCAACTCTACTAGTCTTTCCATGCTTTTCAGCAGGAATGATGTTAGACTTATTGGTCTGAAACTCTTGGCTAGTGAGTAATCCTCTTTCCCTATTTTGGGAATAAAGACCACTTTCACCGCGCGCCAAGGGATAGGTATGTAGGCAAGTGCCAGGCTAGCAGTGAAAATTCTTTTCAGTGTAGGAAGCAGCTGTCTTATACCTTTTTGCAGCATAACGGGGTATATCCCATCAGTGCCCGGCGACTTAAAGCCATCGAAGGATGCCACAGCAAATTCAATGGCCTCAGTAGTTGCCACGCGTGACGCAACATACCAGCTACGCCGAGTTGTTTTCATCGCTACAGCCGCAGTATCCAATGAGGGAGTGTGCAACGAGCCGATGACAGTCTGATTTCCCGGAAAATGGGTCTGAAATAGTAAACTAAGAGTTTCTGCTTTAGACTCGGTAAAGGTACCATCAGACTTTCTGAGTACATCCAGCTTTGTCGATTTTCCTCGTTTGAGGACTTTAACCAACTTGCTGGTCGCGCTCAGGGATTTGATCTCTTCGCAGAAGGACTTATAGGAATCATTCTTCGATTTTCGAATAAGCTTCTTATATTCCTTCTGCTTCGATCGATATTTATTCCAGTCATCTTCCGAGTTCGATTTAAGCGATCTGTTCAGAAGACTTCTGGCTTCCCTACGAAGCCGTTGGAGCTCAGCATTCCACCAGGGAACCGGCTTCCTGTTGGGAGGTTTTTTGACAGGACATGCGAGTTCAAAACATTTGGTGATGGCGCTGTTCAGGTTATGAACTGCATCCTCCACCGATTGATTAGTTTTGAGTTTAGGGCGGGGCTTGAGTGGATTTCTCAAGCTCCTCCCTAAATCGCACCCAGTCTGTTTTTCTCGGATTCCGCTTGGGCTGCGAGGGGGAGATCCCGCACTTCAATTGGAATTCGATGTATCTATGGTCTGACAGCGTAACATCTGGTGAGACTCTCCAGTTAGTGATGGCCTTCGCATGCCTGTTAGATAAGGTTAGGTCAATCACTTCCTGTCGTCTCGCCGTCACAAAGGTTGGTAGAGAGCCAACATTGTTGATGAAAAGGTCAGACGAAAGAATGAAGTTTAAAAGATGGTCTCCTCTCCGGTTGCATTTGCTGCTGCCCCAAAATGTGTTTTGAGCGTTAGCATCGCAACAGATGATGAGTCCAATCCTTCTGGCTTCACAGTACTCTACGAGTTCGGAAACCGCCTTAGGTGGCGGGGGTAGTACCGAGTCGTAGGGGAAGTAAGCAGACGCCACGACGAAGTGTTCAATTTCTCCGTGCGCCTTGTAGCTCACTTTCGCAGCTACCAGATCTTGACCACAGAATTGACCAAGTTTGGTTGCCGATAGCGTATTCGATATGATGAGGCAGACCCTGGGCCTTTCGGATCGCTCATCATAAAGGATTGTAGCATCACGTATGCCACCAAGACCACACAGGCGTTTGTTCCACACCCATGGTTCTTGAATGGATACAATGTGATGATTTGTACTACTGCATGCAATTCTGCTACTTAGAAGAGCGGTAGCAGCCTTGCAATGCTGTAGGTTGATCTGAGTAAAAATCATGGATTCATACTGGGGAACACGTTCCATCCTTCGACTACTTGACATCAAAATGGAATAAAATCCTACCAAGGCCGAAGTAGGGACGTGAGTCGTACGCGGTTTTCAGGGCCTCAACAGAGCCATTGTCCATTCCCACTAGCAGAGTGAAGCCCTCTTTTTTCAGAGAGTTCTTTTTCTCCTTGTAGGAATAGACAGTCCAGGCCCTCGTGTCGAGTCCCGGGTTCTGCGCACGTAGTCGCGTCAGCACTTTCAGCTTGTTTCCGGGTTTTCCCGGAATCCAGCAGATGGCGCGCGTTAGTTTCGGGAGACTAACTACTTGATAAGTGCTAGTTCCCAGGGGGGGGATTTTCGGCACCATGCTCCTGATCCAGGCAGATGTCTGCTGAGAGGAACAGCTCACCACGAAGGTACCATTCATCAAAGCAGACCTCTCCGCTTGAATACAGAAGCCTGTTGCTGAAGCTAGCTCCAGTAGATGATCCTCGCAGTGTCAAACTCATACTCTCGAGAAGAATTAACGGACATGCACTTCTGCTACGGTTTAGCTAATGGTCGAGATCGTGAAGCCGAAAGACTCTACGCTGAAAGAGATCCCAATCGGAGGTGTCCCAGTCGTAGCATGTTTTCAAGAATCCACCGACGTCTGCGAGAGCACGGATTGCTAGAGCATCGAAGAAGCTAAAGATCAGTTACAAATGGATCAGAAATCTTAGATGAAAGAATTGCGGATTTGGTCCGACGTAATCCATCCCTTAGTACAAGGAGGATAGCTATTATGCTTGAATCTAGAGTATGGAGAGTGCTTCATACCGAAAACTTACACCCGTACCATTTTAGGCCAGTTCAGGAACTCACCTCAAACGACAAGTTTTTGAGAGCAGAATTTTGTCGATCATTACTGCTTCGAGATGAAACTGAACGAAAGTATTTTGCAAGGATATTCTGGAGGGATGAAGCACAGTTTACCAGAGATGGGGTTACTAACTTCCACAATTTGCATCATTGCAATCCACAATTGCAATCCACACAACAAAAAACAAAATAAATCACAACACCGCTTTAGCTGTAATGTTTGGCTTGGTATTGTTGGACAAACTGTAATCGGGCCCCGGTTTTTGAATGCCGTTATTAATGGAGAATCATACCTGCAGTTCCTATGAGACCTTTTGCCCGATTTGATGGACAACGTTCCTTTGGCCATAGCAGATAATTTAATCTACCAGCAAGATGGAGCACCAGCACACTACAGCTTACGGGTTAGAAACTGGCTGGATGATCATTTTAGTGACCGTTGGATCGGAAGAAGGGGTCCCACGGAATGGCCACCTAGATCACCAGATTTAACTGCTCTAGATTTTTATGTGTGGGGAAGAATTATGTTTATGAAGTGGAAATAGTATCTTTGGAACAACTGAAAGAACGGATTGAAGTCGCCGGAATCAAATTGCAGGAAAATTTGTCAAGCATAGACTTATGTGCAGCCATTAGAAGGAGATATAATCTTTGCCTTCTAAAAAATGGAGAACATATTGAAAATTTATTATAACAAAAATCTGAATTTTTTAAAAATAATAAAAAAGAGGTCAATGTTTCATACATTAATTTGCCTACAAGTCCAGCCGCGTAAAAACAAAAAAAAAGGTTTTTCTTAGAAAAAAATGGTTCGGGTTTTTTTTAATTTCTCAAAAACCACAAAACATTTTCGCATCCGGTTTTCTGTTTTGAACTAAAAACTAATAAGAGAATTGAATTTTTGAAAAAAAATTAGTATTTAATTACCTACAATTTTGAAAAAAAATAGTTCGAAATTTTTTTTTTTTCAAAATTTTGAGTTTGAAAATTAATTTCTCAAAAACTATTCCCTAAAACAGCTTCGTTTGAAAACAAGATGAAAGAAGAGGTTTCTGGCTTTACAAAAAATTATATCACGGCATTGTGGATGTAACTGTTGATTTTTAATATTTTTTTTCCAAATTAAATCAATTTTTTAGAAAATTGCCCCCCCCGGCTAAACGGGGGGGAATAGACCGCCCCCCCCCCTCCCATACGATTTTTTTCTTGTCTTGACCAGACCTACACGCTCTAGCTTTTTGGCACACTGCTCGTGGGACACCCTGTATATGTTCCGTAAATGGGTACAATCATTGTCCATGGAATACCGAAGTGCAAGGGAATGGAAATGGAAATTGAATGAAATGAATAGCTTTACTGTGGTATCTGGTGAGTCAGCGCGATGTCTTCGTTGCAAGTTGTATTAACTGGTAATGGACAAAGCTTAGTGTTCGAGAGAAGAATGCATCAGCTATAAATTTATATAAACATACAGAGCCACAGCAACAATGCCCTCAACTCTCACTAAAACTCACCATATATGATTTGTTTATAAAACCCCAGAAATGAATAATAAAATACACTCTGTTTATAACGTCACCAAGACCGCTTGTTTCCTTTTCTTTATTTGAATTTATCAGTTAACCAGCGATTCGAATCCCGAACATTTTCGTCCTTCGAAACCGTTTTTTTTTCATATAAGTATTTTTTTTATTATTAATAGAAATAAAAACAAGTGTCAATTGATTCACATATATATGTATATGTACTTCTATAAAACATATATGCAGTACAAGAGACAAAGTCCAAAGATTTTAAAAGGTGTTCAAATTATTAAAATCGGGCGGTATTCTTTACGAGTCAAGTGTGGGAAATATGTGGAACTGATCCAGTTCTGGCGGAAGATCTTGCTGCTTGTGTGGCACCGAGGAACGAATAATTCCAAGTAACTGAATTTTCCTTGTTATTGTATATTGTTTACCTGTTATAAAAAAACATGAAACAAAATAAAATGAATAGAGTACTCACCCAATTAGAAAAGGATGTGTCTAATTTTGGGAAAAGGGGTACGAGCACGCGTACTCTTAATTGTTTGTCCGGCCGTATGTCCTTGTTAGAGAAATCCATGGAAGCAGCTGAAAAAGTGTATGAGGAGTGCATCGGATCACTGGAAGAGGGTGAAGAGGCCAAGATACACGATGTGGAAGAGGCATACGAAGAATTTCGCGAGCTGTACCTCGATTATCGTGGAGATTTACTTGACGCAATGCAGCAGGTCAAGCCAAAGGTTGCCGAGGCCAACGAAGCACAGGGAAATCTCACAAAGCATTCCTGTGCCAATCTTCGCAGGCAATTACGAATCCTTTTCATTTCCTTTGTGCATCACAACGCTTCACTATCGGAAATCAAAAAAATGCACTACCTTAAAACCAGTGTTACAGGGGAAGCTGACAAAATTCTGGCGCATCTACCCATTGCAAATGGTAATTATGGAAAGGCGTGATCTATTTTGCAGAGCAGGTATGACCATCCACGAATACTGGTCAACACGCAATTAAATTGCCTATTCAACCAACCAGTAATAACCCAGGAAAACTACAGCTATCAAGGAGTTATTAGACACGTCAACGGAGATTATCCACAGTTTATAAAACTCAACGTACCGGTTCACCATTGGGATGTGATTATAATTCATGTGTTGCTGAAAAACTCACATGATCTAAACAGCTGTGGGAGGAAAGGCTCGGTTCGAAAGAAGACAGCAAACAACTCCCAACGTTTGGAGAATCTAAGCATTTTCTTGAATCGAGATTCCCCACTCTGAAGGCAATAACGTACCAGCAAGCACGACCAGCAGCGTACGCTCCGAAAAGAGGAGCCCAGCGAAGACATTCCTGGCACAGCATAACAACACATTCCCGCAAATATGCAAAAGGGGACAACACGCTGTCAGGAAGTGTCAAAACAGATGTCGAGGTGTACAGGTTGGGTTTGGTCAGCAGTGGCATCTGCAAGAAAGCGGTGGACATTACCATAGCATCCTGCTACACCACATTCGAAACGACCATACAGGCGTTTATTTTCAAGTCACTGTCTGGTCATCTACCAGCTCGAAATCTTCCTGTCGGCGATTGGATGCATTTGACTGGATTACGATTGGCAGACCCGAACTTCTATAGACCCGCGAAGATCGACCTATTGCTAGGCAGTGATGTGTTGGCTGATGTCCTCTTACCTGAGCTGGTGCGACACAACGACGCAAATGTACCCGTGGCACAACACACGAAATTTGGATGGATTTTATTCGGGAGGTCGAGTACTCAGCCACGTTCCATCAGAAACTTTGTACAATTCTACCACACCGAAACGCAACTTCGAAGATTTTCGGAAATTGAAGAAACCTCAGAGGACAAGGCATGTGAAGATCACTACGTAACAAACGTGAAACGTATGGAAGATGGACGCATCCCTGCCCTTCAAGGAAACGTCGCATCCGGTTCTCGGCAGGTCAATCGAAGGAGCTCTTCACCGCTTCAAATCTCTGGAGAAACGACTGGCAGCCAACAGTGAACTTCATGCGCAATATTCGTCGTGCATCGAGGAGTACTTACAGCTGGGTCACATGTGCGAGGTACAAGCAGACGCACAATGATGTTCTGAAAGAAACCAGCTCCACGACAAGTTTACGAGTGGTCTTCGATGCATCTTATAAAACTTCTGATGGAACGGCGTTGAATGATCATCTAATGACGGGTCCCACGTTACAACACAACATAACAGACATCATTCTACGTTGGAGACAACATCGAGTCGCATTTTCTGCAGACATCGAAAAGATGTACCGCCAGATATGGGTAACTGAGCTAGACTCATTTTTTGACGAAGACACCCGAGCGACAAATGAAGGGTTTTCCGTCTGAAAACGATGATTCGATCGGAAATGTATGTTGACGATCTATTTTCTGGAGCAGACACCATTGAAGAAGCTAAGGCTAAAAGAGACGAGGTTAGTGCTATTCTAAGGAAATCTGGATTCAAATTGAGAAAATGGACTGCAAACTCACGCATCAACATTCCACGACAGGACCAGGAGACATCTTTAGCAGTGCCGACACAGGATCCGGATCAGGTTAAAACTCTCGGGGTTTATTGACGCAAACTATTTCGGTTAACAGCACCGGATGAACCACAGGCAACGAAACGTTTCATTTTGTCCACCACGGCTCGCTTATTCGACCCTTTGGGCTGGATATCCCCGTGCATAGTGAAATCCAAATTATGATGCAGCTGCTGTAGAAGAAGAAAATTGAGTGGGATGATGTCATCGAGGACGAGCTGTACGACAGCTGGAAAAGCTTTATGCTGACTTACCCACAATCAATCAAATACGCATTCAAATATGGCTTTGTGTCTGGAGTAACAGCAACAAGGTGGAAATCCATGGCTTCAGCGATGCATCCGAGAAAGCGTATGAGGAGGTCGTGTATCTTCGGACGGTGGATCAAAGGGCCTCGTGCAAATGAATCTCCTGATGGCGAAGTCCGAGGTAGCACCAGTCAAGCCAGTAAGCCTGCCACGGTTAGAGCTTTGTGGAGCAGTGATGTTGGCAAAATTGCTGCACTACGTAGTCAACACGCTGGATAGGAAAGACGCGACGCTCCACGCCTGGATAGATTCAGCAATCACACTTGCTTGGATTGATGCGCCGGCATCTAGATGGGAAACCTTTGTGAGGAACCGGGTAAGAGAGATCCAACGGCTGACAGAAGTCCATATATGGAAACACGTCCCGACGAAAAGCAATCCAACAGACTTAGTGTCTAGAGGCATGCTACCATCAGCTCTCGTCCCGAGTTTCTGCAGTCGTCTTGGATTTTCGATACACCGGACCAGCCGACGAACCTCACCACGGAAGAAGGCAAAAGACATGTTCAAGTTCATTGTTCAGAAGTAGTTCCAAACCGAATCATCCACCTGATCCATCGGACATCGCAACTAACAGTAGTAGCTTGGTGCAAGCGTTTCGCCAACAACATAAGAATGAACACCTAGCTGAGCTCAGTAACGCCGAAAGGGTGCTCGCGCGTTGTGCGCAACAAGGAAAGTTTCCTGAAGGCATCAATTCAAAGGGAATAGGATCTCTAAACACATTCAACGATGGCGAAGGGATTCTTCGTGTCGGCGGAAGATTAACTGAAGCTAACATTCCCTATGCTCAGAAGCATCCGATGATTCTGGAACCAAACCACCACTAAACTAGGTGTAGTGGAAGGTGACACCCACTTACGATTGCTTCACGGAGACATGCAGCTAATGTTAGCCCACATTCGACAAAAATACTGGGTATTCCAGCTGAAGCGAGCAGTCAAAAAGGAAATCAATAACTGCACAACATGCCACAGGTTTCGGGGTAAGGCAACGCAGCAGTTGATGGGAGAGCTGCCGGCACCTCGGGTGAACAGGTCAAGATCCTTCGAACACACAGGTGTGGACTACGCCGGGCCCATCAACATTAAGGCGTGGAGGGCTCGTGGAGCCAAAATGTACAACGGCTATTTGGCTATATTTGTTTGTTTGGCTACGAAAGCCATACATCTGGAAGCGGTAAGCGACCTCACAACACAGGCGTTTTTGGCAGCATTTAGACGTTTCACGGCAAGGAGAGGAGTATATGGACAAATATATAGCGACTGCGAGACTAACTTTGCTGGAGCTGACACAGAATTACGCAGGCTATTGCAGAGCGCGGTTCTTGACTGAAAGGAAGTAGCGGACCGTCTAACAGACGAAGGGACAAATTGCAATTTCATTCCACCTGTACACCACACTTCGGAGGATTGTGGGAAGCAGGAGTGAAGAGTGTTAAATACCACTTGAAGAGGGTAGTCGGCAATGGCACATTGACATTTGAGGAGCTCAACACTCTACTCACGCAAGTGGAAGCGTGTCTCAATTCGAGGCCTCTGTGCCCATTATCAGAAATCCAGACGATTTCGGAACTCTCACTCCTGCACATTTCCTAATAGGAACCACGCTCTTGACAGTCCCAGAGCCAGATCTGTCCATCTGTTCCATCGAAAGATGGAAAGCAGTTCAGGCGTATGTCCAAACCTTTTGGAACACTGGCAAGGAGAATACCTGACCCGACTCCAGCAACGTCCAAAATGGCTGAAGATGTAACCCCAGCTCAAGGTAGGAGACCTTGTCCTCATAAAGGACGAACGACTACCGCCCGCTAAATGGAGTCTAGGCCGTATCGAGGAAACATACCCGGGATCCGACAATCTAGTAAGAGTCGTTAAAACTGAAGACGCAACAGGGAACATTAAAAAGGCCGATTACGAAACTTTGCCCGCTACCAACAAACAAGGCATAAGACACCGAAAACAGTAATTGAAGCACGACACGAAAATCATACGTCTCCATCCAATCCAAAACACAACACTCCACATACACACATACAGTCCATTCAATCGAACAACATGCGTTTAAGCTTGGTTTTCTTGATACTAAATCCGGTTCCGGTACAATCATGACCTCATGAGCAATTAAAAAATGTGAAGGAGTTAAGGCACGGAAGTCGTTTCAGCGATTTCCTTCCAATCAAGCTCCGACAACATTTGTACCGCAGTCGCTGTATATTTCATGGCAGAATCCCCTACGAGCTGCAAACCGTCGCAAAGCTGCTAGAAAAGCCTGCGTTTTTAAGCCAATTACAGCCTCCAAATGAAGTGCCTTGGTTGTCAAGCAGACAAATATAGCCAGATAACCCTTATAGGTTTTGGCAGCTCTGCCTCGCCATGTCTTTATGTCCAAAGGTCCAGCGTAGTCAACTCCACTGTACGTGAAGGGCTTCGCTATATTCACCCTGGGGCTAGGAAGATCTCCCATCAATTGATGAGCCGTTTTGCTGCGCTACCTATAACAGATTGTAAACTCATGTGTGTGTTTTTTGACAGCGCTTTTTAATTGAAATATCCAATACTTATTGCGCAAGTACCCCATCATCAATTAGATCAAACACCGGAGCCGATTGTCGATGATGTTGGTATCGACATGATGAACTCTGATGGGCCTCCTCTCTTCGTCAGTGTGTAACTCACGTGGTTGTACTGGACATTTAAAGCCCCACGTAGATCTAAGAAATGTGGGCCCATTCCACCACAAAGTAGATTGAACAAGTGCTGATGGGAGCATCCCCTCCCTCTACTGGCTGTTTGGTGCCGATATGTCCTTAAGATGTCGGTTGGTTCCTTGCGCCACAGGATCAGCTGATAATCACGTTCTAATACTCTGATTTGTCGATCCCTATGTCTTGCTCCTTTCCTTAAAAACTGCGTGATAAGGCACATAATATTGGTGCAGGTCTGGAACAGAATCTTCGGCTACTTGCTGCATATGGCCAAGGATCAAGTAATCTTCCAGACAGTTTGTATATTGTTGAAGTAAATTTCGCTGCTTTTCCAGTTTGCGTTCCAAGCTTTTAAAGCGAGTAAGAGCTTATTCTCATGATCTACCAAGCATGGGATGAACTGCCCTTTGAACGGGAGAGCCACTCGGAAACGACCATCCGGCAGCCGTTGAACATTTTTGGCAAAATGGCTCTTCACATGGTTGATAAGGAGTCCCTTCTAATTCCTAGAATCTACGGAGTACAAAGTCGAGATTACATGTTTGCAGAAAATTGTTCACTCGAAGAGATACGATGGCAGCTCTACCAAATAGGATCCACCCTAGTTTAGCTTTCTGGGCAAGAGGTAAATTTTTGTCGCTTGGACCATTTCTGGCATCAAAATTTCAGGCAGGACATCCGTACCTAGCAATAAATCTATCTTAGCTGACTGAAAAAAATTGGGGTCCGCTAAAGTCAGACTTCTTAGGTGTTTCCAACCTGTTGTGTTCAAGGTGTGAGTCGGTAGATGCCCAGATAGCGACTTGAGAACGAGGGCTTGCGTGGAGATCCTAAACGTTGAGTGATGGGATGCTAAAGTGAGATCAACCATCTTTGTGCAGATGCCGTTATTCTCATGATCCAAGCCAGAGACCTTGACAGAGGTTGACTTCAGCAGGAGACGAAGCATCTGAACGGCTGATGTAGTCTAACAAGGCTCGCAATGAAAATGATTCCCCCGTCACGGAGTGTACCTTGACTAAGGCCGTTGCTAACAAAACTTGAGTTAGTTGGTAAGTTGTGTAAAAGGCGTTGACATTGGGATTTATCAGAGTTGTGTCTGCTTTCAATGGTTGAAAAGTAGCCGCAGCAGCATTCATAGAAGTGTTTGACCCTTATGGACCAGCCTGAGCAACGAAAGTGCTTGTTTGCCCTGTGATTGAATTGCCATTCCAGTGAAGAAGCGATGATGCGTCTGTTGGCAATAATAGCATCGCCGACTGCTCGGATAATGGTCGAGTGTATGGCTATATGCCAGACAGTTTCGGCAAATTCCTAACCTAGACATTTGTTTACAACGATCAGTGATGCTCATTTTTAAGAATTTAGTGCATTTCATTATGGCATGCTGACCCTTGCTGCAAATTTGACAGAAATACTTGGTATTGTTCGGTGCAGTATGTTTCGATGGGACGGAGGCTTGTTGACATTTGACGTGACTCGTATTTGCTGCTGGTTGACTGCTTCCAGCGTACGAAACCGAGTCTCCAAGAATTAGCTAAATTCAGCAAACGTTGGCAACGCTTTGCTGTCCGTTTTGGAACCCAATTTCTCTTCCCAGAGATGCTGCTATTTAGCGTGTAGTTTCTGCAACAGTACAAAGATAATTACAGTATCCCAGTATTCCAAACCTTTAAATTGCCAAACTGTGTACCACTTCTGTCGATATATCCAATAGCGCCTTGATGAATTCGGTTTGGGATATCGACGGCTGGTTAAACAGACACTTTAACTGGCTTGTCACGAGAAAACGCTGATGATCGTACCAATCCGTTAGAATTTTCCACGCCTTAGAGTAATTGCCTATGTCCATACCTAGATGAGCCAACATCCGTTCCGCTTCACCGGATACGCTCGACTTCAAATAGTGTATATTTTGGGTTTCTGGCAACGATGTATTTTTATGAATAAGAGACTCAAACAGATCACGAAAAGAGCGCCATATTTCGTAGCTACCTGAGAAGACCGACAAGTTAATTTTTGGGAGCCTAATCTCCACCGCCCTGGCGGCTGATTCTGTTCATGTGTCTTGTCGATAGAATCGAGAAGATCGCTACGATATTCAAAATACCTTTCTCGTATTTTATCGTAGGTAGCCTCCGCTACGTTTTACTTTGGTTCATCCTCGTCATTCAACTTGGATAGCTCCTTCTAATAATCGATCTCCGCTTTCTCCATTAACTTATCTAACAGAGATAATCGACCCTTCAGATATGTAATTTGCTGTGCGCCTAAATGATCCTGTTTTCGCGAAATTCTTTTTCCAAATGCTTTAAGCAATTTTCTAACGCACTGTTATTCACTTTGCTAACCCTTACTTCAAACACCCTTATTTATATATATGTATATAGTTAAGTTACTCTTGTAACTTATTATTATAATAGAACGAAAATGGGGGAAAAAAAACACAACTTTTCAAACAAAATGTTCCTTTTATTATTTTATTTTTATTGTTTATCACACGACCGCCAAATTCACTCTGACTCCATTCTTAAGTGTGTTACATCGCTGTGGCTCTTATCTATCGTCTTTTCAGAGAAGACGATGATAGAGCCGCTATTCTCTTTTTACGTATTCTCAGCACACTGATATCTTGCTTAGGAAAGATCAAGTGTGCTGTAACATGTCTTTTATAATATTGAAATGAATACTTATGTATTCATTCCCTCCGTAAGTTTTTGGTCCACCAAAAAAAAAGGTAACATCTTAATTTTTTTTAATAAAATTAACACCACAAAAAAATTAAATAGGAAAAAACATGTTAACAATTCAAGCTAAGGCAATAATTCAGTAAAAATAAATTAGTAAATTCACTATGAATAATATAACGAAAATTATAAGTATGACATTATAAGTATAGTATTTAAGTCGATTGCTGTGTACATATGTGTGTATCTCTTATGCACAATATTTAAATATTTAAATCTTGAAAATTTTAGTTTACAATTTTATACTGCACCGATTAGTTATAAATATATATACATATAAGTATGTATGAATAAATGTTTGTTTAACAAAATAGTTTATTATCAAACGATTTATTATGTATAAACATTACAATATTTGTGTTTATAATAGCTTATTACAGATATTAATGCTTAATTAATTGGGGGGTGTTTGTTGGTATTTAAATTTTCTCGTCTTGTGTAATTATTTGGTTGTTTGTTCTGATAATTATTGTATTGCATGGAATGTGACCTTGGAGAGTTTGTATATTTAGAATAACCATTTGTCATGATAATGCTGTACGCATCGTCTATTGTAGGAGGATTTCTTCCAATTATAATCCCTTTAACGGGTTCCGGCAGGTTACTTTTAAAACAATTTAAAACGATTCTATTGTTAGTAATTATCTGGTCTTTTGTCAACTGTTCGTTCAGTGAGTAGGCGTTATTTAGTTGTATGAGAAAATCACTTAGCTGGCTATAAAACTGCTCTATCGTACCGTTACAACGACAAAGCACAATCTTGTCTAGAAGTTCGTTGACCGGTGTAGTTTCACCATGAGCTCTTTTCAAAACTTCCTTAAGCTCAATCCAACTTTCCACTTGACTATGCTTTAACATTGTATCTCTAGCTTTGTCGATTAGTCTGTCTTGTATGTAGCTCAAAATTATATTTTTAAAATTAATATTTAATGTTTCCATTAACGGGGCAAGTGCGTCTATTCTATTTATAAAGTTAACTAAATTTTTTTTGTTACCATCGAAAGGCTGAATATTTGAAACACATTTCACAAGCAATTCAAAGACTTCCATTGTTAAGAGAAAAAAAAAGAATAATAGTAGAAGAAGAATAATAGTAGAAGAAGAATAATAGTAGAAGAAGAATAATAGTAGAAGAAGAATAATAGTAGAAGAAGAATAATAGTAGTGCTTAATATGTAATAATTATACTAATAATAATAACAATATAAAAAGAGTATAATATAATAATAATATAATAATAATATAATAATAATATAATAATAGTACTAATAATATGTTCCTTAAAATAAAAATGTTCATCAATTCCACGCACCGGATTCTTGTTTTCTGGATTTCTTGAATACTTGAATAATGATTGTACTTGTTGTATATGGGATTACTATTAATGCTGCAATTGGTGTTGAATTTTTTTTTTTTTTTTTTTTTTTTTTAATTCTCGTTTTTTTTTTTTTTTTGTTTTTGTGAGTAGAATGAATGTATATATGTATATTATGTTCCTATTGTATGTATGTATTGTATGTATAACTGTATTTAATATGTATTGTATGTATAACTGTATTTAATATGTATTGTATGTAAAACTGTATTTAATATGTATTGTATATATAACTGTATGTTTAATATGATAGTGCAACCCGAATTGTAATAAATTTATTGGGAACAATTGAAACATGAGACGTGTATTGTAAACTATTTTATTTTATTAATAAGCTCGCGATTTATCTTATTTATTGTTTTAACTATAGACAGAAATTTGCTTTTATAATCAAAGGATTTTTCCTTAAACACATTTTATTTCATCATTTACTTTTTTTTCCTTGTTTTTCACACTCTTATCACTTTAACAGTACTTTTGATCACGTTGGGTATGACTGCACAAATCACTGTTCCTTTTTTCTTTCTTTTTTCAGAAAATACACTGTTTGTTAGGCCGAAGCTGTCCGACTGCGCCAGTTAAGTTACTCTTGTAACTTATTATTATAATAGAACGAAAATGGGGGAAAAAAAACACAACTTTTCAAACAAAATGTTCCTTTTATTATTTTATTTTTATTGTTTATCACACGACCGCCAAATTCACTCTGACTCCATTCTTAAGTGTGTTACATCGCTGTGGCTCTTATCTATCGTCTTTTCAGAGAAGACGATGATAGAGCCGCTATTCTCTTTTTACGTATTCTCAGCACACTGATATCTTGTTTAGGAAAGATCAAGTGTGCTGTAACATGTCTTTTATAATATTGAAATGAATACTTATGTGACAATATGTATACCTGATATTTGCACACCTGATAGGCTATAGACCCACTTAATGGAAAAGCTCCTACATACACTTTTTATGAATAATATTATGACTTTGTTCACTTACATCAATGGCGGATGCGATGCAATCTTGGAATGGCAATTATAAATCGTCTTTCTTGTTGTCGATCTCCGGTTGGAGTCCCACGATGAAAGTCTTAAAATTAGGATGTCTTATAATCAGGATATCTTATAATCAGGATGTCTTATAATCAGGATGTCTTATAATTAGGATGTCTTATAATGGTGACGCTAGCGTTGTATTTTCCAATCCCTCGACGTGTATTGCAGATATACATACATACATATATGTATGTATAATTCTTCCTTTTTTTTCAAAAAAAAAAATAATAATAATAAATCCAGAATCCACAATACGAGTATAGCAGATGCACTATATTAAATGTAGCGTATTTTAAGAAATAATAATGTATAATAATAATTAAAAAAAATAACAATGTTTCGGCGACTTTGCCACAAGAGACGAAAAATGAAAAAAAAAAAAAAAACGGTCCGGGCAAAAAAACTGTTAAATGGGACCCGACACATTTACCGAAAAAAGAAAAAAACTGCCGTTCTTAACATTATAAGAAAACTCTGTCTTTATTGTTCATTTTAAATGTTTTTATATGTTATGTGGAATTGACATTTCTCTTCCAGGGAAATTCTCTAAAATATCCCTATGTCATATTTCTATGGGAATTTTCCCCTTGAGTGCATTCAACCTTCCGGCCGTGTCGTCACGTTGTGTAACGCAAACACCCATAATAAATTCTTGAGAATAATAATACTTCTGTATGCTCATCGAACGAAAGTGCTAGTGGTTGTATACAAATTGTTGTAAATAAAATCAGCATCATCTCTTCTTCCCAAATCATCGTCTATTGATGCATGCTTGTGATGTTAATTTACACTAGTTTTTTTCAATTACCGCGAAATATTCTTTATATATATTTCTTCAATATCGACATATTTATCACTATCGCAGTTTTGTAAGAAATCATCATCAATTTGGATATTATATTTTTCATATAAAGGTGTCTGTATCAGATATCTTAACTACGATTTAATTGTGTTTTTGGTTGACACACTCTTCCAAATATCCAGATTTATGGAGTTTATGCCGTTTTAAATTGACGTTCATTGCATAATCGTCATCTAATTGTCTTGGTAAAGGAGTTACCATATTAACATCGGCCGGGACATTTATTATCTGCCCCACCAACTTTTTCGTCCCAGGAAACCAACGTATTTGACGTGTTGTTAAAAAAGGCAACCGGGACGAAATCAATATTTCGCTAATTGGATCGAGCAATGGCAAAACCTTTGGCATCGGCGGATATTTGAATTCCTTTTTTTTTTGCCATCAGTGGAATTTACATGCGGCTAACATGTTTTACACGTGATGTAACGTTGATTTACGTTTTCAACTAGTCCATTCAAGAAAATCATAATTTCCTTTGGACTAGTCACCTGAACGACATCGAATTTCCACCACAATCGGTCACAAACATAATAAACACGGTTCAACTCAATTCCGTTTCAAAATAACTTAGTTTCGTCAAAAGCAGCTGTCATTGAAAAAATACGCTAAAACATATCATCACTGAAAAATGTTGTTGACGATTCATTTATCACACCAATTTCGCTATCAGTGTCCACCACAACTCTTCCAAAGTATTTTCATGTGATTTCATTTTAATTTATTATTTGATTCTAAAACATGTTTAATACAATCTGACACATAAGTTGTTTTTCGTTTTAACTGACATACGGCTGTACTTTTCTGTTCTAACTTGATCTGACAGTTTTCACGAATTTGTGCTCCCTGTTTTGATACTAAATTTTGCGATTTTGTGACAATCATTGTAACTGATAGTATTTTTTTTTCGGTATTTGATGTTTGATAGTTTTGAATTGATTCAGTATCCTGTTGTGCTTCATTTTTTTTTTAATTTTGCTCGTTGTCTGCATAAACGAATTTTTCGGTAGCAGCCATTGCTGTGCTTAGTTTTTGATTTGCGTTCGTCATTGTGCACTAAATATTTTGCGATATTGCCAAGAAACACACTTCCTCAGTTTTATTTTCATTATTCTGTACTTTGGATTTTTTAATCCTATCTGTATTGGCTTCCGTCGCAACCCGTTTGCATCTTTTCTTAATGACCGACAAATTTGCACTAATTTCGCGATTCCAAATACCCCAACCACCATCGTTTTCACAATTCATAAAAATATTTTTGAACATACATTTTTTATATTCCATTTATACCATGCAAATATTTGCCTGATTGTTTACAAATAAGGCAAATAACTGGCCTAGTCGGCATTGATCGTTGCATATTTTTGTTCTAGATATTTTGGACACATTTTCAGTTTTACAATCCTTTAATCATTTTGAATGATAAATTTAATAAAAAGGGCTATTTCCTAGCAAAATACAGAAAAAATACTTCTAACTTCTTCTACTACTAAAAAAATTAGAAGTAAATTCAGGTAATGGCTTAAATATAGGGTCCGCCAAATAACTTTTTTTTTTTTTGAAAATGCTATAAAAAACTACTGAATATTTTCTCAAATTTCTTTTTTTATTTGAAAGTACAATCCTTCCGGTTAATAATGGAAAATAATTTCATTCAAATGGCTGCCTCGGCTGGCCATGCAGTAGCCTACACGATCGGTCCAATTTTAAAGCACATTATCGATTGTATGCAGCCGTATTTCACCAATGGCTTCACGAATATTGTCCTTTAAAGCGTCAATTGTCTCTGGCTTGTCCGCGTAACACTTATCTTTGACGGCACCCCACAAATAATAGTCCAACGGTGTCAAATCGCAGCTCCGAGGTGGCCAAACGACATCAGCTCTGCGGCTGATAATGCGATCTTCAAAAACAGGGCGCAAAACATCGAGTGTAGCTTCAGCTGTGTGGCACGTAGCGCCTTCCTGTTGAAACCAAATGTTGCCAATATCCTCCTCTTCAATTTTTGTGAACAAAAATTCGTTCAACATGGCCCGATAACGATCGCCATTGACTGTAACGGCCACTCCTTGCTCATTTTCGAAGAAAAATGGCCCAATGTCTCTCTGGACCAAAATCCGCACCAAACAGTGGCTCGTTTTGGGTGCACCGGCTTTTCAATGTATGCGTGCGGGTATTCTGTGCCCCAAATGCGACAATTTTGCTTGTTTACATACCCGCCAAGATCAAAATGAACTTCATCTGAAAAGATGATTTTTTTGGCAAAATCGGCATCTTCTGTAAGTCGATCGCAGACCCACTTAGCGAAGCGTTGTTCAAGCGTATACACAACCATATTCATTCAGCGGAAGGATAAAACTAATTATCTGTCAAATCAGACATGAGCTAAGTGTTACCATTCACGAAATAAGCACTACTTGAAAAAAAAAACGTTAGATGGCGGACCCTTTACAAAACGAAACAATAACAAGTGAAATGTTAGTAGTGCGTCGCATCTCCTCCGGCATCAATGACAGTTTGTAACCGTCGGACCATGGGTTTTTGCGGTTAAAGATGGTGGAATGCCATTCCAAGCTGCCTGGATTTGTAATTTCAGCTCCTGCTTGTTAGAGCAGGCACTTACCTTAACCCTCATTTTTATCTCATGCCATAGGTGTTTAATGAGGTTAAGATAGGGAGTGTGGGGGTGTTGTAAGCTGGCTTGTGACATTATAAAGCAACAATTTGCGCACTAAGTAAGCAAGTGTGCTTCTTATCGTTGTTTTGTTGGATGTGAAAATCCGAAGGTAGACTTGATTTTACTGCTGAGCTCTGTACATTTCTTTTTAATATATTCATTTTCTAGAGTTCGAAGTTTTCGCCGTCACCTAAAGCCATACAACCACACAACATCACACAACCTCCTCCATGCTCTATGGTTGATTTGATGTTCTTTGTTTTTAGAGCTGTATTTGGTTCTCTCCAAATAACTTGTCTACAACCTGATCCAAATAAGTTTATTTTTGTTTCATCTGAAAACTTGACACCTTCCAAATAGCTTAGAGGAAGATTAACATATTGCCTAGCTATAATTCTAGTGGTTTTTTCTTATTTACTGGTGAAATGTACGCCTTTTTTCGAGAAATCCTATCAGCCATCAACTTAGGAAGGCTGGTTTTCGGATTAGATTTGATTGTCCGAGCAACACACCGCTCGTTTTGTTTTTTTTCTTCCCCTTTCAGCTCTATTTTTCAGTGTCCCTTCATATCTATAATTGTTAATTATTTTTTGCACCGTTGCATGCTTCGTCTTAAATGTATCCTTTTTGTCGCATCGACTTCCCCTCGCAAAATATGTAGCTTAATAATAAGCATTCTGGTTGACAAGTCTGGTGTGCTTTCGCTTGCTTTCCATTATGTCGCACAAACAAGGGTGTTGACCTCGACAGTTACGTTGACGGTGCACTTTTTTAAATTTATGATATGTCAAATATTTTTTTTTTTTTTTATAACGTTGAAGATAGTGGTTGATAGTAGTTTCCTTTTGAACTGAAAAAATAACAGAGATCTTAATGTTTGGGTGCCAAGAAA
The DNA here is from genome assembly GCA_958301585.1 of Merodon equestris. NCBI lineage: Eukaryota > Metazoa > Arthropoda > Insecta > Diptera > Syrphidae > Merodon > Merodon equestris. Next base: position 118,265,843 of record OY284413.1, on the reverse strand, counting down.
CTCTCTCTACCCTTTCTTTAATTAACCCGTAGTTCAATGCCCGAACATTTGGTCCTTCTAGGCCTGCTTTTTAATAATCCGACACTGTTTTACTTACTTACACTCTTTAATCGAGAATTTCATGGGGAAATCTGCAAGAACCCATCGCAAGATTTCACCTCCCCCAAACTCCACCAACGCTAACACAGCAGTTTCTGCATTATTTTTCATTTCATCAATGTCAACACGGAATTCTCTTTAACAAGAGGGTATAGTGTGGAATTGAAATCAACACGTGTGGAAATCTAAAAAGGAGTTGGACGAGAAACTGAAATTAGGAAGCACAGTTTTATATTGTCTTACTTAGTTGCATATATTGGATAAAATATTCATATACATAAATAACATATGTGTATATATCTTATGAACCTACACATATAAAACATAAATATAAATTTACAACATGAAAAAGGGAATGTTAGAAAAAATTTGAAATAATTAGAGAGGGATATTTCCAACTTCGGTGAGACTGGTCTAGCCAGACGTACAACACATTATTTAACTGGTCGATTTTCTACGCTTGAAAAAACAATCGAGTCGGCGGAGGTTGAATACAATACGACTCTCTCCGCGTTGGGAGACGATGATGAGGCAAAGAAAGCAGCGTTAAATGATCTCTTTGAGTCGATTAGAGAAGAATATTTCAAATATAGAAGCGATCTTCTCGATGCTACCGACAAAGCAAAGGCATCGAAGGAGTTATCGAATGAGAAGCCGGAAAATACCACAGAAGTTGCATCAACTACATCTAGATTGGCGGACATAAGGCTTCCTAAAATCAATTTGCCGGTATTCTCAGGCAACTACGAAACTTGGCGAACTTCTCGTGACCTGTTCTTCACACTTATCCACCACAATGTGTGGCTTTCGGAAATCCAAACAATACATTATTTAAAATCAAGTGCGTCTGGTAAAGCTGACAAGCTTTTAAGCTCACCTGAGTATGGATATAAGTAATCATTGCAAGGCATGGGCAAACTTAACAGATAGATATGACCAACAACGCTTACTAGTGAACACACAGTTGAAGTGTTGTTCAACCAACTGTCATTTTCCCAAGAGCGCGCTGAATCCATCAAGGAACTCAACCGAAGTGGTACATAACTTGTCTAACTTAAAGGTTGCCGTTGCACACTGGGATGTACTACTAGTTTTCGTATTGTTGCAGAAACTGCCTCCTAAAACACAGCAACTATTGGAGGAGAGACTAGGATCCAAAAAAACACAACAAAGCATTGCCAATATTCGCTTAATTTCCCCAATTTTTGGAAACTAGGTTCCGTACCGTACCAGCAGCAAGTTCAAGTCGCATTCGCATCGAATCCCATAAAGTCTGTGTCTCAACGAAAGGTTCTGCATTCAACCACCAGCAAAGCAAAATACTCCTGCCAAACTTGCAACAAGGGCCTGTTGGAACTTAAAACACAAAGTGGCGAGACTGATCCCAAAGTCAAAAATGAATTCTAAGCATTGTCACTTCACTCTGTTCATTTTACTCTCACTTTGTTCTAAGTCCTCAGTACGACACGACGCATCATAAGATACTTTATTAAATTACATAAATATTGTTGAATAAGTAAAGTATCGTGTTTTAATATAAACAACAGGTTATGGGCCCAGACCGCGTTAAATTAAAGTAAAGATAAAGAAAGTTATTGACTGAATAATCTAGTTCGAAAATGGCCGGAAGTGTTGTTAGAATTGAACCTCTTAACGCGGAAAATTATGACACATGGAAGCTGCAAATGCGAGCCATATTAATAAAAAATGATCTTTGGGGATATGTAGACGGGAGCATTGAATGTCCAAAACCGGAAAACACAGAACGTAGGACATGGAAGCTACATGATGCCAAAGCGTGCGCGGATATTATGTTGGCAATGAGTCCATCAGAATTGGGACTTATAAAGGAAGAACAAACGTCAAGAGAAGTCTGGGAACTTCTTCGAAGCACATATCAATCCAAGGGACCAGCTAGGAAAGCTGCATTATTGAAGAAGGTGGCACTTTCGAGGATGAAAGAGGGCGATAAGGTACGTGAACATCTAAATGAATTTTTCGATTCAGTAAGCAGACTCAAGGAGATTGGAGTCATCGTCGGCGATGAACTTCTCGCAATTCTCCTCTTGTACAGTTTACCGGATTCATTTGAAACTTTCCGTTGTGCGCTTGAAACGAGGGATGAATTATCGAGTCCAGCCATTCTGCGCCTGAAAATTCTGGAAGAAAATGAGTCAAGGAAGGCAAAAGAGGACAGAGCGGAACACGAAGCCATGCATACAAAAAGAACATTCGCAAAAGAATATGCTGAGAAGAAAGACAACGATAAATTCAAAACATTCCAGAAGAACGATCGATACAGGCAACAAAAGGCAAGAAAGAGACAAAGCGTTTGTTATAAATGTGGAAAAAGTGGTCATTTTGCACGAAACTGTTTCTCCAAGGCAATATCAATCGAACAACAATGTGCGAAGAAAGGAAGACGATGAACCATCAGCCTGGAGTGCTACGGATACTACGCACTTTATACAAGAAAGACATGAAAAGGACATGTGGTGCCTAGATAGCGGTTGCACCGCTCACATGACTAGGAAAAGAGAACACATACAGAACTTGAATGCCACAAACAAAAGGCTCAACCTAGCAAACAACAACAAAGCAAATATCACAGGCATTGGCAATATTCGTCTAAATACAAATGGAACAAATGAAATCTACCTCACAAATGTTTTATACGTATCAGATTTAAGAACAAATTTGCTGTCCGTATCCAAGTTCACTGACAAAGGGTGGGTTGTCAATTTCCGAAAAGAATATGCAACAGTGACAAATCAGTGTGGTGAAATTGTGCTGCGAGCACGGCGTTTGGGCGATCTGTATTACGTAAGAGAAGGTTACGATTGCGCAAATGCGGCCGGCATAAATAACGTAGACTCACAGTTGGATATTTGGCACCGGCGATTAGGACATTTAAATGAACGAGATTTAAAATTGCTGGTAGAGAGAAATATGGTTCCCGGAATAAATCGTGGTGGTACATTACCTAAATGTGAAACATGCCTCAGTGAAAAGCAAGTGCGTACAAGTTTTCCAAAGGCAAAAATAGCAAAAGCCAGAGATCTGTTGGAAATTATACACAGTGATGTATGTGGTCCTATGAAAAATGCTTCTCATTCGGGTGCAAGGTACTTTCTAACATTCATTGATGATAAGTCCCGTTGGTGTGAAGTCTACTTTCTAAAAAACAAATCAGAGGTATTTACAGCCTTTTGTAAATATAAAGCTTTCGCCGAAAACTTCACGGGAAAGAGGATCAAACTTCTTCAAACAGATAATGGGGGTGAGTACTGTAATCATAAATTTAATAGTTACCTTTTGAAGCATGGAATCCGAAGACGATTAACAACACCTTATACGCCGCAAAAAATGGTTTGGCCGAAAGAAAAAACAGGACTCTTGTAGAAATGGCAAGGTGCATGATGAAGGATGGTGGTGCCCCCCCAGTGTTTTGGGCCGAAACGATTTCAACAGCATGTTATATTCGCAACAGATGCACCACAAAAGCTCTGGGAGATGAAATCCCTTTTAAGATATGGACTGGTAGAACACCAGATCTCAAGCATATGAAAACCTTCGGGACGAAGGCGTACGTTTTACGGAAGGGCTCAGATAAAGGAAAGTTCGACTCCAGGTCAGATATTTGTACTCTTGTAGGTTACTCAAGCGAAGCAAAAGCATATAGGCTATGGTCACCTAGCTCAAAGAAACTCATTATTAGTAGAGATGTCAGGTTTTTAGATGACTCTGGTTTTAGTGGTGATCGTCGTAGCGCATCGTGTGAAAACGTTACAAATGATCAACTTGTTTCAATTAACATAAAAGAAAATGCTTATGAACTAAACAAATCTAAAAGTGGTCGAGAAAAACAACAAAGTGAGGAAAGTCAAGATACAGAACACCCACTGAACCTTCGGAAGGTATCAAAAGAGTAACAACGAAAGATATATCACACACTAGCCTTTACTAGGAGTGGGGTAGGTTCTGCAACACCAAGAGTATTGAGCAACAATCAAGAATTTGACGACGACGGTATTGATGATTACTTTGCGGCAAATTTTATAAGTTTTGACGACCCCTGGACGCTACAAGAAGCAATGGATTCAAGCGACGCTACTGCCTGGAGAAGGGCTATGGAAGAAGAATTTGTAGCTCAGATACGAAATGAAACTTGGAACATCGTTGAGCGTCCCGAGGGCCGAAAAATTATCGGAAATAGATTTGTCTTCAAAACGAAGGACAACAATACAAAGAAAGTGAGGCTAGTTGCCAAGGGATGCTCTCAAAGATTCGGGGAGGATTACACCCAGACTTTTTCACCTGTCGTACGATCTACATCTGTACGCTTGCTATCGGCGTTAGCAGCGGAACATGGTTTGGAGATACATCAAATGGATGTCGTTACCGCATACCTCAATGGTGAGTTGGAGGAAAACATTTACATGGAAATTCCAGAGCAATTGATAAAGACATTACGAAAGATCAACTCAACGAATTTTTCTGAAATGGACGACGGCCTGTCACTTGAAGAACAGAAGAAGATCAAAACAATTTCCCAAAGATGGCTCGACAATATTGAAGCGCTTAGTGATCCAGTGTGCATACTCAAAAAGGCCCTTTACGGACTTACACCGTCTGGACTGCGATGGCATCTCAAGCTAACAGAAAAACTCAAGGAACTTGGACTCAATTCTTCGAAGCAAGATCCGTGTTTATTCGTTGCACGTCGACAAAATCAAACAATGATAATCGCTGTCTATGTCGATGATCTTCTGATGGCATCAAATAATATTAACTGGATAACGGAAATAATGGAAGCTCTTGCGAAGACATTTAAGATGAAGGATATCGGCAAAGTTGAAAAGTGTCTTGGAATAAATTTTCATCAAGACCTCAAACGAAATTTTGTCAAATTATCACAAGAAACCTATGCAATGTCAATATTGGATCTTTTCGGCTTGACTAACTGCAAGCCAATAAAGACGCCCATGGACCCTAGTCACAAATTAACAAAGCCGGACAGCGTCAATTATGAAAAGATGAAGCAATACCCATACCAACATCTGGTTGGCGCTTTAATGTATCTGGCAGTAACAACACGCCCAGATATTGCTTATGCCATCAGCTTTATGAGTCAATTCAACTCTAACTATGGCGAGGAACATTGGAAGGCTTTAAAGAGAATCCTTAGGTATGTACGCGGTACAGTTAACTATAGTCTTTTTTACTCCCGAACAGGTCAACAACTTTATGGTGTGGTTGACGCTGATTGTGCCCAAAATCTTTTGGACAGAAGGTCTTATACCGGGTATGCTTTTATCCTCGCTGGGGCAGCTATCTGCTGGGAAGCACGTAAACAACGCACCGTAGCACTATCCAGCACTGAAGCGGAGTACATGGCACTTACGGCAGCTACTAAAGAAACTCTATATCTGCAAAGTGTTATGAATGAAATTGGCAGCCCTGTTCAATGTGTTACTCTGAACAACGACAACCAAGGAGCAATTAAGTTGGTGCAGAATATTGGACATAACTCCTGAACGAAGCATATCGACGTAAGGCATTTCTTCATTCGCGACTGTTACCAAAGCGGAAGAATCAATCTATTGTACCTACCAACCGAAGATATGCCAGCTGATGTTCTTACAAAAAGTCTCAATGGTTCACAACATTTTAAATGTGTAAAGCTCTTAGGACTGAAATTGAATTGAATACTTATGTTATGAATACTTTTCGTTACGTAATTTCCTTTTTTATTTTGTTACCCATAAAATGTATATAGATTTTTTATTGTAAAGTCTTGCAACTTTGTAGGGGGTGTGTTGGAACTTAAAACACAAAGTGGCAAGACTGATCCCAAAGTCAAAAATGAATTCTAAAGGGCTAACCATAATAGACAGGAGCAAGCAGAAGCTTATGTCAGATCCGAACGAAATTCTCCCCTCTGTTTCAACGAAAAATCAAAATACCCACAATGAACAGATGCAAGCAGAAGGAAAGGAACTGTCAATTGTTTTCATTCGATTTGTTTATTTTCGGTGTGGCTTTGGTTTTTACCTCTTTATTGAAATAAAAGCCATCTGCTTTATCATAGAGACACTTATTGTCATACACAAGTGAAATCAACTTGTTAACAAGCTCGTATTCCATATTTATTTTATCTTTTTTCTCTTTCCTAACCTCAAATGTCACTTGTCAAAAATTCCGTCCGTCATGTCTTCTTTCAAGAAGACCTTCCTTCTGCTTGCATCAGTTAACGAACATTTAAGGAAACGTCACATCTGCCGATTGTGGGCATATCATATGCTTTGCATTTAAGAAGACATTCCCCTCTGCTTGCTTGTGCTTGCTCCTGCCTATTATGGTTAGGCCTTAAGCATTGTCACTTCACTCTGTTCATTTTACTCTCACTTTGTTCTAAGTCCTCAGTACGACACGACGCATCATAAGATACTTTATTAAATTACATAAATATTGTTGAATAAGTAAAGTATCGTGTTTTAATATAAACAACAGGACCAGCTTGCTATCAGGAAATACAGCAAGTTCTTAAAACTGAGCATTGCAGATCGCTGTAATCAGGTACATACACTAGAGATATGTCGAAATTGTTTAGCATATAGCCATACTTTTGAGCACTGTCCAAGTAGTCTCCATGTTAATAGCAATCCGATATCGGGGCAAGTGAATATTTTGATGGTTCAAGGATATACTACATCATCATCGATGAACGCCGGTGCACCTACCTTCCAGCCACCTCAAAGAGAAACAACTGGAGTTAGGCCAAACATCAATGCATTCACCGCAACAAACGCAGGAACACAAGCAAAATAAATAATAAATAATGTTTATATACATGTATTACTATGAAATAGATAGGGACATTCAAATGCCATAAAAGACAAGTGGCGAATGTTCCATCAAATTATATAGAAGAAATTAAATAATATGTTGATGGGAAGTCAACAGAAAAACAGGAAAATTGTACAAGTATTCGTAATGAGAAGCAAGAGTACAAATAACATTAAATAATTCAAAATAAAAAAAATGCGATGGTTAACAAAGTTAGATTAAAATACTGCACCAAGAAAGTTATCTATCTCGCAAAGTTCGTTTCGTCCGCTGCACAGTTTCTGATATTCGGAAATTTTAATCAATTACGATCGTTATAATTAATCAATAGTGCTTATCGATTGGTTAACTACATCATTTATATAAGCAAGAACTTTTTTGCTGGTTTGTTAAGCTTTTGAATTTTTATTTATTCTTGCGTTTTAACATCTTTGTGTAGCCCACTTTAAACGCCTTTAAATATTATTAATCGTTTGGACGATGAAGTGCGATCTCTGTAATAACAAAATCGATCGATCTGACTTAATGATTCAGTGCACAGAGTGTAATAAATCTTTTCATGGAAAGTGCGCAAAACTGCAAAAGGTCGACATTGATTTTCTACATAAAAGCAAACGGGGTTATCTTTGTGATTGTTGCACGAGTTCACGAAGAAAATCAATTCAAAGGGATCAAAGTCCAATTCCCGCGGGGACAATTACTCGTTCGTCTTCTCCCTCAAGTATGACAATGTCTTCACCTAAGGATTCTACATCTGTAATTGGATCATCTTCCACTAATAATGTGACTATGCCAACTTTATACGGTGAGATCAAAAAATTACAACAATTAAACATTGATGCTCGCACCAAAATAAAACATCTAGAAGAAAGCAATAACGATTTATCAATGAGAGTCGTGAAATTGGAAGCCACCGTTTCTTCGTTAGAAAAACAACAACACCAAATGAAGTACTTCTCAGAAGACAGACCAAGATCATCGCCGACCGGCGACATTCAAACAACCAATTTACAACAAAAAACAACAACAGCTGAAAATATAACCGATAACATTGGTGTTGCCAATTCGGAAATCGGATTTAATACGATTAACCACAAAATAAAAAAAATACGTCAAGCTGGGCAACCTCAACGTATCTTTGGATCTGCCACAGAGATTACACCTAGTGGTTTGCTACAATCCGTTCCAAAATTACGCTTTCTCCATCTCTCTCGCTTTAATACAAGTGTATGCGAGGACAATTTGATTTAATTCGTAGCGAAAAAATTAAATCTGCCGGAGTCGGTTTTTCGTTGTCACAAGCTAGTTAAAAAGGACGTCGACATTTCCGCATTTCGTTTTGTCAACTTCAAACTGGGACTTCCAGCTGGCGCATATGACAAAGTATACAATGCTGAGTTCTGGCCGTTAGGAGTTCAGATCAAGCCATTTGTTTCCCGACCAAAAAACGAAGAAGGTGCAAACAACTCAGTGGTAATTTAACTTCATCTTTACTTCACTCAAACTCTCATTCTTTAAATTTGTATTATCAAAATGTAAGCGGCCTTAGAACCAAATTAGAATTTTTACGCTTAGGGTTTTGTAGTGAAAAATATGATTTTATTGTATTAACAGAGACTTGGTTAAATAGTGATATTCTAACTTCTGAATTTAGTTATTTAGAAAATTATTTAATATTTAGAAAAGATAGATGCAGGTCTACGTCTGGATTGGAAAGAGGCGGCGGTGTCTTAATTGCCATTCGGTCTTGCTTTTCTTGTTATCAGATCAATCTTCTTTCTGACACATCAACGTTTTCCTCCAATTGGGACGTTGACCAATTAATAGTTAAAGTAACTTTATCTAATAGTAACGAACTATTTATCATTTGTAGTTATATTCCTCCAAGGAGTCCTATTGATTTATATAACCTGCATCTAAATAATTGTGTAAATATTTTCGAAAATTTATCAAATTCTCAACATGTAATCTACACTGGTGATTTTAATTTGAGCAATGTCAGATGGACATTAGATCCAGATGATCAGTGTCTAATTCCAATGAATGTTAAACTGGAAACCGAAACAGTTGTAACGGATTTTTTTAGCCAATTTTATTTTAAACAGTGCAATAACGTCTCTAATGATTTTGATCGGATACTTGATCTTATATTTGTAGATGACGAGTATAATATAACACTTGCCAAATCCCTGTTAGCAATGTTTCGGAATTCCATACATCATTTTGGTATTGTCGTTGAACTTACATTTTTCTCCTATTCCAACTCTTACAAACTAAGCAATAAGCCTGATTTTGTTTACAATTTCAAAAGAGCTAACTATGATGAACGCAATGGTTACTTGAGTAGGCAGATTTGGACAGAAATTCTTACCTCATCCGACTTAAATGACACATATAATGAATTTTGTTCTATTATTAAACATGCTATTGAGCAGTTTGTTCCAAAGAAAAGAGTAATCAAGAATTCTAACCCCATTTGGTTTAATAAAAGGCTTTCTCGTCTCAAAAACCAAAAAAATAAAGCATTTAAAAAATTTCGAAAAAATCCGGACAATCCTAATTTTCGTTCCCAGTATTTCACCTTACAAAAACAGTTTGATTGCCTTTATCGCTTTTTATATCGCGAGTACCTTTATTCTGCACAGAGCAGCATAAGAGAAGATAGTGGTCATTTCTGGAAGTATGTTAACTCAAGACGTAAATCTAACAGAATTCCTAATTCTATGAATTACTTAGGTGTTAAATCCAATGACAGGTCCACTACGTGTAAAATGTTTGCTGATTATTTCAAATCAGTGTACTCGTATGATTGTCCCTCATCCGAAGTTCGTAAAATTCCCGTGTTATTCCAAATTGGTTCTCTCAATATAACCACTTCTGAAGTTTTCGAATTCCTCTCTCGAATCGACACCTGTAAATCAACTGGCCCTGATGGTTTTTCCCCACACGTGTTAAGAAATTGTGCACCGTCATTAACAGAACCTCTAACATTAATTTTCAATTTGTCTCTTAGTACGGCAAAATTCTTAGAAATCTGGAAAGTTTCATTCCTATCTCCCGTTTTTAAATCTGGCTCTAAGCTTGAGATCAAAAACTATAGACCTATCTGTAAAATGTCTTGTATCCCTAAATTATTCGAAGAAGTAATCTACAAAAAAATATATTTCTATGTTATTAGGCACATTTCGCCCTTCCAGCATGGTTTGTATCTGGCAGATCAACAACAACAAATCTCACGACTTTTGTCAATCATTTGACTAAAAACCTGGAAGAAAATTGTCATACTGACATAGTCTACACTGACTTTGCTAAAGCTTTTGATAGGCCACCATATCTTGCTATCTAAGTTGTCTCTCTTAGGGTTTCACTCCAATTTTTTAAAATGGATTGAATCCTACCTAACAAGAAGGACACAAGTAGTCAAAATCTATAACTTTCTCTCAGAAGCCTTTCCTGTACCTTCAGGTGTCCCTCAGGGCAGCCATTTAGGAACATTGTTATTTCTCTTATTTATCAATGATTTGCCCTCTATTTTTCAATCTTCACGATGCCGTCTTTATGCCGACGATTTAAAGATCTATAGGAAAATTGTATCCACTTCAGACTGTTTTCAATTACAACAAGATCTCACTCGCCTATCCCAGTGGTGTGAGCTAAATTCCCTACAACTTAACATCTCTAAATGTGTATCATTCTCATGCTATAGAACTAATAATGTTATTGATTTTTCTTATAATTTAAACGGTATTCAACTGAGCAACGAAAGTGTTTGTTTGCCCTGTGATTGAATTGCCATTCCAGTGAAGAAGCGATGATGCGTCTGTTGGCAATAATAGCATCGCCGACTGCTCGGATAATGGTCGAGTGTATGGCTATATGCCAGACAGTTTCGGCAAATTCCTAACCTAGACATTTGTTTACAACGATCAGTGATGCTCATTTTTAAGAATTTAGTGCATTTCATTATGGCATGCTGACCCTTGCTGCAAATTTGACAGAAATACTTGGTATTGTTCGGTGCAGTATGTTTCGATGGGACGGAGGCTTGTTGACATTTGACGTGACTCGTATTTGCTGCTGGTTGACTGCTTCCAGCGTACGAAACCGAGTCTCCAAGAATTAGCTAAATTCAGCAAACGTTGGCAACGCTTTGCTGTCCGTTTTGGAACCCAATTTCTCTTCCCAGAGATGCTGCTATTTAGCGTGTAGTTTCTGCAACAGTACAAAGATAATTACAGTATCCCAGTATTCCAAACCTTTAAATTGCCAAACTGTGTACCACTTCTGTCGATATATCCAATAGCGCCTTGATGAATTCGGTTTGGGATATCGACGGCTGGTTAAACAGACACTTTAACTGGCTTGTCACGAGAAAACGCTGATGATCGTACCAATCCGTTAGAATTTTCCACGCCTTAGAGTAATTGCCTATGTCCATACCTAGATGAGCCAACATCCGTTCCGCTTCACCGGATACGCTCGACTTCAAATAGTGTATATTTTGGGTTTCTGGCAACGATGTATTTTTATGAATAAGAGACTCAAACAGATCACGAAAAGAGCGCCATATTTCGTAGCTACCTGAGAAGACCGACAAGTTAATTTTTGGGAGCCTAATCTCCACCGCCCTGGCGGCTGATTCTGTTCATGTGTCTTGTCGATAGAATCGAGAAGATCGCTACGATATTCAAAATACCTTTCTCGTATTTTATCGTAGGTAGCCTCCGCTACGTTTTACTTTGGTTCATCCTCGTCATTCAACTTGGATAGCTCCTTCTAATAATCGATCTCCGCTTTCTCCATTAACTTATCTAACAGAGATAATCGACCCTTCAGATATGTAATTTGCTGTGCGCCTAAATGATCCTGTTTTCGCGAAATTCTTTTTCCAAATGCTTTAAGCAATTTTCTAACGCACTGTTATTCACTTTGCTAACCCTTACTTCAAACACCCTTATTTATATATATGTATATAGTTAAGTTACTCTTGTAACTTATTATTATAATAGAACGAAAATGGGGGAAAAAAAACACAACTTTTCAAACAAAATGTTCCTTTTATTATTTTATTTTTATTGTTTATCACACGACCGCCAAATTCACTCTGACTCCATTCTTAAGTGTGTTACATCGCTGTGGCTCTTATCTATCGTCTTTTCAGAGAAGACGATGATAGAGCCGCTATTCTCTTTTTACGTATTCTCAGCACACTGATATCTTGCTTAGGAAAGATCAAGTGTGCTGTAACATGTCTTTTATAATATTGAAATGAATACTTATGTGACACCTTCCCTCCGTAAGTTTTTGGTCCACCAAAAAAAAAGGTAACATCTTAATTTTTTTTAATAAAATTAACACCACAAAAAAATTAAATAGGAAAAAACATGTTAACAATTCAAGCTAAGGCAATAATTCAGTAAAAATAAATTAGTAAATTCACTATGAATAATATAACGAAAATTATAAGTATGACATTATAAGTATAGTATTTAAGTCGATTGCTGTGTACATATGTGTGTATCTCTTATGCACAATATTTAAATATTTAAATCTTGAAAATTTTAGTTTACAATTTTATACTGCACCGATTAGTTATAAATATATATACATATAAGTATGTATGAATAAATGTTTGTTTAACAAAATAGTTTATTATCAAACGATTTATTATGTATAAACATTACAATATTTGTGTTTATAATAGCTTATTACAGATATTAATGCTTAATTAATTGGGGGGTGTTTGTTGGTATTTAAATTTTCTCGTCTTGTGTAATTATTTGGTTGTTTGTTCTGATAATTATTGTATTGCATGGAATGTGACCTTGGAGAGTTTGTATATTTAGAATAACCATTTGTCATGATAATGCTGTACGCATCGTCTATTGTAGGAGGATTTCTTCCAATTATAATCCCTTTAACGGGTTCCGGCAGGTTACTTTTAAAACAATTTAAAACGATTCTATTGTTAGTAATTATCTGGTCTTTTGTCAACTGTTCGTTCAGTGAGTAGGCGTTATTTAGTTGTATGAGAAAATCACTTAGCTGGCTATAAAACTGCTCTATCGTACCGTTACAACGACAAAGCACAATCTTGTCTAGAAGTTCGTTGACCGGTGTAGTTTCACCATGAGCTCTTTTCAAAACTTCCTTAAGCTCAATCCAACTTTCCACTTGACTATGCTTTAACATTGTATCTCTAGCTTTGTCGATTAGTCTGTCTTGTATGTAGCTCAAAATTATATTTTTAAAATTAATATTTAATGTTTCCATTAACGGGGCAAGTGCGTCTATTCTATTTATAAAGTTAACTAAATTTTTTTTGTTACCATCGAAAGGCTGAATATTTGAAACACATTTCACAAGCAATTCAAAGACTTCCATTGTTAAGAGAAAAAAAAAGAATAATAGTAGAAGAAGAATAATAGTAGAAGAAGAATAATAGTAGAAGAAGAATAATAGTAGAAGAAGAATAATAGTAGTGCTTAATATGTAATAATTATACTAATAATAATAACAATATAAAAAGAGTATAATATAATAATAATATAATAATAATATAATAATAGTACTAATAATATGTTCCTTAAAATAAAAATGTTCATCAATTCCACGCACCGGATTCTTGTTTTCTGGATTTCTTGAATACTTGAATAATGATTGTACTTGTTGTATATGGGATTACTATTAATGCTGCAATTGGTGTTGAATTTTTTTTTTTTTTTTTTTTTTTTTTAATTCTCGTTTTTTTTTTTTTTTTGTTTTTGTGAGTAGAATGAATGTATATATGTATATTATGTTCCTATTGTATGTATGTATTGTATGTATAACTGTATTTAATATGTATTGTATGTATAACTGTATTTAATATGTATTGTATGTAAAACTGTATTTAATATGTATTGTATATATAACTGTATGTTTAATATGATAGTGCAACCCGAATTGTAATAAATTTATTGGGAACAATTGAAACATGAGACGTGTATTGTAAACTATTTTATTTTATTAATAAGCTCGCGATTTATCTTATTTATTGTTTTAACTATAGACAGAAATTTGCTTTTATAATCAAAGGATTTTTCCTTAAACACATTTTATTTCATCATTTACTTTTTTTTCCTTGTTTTTCACACTCTTATCACTTTAACAGTACTTTTGATCACGTTGGGTATGACTGCACAAATCACTGTTCCTTTTTTCTTTCTTTTTTCAGAAAATACACTGTTTGTTAGGCCGAAGCTGTCCGACTGCGCCAGTTAAGTTACTCTTGTAACTTATTATTATAATAGAACGAAAATGGGGGAAAAAAAACACAACTTTTCAAACAAAATGTTCCTTTTATTATTTTATTTTTATTGTTTATCACACGACCGCCAAATTCACTCTGACTCCATTCTTAAGTGTGTTACATCGCTGTGGCTCTTATCTATCGTCTTTTCAGAGAAGACGATGATAGAGCCGCTATTCTCTTTTTACGTATTCTCAGCACACTGATATCTTGCTTAGGAAAGATCAAGTGTGCTGTAACATGTCTTTTATAATATTGAAATGAATACTTATGTGACAATATGTATACCTGATATTTGCACACCTGATAGGCTATAGACCCACTTAATGGAAAAGCTCCTACATACACTTTTTATGAATAATATTATGACTTTGTTCACTTACATCAATGGCGGATGCGATGCAATCTTGGAATGGCAATTATAAATCGTCTTTCTTGTTGTCGATCTCCGGTTGGAGTCCCACGATGAAAGTCTTAAAATTAGGATGTCTTATAATCAGGATATCTTATAATCAGGATGTCTTATAATCAGGATGTCTTATAATTAGGATGTCTTATAATGGTGACGCTAGCGTTGTATTTTCCAAACCCTCGACGTGTATTGCAGATATACATACATACATATATGTATGTATAATTCTTCCTTTTTTTTCAAAAAAAAAATAATAAAAAATAAATCCAGAATCCACAATACGAGTAAAGCAGATGCACTATATTAAATGTAGCGGTAGCGTATTTTAAGAAATAATAATGTATAATAATAATTAAAAAAAATAACAATGTTTCGGCGACTTTGCCACAAGAGACGAAAAATGAAAAAAAAAAAAAAAACGGTCCGGGCAAGAAAACTGTTAAATGGGACCCGACACATTTACCGAAAAAAGAAAAAAAATGCCGTTCTTAACATTATAAGAAAACTCTGTCTTTATTGTTCATTTTAAATGTTTTTATATGTTATGTGGAATTGACATTTCTCTTCCAGGGAAATTCTCTAAAATATCCCTATGTCATTTTTCTATGGGAATTTTCCCCTTGAGTGCATTCCACCTTCCGGCCGTGTCGTCACGTTGTGTAACGCAAACACCCATAATAAATTCTTGAGAATAATAATACTTCTGTATGCTTATCGAACGAAAGTGCTAGTGGTTGTATACAAATTGTTGTAAATAAAATCAGCATCATCTCTTCTCCCCATATCATCGTCATGCATGCTTGTGATGTTAATTTACACTAGTTTTTTTCAATTACCGCGAAATATTCTTTATATATATTTCTTCAATATCGACATATTTATTACTATTGCAGTTTTGTAAGAAATCATCATCAATTTGGATATTATATTTTTCATATAAAGGTGTCTGTATCAGATATCTTAACTACGATTTAATTGTGTTTTTGGTTGACACACTCTTCCAAATATCCAGATTTATGGAGTTTATGCCGTTTTAAATTGACGTTCATTGCATAATCGTCATCTAATTGCCTTGGTAAAGGAGTTACCATATTAACATCGGCCGGGACATTTTTTATCTGCCCCACCAACTTTTTCGTCCCAGGAAACCAACGTATTTGACGTGTTGTTAAAAAAGGCAACCGGGACGAAATCAATATTTCGCTAATTGGATCGAGCAATGGCAAAACCTTTGGCATCGGCGGATATTTGAATTCCTTTTGTTTTTGCCATCAGTGGAATTTACATGCGGCTAACATGTTTTACACGTGATGTAACGTTGATTTACGTTTTCAACTAGTCCATTCAAGAAAATCATAATTTCCTTTGGACTAGTCACCTGAACGACATCGAATTTCCACCACAATCGGTCACAAACATCATAAACACGGTTCAACTCAATTCCGTTTCAAAATAACTTTTAGGTTCGTCAAAAGCAGCTGTCATTGAAAAAATACGCTAAAACATATCATCACTGAAAAATGTTGTTGACGATTCATTAATCACACCAATTTCGCTATCAGTGTCCACCACAACTCTTCCAAAGTATTTTCATGTGATTTCATTTTAATTTATTATTTGATTCTAAAACATGTTTAATACAATCTGACACATAAGTTGTTTTTCGTTTTAACTGACATACGGCTGTACTTTTCTGTTCTAACTTGATCTGACAGTTTTCACGAATTTGTGCTCCCTGTTTTGATACTAAATTTTGCGATTTTGTGACAATCATTGTAACTGATAGTATTTTTTTTTGGGTATTTGATGTTTGATAGTTTTGAATTGATTCAGTATCCTGTTGTGCTTCATTTTTTTTTTAATTTTGCTCGTTGTCTGCATAAACGAATTTTTCGGTAGCAGCCATTGCTGTGCTTAGTTTTTGATTTGCGTTCGTCATTGTGCACTAAATATTTTGCGATATTGCCAAGAAACACACTTCCTCAGTTTTATTTTCATTATTCTGTACTTTGGATTTTTTAATCCTATCTGTATTGGCTTCCGTCGCAACCCGTTTGCATCTTTTCTTAATGACCGACAAATTTGCACTAATTTCGCGATTCCAAATACCCCAACCACCATCGTTTTCACAATTCATAAAAATATTTTTGAACATACATTTTTTATATTCCATTTATACCATGCAAATATTTGCCTGATTGTTTACAAATAAGGCAAATAACTGGCCTAGTCGGCATTGATCGTTGCATATTTTTGTTCTAGATATTTTGGACACATTTTCAGTTTTACAATCCTTTAATCATTTTGAATGATAAATTTAATAAAAAGGGCTATTTCCTAGCAAAATACAGAAAAAATACTTCTGACTTCTTCTACTACTAAAAAAATTAGAAGTAAATTCAGGTAATGGCTTAAATATAGGGTCCGCCAAATAACTTTTTTTTTTTTTGAAAATGCTATAAAAAACTACTGAATATTTTCTCAAATTTCTTTTTTTATTTGAAAGTACAATCCTTCCGGTTAATAATGGAAAATAATTTCATTCAAATGGCTGCCTCGGCTGGCCATGCAGTAGCCTACACGATCGGTCCAATTTTAAAGCACATTATCGATTGTATGCAGCCGTATTTCACCAATGGCTTCACGAATATTGTCCTTTAAAGCGTCAATTGTCTCTGGCTTGTCCGCGTAACACTTATCTTTGACGGCACCCCACAAATAATAGTCCAACGGTGTCAAATCGCAGCTCCGAGGTGGCCAAACGACATCAGCTCTGCGGCTGATAATGCGATCTTCAAAAACAGGGCGCAAAAACATCGAGTGTAGCTTCGGCTGTGTGGCACGTAGCGCCTTCCTGTTGAAACCAAATGTTGCCAATATCCTCCTCTTCAATTTTTGTGAACAAAAATTCGTTCAACATGGCCCGATAACGATCGCCATTGACTGTAACGGCCACTCCTTGCTCATTTTCGAAGAAAAATGGCCCAATGTCTCTCTGGACCAAAATCCGCACCAAACAGTGGCTCGTTTTGGGTGCACCGGCTTTTCAATGTATGCGTGCGGGTTTTCTGTGCCCCAAATGCGACAATTTTGCTTGTTTACATACCCGCCAAGATCAAAATGAACTTCATCTGAAAAGATGATTTTTTTTGGCAAAATCGGCATCTTCTGTAAGTCGATCGCAGACCCACTTAGCGAAGCGTTGTTCAAGCGTATACACAACCATATTCGTTCAGCGGAAGGATAAAACTAATTATCTGTCAAATCAGACATGAGCTAAGTGTTACCATTCACGAAATAAGCACTACTTGAAAAAAAAAGCGTTAGATGGCGGAGCCTTTACAAAACGAAACAATAACAAGTTAGTAGTGCGTCGCATCTCCTCCGGCATCAATGACAGTTTGTAACCGTCGGGCCATGGGTTTTTTGCGGTTAAAGATGGTGGAATGCCATTCCAAGCTGCCTGGATTTGTAATTTCAGCTCCTGCTTGTTAGAGCAGGCACTTACCTTAACCCTCATTTTTATCTCATGCCATAGGTGTTTAATGAGGTTAAGATAGGGAGTGTGGGGGTGTTGTAAGCTGGCTTGTGACATTATAAAGCAACAATTTGCGCACTAAGTAAGCAAGTGTGCTTCTTATCGTTGTTTTGTTGGATGTAAAAATCCGAAGGTAGACTTGATTTTACTGCTTAGCTCTGTACATTTCTTTTTAATATATTCATTTTCTAGAGTTCGAAGTTTTCGCCGTCACCTAAAGCCATACAACCACACAACATCACACAACCTCCTCCATGCTCTATGGTTGATTTGATGTTCTTTGTTTTTAGAGCTGTATTTGGTTCTCTCCAAATAACTTGTCTACAACCTGATCCAAATAAGTTTATTTTTGTTTCATCTGAAAACTTGACACCTTCCCAATAGCTTAGAGGAAGATTAACATATTGCCTAGCTATAATTCTAGTGGTTTTTTTCTTATTTACTGGTGAAATGCAGACCCCTCTTTCCCACTGGGCACTTTGGGCAAGTGCCCAGGGCCCCACGATCGATAGGGGCCCCCCTCAGATAAAATACAAAGATATTTGGGAAAAACGAAGAATCGAGTGTTTTCGTTATTTTGCTTATCCTTATACACGGAATTTTTAAACGATAACCAATATTTATTACCAAAAAAACTTATATAATTCCAAGAAATCGAACCTAAATTACGGTGGTTGCGACCGAAATTTAGCGAACCTTGAATTTATTCATCGTGGATAAGCATAAGGCTATACATATATACTAGGCTTCTATTATAGCGTAACGGATTTTCGTGACGTTAGCTCGTATGTCACGGCCTTGAAATTTTACTCCTAGCGCGCGTAAGGAAGTTTCACTTCAAAAATCATCAGTAGTACACTCATCAGTGTGACTCGCTCCATTTAAAGAATAAGTTGTTATTGATTGTGTTCTGAGGTATTCTTTAATTAAATCATCGTTTTCTTGTTTCTTTTTGTGTTAGCGATTATTTTCAGTGTAAAAATAAATACCTGCTGAATTATAATATAATGTCGAAACGGTCATATCAGAAGGAAGTAATTGAAAATTTACCAAAATTAATATCATATTTGACTACTACTACTACTGGAGAAACTTCTGTAAGTAGCAACCAAACCAAAAATCTTCCACATGATGAGTCGTGTCGTTCACAAATTGCGGGAATTTCTGAATCCTCATGTTCTTCAACAATTTCCACCAATTTTGGAAAAGACATTGAATCAGAAAGCGACCGTCCCTATGACGAAAGAGCAACAAATTCGGTGATTTCACAAATAGCGACAACTGTGTCAGTAGAACGACAACAGTTTTCCAACCCGGAAGAAATATCACACGATTTCGCCGATTATATTCATAAAAATTTTACAGAAAAAAAATCGCGAAATATTGATTCGTAAGGGATCTGCATATTTTCAAAATAAAGATTCTGACTTTTCCGATACATCCAGAACCTACAAAGATGGTAATAAATCAGTAACTAGGTATTTCAACAAAGCATTATTTATTCGCAAATTGAAGAACAATGAAAGCGTCGAAAGAAAATGGTTGTTGTACTCGCCATCCAAAAAGTCTGTATTTAGTTTTTCATGCTCTTTGTTTAACCCTTCTGATGTAAATCTATGCTCTTCGAGTGGATGTA
Source organism: Merodon equestris (assembly GCA_958301585.1). Lineage (NCBI taxonomy): Eukaryota > Metazoa > Arthropoda > Insecta > Diptera > Syrphidae > Merodon > Merodon equestris. The sequence goes on along the minus strand of OY284413.1, from coordinate 118,246,018 downwards.
ATGATTGGAAGCACATTAATCACATAGTTTTAGCACATGAAAATAGCCCAGCACATAGGCAATCTATGATGACTTATCTAGCACGAAGTAAAGCGGCTGGTAGAGTAGATATTGACTTATTATCTCAACATCAAAAAGAAGTGGATTATTGGAGAAATGTACTTAAACGGATTGTAGCTGTTGTAAAATTTTTGGCATCGAGAGGGCTTTCGTTTCGCGGTGACAATGAAATCCTAGGATCTCCTAATAATGGAAATTATTTGGGATGTGTGGAATTATTGAGTGAATTCGATCCATTTATAGCAGATCACTTAAAAAAAATTGGGAATCCTGGAAAAGGTAACATTTCTTATTTATATATTATATTTGTAACGAGTTTATTGACGTAATGGGAAAACAGGTTCTAAAAAAAATTATAAATGAGGTTAAATTAGCAAAATATTTTTCCATTAGCGTTGATAGTACGCCCGATCTGTCTCATGTTGACCAGCTAACTTTTACAATTCGATACGTGAATGACAGTGTTCCTGTTGAAAGATTTCTGAAGTTTATACCTATTATAGAGCATAAATCTGGGTATTTAGCGGAAACCATCTTGAATTTTTTAGATAACCATGATATTCCCATAAAAGATTGCAGAGGACAAAGCTACGACAATGCTTCAAATATGTCGGGGAAGTATACTGGTCTACAATCAAGAATCAAGGAGAAATGTGAATTTGCCACCTTTGTACCATGTGCGGGACATTCATTAAACTTAGTAGGTGTACATGCTGCTGGGTGTGTATCGGAGGCAACAAAGTTTTTTGAAATGGTTCAGAAAGTGTACAACTCTTTTTCAGGCTCTACTCGTCGATGGAATATATTGACAGAACATTTAGGTTCAAAAAAAGTTGTTTAAAGTCTTTCACAAACCAGCCTTGTATGAAGGTCATGAACAAGTTATAGAAGCTTTGGTATCCATCGCAAAAGATACAGAACAGGCACGAGAAACTAGAGACGAAGCCCTTAGTCTGTCCAGAAAAATGGAAAAACTAGAATATATTATACTAACGGAAATTTGGAACTGTATATTGGAAAGAATAGATAAAACAAATAATTATCTTCAGAAAGAAATAATAACACTGGACGTTGCAACTAATATGCTTACTTCACTTGATGATTTTATTATTAACCTCAGGGATAAATTCGACTATTTCGACTCGTCTGCCAAAGAAAGAAACCCGGAGTCTGACTACAAGGACCTATCTCAAAGAACAAAACGCAGAAGTTCTCGACAGAGTTTTTTTGATGGCTCTGCGCCGTCAGTCCAATTGAATGGAAGAGAGAAATTTAAAATAGAAACCTTTCTTCCCATAATGGATTCCCTTAGCGTTCATTTAAAACAGCGATTAAGTTCGTATACGAATATTAGTAAACGTTTTGATTTATTTTTTCGCTTGAAAACTCTGAATTCTGAAGAGTTGAGACAAAGTTGCAAAGAATTTGCTGAATTTTATTATGAAGATGTTAATGAGAAAGAGTTAGAAATAGAATGTTTGCATTTAACAGAATACGTGAAAATCGTTGACAGTGAAAATAAGGATTGTATATTAAAAATATATCAACTTTTGAAAGAAAACAAAATTGAAGACATATTTCCAAATGTAGAAATCGCTTTGAGAATCTTTTTAAGCATGATCTTTTTAAGCATGACTGCAGTGGGGAACGCTCCTTCTCCAAATTAAAATGAATTGAGAAGTACAATGCTTCAAGAGAGATTAAGCAGTTTGTCGCTGATGTCCATAGAATCTGATGTGCTAAAAAGCATAGATTTTGAAGAAGTGATTAACGATTTTGCCCATCTGAAATCTAGAAGGGTTCCTCTTCAAATAACATACAATAAATTTTTAAGCACCAACCTGTAAATGCTAAAAGTGTTACTTTTGTGGACTATATTACATTTATCTATTCGTTTCATGTGATTGTTAATAAAAATAAATATTTAACCTTGTTTATCTACTTTCTTTGTCTATTTTAACAAAATAGTGTTATGTCAAAGTCATAGGGCCCCCTTATCCTAATATGCCCAGGGCCTCCAATAGGTTAAAGACGGCCCTGGTGAAATGTACGCCTTTTTTCGTTAAATCCTATCAGCCATCAACTTAGGAAGGCTGGTTTTCGGATTAGATTTGATTGTCCGAGCAACACACCGCTCGTTTTGTTTTTTTTCTTCCCCTTTCAGCTCTATTTTTCAGTGTCCCTTCATATCTATAATTGTTAATTATTTTTTGCACCGTTGCATGCTTCGTCTTAAATGTATCCTTTTTGTCGTGGTTGATAGTAGTTTCCTTTTGAACTGAAAAAATAACAGAGATCTTAATGTTTGGGTGCCAAGAAACTCTCTCTACCCTTTCTTTAATTAACCCGTAGTTCAATGCCCGAACATTTGGTCCTTCTAGGCCTGCTTTTTAATAATCCGACACTGTTTTACTTACTTACACTCTTTAATCGAGAATTTCATGGGGAAATCTGCAAGAACCCATCGCAAGATTTCACCTCCCCCAAACTCCACCAACGCTAACACAGCAGTTTCTGCATTATTTTTCATTTCATCAATGTCAACACGGAATTCTCTTTAACAAGAGGGTATAGTGTGGAATTGAAATCAACACGTGTGGAAATCTAAAAAGGAGTTGGACGAGAAACTGAAATTAGGAAGCACAGTTTTATATTGTCTTACTTAGTTGCATATATTGGATAAAATATTCATATACATAAATAACATATGTGTATATATCTTATGTACCTACACATATAAAACATAAATATAAATTTACAACATGAAAAAGGGAATGTTAGAAAAAATTTGAAATAATTAGAGAGGGATATTTCCAACTTCGGTGAGACTGGTCTAGCCAGACGTACAACACATTATTTAACTGGTCGATTTTCTACGCTTGAAAAAACAATCGAGTCGGCGGAGGTTGAATACAATACGACTCTCTCCGCGTTGGGAGACGATGATGAGGCAAAGAAAGCAGCGTTAAATGATCTCTTTGAGTCGATTAGAGAAGAATATTTCAAATATAGAAGCGATCTTCTCGATGCTACCGACAAAGCAAAGGCATCGAAGGAGTTATCGAATGAGAAGCCGGAAAATACCACAGAAGTTGCATCAACTACATCTAGATTGGCGGACATAAGGCTTCCTAAAATCAATTTGCCGGTATTCTCAGGCAACTACGAAACTTGGCGAACTTCTCGTGACCTGTTCTTCACACTTATCCACCACAATGTGTGGCTTTCGGAAATCCAAACAATACATTATTTAAAATCAAGTGCGTCTGGTAAAGCTGACAAGCTTTTAAGCTCACCTGAGTATGGATATAGGTAATCATTGCAAGGCATGGGCAAACTTAACAGATAGATATGACCAACAACGCTTCCTAGTGAACACACAGTTGAAGTGCTTGTTCAACCAACTGTCATTTTCCCAAGAGCGCGCTGAATCCATCAAGGAACTGTTCGACACCTCAACCGAAGTGGTACATAACTTGTCTAACTTAAAGGTTGCCGTTGCACACTGGGATGTACTACTAGTTTTCGTATTGTTGCAGAAACTGCCTCCTAAAACACAGCAACTATTGGAGGAGAGACTAGGATCCAAAAAAGACAACAAAGCATTGCCAATATTCGCTTAATTTCCCCAATTTTTGGAAACTAGGTTCCGTACCGTACCAGCAGCAAGTTCAAGTCGCATCGCATCGAATCCCATAAAGTCTGTGTCTCAACGAAAGGTTCTGCATTCAACCACCAGCAAAGCAAAATACTCCTGCCAAACTTGCAACAAGGGCCTGTTGGAACTTAAAACACAAAGTGGCGAGACTGATCCCAAAGTCAAAAATGAATTCTAAGCATTGTCACTTCACTCTGTTCATTTTACTCTCACTTTGTTCTAAGTCCTCAGTACGACACGACGCATCATAAGATACTTTATTAAATTACATAAATATTGTTGAATAAGTAAAGTATCGTGTTTTAATATAAACAACAGGTTATGGGCCCAGACCGCGTTAAATTAAAGTAAAGATAAAGAAAGTTATTGACTGAATAATCTAGTTCGAAAATGGCCGGAAATGTTGTTAGAATTGAACCTCTTAACGCGGAAAATTATGACACATGGAAGCTGCAAATGCGAGCCATATTAATAAAAAATGATCTTTGGGGATATGTAGACGGGAGCATTGAATGTCCAAAACCGGAAAACACAGAACGTAGGACATGGAAGCTACATGATGCCAAAGCGTGCGCGGATATAATGTTGGCAATGAGTCCATCAGAATTGGGACTTATAAAGGAAGAACAAACGTCAAGAGAAGTCTGGGAACTTCTTCGAAGCACATATCAATCCAAGGGACCAGCTAGGAAAGCTGCATTATTGAAGAAGGTGGCACTTTCGAGGATGAAAGAGGGCGATAAGGTACGTGAACATCTAAATGAATTTTTCGATTCAGTAAGCAGACTCAAGGAGATTGGAGTCATCGTCGGCGATGAACTTCTCGCAATTCTCCTCTTGTACAGTTTACCGGCTTCATTTGAAACTTTCCGTTGTGCGCTTGAAACGAGGGATGAATTACCGAGTCCAGACATTCTGCGCGTGAAAATTCTGGAAGAAAATGAGTCAAGGAAGGCAAAAGAGGACAGAGCGGAACACGAAGCCATGCATACAAAAAGAACATTCGCAAAAGAATATGCTGAGAAGAAAGACAACGATAAATTCAAAACATTCCAGAAGAACGATCGATACAGGCAACAAAAGGCAAGAAAGAGACAAAGCGTTTGTTATAAATGTGGAAAAAGTGGTCATTTTGCACGAAACTGTTTCTCCAAGGCAATATCAATCGAACAACAATGTGCGAAGAAAGGAAGACGATGAACCATCAGCCTGGAGTGCTACGGATACTACGCACTTTATACAAGAAAGACATGAAAAGGACATGTGGTGCCTAGATAGCGGTTGCACCGCTCACATGACTAGGAAAAGAGAACACATACAGAACTTGAATGCCACAAACAAAAGGCTCAACCTAGCAAACAACAACAAAGCAAATATCACAGGCATTGGCAATATTCGTCTAAATACAAATGGAACAAATGAAATCTACCTCACAAATGTTTTATACGTATCAGATTTAAGAACAAATTTGCTGTCCGTATCCAAGTTCACTGACAAAGGGTGGTTTGTCAATTTCCGAAAAGAATATGCAACAGTGACAAATCAGTGTGGTGAAATTGTGCTGCGAGCACGGCGTTTGGGCAATCTGTATTACGTAAGAGAAGGTTACGATTGCGCAAATGCGGCCGGCATAAATAACGTAGACTCACAGTTGGATATTTGGCACCGGCGATTAGGACATTTAAATGAACGAGATTTAAAATTGCTGGTAGAGAGAAATATGGTTCCCGGAATAAATCGTGGTGGTACATTACCTAAATGTGAAACATGCCTCAGTGAAAAGCAAGTGCGTACAAGTTTTCCAAAGGCAAAAATAGCAAAAGCCAGAGATCTGTTGGAAATTATACACAGTGATGTATGTGGTCCTATGAAAAATGCTTCTCATTCGGGTGCAAGGTACTTTCTAACATTCATTGATGATAAGTCCCGTTGGTGTGAAGTCTACTTTCTAAAAAACAAGTCAGAGGTATTTACAGCCTTTTATAAATATAAAGCTTTCGCCGAAAACTTCACGGGAAAGAGGATCAAATTTCTTCAAACAGATAATGGGGGTGAGTACTGTAATCATAAATTGAATAGTTACCTTTTGAAGCATGGAATCCGAAGACGATTAACAACACCTTATACGCCGCAAAAATGGTTTGGCCGAAAGAAAAAACAGGACTCTTGTAGAAATGGCAAGGTGCATGATGAAGGATGGTGGTGCCCCCCCAGTGTTTTGGGCCGAAACGATTTCAACAGCATGTTATATTCGCAACAGATGCACCACAAAAGCTCTGGGAGATGAAATCCCTTTTAAGATATGGACTGGTAGAACACCAGATCTCAAGCATATGAAAACCTTCGGGACGAAGGCGTACGTTTTACGGAAGGGCTCAGATAAAGGAAAGTTCGACTCCAGGTCAGATATTTGTACTCTTGTAGGTTACTCAAGCGAAGCAAAAGCATATAGGCTATGGTCACCTAGCTCAAAGAAACTCATTATTAGTAGAGATGTCAGGTTTTTAGATGACTCTGGTTTTAGTGGTGATCGTCGTAGCGCATCGTGTGAAAACGTTACAAATGATCAACTTGTTTCAATTAACATAAAAGAAAATGCTTATGAACTAAACAAATCTAAAAGTGGTCGAGAAAAACAACAAAGTGAGGAAAGTCAAGATACAGAACACCCACTGAACCTTCGGAAGGTATCAAAAGAGTAACAACGAAAGATATATCACACACTAGCCTTTACTAGGAGTGGGGTAGGTTCTGCAACACCAAGAGTATTGAGCAACAATCAAGAATTTGACGACGACGGTATTGATGATTACTTTGCGGCAAATTTTATAAGTTTTGACGACCCCTGGACGCTACAAGAAGCAATGGATTCAAGCGACGCTACTGCCTGGAGAAGGGCTATGGAAGAAGAATTTGTAGCTCAGATACGAAATGAAACTTGGAACATCGTTGAGCGTCCCGAGGGCCGAAAAATTATCGGAAATAGATTTGTCTTCAAAACGAAGGACAACAATACAAAGAAAGTGAGGCTAGTTGCCAAGGGATGCTCTCAAAGTTTCGGGGAGGATTACACCCAGACTTTTTCACCTGTCGTACGATCTACATCTGTACGCTTGCTATCGGCGTTAGCAGCGGAACATGGTTTGGAGATACATCAAATGGATGTCGTTACCGCATACCTCAATGGTGAGTTGGAGGAAAACATTTACATGGAAATTCCAGAGCAATTGATAAAGACATTACGAAAGATCAACTCAACGAATTTTTCTGAAATGGACGACGGCATGTCACTTGAAGAACAGAAGAAGATCAAAACAATTTCCCAAAGATGGCTCGACAATATTGAAGCGCTTAGTGATCCAGTGTGCATAATCAAAAAGGCCCTTTACGGACTTACACCGTCTGGACTGCGATGGCATCTCAAGCTAACAGAAAAACTCAAGGAACTTGGACTCAATTCTTCGAAGCAAGATCCGTTTTATTCGTTGCACGTCGACAAAATCAAACAATGATAATCGCTGTCTATGTCGATGATCTTCTGATGGCATCAAATAATATTAACTGGATAACGGAAATAATGGAAGCTCTTGCGAAGACATTTAAGATGAAGGATATCGGCAAAGTTGAAAAGTGTCTTGGAATAAATTTTCATCAAGACCTCAAACGAAATTTTGTCAAATTATCACAAGAAACCTATGCAATGTCAATATTTGATCTTTTCGGCTTGACTAACTGCAAGCCAATAAAGACGCCCATGGACCCTAGTCACAAATTAACAAAGCCGGACAGCGTCAATTATGAAAAAATGAAGCAATACCCATACCAACATCTGGTTGGCGCTTTAATGTATCTGGCAGTAACAACACGCCAAGATATTGCTTATGCCATCAGCTTTATGAGTCAATTCAATTCTAACTATGGCGAGGAACATTGGAAGGCTTTAAAGAGAATCCTTAGGTATGTACGCGGTACAGTTAACTATAGTCTTTTTTACTCCCGAACAGGTCAACAACTTTATGGTGTGGTTGACGCTGATTGTGCCCAAAATCTTTTGGACAGAAGGTCTTATACCGGGTATGCTTTTATCCTCGCTGGGGCAGCTATCTGCTGGGAAGCACGTAAACAACGCACCGTAGCACTATCCAGCACTGAAGCGGAGTACATGGCACTTACGGCAGCTACTAAAGAAGCTCTATATCTGCAAAGTGTTATGAATGAAATTGGCAGCCCTGTTCAATGTGTTACTCTGAACAACGACAACCAAGGAGCAATTAAGTTGGTGCAGAATATTGGACATAACTCCTGAACGAAGCATATCGACGTAAGGCATTTCTTCATTCGCGACTGTTACCAAAGCGGAAGAATCAATCTATTATACCTACCAACCGAAGATATGCCAGCTGATGTTCTTACAAAAGGTCTCAATGGTTCACAACATTTTAAATGTGTAAAGCTCTTAGGACTGAAATTGAATTGAATACTTATGTTATGAATACTTTTCGTTACGAAATTTCCTTTTTTATTTTGTTACCCATAAAATGTATATAGATTTTTTATTGTAAAGTCTTGCAACTTTGTAGGGGGTGTGTTGGAACTTAAAACACAAAGTGGCAAGACTGATCCCAAAGTCAAAAATGAATTCTAAGCATTGTCACTTCACTCTGTTCATTTTACTCTCACTTTGTTCTAAGTCCTCAGTACGACACGACGCATCATAAGATACTTTATTAAATTACATAAATATTGTTGAATAAGTAAAGTATCGTGTTTTAATATAAACAACAGGGCCAGCTTGCTATCAGGAAATACAGCAAGTTCTTAAAACTGAGCATTGCAGATCGCTGTAATCAGGTACATACACTAGAGATATGTCGAAATTGTTTAGCATATAGCCATACTTTTGAGCACTGTCCAAGCAGTCTCCATGTTAATAGCAATCCGATATCAGGGCAAGTGAATATTTTGATGGTTCAAGGATATACTACATCATCATCGATGAACGCCGGTGCACCTACCTTCCAGCCACCTCAAAGAGAAACAACTGGAGTTAGGCCAAACATCAATGCATTCACCGCAACAAACGCAGGAACACAAGCAAAATAAATAATAAATAATGTTTATATACATGTATTACTATGAAATAGATAGGGACATTCAAATGCCATAAAAGACAAGTGGCGAATGTTCCATCAAATTATATAGAAGAAATTAAATAATATGTTGATGGGAAGTCAACAGAAAAACAGGAAAATTGTACAAGTATTCGTAATGAGAAGCAAGAGTACAAATAACATTAAATAATTCAAAATAAAAAAAATGCGATGGTTAACAAAGTTAGATTAAAATACTGCACCAAGAAAGTTATCTATCTCGCAAAGTTCGTTTCGTCCGCTGCACAGTTTCTGATATTCGGAAATTTTAATCAATTACGATCGTTATAATTAATCAATAGTGCTTATCGATTGGTTAACTACATCATTTATATAAGCAAGAATTTTTTGCTGGTTTGTTAAGCTTTTGAATTTTTATTTATTCTTGCGATTTAACATCTTTGTGTAGCCCACTTTAAACGCCTTTAAATATTATTAATCGTTTGGACCATGAAGTGCGATCTCTGTAATAACAAAATCGATCGATCTGACTTAATGATTCAGTGCACAGAGTGTAATAAATCTTTTCATGGAAAGTGCGCAAAACTGCAAAAGGTCGACATTGATTTTCTACATAAAAGCAAACGGGGTTATCTTTGTGATTGTTGCACGAGTTCACGAAGAAAATCAATTCAAAGGGATCAAAGTCCAATTCCCGCGGGGACAATTACTCGTTCGTCTTCTCCCTCAAGTATGACAATGTCTTCACCTAAGGATTCTACATCTGTAATTGGATCATCTTCCACTAATAATGTGACTATGCCAACTTTATACGGTGAGATCAAAAAATTACAACAATTAAACATTGATGCTCGCACCAAAATAAAACATCTAGAAGAAAGCAATAACGATTTATCAATGAGAGTCGTGAAATTGGAAGCCACCGTTTCTTCGTTAGAAAAACAACAACACCAAATGAAGTACTTCTCAGAAGACAGACCAAGATCATCGCCGACCGGCGACATTCAAACAACCAATTTACAACAAAAAACAACAACAGCTGAAAATATAACCGATAACATTGGTGTTGCCAATTCGGAAATCGGATTTAATACGATTAACCACAAAATAAAAAAAATACGTCAAGCTGGGCAACCTCAACGTATCTTTGGATCTGCCACAGAGATTACACCTAGTGGTTTGCTACAATCCGTTCCAAAATTACGCTTTCTCCATCTCTCTCGCTTTAATACAAGTGTATGCGAGGACAATTTGATTTAATTCGTAGCGAAAAAATTAAATCTGCCGGAGTCGGTTTTTCGTTGTCACAAGCTAGTTAAAAAGGACGTCGACATTTCCGCATTTCGTTTTGTCAACTTCAAACTGGGACTTCCAGCTGGCGCATATGACAAAGTATACAATGCTGAGTTCTGGCCGTTAGGAGTTCAGATCAAGCCATTTGTTTCCCGACCAAAAAACGGAGAAGGTGCAAACAACTCAGTGGTAATTTAACTTCATCTTTACTTCACTCAAACTCTCATTCTTTAAATTTGTATTATCAAAATGTAAGCGGCCTTAGAACCAAATTAGAATTTTTACGCTTAGGGTTTTGTAGTGAAAAATATGATTTTATTGTATTAACAGAGACTTGGTTAAATAGTGATATTCTAACTTCTGAATTTAGTTATTTAGAAAATTATTTAATATTTAGAAAAGATAGATGCAGGTCTACGTCTGGATTGGAAAGAGGCGGCGGTGTCTTAATTGCCATTCGGTCTTGCTTTTCTTGTTATCAGATCAATCTTCTTTCTGACACATCAACGTTTTCCTCCAATTGGGACGTTGACCAATTAATAGTTAAAGTAACTTTATCTAATAGTAACGAACTATTTATCATTTGTAGTTATATTCCTCCAAGGAGTCCTATTGATTTATATAACCTGCATCTAAATAATTGTGTAAATATTTTCGAAAATTTATCAAATTCTCAACATGTAATCTACACTGGTGATTTTAATTTGAGCAATGTCAGATGGACATTAGATCCAGATGATCAGTGTCTAATTCCAATGAATGTAAAACTGGAAACCGAAACAGTTGTAACGGATTTTTTTAGCCAATTTTATTTTAAACAGTGCAATAACGTCTCTAATGATTTTGATCGGATACTTGATCTTATATTTGTAGATGACGAGTATAATATAACACTTGCCAAATCCCTGTTACCAATGTTTCGGAATTCCATACATCATTTTGGTATTGTCGTTGAACTTACATTTTTCTCCTATTCCAACTCTTACAAACTAAGCAATAAGCCTGTTTTTGTTTACAATTTCAAAAGAGCTAACTATGATGAACGCAATGGTTACTTGAGTAGGCAGATTTGGACAGAAATTCTTACCTCATCCGACTTATATGACACATATAATGAATTTTGTTCTATTATTAAACATGCTATTGAGCAGTTTGTTCCAAAGAAAAGAGTAATCAAGAATTCTAACCCCATTTGGTTTAATAAAAGGCTTTCTCGTCTCAAAAACCAAAAAAATAAAGCATTTAAAAAATTTCGAAAAAATCCGGACAATCCTAATTTTCGTTCCCAGTATTTCACCTTACAAAAGTTTGATTGCCTTTATCGCTTTTTATATCGCGAGTACCTTTATTCTGCACAGAGCAGCATAAGACAAGATAGTGGTCATTTCTGGAAGTATGTTAACTCAAGACGTAAATCTAACAGAATTCCTAATTCTATGAATTACTTAGGTGTTAAATCCAATGACAGGTCAACTACGTGCAAAATGTTTGCTGATTATTTCAAATCAGTGTACTCGTATGATTGTCCCTCATCCGAAGTTCGTAAAATTCCCGTGTTATTCCAAATTGGTTCTCTCAATATAACCACTTCTGAAGTTTTCGAATTCCTCTCTCGAATCGACACCTGTAAATCAACTGGCCCTGATGGTTTTTCCCTACACGTGTTAAGAAATTGTGCACCGTCATTAACAGAACCTCTAACATTAATTTTCAATTTGTCTCTTAGTACGGCAAAATTCTTAGAAATCTGGAAAGTTTCATTCCTATCTCCCGTTTTTAAATCTGGCTCTAAGCTTGAGATCAAAAACTATAGACCTATCTGTAAAATGTCTTGTATCCCTAAATTATTCGAAGAAGTAATCTACAAAAAAATATATTTCTATGTTATTAGGCACATTTCGCCCTTCCAGCATGGTTTTGTATCTGGCAGATCAACAACAACAAATCTCACGACTTTTGTCAATCATTTGACTAAAAACCTGGAAGAAAATTGTCATACTGACATAGTCTACACTGACTTTGCTAAAGCTTTTGATAGGCCACCATATCCTGCTATCTAAGTTGTCTCTCTTAGGGTTTCACTCCAATTTTTTAAAATGGATTGAATCCTACCTAACAAGAAGGACACAAGTAGTCAAAATCCATAACTTTCTCTCAGAAGCCTTTCCTGTACCTTCAGGTGTCCCTCAGGGCAGCCATTTAGGAACATTGTTATTTCTCTTATTTATCAATGATTTGCCCTCTATTTTTCAATCTTCACGATGCCGTCTTTATGCCGACGATTTAAAGATCTATAGGAAAATTGTATCCACTTCAGACTGTTTTCAATTACAACAAGATCTCACTCGCCTATCCCAGTGGTGTGAGCTAAATTCCCTACAACTTAACATCTCTAAATGTGTATGATTCTCATGCTATAGAACTAATAATGTTATTGATTTTTCTTATAATTTAAACGGTATTCAACTAGCGAAAGTTTCACAAATTAAAGATTTAGGTGTTATTTTAGATTCAAAATTGAATTTTACTCTCCATATAGATTATATCACAACAAAGGCAAATTTAGTGCTAGGTTTTATCAAATGGAACACAAAGGATTTTACGGATACTCTTGCTTTAAAATGTTTATTCTTTACCCTAATTAGATCACCACTTGAATATTGTTGCGTTGTTTGGAATCCGCTCTATAATAATGGCATTCATAGAATAGAAAAAATTCAGCGTAGATTCACTAGATTCTTATTTCTTAAACTGAATTGGCACATAGATACGAGTATACTTTCCTACAGAGCAAGATGCTTTTTATTTAATATTATTTCCCTCCACCAACGCCGCAAATATTTTTCATTGATGTTTATTCGTGATATTCTCTCCTCCCGTATTGATTGCCCTTTCCTCTTAAGTTTGTTGAAACTGTATATCCCTCCTGGCTACACTCGTAACCGTGTTCTGTTAAAAACTTATTTTCATCGCACTAACTATGGAAAAAATGAACCTTTATGCCGATGTATTCATGAGGCTAACTTAGCTTGTAACGTTTTGGATTTCTTCGACAACTGCCCAAGGGAAATTTTTAAGAAAAAAATTGAATTGTATTTGTTAAGTTTAAACAGTTAAGCTATCTACTTATAATTGTTACTTAGTCTATAAGAGAAAGTTAACACCGTCGACCGAGGCCAAGGGCAAAGGTCGAAACGGCACTACGAACGGGACTCGCTGCGTCATCATTTTGTGTGGTTCACATTGCTCCGCATGTTCGTACCTGTTCATACGCGATCGTGTTGATTCAAGTGCACTCGGATCATATTCAGTCTGGTGCAATCGGATGCGCATTGCAACCAGCCTGGGAAGCGAATGCGTGTACACCGGGAGAAAAGTCTACGTTGCAGATTTGGGCGAAACGACGAGGCTTCCTATGGAAGGGGTTTTAGTTGATAAGTTAGTTCTAAGTTGGTCGTCGGACAATAAAGATATTTTATAACGTAACTTGTTTTAGAGACGCGAATTGTAAGTCGAACAGTTGGGGAGAAGCTCTGCTTCTCCGTTCGCGATTTTTTTTAGGCTCCCCTTATGGGAGTCCTTTAACTGGCGCCCGAGCAGGGACCGCTCCTTAAACGCGATCCTTTTCTCCTGGCGATTCGTCTGTTGTCCCTAAATAAGGACACCGCACTGGTATGTTCTATCGAACGAAAATGGCTGTACCCATGGGAACACAGCCATTATTCCAATGCGACAGACAAATTTCCCTGTACCCATGAGAACACAGGGATAATCGCAAAAGGTTAAAAGGATGCGTGTGAAGTAACCCGTGCCTTAGTAGGTCGCCTTCGAGCATAAAAGTTGGCGACTAAAAAGGAGAACACGGACCTTCCAAAAGAGCGGCTCCCATAATCGAAATTTCTCGCGATCGGTTTTATGAAATTTCAGTGCATTCTTTTTTCCTTTTCAGTTCCCAAGGAACTACGTATCTGAGCAAAGGAAAAACAAAAAAAAAGGAAAAAAATTTTTTGATAGAGATATGAATGTGTTGTTGTAAGTGTAGTGGTGCAACGGTGAAAAAATTTATAAATGTGTAACAAGTAAAAAAGTGGAAAGAAGGAAAAATATATAAAAAAAAAAAAAAAAAAAAAGAATAAATAAGTAGATAAAAAAGGGGTGAAAAATAAAATTAAACCTAAATAAAGGGTTTAGTGCTAAAATAAAGGTATAAGTGACGATAAGCAAGTGCCAAGTAATAAGAAGTTGAGTGCCAACAAAAAAGGGTATTGTATAATAAGGGTAACCGCATTGTCTTGAGTGAGTACTAAGATTAAGGTATCTGGTCCAGATAATTTAAATAGAATAAAATGGAACAACTGCAAAAGACAGTGACCGAGTTAACTGGGGCTGTTAACAGCATCCTAACTCAATTAAAAAGCTACGAGACTCGTCTCTTGTCGATGGAGGGGAGATCTCTGTTATCAGCTGCTGCACCTGACGTGCCTGAACGAACCGAAGTTCTTGTTCGCACGCGAACTGAAGTTGAGCTTCGAGACATAAGTAGATTGCCGGACTGCGTTAAAGAGTTGCAGGTATTTGACGGTAACCCTACACAGTATGTGTCCTGAGTACATTCCGTAGAGAGGGTTCTAAAGGACTTCGAGATTGTAAAATCCAAACCCATCTACCGTTCTATCCTGCAGCATATTCGCGGGAAGGTTAGAGGCCCGGCAGACGCGGCTCTAGTATCCTATAATATTTCTGATAGTAGCTGGGCGGAGATAAAGCGATGCTTGTCTCTACACTATGCGGATAAACGCGATATGCGCACCTTAGAGGATCAGCTCAACCAACTCGCCCAAAAGAGCAGCAAGCTCGATGAATTTTACGCCGCGGTTAACCATCAGCTATCGCTAATGGTCAACAAAATCAAGACAGAATCCTATAGTGAGGAAACCGTCAAGGCACTAGTAGAGTCCTACCGTAACCGGGCCCTAGACGTTTTGATCCGCGGCCTTAACGGCGATCTTTCGAAGATGCTCATAATACGAGCCCCTAAAAACCTGCCTGACGCATACTCTTTCTGTCTTGAGATGCAGAACGTAAATTTTCGAGCTCAGTCGCTTCACTCGTCGACAGGGCCAAATACGGTAACTGCTCCCATCAATCAAGCGTTCAGAAACGAACTTCGACCGCATTTGCCTCCACGGAATCCAATACAAAGGATTCCGGAAAGACCGAAACCACATATTAGTGGTTGGAATAAGGATACTGGCGTCCCTCGGGAGAACGCCACTCCCCCCAAGTTGGGGCCTAAACCTTCCGAAAGAATGGAAATCGATAATTCTGTCAATTCGAGGCAGGTTAATTACATGAATCGGCCTAATCCCTTCAAATGTCGGGCAATGTCCACTAACATCCCTAGGAAGCAGCAAAGGCTATACCACGTGGAAGTTAGCGACGATAACCCAGAGGAGTATAACGAAAGGGCAGAAGAAACTCTAGAAGAGGTAAATTTTATGACGGGCGGCCATCCAGCGTACCATATATAGAATATGTTACGAGGGATGGGGCCGTATTGAAGTTTCTTGTCGACACGGGGGCCAACAAGAATTTTATAAGCCCAACTCTGAAACAGCCCACCGTACGTGTGAAAAAACCATTCAATGTTCGTTCAGCAGCAGGGGAGATTAATGTATCGGAATGCGTACAGGGAAAATTTTTTGAAACGTTTGGTGACGAGAGTCTAACGAAATTTTATGTCCTACCGGGGTTAAAATCCTTCGATGGTATCATTGGTGATGACACACTAAAACAACTTGAAGCAATAATCGACCGGAAGGCCAATGTGTTGAGATTGAAGAACAATGTAAACGTCCCACTTAAAGAAATGATCTCCAGGGAGGTTAACTTCACGATCGACCCATCACTTCCTGAAACCACGAAGATCGAATTAAATGGGTTGATTGAAAAATACCATTCTCTTTTCGGTCCCATCGACGCCGGAGAAACCGTGGAGACATCAGTGCTCGCCGAAATAAGAACCAGTACCAATGAACCCATTTATACGAAAAGCTACCCATACCCTGCGTGTTTGCGGGAGGTTGTAGAAGAGGAGGTGTCAAGGCTCTTAGAGGAAGGAATAATTCGCCGGTCGAAAAGCCCATATAATTCACCAATTTGGGTCGTTCCGAAAAAACCAAAACCAAATGGTGAAAAACAATATAGAATGGTGATAGATTATAAAAGACTGAATAACGTCACCATAGGGGATACGTATCCCATTCCCGACATAAATTCTACCCTTGCCAGCCTAGGAGAAGCTCGATACTTCACAACAATTGACTTAACGTCCGGGTTTCATCAAATACGTATGAAACCATCCGATATACCCAAAACCGCATTCTCCACGATGAATGGGAAATTTGAATTCCTACGGTTACCCTTTGGTCTTAAAAACGCACCGGCTATTTTCCAGCGGATGATAGACGACGTCTTGAAGCCTTTTATTGCTAAAATCTGCTATGTTTACATGACGACCAGAAGGATCACCTGAAAAATCTAGATACCATCCTGAGGCGACTTGACGAAGCAAGACTAAGGGTTAACCTAGAGAAAACTAATTTCATGCAGAAGGAAGTAGAATTTCTGGGCTACGTCGTTTCACCTGACGGAATTCGACCTGACGCAAAGAAGGTTCTTGCCATCCAAAAGCTCCAACCACCACGGAACCTAAAAGAGCTTAAATCATTCTTAGGTCTAGCCTCCTACTACAGGAAATTTATTCGCGACTACGCGAAGGTCGCCAAACCCCTAACGAATTTAACGAGAGGCGAAAACGCACAAGTGAAGGCCAACCAATCCCGTCGTGTCGAGATAAGCTTAGGTGAGGAAGCGCTTAAGGCATTCGAGGGCTTGAAGACTCTTCTGACATCATCAGAGATTTTAGCATTCCCCGACTTCCAGAGGCCATTCAATCTTACCACCGATGCCTCGAACTATGCAATAGGCGCAGTCCTATCTCAGGACATTGAGGGGAGGGATCGCCCAATTGCATATATTTCAAGATCTCTGAACAAGACCGAAGAGAACTATGCCACAAACGAGAAGGAGATGTTGGCCATCGTTTGGGCATTAGATAATCTTCGTTCTTATCTGTACGGGGCCAAGAAAATCCGGATACTGACGGACCATCAACCGTTGACCTTTGCGATGGGAAACAGGAACTACAATGCTAAATTGAAAAGATGGAAGGCTCGAATCGAGGAGTACAACTACGAGTTGGTTTACAAGCCTGGTAAATCGAACTTAGTGGCAGACGCTCTCTCGAGACTAAAAACTCACGTCCACCACTTGCACGATTCCAGCTCAACGGAATCGGCGTCAAGTGGCCGCGCTGACAGACATGAGCCTTCTACGAACAATGATGGCAATTAAGCTAGTACAGTGACCTCCACGACCAAAACTGCACATTCTGAACGTCCTTCTTCCACGGAAACTGCGGATTCCGGGGACAGCTCCACTACAGACACAGCGCATACCGCTCTTCACGATTCCTCTGATCTTATTCCCCACGTGGAGGCACCCCTTAATGTTTTCCGAAACCAGATCTGTATTAAAATAGGAAAGGGACTTGAAATCGTTGAAGAACCGCATCCAGGATTCTTTCGCCACTACATCGCAATTATGAACCCTAGTGAGAGGAGCATTGCGGAGGCGCTCAAAACTAAGCTCAATCCAGGAGTGATAAACGGCATCAAGATGCCCGAGGAATACCTGGGAATGATCCAAAGGGTCTATCTCCAATACTTTACCAAGTACAAGATTAGAATTGCCCAAAGGATGGTCGAAGATGTGAGGAACGAAGACCGGAAGTGCGAGCTGATATTGAAAGAACACCGAAGGGCGCACAGAAATGCGCGCGAAAATAAAGAACAACTACTTGAGAAGTACTATTTTCCGCGCATGAATAGCCTTATCATGAAGTACGTTAGGGCGTGCGAGGTGTGCAATACAAGTAAATATGACAGGCATCCGATTCGTCCGGAGTTCCAAGCAACACCCATTCCGACCTACCCCTGCGAAATATTGCATCTAGATATAATCGAGGTACAAAACGAAAGATTCATCAGCTGCATAGATAAGTTCTCGAAGTTCGGGAAACTTTTTCACATCAAAAATCGATCCGCCTAACATCTTAGGGACAAAATTATTAAAATCATTCATTACTTCACGGTCCCCAGAATACTTGTCACTGATAATGGAAGTAGTTTCGTGAGTCCTATCATCGCAAACTTCATAAGCCTACTTGGTATAAAGTTATACCGCACTCCAGTGCATTGCTCTGAGGTCAACGGGCAGGTGGAGAGATTCCACTCGACCATCTTGGAAATTTACCGTTGCCTGAGAGCCGAGTACAAGGATTTGCGATTGAAAGAACTTCTGAACATTGCAGTCGACAGGTATAAGAACAGCATACACTCCGTTACCAAACGCAAGCCATCCGATATATTTTTCGACAGATCCCAAAGAATTAATTACCAAAGCCTCATAGAGTTCCGTAAAAAAATAAATCAAGACCTGAGAGCTGAAATAAAAAGGAAACAACAAGAGGCCAACCGATACCGGAATAAACTCAGGACGGCCCCTAAGAAATATGCGAAAGGTGAGGTCATATACACGGCAGTCAAGGGCCTTAAGGCAAAAAGTAAACCCCTATTTCGAAAGGAAATAGTGGCTAAAGATAACCGTGTAACCGTGACCACAACCTCAGGGAGGAAAGTTCATAAAACTCATATAAAAAATGTGCAAAACTGCACACTCCCTGCTCCTCGGTAGTATAGTCGGTTATTACACCCATGCAAATTTGAACATTGGGGACCGGGGTTCAATTCCCCGCCGGGAGGGCATAAGTATGAAAAAAAAAAAACAAAAAAAAAAAAATGGCACGTACGTACTTAGCACCGACACGCACTAACCCCATATACTATATACCACTCAACCTTTGCACCCATCACCCATAGAGTAAAGAAACATATTTCATATATATTTTTTCATATCTTTTTTGACCACTGTATTGTTATATTAAGCTAGCTAACTAAGTTGTAAAATCATATTGTTACACACTTTTATCTTTCTCTTATTACCATATTAATACAACTAATTACAATTACAATTAATCATGATTACAATTAATAGTCTTAAGGAAACATTTGTAACTAGGTCCATAAGAGATATGCACTAACAACTTAATTAAGCTATCATATTTACCCCTTTGCTCAGGTTTTTCACCCTCACCGTCGACACCATAGAGGGATTCACAATCTTCAAGTATGACGCACCCTTAATATCCATCAAAGAAGGGAAGGCCTGGGTAACCAACGGAAACTTCTACCTAGTGCACTTGATCGATTTGGAACAATGGGAACAGCAATTATTGAACCTCACAACCGCAATACAAAGTCAAGTCAAGAACCCAGAGGGAATAAGACTAGCCTCACTCCACCTCTCATAAACAACCGAACGTCTCAGCCTATTACGGAGAAAGCAGCTAAGGAAGCCAAGATCCATAAATTGGATTGGGTCCGCCTGGAAGTGGATCGCCGGGAGCCCTGACGCATCAGATTGGGACAAGATCCTCGAGAGTCAACAGGCAATAGTTGAGAACAACAACCAGCAATACAAGATAAACGAGCGCCTTTTTGAAATAGCAGAAAAGGCGGTGACGAAAGCTGAATGGATCATAAGTCGAGCCGCCAACGAAATAAAAACGGCAGACACCCGAAGATTCGAACAAGACCTAATCAACCAGGTCCTCATAATCAAGGAAGAGGTGAATGAACTGGTGAGAGCATGTCAGATGGCTAAAGGAGGGATTGTCAACACCAACCTCCTAGACCATGAAGAACTCAGAATGTTGGTCAATGAACTAAAGACCTTGCCCTACGCTAATGAGATCGAGGCGATCGAATTTGGTACGCCCATGATCTACACCAACAATACGACGTTGCTATACATCCTATCAATGCCAAAGGTGCGTAGTGAAGACTTCAATTTGCTCCGGATAAAGTCATCAATTCACAATGGGAAGCGGATCAGCAAAAAAGTTCGACCGGGTACTAACCAATCAGAAAAAAACATATGGCCTCGTCAAAGATTGTCTCTCAATCAGCAATTCCACGATCTGCAAGTCCGAATCTCTCGAAAAACTACCGGAAGACAGCTGCATCCCTAGATTACTGAAGGGAGGCCCCACTACCTGCGAATACCACCAGAATACCAAAGAAGTTATTGAACTCATTGGAGATGACACGATCTTCCTGACTAATTTCGACGGGGAGCTCACCGGAGGAAATTCGACGGAGAAGCTACGGGGAACATTCATTGTCCGGTTCAGTAACGAGACGATTCAGATTAGGGACCAAACGTTCACCAGCTCGTCCTTGACGACCCCACAAGCCATGCCAGCTGTCGTAACCAATATTACAAAACAGGTCCATCTTATTGATCTTCAAACGGTACATAATCTTGGACTACAGAACATCAAGTATCTTACCAATTTGACAGGAAGAACGAACATCTCAACGCTGGTATACGCCTCAATCTTCTCAGCCTTAATCTTTACTGTTTATCGTACGTGGTGCAAAATTAACAACAAATTGGATCTCCCGGCAGTAGGGACGACCCAACAAGGACCTGCTGTCATTGACCCATAGTCACTTACCGGATCTACGGGACGTAGATTTTTGAAGTTAACACCGTCGACCGAGGCCAAGGGCAACAGGTGGTTCACATTGCTCCGCATGTTCGTACCTGTTCATACGCGATCGTGTTGATTCAAGTGCACTCGGATCATATTCAGTCTGGTGCAATCGGATGCGCATTGCAACCAACCTGGGAAGCGAATGCGTGTACACCGGGAGAAAAGTCTACGTTGCAGATTTGGGCGAAACGACGAGGCTTCCTATGGAAGGGGTTTTAGTTGATAAGTTAGTTCTAAGTTGGTCGTCGGACAATAAAGATATTTTATAACGTAACTTGTATTAGAGACGCGAATTGTAAGTCGAACAGTTGGGGGAAAGCTCTGCTTCTCTTTCGCGATTTTTTTTAGGCTCCCCTTATGGGAGTCCTTTAACTAGAAATCTCTGATTGATGTAGTAAATAAATAAATAAATAAATAAATATTATACAATAGTCATATTGAAAAAGCCAAGATTTAAGATTTTTTAAGAATACTGATTTCACTCTCTCGCATCTGAGATCTTCCGGTAAGCTATTAAAAAAAGGGGGTGCAGTGACGTTGTAGAAGTGAGAAAAGTGTGATTTTTTAATTGCAGCTACTATTACGTAATTCCTACTATTGACAGTATAGTTTTCATGGAATCTAACTGCATAATACGCAGACTTGTCGAAAATATGTCTAAGACTTTGTAAAAATATAAGTGCCTTAGTGGAAGAATTCTTAGATTCCTGAACAACTCAAAACTAGGAGTTCTCCGGGCAACCTTACAGATGATTCGAATTGCATGTTTTTGTTTAACAAGTAAGGGCTCTATTTTATTAAAATGTGTACCACCCTAAAATGATATTCCATACTGCAGTTTGGATTTAAGCAAACCGTTGTAAACTAGCTTTAAGATTGGCGTATTACAATAAAGACTGAGGTGATAAAGTTGTCTCACAACTTTGTTCAGATATTTCTTTAAGTATGTAGTGTGTTCTTTCCAGCTTGTGAGTTGTGAGCTTAGTATCTAAACAGATACCGAGGTACTTAAAGCTAGTAACACGTTCAATATTGAAGCAACCATCTGAGCAATTTCCATTTACATTAAATGATTGGACATTATCTAAGATTAAATAACATGAATTTAGTTTTATTACTAATTCTTAATATATGCAGTTTGAACCGTTTCCGCAATATATCCAAATCATTGTTCATGTCAGTAAATACTCGTACATTGAAGTAACTATTATTTGAATAGCACAATGCTGCATCATCAGCAAATGCTGTAATTTTGCCTTTGAATGATTGCAGGAATAATGAATTTACAAATAATATAAGAAATAATAAATATAAGAAATACGACCCAGAACGGAACCCTAAATTAATTTGATTCTCAGAGCTTAGAATATTACTAACTTTGACCTTTTGCCTACGATTTTTTAAATAAGACGTGAACCAATCATGTACAAAGCCTCTGAAACCAGCATTGTACAACTTCTTCAGTAGCAATGGGTGATCAACCATGTCGAATGCCTTTTTTATATCGATGAATAAAGTAACATTCTAGACTTAATACCCTTTTCAAAATTAATTGTTCAAAACCGTTGTCTCCCTTTTTATGCAGTGGGACTATTACTGCCGTCTTGAGTATGTGTGGAAATATCCCTATCTGAACACTAAGATTGAAAATATGGCATAAAACATCTGTAATATAGTAAGAAATTTCTTTAAGAATCCTATTTCAGATCATGTCAAAAGATGATGAATTAGAATTTCTTAGTGAAAGCATTATTTTGTGCCCTTCATAGGAAGTAAAATTTTCAAAAAAGAAACTTTCACTTTGAAAATGTTCCTGTTTAATAGAATAGTCGAGATGATATGAAGTGAAAGCGTTCGCTGACAAATCATTACCAGAACTAACATTGGAAAAATAGTCATTAAATAAATTGGCAACCTCTAGAGGTTCCGATACAGTGGTGTTATTATAAATCATAACTATATCCATGTTGGGTTTATTTCTATTTAAAATTTCATTCACAACTTGCCACTCTTTTTTAATGTTGCCAGCATTTTCAAAAAAGTCTTCTACTAGAATAAGTATCTCTACAAAGAGGAATTTCAGTTTTAGGTTTAAGGCATTATTTATTATAATAACATTTTAGCCTTACATTGTTGCGGTATTTGACAAGACGTGCGTATAATTTATGTTCCTTTCTTATTTTTCTTAAGAGGCAACGTCATCCACTGCTTAAGACATTTTAATTTATTAGTGGCTTTATTTGCACTCAAGCTTCGATATGTGGGATTGAAGTTTACTCATAAATACATCAAATGGAATAGAAGGATCAACTTCACTATAGACATCATTCCAAAACTCAAAGGTCAAGGCTGATTTAAGACTAACAAAATCAATTTTTTCAAATTTATTGACATTAAATAGCTTTGTTCTGTAAACACCAGAATCAAGTTGGATACTTGTTAAGAAATGATCAGATATTTTAATATCAAATACAGCGGTCTTGTAACGGATTGAATTGTTCCTATGTAGCCTAATGAAAATATGATCTAAGCATGAATTAGAATATAGGCCTACACGGGTAGGCTGGGTTAACAGAGTTTCAAAACCATATGAGGACAGGACTGATAAAAAGGAATCTACATCAGGAGAATCAGTTAAAAGGTTAATATTGCGGTCACCTAAAAGTACTACATTTTTGCATGTTTGGTTATCCAAAAACCTAGAAAATTGCTCCAAAAAGAACGTAACCGTAAACGAATGCAGTCTATAAATACCAATAAAACACTAGCTGAGACCATCAATTTCGCAAATTATACGAATTATATCAGCACTGCTGCTGTTGCTGCTGCTGTTGCTAGTAGATTTCTTATCGAAGAAGTTTGAGAAAAGTTTGATTTTTTGCTCACGCAGTTTTTCCATTATTTTCTCTTTCCGCGCGAGAATGCACGCGATGGTCAGAGGTGCATTGTTTTCTTCATTCTTCTTTGCTCTACGGTTCTTAATGTAGCAAAATTTGATTTCGCTGGTATTGATACTCTCACCAACACCATCAGTTAACAACTTAATCACTTTCTCCTTGACATTATCCACTGTTAGGTCAGGAATACCAACAATGTCTACAGCTCGCTGCTTTTCTCTTTGCTCCAATATGTTCAGCTTCATTTCAATTGTGTTTACCTTCTTAGTTAGAATCGCATTTTCGGCTTCGAGAGAACGAATTCTAGCGAGAGCATCCACATTCAGCTTCTGAAATTTAATTATTTCAAGATAGAGCATATTATTGGCAATTGTTTGCTCCGGTGATCCATTCGCTTTGGAAGTATTATTAGTAGTTGAGAGGGCCGAAGTAAGAGTATTAGTTAAGCACTCAGTTGGGACATCATTTGAACTATTGATTCCTTGCGGTATGATGTTATAGTCTCTTACAGGAAGTACTATGGTACCATATTATCGTCGATAGCACGTTTATTCGATCCTATGAGCTGGATCGCGCCTGGCAATCAATCTTGGGATGATCCCGTTGATCCTGACATTCTGAAAGATTAGACAGAGTTTCACAATGATTTGCAGGCCATTAACACCCTACGTATTCCACGTTGAAAATTACTGGGAGAGCCAATCGTCTTCAGTTGCATGGTTTCTGCGATTCGACGGAGCATACGGAGCAGCGGTGTACCTTAGAGTAGATGATGAAGACGGCAACATTCATATGCACCTGCTCATGTCCAAGTCGAAGGTCGCAACTGTAAGCCCAGTCACTCTTCCACGATTGGTGCTACGTGGAGCTGTCACACTTGCTAAGTTCATCCAGATCATAACGAAGACTCTTGAGGGGGAGGAATTCTCACGAGGAATGCTTCCATCTGCATTGGTACAATCTACATTGTGGTGGAATGGGCCCACATTTTTAAGAACTGTCTGGGACTTTAGTTGGCAGAACAATCAATAAATTTGAACACAGAGGAGTATAAAGGATTCGTATGACCCGTCACGCGAACCTCAACAGCACCGACATGAGTTCAGTCAACTGAAGTTTTAGCCACCTCATCAGGATAACCGCTTACTGCAGAAGATTCGAAGCGAATTCGCGAGGGAGGAGCTCGGAACGAACGCTTGGACCATTAAGCCCGTCGGAACTCGATGCGGCCCTGAAGATCCTGGCACGCTTAGCTCAGCTCGGAATGTTTCCGGAAAGGGCAGCTAAGTTCACACTGAAAGCATCCTTAAGTCGAGGTAAGACTTAAAAATGGTGATCTCTCTCTCGATCAACAGCACACAATAATCCTGAATCCAGACCATCACCTCACAAAATTTATCATCGATGAAACGCACAGCAGGACCCTTCTTAGCGACATCCAATTGTTGATGGGACATCTTCGAAATAAATATTGGATCCTCCAGTAAAAAAGAGCTGTGAAAAAGCATATACATGGTTGTACAATCTTCTATAGGTATCGTAGCAAAACGGCTCGCCATCTAATGGGAGATCTACCTGGCCCCAGGATGAAGATAGCAAAGCCCTTCCACACACCGGGCTCGACTACGCGGGGACCATTGAAATAAAATCATAGAGAGGCCGAGGAACCAGGAGTTACAAGGGCTATTTGGTCATATTCGTTTGCCTGACAACCAAGGCAATACATTTAGACGCCGTAACGGACCTCACCACTTAAGCCTTTCTGGCTGCCTTTAGAAGGTTCATCGCGCAGAGAGGACTCTGCCATGAAATATACAGTGACTGCGGCAACAATTTCGTCGGAGCAAAAGCGGAATTACGTCGATTAATGGCCTGCGCAACTCATGATTGGAAGGAGATAGCAGACATTTTGGCGGACCAAGGAACTCGGTGGAAATTCATTCCCCCCGCCTCCCCCCACTTTGGAGAACTATGGGAAGCGGGTGTAAAGAGTGTGAAACACAACCTCAGAAGAGTTGTTAGAAATGGAACCCTCACGTATGAAGCGCTAACCACGCTCCTGAACACAAATTAAAGCGTGTCTTAACTCTAGACCAATGTGTCCCCTTTCAGAAGACCCGGATGACTTCCTTGCCTTAATTCCTGGACACTTCCCCTATATACTTTTTTAAATCATTCCGTTGTATTTCTGTAAATAAAAACAAGAGATAATTTTACTCACATAAGCCAACACCTTATGCATGTCTTTTTTTGTGTCGCTCGAAATATATTATAATATTCATTACTTGTCCTTCAGCGTGCGTAGTGCTTTGCTAATAAGTAGAAAAACACATTTACATTTTCAAAACATTTTTTGTAGTTCAAAATGAGTAAAAAGTGTATAAATTGTAATAAGATGGTGAAGGTGACGAAAAAGAAGCTAGATTATATACTCATTGCTTGAAAATTAATATTTCGATAAATGATATACTCTGTGGCAAGTGTCGTCTTCTCATTTTTAAAGAAAAAGCAAGTACAAGCACAGCTTCTGTTAGCCATGTACCTGTTAATTCAGATCATTGTGACAATGACAGTAGTGATGATGAAATATTAAGTTCAGATCAAGATAGCGATTTCAGTGTTTCTACCTCTGATGTGAACTATATAAAGTTACCTTTTCAACGCGTTGTATCTACGCATAGATATTGTACAATATAATATATGTAATAAATGTCGATCTACAACAAATCTCCATAGATACCGTTTGAAACACGTTGTGAAGTGTTTGTTAAGAAAAATATTTGTATACCACTTGGTGCTCGTTGTTGTAGTTGTCATATGATTGGTAACCACTTTTACGAGAATGAACTCTCTTTATTACGTCCAGTTTCAAATACTAGCAAAGTGAGTGAAAAGGAAATCGTTTCTTTCTTGAATTTACTATCCATACAGAGTACATTATCATTGTTTGAAAGAATAACGCCTACGCCTGAAGTTCAGATAAAAGCTCTCACTGGTTTTACATGGGTGAGTATCAAAGAACTGCTTAATTTATTAACTTCAATGAGAAATACAAGTAATCGGACAATATTACAAGCATTAGTTATATTTCTTTTCAAGTTGCGTACTGGAAATTCAAATAGAATTATTGCTAATGTTTTTGGACTAATGTGGGTGACACACTGCTAGTATTGATACCATGGTATAGCAATACCACGTTCTATTCCACATGTCTGTCACCCCAATACCACGTTTAAAGCTAGTATACCACCGAACATAGCTGGTATTGAGCTGGTATTGAAATCCTTACATTTTTGCTGGTATACTATCAACTTACTGATTGCAGCGCCACTTTCTCTCTATTGGCGAATCTTTGAAGTTTGCTTGACAATTCAAAGCAAGTAATCTTTGTTTACAAACAAAGTACAAACTGTGATTTATTACAATGGAGGGAAGAAGAATAATATTATCACAAATGGAAACGATGAAAGTAATCGAAGTGTGGAAACATTTCATTAATGATCACAAAAGTAAATCTTTTTTATTCATTTTCTCCTCTATTTTTACTTTTTTTTTTGTTTTGACAACACAAGCGTCTTTTGTTTTGACAGCACAAACGTCAAAGCATACTACATAATGCGTATACTACGAAATGCTGTCTGTCAGGGTATGTGGTATTCACTATACCATGGTATTCATACCATGGTATCAATACTAGCAGTGTGTCACCCACATTACATACGAACAACAAGTATCTGATTTCTTCAATGGCGTGATAAAAAGCTTTGAGAAAGATATTCTACCTAATTTTTTTGGTTACAACTGTATTTCTCGTGAACAAATAATTTCTAATACAACATATACTGCACAAAAATTGTTGGGTGCTGGAGAAAATCAACTCATATTAATTTTTGATGGCACATATTTACGTCATCAAAAGAGTAGTAATAATTATTATCAAAAAAAATCCTACTCTGGTCAAAAGAAAGTTCATTTATGCAAGCCATTCACAATTTGTACGACAAATGGATACGTTGTAGATATAGCAGGACCTTTTTATGGAACTGTAAATGATGCGACGATCATGAAACAAATCTTAGAAGATCCAATTGGCATAAAATCTTTGTTACAAGCTAATGACTTATTTATAGTCGATCGAGGATTTCGCGATGCAGTCGATTGCATTACAAATAAAGGATATGTTGCACTTATGCCCGCGTTCAAGGGTAACAGAGATCAATTAACGACGGAAGAAGCGAATTTATCAAGAAATATAACAAAATTACGTTGGGCAGTCGAGGCAGTCCATGGTATGATGGCTCAGAAATATCGTCTATTGCATCATAGTTTAGATAACAAAATGCTCCCTAAGGTAAATATATGTATTGTGTAAAATAGTTGGATTTTTACATAATAGATATGGGAAAAGACTAAGTTCAGACGGTGAATTGACCGAAATAATTGTTGAATATATGGAGAGTAAAATGAATGTTGTAAATAGTTTAGCTGAAGAAGTTAAAAAACAACGTTGGAATAGACAAAAGTCAAATCTACGAAATATTAATACCCTTGAACTTCTAGATTTTCCACATTTATAAGAGCAGGAACTTAAAACTTTATTTACAGGGAGTTTTCAGTTTTCACAAGCTATTTCATACTTAGCTGAGGTAATGGATGATCAGGGCAACCTATATGTACAATATGTTAAGCAAACACAAAATATAATCAAAGCAGAAGTCAAATCCCGACATATAAATCGCAAAGTCTACCATATCTACATAGACTATGTTCCTAACGGCATAGGAAATCAAGGCATTCAACGATATTGTTGTGATATGTGTTTTTTATTAAAACTTCAATTTTTTTAAATACTTCTTATCGAAAAATTTCAAAAAAATAAATATTATAATACTTTTTTCCCTCTACAAATTCCCTTTGGCCCCATTCGATTTGGTGCAGTAGATCCCATGAAAAAAAATGAACTCCGACCCCTCAGTTATAAATATTTTTATAATTATCTTCAAAACTATTAATGATAAAGGGGTAAAAACGCTATATTATTGCACAGTTCCACTCACCAAATAAACAACGTAAGTAAGTCCCAAGATCTAGAGAAGGGGCCATTTGGCCATGCTTATCCCTCTACACCCTTAAAGGAAATAACTCACCTGCATTGTCAGCACAAAGAAGATGTAATTTAACCACTATTTAAGAAAAAAAAACACTCGATTAAATCTACGCACTAAATCACACAACTGTCACAAACTTAATTAAATTGATAATGGAATCACAACACAACATTGGTTAATGGATCAACGACTCTCTTCGATTTCGCTTGGAATTCCTCCAGTCTATCGCCAAAATACCAATCTTCGTCTTAAGGCCCCGGCCCATAGAATCCGTCAATCCGTCACTCCGTGGATTTCAACTGAGTGAAAACGTGTTGGCGGATAGAGCAGGCAAGCATCGGCCCATAGAATCCGTCAATCCGTTGACAGTTGTCGATGACATTTATAAATTGATAGAGTGCGTTCATCTGAGTTATAAAATGAATGGCACGGATGGCCTTTGATCGCCTCAATCAGTTCTTCCTCGAACATTTTATAACATTTTTTTCCTAGAATAATGTTCACTTCTCGCACACTAAACGACCCTCACCAAACGAATCGTACTTTGAATGTCAACCGAATTTGAAGTTTCTCTCAGTACGAGAGAGTTCCCAAGCATTCTCTCAATGCATCCACCAATGAACGTGCTTACTCTCAATTCGTGCATGCGTTAACCTCAGAATGTAAATGTGTAAGCCCCAATATGTGAATGTATGAGCTCTCAACGGAGCGAAAAGTAGAAAGTAGCTCTACTTTGTCCGTTGAAGTTCATACATCCGTCGGCTATGGGCCACCTCCCATAAGAATGTGTATATTCTACTTTTCACTCAGTTGAAATCAACGGAGTGACGGATCGACGGATTCTATGGGCCGGGGCCTTTAGCTCTTCACCTCTACTTCCAATTCTTTAACAAACAACATCTCGGGGATTCTTTGCACTGCACTTAAACTTTCAGTTCTCATTCAACACAAGACGAGCATTAACAACAACATGCACAGCGATAATAATCTTATCAGCGAAAAAAAAAAAAAAACAAGCTTACATGCGATTGCAAATCAAAACGTGATATTGTGTGAGAATCAATACTGGAAAGCTGGAGTAATTGCTGTCAGATGGTCTCTTGTAGATTGGCTTGTTATTGTTTCCCGTGTCACAATCTGTTCATATCATTTGCAATAATCTGTTGTTTCTTTTTATTTACCTACACGCATGTTTTATATGCAACCAATTTATATCAGAGACAACAGTCTCTAGAAAGAACGACAAAAAGGCAGAAGAAGAAAAAGGGCGTAAGCTAAGAACATAGTTTCTCGTTGGGGGAGAATATTTACGTCGACCGTAATAGTGGAAACACAATCTGGCTTGCGCGCGTGCCGACTTTGACAGCTTGAGTAGAAACAACGAAATCCTATGGAGTTGCCTACAATGTTGCCTCAGGCTTTTGCTCGACCTCATATCGTAAATATCGTAAAGTTGAGCAAAGCGCCAGTGTAGAGCTACTGCCTACTCAGACGTGCGTTTGACAGATGAATTGTCTTTGACTTGTTTGATTTTAGCAAAAGCGAGTAACGTATTGTGCTCCGAGTTGTTCGTTTCAATATGCATATATTTTCATAGCTTATTATTGGACTTTTCGATACAAACTAATCATGATGGAGGTTAGAGTAATAAATTCTTTTCTTTTTTTCATATTCGTAGACTTTTATTTGAGCTGATTTTTTATGTTTCAATTAAATCATATAAATAATAATAACACCAGTCTACACTTCTTTCTGCACTGAAATCATACGTAAAGATTTTGAGGAAACCGAACTTAGTGTTGTCATATTCCTAAGTTCTATACGCGCTCCTGTGTCAAAGCCACATTGTGAATGCGAATTGTGGGTTGCCGGCGTTTTAACACATTTTATCGTAAGAGATCGTAAGTCGGTGCAAAGCCTGTCAAAAGTCGGCGCGCGCGCAAGCCAGATTGTGTTTCCACTATAACGTTGACGGTGGCGGTGCATTTGACGTCAATATAGTATCAACAGGTTGAATGCATCCATCCACAACAAATATCGAACAATTATAGGTCTGTTCCCGTACTTTTTGGGCAGAAATTCACAGATTCTCATTTTTCCAAGAGTGGGGATGAAATTCTCTTAAAGAGAAGTGGAAACACAAAAAAGTACGGGAACGCTTTGAACCAAAAAAGTTGCACACATTTTAAATGTCAAAAACATATGTTTGAATTTGATACATTCTTGGATTCGTTAGCAGGTGCAATATACTAATTTGCAAAAACATACATATTATTTTCAGATTACTATTTATTAGATGATTCAGCATATCCATTCATCAATTAATAACGCCATATAGAGACAATGCACATCTTAAAAATGCACAAAAGAATTTTAATATAAAATTGAGCTCTGGTCGTATGACGGAATGACGGAAATCAGCTGATTTCACAAAGCTGTGACATCCTACCCACATAAATTTCTTGGGCTGAAATTCGCAGCATGGGGAAATTTTTTACTCTCTCGAGAGCGCTCTCTTTTGTCCAAAAGTGTGAATTTTTGGAGTACGGGAACAGACTTTCGTAGTTTTTCGTAGTTTTTCGTAGATTTGGACTGTTTTTGTCAGGTACGGGAACAGACCTTATGTAAAATATTTGGACATAAAGCCAATAAATTTTTTTTTTATAACATTGAAGATAGTGCTTTCCTTTTGAACGGAAAAAATAATAGATCTTAACCGTTCGGGTGCCAAGAAACTCTACCCTTTAACCCGTAGTTCAACTCCCGAACAAAGGGAATTGTGTCCTTTCATTTAGAGAAATATGCGAAAATGATCATCAAAACCGTTTATTGCTTTCATATTTCAACAATTTCCATGTGCCGAACTTACATATATCATGCACATATGGTATCTCTATGCTAAATTTTGTGCGTTGATTTCATAGGTTTGAAAATACAAGTTACGTTATTTTTAATGTTCCACTTCAAGGTTTGATAAAAAAAAATTCCACTATAATTTTAAATTAACGAGTGTAGTTTTATTGGATATTGGATCAGAGGGAAGTGTAACCGAAAATATTACAATATAATGCAGAATTTAAAAAAACCCAAAAACGTCTATTTTCCCCCAAAACCAATGAATTGCCTAGAGTATTCACGTTTCAAAATACCGTAGCAAATTCACAGACGAACAGAACACATAAGAAAATACACACAAAAACAGAACACAGAAGAACATAAATCAAACGCACCCGCCAAGTGGACAGTAGATCTACTTTTCGCTTTGCAATCATGTTAGGATAGTAGTAAAAATATACGACTTAACGTGCAAGGTTACATTTCGAATTGCCCCATAGGAACTTATTGTTTCTACTCAATCTGTCAA
Source organism: Merodon equestris (assembly GCA_958301585.1). Lineage (NCBI taxonomy): Eukaryota > Metazoa > Arthropoda > Insecta > Diptera > Syrphidae > Merodon > Merodon equestris. Next base: position 118,213,786 of record OY284413.1, on the reverse strand, counting down.
GGCACGCAGGCGACGCAAGCGGTGTTGTGAATTAGCTTTTACTCCGTATGAATTGATTGTTCCTACTCATGCTGCGAAAAGCCCGAACGCTCAAACGCCGCATCGTGATACGGCCATAAATAATGGCGGTCTCACATGGTGGATTTTGACGGCTGCAAGTTCTCCATAACTATGGAGCATAGAACCAAAATAGCGGAACCAAATTTCTAAAATTGGGTAATGTTGTTCAAGTTGAATGTCGCCATAATTAAAAGGAAAAGACTGATGAATGAAAATGACACTGAGTATGTACGTTGTTTTACGTTTGATATTAGTACTGGCTTAAAAAGACACTTTATAAAGGGTGTTGCAGACACCTAATATAAGATGTTAAACAAACTCCTCTCAAAGCTGATAGGACGGGGCAAATGTTAGCGTTAAAGTGATATTCAAGTTTTCAGTAAGGATCACATAAGTCCATAGCAGAAACCAGAATGAGACGTGCGTCTTTCGTACATCTTCCCCCGTGACACCCCGAAATTTTGAAAGAAGTTCAAGTTCGTAGCGACAAAACCCGTTACAAACGAGCTTCTATCCGTGAATACGTGTGAGCTCATTTCATTTTACCGCAGTGTACTCCCGTCACACCACACTCTTGGAATTATAACAATGGGCGTGATTGTTTACAAAATTTTGACAGCACTTGAGGTTCCTACGTGCTCGTCCGAGCTTGTTGGCAAACGTCGGCGGCCATTTTAAGTGGTACGTCTCATTGGTGGTTTCTGGTCCATAGTTTCCAGTTTGTTGAAGAGAGCTGGCTCAGTAAAATTTGGCTTACTTCGCACCAGAGAACATTTTAAAATGAAAACTTGAAGTCTTATTCTCACATTTCGTAGGATTACGGATATTTTTTTCAGAAAAACGTATTAATGTGTAATTTTCTCTTACAATCCCTGAAATTTTTTTTGTGTAGTTTCACCAAAAGTGTGTAAGTGTGTGTTTTTGGGGTTATGGATAAATAATTGCTTTTAATCGGACGTTTATCAGAATATAAAATTCTCAGTCTAAATATGCATTTGACTTACGAGTACTTCGCACCGAAGAACATATTGAAAGGGAAAACTCTTGATGTCTTATTCTCACATTTCGCAGGATTACGGATTTTTTTTCAGAAATACATACATACGTACATATTTATTAATGTGGGCTTTTCTCTTCCAATCCCTGAAATCTTTTTTGGTGTAGTTTCACCTAAAGTGTGTTTTTGGCGTAATCGATAAATAATTGCTTTTTATCGGATGTTTATCCGATTTATATGTTATAAATAGAATATAAAATTGTCAATGCCTACAACCTGTAACGAACACGTGGAAACCCGGGCATGTCAAAATGATGGCAACAACTACGCTTATTGTTACTATTCAAAACGCGGCGGGAGAACATTCAAACATTTAAATTAACTCACCGCATCAACATTGAATGAGCTTACATGTATTCATGGTTAGAACTTCCGTTTGGAATGGGTTTCTGAACGCCAATGCAACAAATGAATTCACGGGAAAAGACGTATGTCCTTGTCTCATATTGATTATAAAAGTATTAAGGGCTTGATCACACTGTCAGAAATAATAAGAACCTATTTTACTAATAGGAGAGGGTAAATTGGACGTCATTTGGAGAAATTCGTGTTTGAAATTGTATCGCATAATATTATATTCTGCGCAAAGGGCATATAATTACGGAAAAATCAAATCAGCCCTAACATTTGCATATGTGTAACAGTGTGGAACATTGCCTGTTTTAACGGAGTTTGCAATAATTTACTTTTAAATTGAAGTTTTTTTTAGGGCGAAATTCTACAAACCTATTAACTTTCTATTCTTTTTATATTTAAATATAAAATGGATACTAAGCATTGGACTTACACAAGGCTAAACATACAACGGGTTTCTTTAAGAAAAATATTTGTCTTTAAATTAGGTGAGTTTATTTAGAAAATTATTTTCGGAACTTCTCTCATTATGTGCCTTTGCTGCGGTTACCAGTCTCTTCTTATTTTTGGCGTTTATTGTGTGCCATATAAGCTGTAGACAAAATAAAAGTGAATGTTATTGCATCATAATTGTAAATTTAATTCCTAGAATTTTGGAGTCTAGATGTTTTGAGGGCGGAACATTCAGTGAGAATGTGGTGGATGTTGAGTTGGGATTGGTTACAATAGGTACAGGTGGAGGGTTCGTTCTAAGGTGCTCGTGGGTAACTTTGGTGTGTCGGTACGATTACGATTTCCGTGGCGCCGGCTTTTGAAGGTGTTTTCCTATAGAACTCGGTGAGATAAACAAAAAATAATAAGTAATTTTTTTTGATATTTTGCTTAGTTTTCGAGATAATGAGGCTTAAAGTTGATTAATTTTCAGGTTTTTTCACTGGAATTTTAATAGAATTATTATGAAATTTTGTTATGTTGCATACTTTTCAATTCAGAAGAAAAACATGTTATAATTTTTGGCTTACTTTGTTATTTTGAAACGCCTAAGGGGGGCCTGCTGCCTCCCCGCAACCCCCCTGCTAAACAACATAGTGGATTTGGGGTAGGTGCAAGTTGGGCGTATTCAATTTTTTTTTATATCTATCTTTCGTATCATGTAAAGAAACTATTTACATAAGCCAAAAAATATGCAACACTTTTCACATTTTTTTTTCAAAATACAAAAATTCTATCAAAATTCCAGTGAAAAAACCTTAAAATTAACCAACTTTAAACCTCATTATCTCGAAAACTAAGCAAAATATCAAAAAATGTTACTTAATTTTTTTTGTTTATTTCAAAGAGTTCTATAGGAAAACACCTTCACAAGTCGGCGCCATGGAAATCGTAATCTCCCCGGTGTGTCGTGTAGTCTGATTAACGGCGTTCACACTACTATTTGTCTACCCGACTTGTTGGAACACCTTGCTTGATGGGCCAAATCGTAAGTGTGAACGCTCTTTCAATATGTCGTCCGACTTGTATGGAAGTTAAATTTTTTCAAATTTTTGAGGGGAGATTACGATATTCGTGGCGCGGGCCTTGAAGGTATTTTCCTATAGAACCCGTTGAGGTTAACAAAAAGAAAATAAGTTATTTTTTGATGTTTTGTTTAGTTTTCGAGATAATGGGGTTCAAAGTTGATTAATTTTTTACTTTTTTTCCGCTGGAATTTTGATAGTATATTTTTAAGAGTGTTGCATACTTTTTAGCTTATGTAAATACTTTCTTACACGTTACGAAATATTGGATACACCCGAACTCGCCCCCACTGCAAATCCTCTTTGTGGCCAAGCAGATAATGCGCGTTTAGATAATCATACATTGATAACAAAGTCAGCCTAAAATTATGCAACATTTATAACAAGATTGTTCCCTGGGCCGTATGTATGCAACACTTTTATCAAAATTCCAGGGAAAAAACCTAAAAATTAATCAACTTTACACCCCATTATCTCGCAAAATATCAACATTTTTTACTTATGTTTTTTTTTTTTGGTTTATCTAATCGAGTTCTATAGGAAAACACCTTCAAACGCTGGCGCCGCGGATATCGTAAATCGTGCCCTTTTTGACTTGGTTGATCAACTTCTCGTAAGATGTGAACAGTTGTCGTAGAACTTCAGAGCATTTTTTCACTTTTGCTTCAGAGAGTGAACGCCAATTTTGAGCGGTGTGAATTAGTGCTCTTGATTCTACCCGGGTAATACCCAACTTAGCAATTACCCGGGTACCCGGGTACTCGGGTAATGCGGGTAATACCTGCCGGCTGTCGGGTACCCGACAATACCGGGTAATAGGTTATCAAGGGCCAGGGGAGATTACGATTTCCGTGGCGCCGGCTTTTGAAAGTGTTTTTCTATAGAACTCAGTGAGATCAACAAAAAATAATCAGTAAATTTTTTTGGTATTTTGATTAGTTCTCGAGATAATGAGGCTTAAAATTGATTAATCTTCAGGTTTTTTCACTGGAATTTTGATCGAATTTTTGTAGTATTTTGTAAAAAAAAGTATTGCATACTTTTTGGCTTATGTAGATAGTTTCTTTACACGTTGCAAAAGATCGATATAAAGAAATATTGAGTACACCCATCTTGCACCTATCCAAATCCTCTATGTGGTCTTGCAGAGGGGTTGCAGAGGGGCAGCATGCTCCCCCTTAGGCGTTTAAAAATAACAAGGTAAGCCAAAATTTATGCAAAAATTATAACATGTTTTCTTCTGAATTGAAAAGTATGCAACATAACAATATTTCATAATAATTCTAATAAAATTCAAGTGAAAAAACCTTTTATGTCTCGGTGTGCTATGTTTTTTTTTTGTGTTAAAGTTAATAGTTGTTAAGGTATGGTTTAATCGTTTTACTATTTAGTCTAAACTCGTGCAGGGACGGGTTAAGAATATCCCTGCAGCGATACCTATCGCTTGTCGTAAAAGGCGACTAAACAAAGGTAAACAAAACTCACATCTAGGCAATTTAGAAAACACCAAGGTGAGCCTAGGGACACATATACCACCATTAAACTGCCCCACAAGTGTGCATGCAAATCAGTGGGTTGACACGACTGGAGATCACCGGTGTTGTAAGAGTAAGATCAATCAAAAAATAAAAAAATAAAAAATCTGGAGCATGCCCGTGTCAAAAAGGAAGGGAAGAATGAAAACGGTCAAACCGTAGCATTATGGAAAAGAACGCTAAAAGGAAAAGCACTACCCCGCCAGGCACTACTAATGGTCGTGATCCTGGGACGAGCAGCAATGCTCGGGCCAGAGCTATAGGATTTCCGGGGGATAGCAAAGTAATGCAACGGCGTAAGCCACATTTAAGAGTCGCGAGTTGGAACGTTGAAAGCATGAGTGGGCGCAGCTATGAGCTTGAAGAAATGATGGTTAGAAGGCGAGTAGACATCCTGTGCGTACAAGAGACGAAATGGCGAAACACCGGTAATCGGGCACGTTTCTTGGACGTTAAAACAAAAGCCTACAAGATGTTTTACTATGGATTGGAACAAGGAAAAAACGGAATCGCCATCATCCTTGCGGCAGAGTTACTTGGCAACGTCTTAACCATTTCAAAGTCCAGTGACCGTTTGATGGCTCTCAAATTGGTGATGCATGGTGAGGTGTGGAACATCGTAAGCGCATATGCCCCTCAAGTAGGATGCGAACAAAAAGAAAAAGATGCATTCTGGCTAGATTTCCACAACCTTGTCAAAATCATCCCAAAGGAAGAGCTTTTGTTTGTTGGGGGAGATTTAAACGGACATGTCGGGAAGACAAGCGAAGACTATGAAGGCTACCACGGAGGGCTGGGATACGGCACCAGGAACTCTTCAGGTGAAGATATCCTAAACATGTGCAAGTCGTACGGTCTTATAGTGCTAAATACCATGTTCGTCAAACAAAGCCGGCACCTGATCACTTATAGCAGCGGCGGAAATGAAACTCAAATAGACTATCATTTGGTATCCAGTTTCATGAAGCCACGAGCTAAAGATTGCAAAGTGATCCTGGGAGACGCGATCGCCCCTCAACACCGTCTCCTCCTGACTGATTTTTTTATGGGTGCGAGAAAGAAGTCAAAGCAGCAAACGAAGGTGTCTGAGAGAATCAAGTGGTATAAGCTGGATAAAGGAAAAGGCGAAGCTTTTATTACCATCATGGAAAACTACCTCTCTTCCATTATCGATGAGATCGGTAATGAGGAGTGCAGAGCACAAGACATGTGGGATTCCCTACAACAATCTGGCCTGGAGAAAGCCAAATCACTGCTCGGAACATCTAAAGGCCCCTGCCAACACGCAAAAGAAACCTGGTGGTGGACAGACGAAGCCAAAGCAGTGATACACGAAAAGAAAATGGCTTTCCAAGCTTGGTCAAAGTGCTCTTCTACTAATAGAGAGGAAAAAGCTCGCCGTGAAAAGGTATATAGATGTTGCAAAGGTATCGCGAAGAAAAAATGCGCCGAATTCAAAGCGAAAAGCATGGAAGGCCTCTATCAGGAGTTGGAAGAAATATCGTCTTCCGCGTCTGACAGGAACCAGGGTACCCAGGAGCTTCGACAAAACAATTTGAACAAAGGAGCAAATATCTTTAAGATAGCCGCCCAGAGAAGAAGAAATGCTCAGGAGATTCGTTTCCCAAAGTTTATTAACAATGCTGAAGGCCAACTCCTTGTGGAAGACGAAAAAATTCTCCACAGATGGCGACAGTATTGCGAGGAACTTCTGAACGAACAGTTTCCCCGAGTGTACTTTCCAAGAGCCGCCCCGAATCATGCCGAAATACCCGACATCACAGTCGAAGAAGTTCGGTACGCGGTTAAAAACTCCAAGAAAAGAAAAGCTGTTGGGCCGGACGGGATACCCTCTGAGTTCTGGAAAAAGATGGGAGACATCGGGTCTAGATGGCTCATGGTTCTTATCTCTAAACTTATGAGAGGCGACACTATGCCTAATCAATGGAGGGAAAGCTATCTTCTTCCATTGCACAAAGGAAAGGGTGATACGCGAAATTGTGATAACTACCGTTCTGTCAAGCTGATGTCGCACACCATGAAGATCGTTGAACGGGTATTAGATAGCCGACTGCGGAAAATAATACGACTATCTGATGACCAGTGCGGGTTTGTCTCGGGTAAATCAACAACAGATGCAATCCAAAGTATAAGGATCATGATGGAAAAGCATCGTGATTCTTCAAAGGACTTGCATATGGTGTTGGTTGATTTCGAGAAGGCCTTTGACCGGCAACCAAGAGATCTTTTATGGGTAGCGCTAAGACAAAAAGGAGTTCCAGAAACCTACGTGCGAGTAATTATGGACATGTACGAGAGAGCAACGACAAGAGTAAGATGCACCGCAGGAGTCACCGAAGAGTTCGCAATCAAAGTCGGTGTACACCAAGGGAGCGTCCTCAGCCCACTGCTTTTTATAGCAGTCCTTGATTGCTTGCTTGAAGGAAAAGTGACGGACCCCAATGTGCACCAGCTATTCTTTGCTGACGATGGGGCCATTATAAGTGATGATCAGGCGTCCCTACAACGAGCACTTGATGTGTGGGTGGACATTTTTGAGGGACACGGGTATCGTATTAGTTCAAAGAAGACAGAGTATCTGTGCTGCCCGTTCTCTGACCCTCATCAGCCTATTCCAGACATTTACTTGAATGGAAGAGTGCTTCCCAAGTGTGAAAAGTTTAAATATCTGGGATCTATGATTAATAGAGAAGCAACTTGTGATGACGACATCAAACATCGCGTAAGCGTAGGGTGGATGAAGTGGCGGGAAAACTCCGCCATCTTCTGTGATCGAAAAATGCCCCCTAAGCTGAAAGGAAGGCTCTACACTTCAGTTGTACGTCCGGCGCTCACATACGGTTCACAATGCTGGACAATGCACAAAAAGTATGAGAGCAAATTAACGGCAACTGAGATGAAGATGCTTCGCATGACAGCGGGAGTAACAAAGCGTGACAGAATTAGAAGTTCAAAGATCCGAGGAAGCCTCCACGTAAAAGAAACCATCACAAGAAATATAGAGCGCGACCGACTCAGTTGGTATTGCCATGTTCAAAGGAGAGATCCTTTGAACCCCGTCCAAAAGGCGTTATCAATCAACATTCCAATTTCAACACGCAAAAAAGGCAGGCCGAAAAACAATTGGTGCAAACAAATGCAAAAACACCAGCATTTGATTGGCCTCAGCGATGAAGTAATCCCAAACCGGGAAGCCTGCCGCTACTTTCTGAGGTCAAACCGGCGGACCCCACAAGCGGACCAGTAGGAATGCAGTTAAGTGGGAAGGTTATGGTCCTACACTTCTGACCATAACGACGCCGGGATAAAAAAAGGAAAAGAAGAAGAAGACTATTTAGTCTAAACATATCATGAGAAATAACACGAGTACTCGGATGTGCGTACCAGGTAGTACCGAAAAAACGCATAGCTGAGTAATACCCGACAACACGGGTACCCGCATACCCGGGTAATACCCGAAAAACACGGGTACCCGCATACCCGGGTAATACCCGACAAACGCGGGTAATTACCCGGGTATGCGGGTATCAAGAGCTCTAGTGTGAATGATATGACGATAAACAAGGAAAAGTAATTTTGGGTTGATTTTTTTTTAAGTGTACTGGCAATTTTCAGAAGTATGGAAAATTAAAAGTGAACTGTAAAAAATTAAAATTTTTTTTTCAGTACAAAGTGTCTGGAGTGTTATTAGAGAAATATGTACTCGTACAAGCGAATTGATAAAAATGCATATTGCATCTCTTAATATTGCATTTTTTTTTTCTTATACTATTTTTGTCGGTAACTCCTCAAACGTTACTGCATCCATTCGCAAATGATTATGAAAATCCTGTGGCGAATATTCGTACAATCCTCTTAACAATAGGTGTACTTTATTATGCCAAATGATCCGATCTGGATCATGGGACATAATAAAACACTACAGATCAACGAATAGCCAGCTTGACTTTTCATCTTGTTCAGTCCTGTCAAAGATCTAGCATTTGAAAAAAAAAAAATTAATTGTGGAATTGCCATATCAAAGAAAATTTTTCTTTTCATACAAATTAATTTGATACAATTGATTAAAATGCTGATGATAATTTCTGTCCATTCTGACCCATTGGGGGTAATATTTCCCCAATTCACTCAAGAGTTTTAGAAATATAAGCTAATGCACATATGAGTACAGTTACTTTATACGGAAGGTTAAACTGTTTAACCAAATCCTGGCCACAATTTTATGTGTTCATCAGGCAATGATCTTCTTAATTTGAATGCGAAACCAGTGGGGAATAGTGTAAACTAATTTTCCGAACTTGAACTTGATCCAGATAAAGAGCTGGATCACGTGTTGTTATTGTAATGCATGTAAATCTTGATCCGGATAAGATCTGGAATTTATTACGTTTTCCGACCCATAGTTTAACCCACATTCGTTTTTATCCTTTTTTTCTTGCTCTCTGCAATTTCGAGTATTTCAACAATAATCATTAATCATCACTGTAACAAGAGTATGCGCCGCCATGAAAACATTTCGAAATTTCTTTCACAAATGAAGTCTATCAAGCAAGTTGTATGATGTGAACGCTAGGCATTATTTGGTCGTCGAATAAGTCGGATGGACAAATCGTAGAGTGTAAACGCCGCTATTATTTTGGTAAGGTCTGTCCTCGATGTGTTTGGCTGTCGTGGGTCGTTGGCGTAGTTTTTGATATTTTTATTGAGGATCTGTCTTTGTTAACCCTTTAATGCCCAAGTTTTTTTGGGGCGGGTTTCCATTATGCGCAGTGAGCAAACTTTTTTTTTCCTTGTTTAAAATGGCCTAAAAAACATAAATATAATATTTTTTTTTTGAAGAAATGAAAGTTTTCTTTTTTTTATTAAAATTAAATTATTTTTTTTAATTTCAATCAAACTATTAAAAAAAAATTAAGGTTGTTTGCCGAAATCTCCATAAACATGAACCACCCCTTGAAGCAGCTCTTCAAAGGGATCTAATTTTCGCAATTTCCCTTCTCCACTGGTACTCAACTATCCAATCAGCGAAATTATTGGAGTAATTGTCGTTGTAAAATTCTCTTTTAACGACACGCCACTGGGATTCTATTCTTTGGGTATGTATGTATGCCATCAGGACCAACAAAAGGATTGTCAGGATCACTGTAGGAATATTTCCTGGCGAAGCAGTACATAAGATAAAAGCATCTTGGCAAAGGCATTCGAGCTTGTTCAAACCAACTGCCAACAGCGCGACTTTTTCTGGCTACACAGTCTGATTTTGAGCACCTGAACTCGCCAATAGGATTTCCGCGCATAAGAATCTTTATTGAGATCCTATGTACCCGGCACAATTTCAAATTTGGTAACAGCCCGCGTGTCACAGCGAATTTCAGCACTTGCTCATCTTAACATATAATTGTGAAATATTTCAAAACATGAAAATTGAAAAAATGTTATTAAATTACCAAGGTCTCTTATCTACCGAGCAATATTCCACTGCATTTTTACCTCTTCAGAGTACATCCGACGCTTTACATATTGACTCTCACCCGAAGTACTGGGTTTCGAGTCTAACGTACTTGTATGTTCTGAATTTCTCTCGGACATCGAACTGATTTCAAGGCACTATATTGAGTGAAGTCGATCGTAAAAATCGACAGTAAGAATTAGCTCTGTCGATCATGATAATTAACCCTTCTGTCAATGGGTATTTTAAAACCTTCCCATCAATGGAATAGGTCTGGCTGGACCTACATATATAGGGTCCGCCAAATAACTTTTTTTTTTTTGAAAATGCTATAAAAAAAACTACTGAATATTTTGTCAAATTTCTTTTTTTATTTGAAAGTACAATCCTTCCGGTTAATAATGGAAAATAATTTCATTCAAATGGCTGCCTCGGCTGGCCATGCAGTAGCCTACACGATCGGTCCAATTTTTAAGCACATTATCGATTGTGTGCAGCTGTATTTCACCAATGGCTTCACGAATATTGTCCTTTAAAGCGTCAATTGTCTCTGGCTTGTCGGCGTAACACTTATCTTTGACGGCACCCCACAAATAATAGTCCAACGGTGTCAAATCGCAGCTCCGAGGTGGCCAAACGACATCAGCTCTGCGGCTGATAATGCGATCTTCAAAAACAGGGCGCAAAACATCGAGTGTAGCTTCGGCTGTATGGCACGTAGCGCCGTCCTGTTGAAACCAAATGTTGCCAATATCCTCCTCTTCAATTTTTGTGAACAAAAATTCGTTCAACATGGCCCGATAACGATCGCCATTGACTGTAACGGCCACTCCTTGCTCATTTTCGAAGAAAAATGGCCCAATTATGCCTCTGGACCAAAATCCGCACCAAACAGTGGCTCGTTTTGAGTGCACCGGCTTTTCAATGTATGCGTGCGGGTTTTCTGTGCCCCAAATGCGACAATTTTGCTTGTTTACATACCCGCCAAGATCAAAATGAGCTTCATCTGAAAAGATGATTTTTTTTGGCAAAATCGGCATCTTCTGTAAGTCGATCGCAGGCCCACTTAGCGAAGCGTTGTTCAAGCGTATACACAACCATATTCGTTCAGCGGAAGGATAAAACTAATTATCTGTCAAATCAGACATGAGCTAGAGGAAGTGTACCGATTATGGAATACGCGCCTAATATGGAATAGAGCAGTTTTTTTCAAAACTACGTTATGTATGTATCTGTTAATTTCTTGCCAAGCTTTCTTTTCATGCGCATATTCGTCGTTAGTATCCTTGTAGTCGGCGGATGTGTTAAACGTACGCAGTAGTAAAAAAGTTGTTTTTGGTGCAGTGCGTGACATAATATTGTGAGTTTATTTTTTTTATATTCTTTTACCGGTTTAACTTCAGTCGAATATTGTTTTTTGTGCCATTAGGGAAAAGGTCAAAATTTGCAATAATTTAAAGTTTTGAGGAGAGTTCAGGTAATCAATGAATTTTTACATTTTTCAGTGAAAATAATTGTTCCTAATATGGAATATCCGAGGTTCCTAATATGGAATAGTATTCCATATTGGGAACCAGCTCATATATTTGTTCCCTTTTTGACGTTGGATATTTTGCAAGTTTTCAGATGGGACCTATTGAAAAAAAACGTAAAGCCTGGGACAAGGAAGAGATGAAAAAAGCCATCGCAGCCGTAAAATCAAAAGAAATGGGCTTCAAAAAAGCTGCAGATACTTTCAAAGTTCCACGAACAACACTTTTCAGACTTTATAATTCGTCTTCTGCTGAAGCCTTAGATGTACCACTTGGTAGAAAAACCGTTCTTAGTCCAGAACTAGAGAACCAACTAGTGCAGTACGTCCTGGGAATGGAAAAGAAGTACTACGGTTTGACACGAAAGGATATAAAAAGATTAGCTTTTCAATTAGCACATCGTAACAACTTGGAGCATCCTTTCAAAAATGAAATGGCTGGACGAAAATGGCTAAATGGTTTTCTAAATCGTCACAAAAATATTATTTCTCTCCGTAAACCCACTGGAACATCTGTTGCAAGAATAAGTGGATTTAACAAGAACAATGTTTCGTCGTTTTTTGACATACTGGAGAACGAATATCAAGAAAAACATTTTTTACCGAGTAAAATTTATAATGTAGACGAAACCGGATTGTCCGTTGTCCAGTCAAAACTTCCACAAATTCTTGCAGCAAAAGGAAAAAAACAGATTGGTGCTATTACATCCGCTGAAAGGGGGCGTTTAATAACTGTTTGCCTTTGTATGAACGCAGCTGGAGACTTTGTTTCCCCAATGATAGTCTTCCCCAGAAAAAAAATGGATAGCTTGCTAATGAAGGGAGCTCCAGCAGAATCTATTGCAAAGTGTCACCCCTCAGGCTGGATTCAGACAGACATATTCTTCGACTGGTTTCAGCATTTTCTGAAGTTTTCAAAACCAACAGCAGAAACCCCCGTCCTACTTATTTTAGATGGGCATTACAGTCACACACGAAACATAAATTTAATAGATTCCGCTCGTACCAACAATGTAACCATCTTGTGTTTGCCACCACATTCTACCCATAAATTGCAACCCTTGGACAAAACGGTAATGGGGGCATTGAAAAGCTACTACAGTGAAGAAATCCGACAATGGCTCTTGCATTCCGGAAGACCTTTGAGCAATTACGACATAATGCAGCTATTTGGTAAAGCCTACTTACGAATTCAAAATGCTTCACTGGCTGTTAATGGCTTCAAAGCAACTGGAATCTATCCTTGCAATCGGAATATTTTTACAGAAGTCGATTTTATAGAGGAAGAGGAAGTCATCAATGTAGAGCAGGAAAACGTGCCACCGGTTGAAGAAATACGGGCCTCCAGGCTAAGTCCAGAAAGCCTCTTAAGTCTCCAAAAGCAGGGCCTCCAGAGCCTTAAACGAGACCCCTAGCCTGTACGAAGTCACCAGCCTGTCCGTAGCCCACAGCCTTTTCAAAGCTCTCAGCCTGTTCAAAGCCTCCAGTATGTTTCAAGCCCCCAGCCTGTTCAAAGACCCCAGCGAGTCCAAACCCCTCAAACAATTCAAAGTCAATGTAATCAAAGCCTACAAAACTCACAAAATCTTCCAAGCCAATTTGTAAGTCCGGAAATGATTTTACCTTATCCAACTCTCAAGAAAAGAATTTCAAATCGTGGAAATAAATCGTTTTTTAATTGCAAGATCACAGCCTCGCCATACAAATCTGAGCTGGAAATATCTAAAGCAACACAGCAGAAAAAAGAAAAAGTGAAAAAAGGAGCAAGTATATTTGACCAAGCATCAACCAGCGGCCTTCAAAAGAGAACGATTAAAAAGTCTGACAAGAGACAGCAACTTTCTTCGATCGGCCTGCAAAAGAAGATTATAAAGAAATTAAAGAAAAAACAGCAGTCAGATTCGTCATCTTCATCAGAATCTGATGAAATTTCATTCCACTCGGATGCCTCAACTGAATTTGCGCCGACATTACGAGTACAAACACATGACTCTGACGGCGACGAGACAGAGTGCGGTTACTGTTCGGGCCTGTTTACAGACGATAAGGACGGACAGGAATGGATTCAATCCATGCCATGCAGAAAATGGCATCATGTAGACTGCTCTGGTGCCGAGTCCATGAATTTTATTTGTGATTTTTGTACATCAAGATAAATTTGCATGTATTTTATGTTATAATGGATAGTGGTCCATATTAGGGTCACTTTTTGAAAAGTGTTCATTTTGAGTTTTTTTACCTTTTTGTTTTTGTCATGAAATGTTATTGTTGTTTTGAGTTTTTGTTTTGTTTTATGAATAGAATAAAGTATTTTCATTAATAAATATTTAAAATATCGAATAAAATTTTATTTTTCAATATTCAAAATTGAGTTTATATTATGGTATTCCATAATCGGTACACTTCCTCTAAGTGTTACCATTCACGAAATAAGCACTACTTGAAAAAAAAACGTTAGATGGCGAACCCTTTATTTTGCATGAAAATTAAAGGAATTCATTGAAATAATTGAAGTTTTTTTTGTTTTTTTGGACATGTTATTATTTTTATGGCATTTATGTAGCTGAATGCTATGTTGTAAACAAACAGGCTCTTCGCAGGTGGTGCATGCAAATCTGGTTTTTCTTTGTATTTCTCTTTTTTTCTTTCTCTGGTCCTTGATGTCTGACTACCGTTGGGCTGTGGCGCCATGAGAATAAAAGTTGTTTTTTTTTTCGGATAAAATGTGAAAAAAATAGGTTTTTCCGTACAATATGTAGCAAGGTCTGACCCGACCTATTCCATTGACTCTAGGGGTTGTTGTAGAAATACTGTTTTTTTTTCTCACTTAGATTTTAAATGTATTGCCCATGCTAAAGCATTAAGAATACATAGGCTGACAAAGTCAGTAAATTTGGCAAAGATAGCTACACAAACAATTATGAAGAAATGGACTCGAAAATGGAAAAGGTCTGGCCAGATCTACTCATTGGCAGAAGGGTTAACTGTTACAACAATTTACAAAGGTAGACCGTTATATTTTTCGCATGTTTTTCATTTGTTTATAGTAAAGAAGAGTGTTGTCAGTTTAAGTGAAAGTCAACTGGCGCTTTAAACAAAGTTGTTTCATAGTTGAATAAGTGTAGACCAAACACTGTCAGGCAGGCGCCTGTAAGAAAGTCTGCTGTGCTTAAACTTTGGGGTGGGTGGATCGCTTCGCTCGCGGACACCCTTTTGTCCGCAGGGTTTAGCCGCTCACTCGACTTCGTCGCTCCGCTAAGGGTATGTCAGCAACTGTGAGGCAGGCGCCTGTAGCTAAAGCTTAATTATTTTTAGGTACTCTGGGGTATTAACAGTATAATATTTTCAGTCAATAATAGAAATATAACAAAAAAGGCAAAATTAACTTTAAATTATTTTAATTGTGGGACATATGGCAATACATATAATATTTTCCAACAATCACTGCACCCATCCCCCTTTTCAGTAATAGAAATTACTTAGAAGAAGAGTGAACGCGTCCATTTGTACAGTTTGTAGATAGAATAAATGCACTTTTCTGTGAAAAATTAAAACTTTAAAGTTAAAAAAAAATAGAAAAAAAGTTTCCGCAGAAAAATTCTTTTACAGTACATCTTTGAATAAGTCATTTAAAACAAAAAACATAAAAAAATAAACTTGCTCACTGCGCATAATGGAAACCTGAGCCATTTTTTTCGGGAAAAAAATTATATGTTGTAGAGGAGACAATTCTGAACAACTTTTGTTCTACGGCTTTTCATATATCTCACCTGGATATGTGACAGGTTATTCCAGGTAGTGCGTCATAACTTGCAAAAAAAATTCAAAAGGTGTACAGTGGACTTGTGGTGACTTGAACATACTATTTTTTCCCTGTAGCTTTCTTGCAACTTGAACAGACAGTTCTTTATATTCGCTAACTTGAATTTTTTCATTATGTATTCTATAACTTGAACAATGAAAAAATTTAAACCTGTTTTACTTGAACAAATTTTATGTGACAACCAAATCGTTTTAAATTTGAATCTTCAACGGTTATCATAAAAGGGGATTCCAATAAAATTTCTTTTGCATCTGCGTTGGAAGTTTTTATTCATAAAAGGGGATTCCCATGATTTTTATAGTATCTGCGGAAGTTTTTATTAATTTTTCATGTGATTTTGACTGTGATGACAAGTTTGTGAAAAGGGCTAATATACAGGGTGTCCCACGAGCAGTGTGCCAAAAAGCTAGAACGTGTAGGTCTGGTCAAGACAAGAAAAAAATCGTATGTGAGGGGGGGTCTATTCCCCCCCGTTTAGCCGGGAGGGGCAATTTTCTAAAAAAATTGACTTAATTTGGAAAAAAAAATTATTAAAAATCAACAGTTACATCCACAATGCCGTGATATACTTTTTTGTAAAGCCAGAAACTTCTTCTTTCATCTTGTCTTTAAACAAAGCTGTTTTAAGGAATAGTTTTTGAGAAATTAATTTTCAAACTCAAAATTTTGAAAAAAAAATTTCGAACTGTTTTTTTTTCAAAATTGTATGTAATAAGTACTATTTTTTTTCAAAAATTAAATTCTCTTATTAGTTTTTAGTTAAAAACAGAAAACCGGATGCAAAAATGTTTTGCAGTTTTTGAGAAATTAAAAAAAAACCCGAACCATTTGTTTTTAAGAAAAACCTTTTTTTTTTGTTTTTACGCGGCTGGACTTGTAGGCAAATTAATGTATGAAACAGTGACCTCTTTTTATTGTTTTTAAAAAAATCGGAGTTTATTATAATAAATTTTCAATATGATGCCCATTTTTTAGAAGGCAAAGACTATGCTTGACAAATTTTATTGCAATTTGACTCCAGCGACTTCAATCCGTTCTTTCAGTTGTTCCAAAGATACTATTTCCAATTCGTAAACATAATTCTTCATGAATCCCCACACATAAAAATCTAGAGGAGTTAATTCTGGTGATCTAGGTGGCCATTCCGTGGGGCCCCTTCTTCCGATCCAACGGTCACTAAAATTATCATCCAGCCAGTTTCTAACCCGTAAGCTGTAGTGTGCTGGTGCCCCATCTTGCTGGTAGATTAAATTATCTGCTATACCCAAAGGAACGTTGTCCATCAAATCGGGCAAAAGGTCTCGTAGGAACTGCAGGTATGATTCTCCATTAATAACGGCATTCAAAAACCGGGGCCCGATTACAGTTTGTCCAACAATACCAAGCCAAACATTACAGCTAAAGCGGTGTTGTGATTTATTTTGTTTTTTGTTGTGTGGATTGGTGCTACTCCAATGATGCAAATTGTGGAAGTTAGTAACCCCATCTCTGGTAAACTGTGCTTCATCCGTCCAGAATATCCTTGCAAAATAGTTTCGTTCAGTTTCATCTAGAAGCAGTAATGATCGACAAAATTCTGCTCTCAAAAACTTGTCGTTTGAGGTGAGTTCCTGAACTGGCATGAAGCACTCTCCATACTCTAGATTTGGGCACTCCAAGCATAATAGCTATCCTCCTTGTACTAAGGGAGGGATTACGTCGGACCAAATGATCCATCTGTAACTGATCTTTCGCTTCTTCGATGCTCTAGCACTCCGTGCTCTCGCAGACGTCGGTGGATTCTTGAAAACATGCTACGACTGGGACTCCTCCGATTGGGATATCTTTCAGCGTAGAGTCTTTCGGCTTCACGATCTCGACCATTAGCTAAACCGTAGCAGAAGCGCATGTCCGTTAATTCTTCTCGAGAGTATGAGTTTGACATCGTAATGTGTTGATGAGTTAACATCCAATTTGGAAATGGTTTTTTATTAAAAATGCGATGCCTTTTATTTACATTTGGGTTGCAAATATTTTGTTTTTCAATAAAGAAAAATTGCGGTTTTATTGTCTTATGGTCCTAGCGGGTAGAACCCATCGGCGGCGGGCGGACCCAGACGAAATTGGCAGGTCAGTTTTCAGGCGTTATCAATGAAAAAAAAGGATTAATCCAAGGTTATTCCAATACTGTGTCACTTTATTGTATCCTCATAAAACTCCGATTTTTTTTAAAAATAATGAAAAAGAGGTCAATGTTTCTTACATTAATTATACCTTAAAAAAGGTTTTTCTTAGAAAAAAGTGGTTCGTGTTTTTTTTTATTTCTCAAAAACTACAAGATATTTTTGCATCCGATTTTCTGTTTTTAACTAAAAACTAATAAGAGAATTGAATTTTTGAAAAAAAAATTAATACTTAATTACATACAATTTTGAAAAAAAATAGTTCGAAATTTTATTTTTTCATTTTTTTTTCAAAATTTTGAGTTTGAAAATTAATTTCTCAAAAACCATTCCTTTGAACAGCTTAGTTTAAAAACAAGATGAAAGAAGAGGTTTCTGGCTTTACAAAAAAGTATATCACGGCATTGTGGATGTAACTGTTGATTTTTAATAATTTTTTTTCCAAATTAAGTCAATTTTTTAGAAAATTGCCCCTCGCGGCTAAAAGGGGGAGAATAGACCCCCCCTCCCATACGATGTTTTTCTTGTCTTGACCAGACCTACACGCTTTTTGGCACACTGCTCGTGGGACACCCTGTATACTCGTAAGTGCAAAATGGGCTTAAAAAAAGGACAAAAAATTAAAGTGATGACACTGAATCAAAAAGCGGCAATTATTCAAAAAATTAAAAACGGAAAAACAATTACGGCTTGTTCGAAAGAATTTGGTGTTACAAAGAGCACAATCTGCAACATTAACCGCAACATTAACTTTTGCCGGGCCAGGTAAAATGTACACAATGAAAAAAGCTGAAAACCCAAAAACAGAAAAAGCCCTTTACATGTGGTTTCTGAATCAGCGTAAAAGAAATGTGCCATTAAACGGAAACCTTATAACAGAAAAGGCTAAGCAATTGTATGCTAAATATGAGGGCCAACAAGGGGGCTCCTTTAACGCTAGCTCTGGGTGGTTTCAAAAATGGAAAAAGAGATTTGGTGTATGTTTATTGACTATAAGCGGAGAAAAACTAGCTGCAGAGCCAGGGCCTATCGAGCCATTCAAGAAAAGGCTTCAAGAAAAGTTGACTCGCTTCAACTTACAACACAACAAATTTATAATGCCGATGAAACTGCATTGTTTTGGCAGAAGCTGCCCAAGAAAACTTACGTATCTTTCAATGAGAAAAGTGCTCCTGGTGGTAAAATTCCAAAGCAAAGGGTGACCTTACTGCTAGGATCTAATGCTACAGGTACACACAAACTTGTTCCCTTAATTATTGGAAAGTCAAAAAATCCGCGTTGCTTAATAAAAAATTTCGAAAAGCCCCTGGAACACAAAAGCTCTGCCAATGCGTGGATGACAAAATATATCTTCAAGGAGTGTGGTTTTGTAACAGTTTTGTCCCTCAAGTAAAAAAACATTGCGAAGCAGAAAATCTCCCACCAAAAGCACTTCTGCTAATCGACAATGCTCCAAGTCATCCCGCA
This sequence comes from Merodon equestris, assembly GCA_958301585.1. NCBI lineage: Eukaryota > Metazoa > Arthropoda > Insecta > Diptera > Syrphidae > Merodon > Merodon equestris. The sequence goes on along the minus strand of OY284413.1, from coordinate 118,194,810 downwards.
GAAGAAGATTTGAAGGCTCTAGACGGAGAAATATGTGCGATGTTCTTACCACCAAATGTTACTGCCCTGATACAACCCATGGACCGAAATGCAATAAGAATTACAAAGCTGCATTATAAATCAAGCTTTCATCTATCATTGCCAGGAAAAATTAGGACATAATTTCTGCCCTCAAAGATTTCAATTTGCGCAATGCCATCTGTTCGATAGCTCAGCACAAAAAAGATAAAAAAAGGAAAAGACTTAATAGTGATAAGTTGTCGGTTCTTTATTGCGTATTTATTTTCACACGATATGCACAATTCGAATGTGATGCGCTCTGCACGATGCTCAGAAGGGAAGTTGCGCTCTGCACGATGCTCAGCAGGGAAGTTGCGCTCTGCACGATGCTCAGCAGGGAAGTTGCGCTCTGCACGATGCTCAGCAGGGAAGTTGCGCTCTGCACGATGCTCAGCAGGGAAGTTGCGCTCTGCACGATGCTCAGCAGGGAAGTTGCGCTCTGCACGATGCTCAGCGGGGAAGTTGCGCTCTGCACGATGCTCAGCAGGGAAGTGAGTTAGTTGCCCGAGAAGAAATTCGTCCAGCTGCTCGCTCCGTCGCTGAGAGAAGAAATTCCTCCATTGCTCTGCTCTGTACGCGCCACGTTCGCAGGCACATACATGTGTGTGCACATATGTGTGTGCACGTATGCGCGTATTTTGGTGGTTGGTGCCGATCATCCCCGTCGCCAGTTATGCTGTTTTCTCCGAATGCTGCTCTGTTCCGAGAAATGCCGTTGAAGGCATGCACAAAGGACAACGGCGCTATCGGACGATGTGATGCCGGCAAGGCGACGATTTTAGACATTCCGCCCCCAATTGAAGGCTTGTCTTCAATTCCCGGTCTGAGAATCGTCCTTAGGGAGAATGCACAATTTTTGCACCGGACGCACCAATGTCGTATGCTCCATTTTAACTGTTGCGCTTCGCACCAGTCCATCCTTGCCCTGATGAACTGCGGTGACTACCCAGAGGCCATACCGTGGGTGGCATGTTCTCTTGCTTTACCAGCACCAAATCGTTGAGCTCGATGTTGTTGCGCCGTACCCTCCATTTAGGTCGCTGCTGTAGCGCATGAATGTATTCCTGGCTCCATCGTCTCCAAAAATGCTGCTGCATCTGCTGAATATGGCTCCATAGTTTCAGCCGGCTCTCTGGTACTTCGCTCACATCCGCCATCAACGGCTGTACGATCTGCTCTCCAATGAGGAAATGTCCAGGTGTAAGTGCGCTCAAATCGCCTGGGTCATCTGACAGCGCGCTGAGCGGACGTGAGTTTAGGCACGCTTCAATCTGCACTAGTGTCGTCGCCAAAGTCTCGAAAGTGAAAATCTGCCTGCCCATCACTCTACGCAGATGATACTTTAAAGATTTGACGGCGGCTTCCCAAATGCCGCCTCTATGAGGTGCTCCTGGCACGATGAACTTCCACTGGGTTCCCATTGCCCGTATCTGCTCTAAAGGAAGTCTTTGTCCCCATGATCTCGCGCTCCTACAAAGCTCTCGCTCGGCGCCAACAAAGGTTGTGGCGTTATCGCTCCATAGTTTTGGGAATGTGTTGTAATGCCCAAGCCCTGCTCACTTGCTCCATCAGTTTGCACAAAAGATCTGCTGCACACAGCTCCAGTCTGGGTATCGAGACTGTCTTCAAAGGCGCTACCCTGGTTTTTGAGGCTACCAGGATGCAGCTCTTCTCACCGTTGCTCGAAATTGACCGCAAATAGACGACAGCAGCGTACGCTCTGGACGATGCGTCGGCAAAGCCATGAAGCTCAATGCTGCAGGATCGTTCGGTCCCCAACCATCGGGGTATTCGAATCTGCGCCAGCTGTGGTAATACTTCGCGGAAGGATTCCCACTCGGGAACCATGGCTCCTGGGATCTGCTCGTCCCACTGTACTCCCGATCTCCATAAATCTTGTATAAAGATCTTAGCGCGCACTACCACTGGTGCAAGATATCCGTTAGGGTCGTATAATCTTGCAATCTCGCTCACGACAGCTCGCTTGGTGAACTTTGGGTTGCTCTCATCGACTCGCACCTTGAACTGGATCTCGTCGGTTGCGGAATTCCATACCAGACCAAGTATGGACGCATCAAAACCGTCCGCAATGATTAGCTCGTCGTTGTTGCTCTTGGCACTACACAGCTCTGAAAGCACTCTCTCGCTCGAAGACATGAATTTTGCTAGCTCAAAACCACCTGCACGCAGTGATGAGATTATCTCATTGCTCAAAAGAATGGCTTGCTCTTCGTCATCCGCTCCAGACAACATGTCATCGACATAAAAATTGTTCGTTACCGATTGGTATGCCCGCGGAAATGTATCCTTGTGATCCTCTGCACATTGGATCATTGCTCTGACTGCGTTAAAACTGCTCGAGGTCATGCCATAAGTAACTACTGTCAGCCGGAATTTTCGAAGTTCGTCATCAGGATGCTCTCTCCAGAATATCCTCTGCAGGTCCCATTGATTTGGATCGACTCGCACCTGCCTATACATCTTCTGGACGTCTGCTGTTATCGCCACCTTGAAGCACCGGAAGCGGGTAATAATTACCGATAAGTCATCCTGAATCTTTGCTCCTGGAAATTGGACATCGTTGAGTGATGTTCCATTATCTGTCCTGCACGATGCGTCGAAAACGACCCGAAATTTCTTCATTACACAATGATGGGGAATGTAATAGGTTGCTCCGTCTGCTCTTGGCTCCCTGTTGACTACTCTCATGTGGTCAAGCTCCTGGTACTCACGCATAAGAGTGATGTATTTCTCATTCAGCTCCTGGTTCGCGCTCAACCTTTGCTCAAGCTGGAGAAACCTTTTCATGGCTATTGCTCTTGAATTCCCCAAGCTCTGGGCTCTGGGATCGATGGGAATCGTGACAACGTATCTGCCGGAGGGGTCTCGATAATGTGTGCACTTAAAATTATCTTCAACCCATTTATCGTCTGCCGAGATCGTTGGGATTCTCTTCAGCTCTTCAATTTCCCAGAATCGTTTAATCTGCTCATCTAATTGCACATAGATTGGCTCCTCTGGTATAACCATCGCTCGTGGCACTCGCTGCTCATTCATCTTTAATTGCCCGAAAATAATCCATCCAAGGCGGGTGTCCTGGGCTGTCAGCCCAGTTCGATGCCTTTTCACCTTGCCCTTGATCACGTCTGCCCACACCTGCGCCCCAAGTAGCATCTCAACTCTGGCGGGTTTGTTGTACATCGGGTCCGCCAGCTGCATTTTGCTCAGATCGACCATCTGCAATGGTGGTACGTTTGTCATTGGAAGACACGAGGATATCTTCTTAATGATGAACATCTCGCAGCTCAGCGAGAAATTCCGATCCGTGTCTGACTGTATGTCGACTTGGACGACGCCCGTCAACCGCACGTTGGTCTCGGCTCCAATACCGTTCACTTTTAATTCGCACCTACGTTTAGGAATGCCCAATCGCTGAATGCACCGCTCTGTTATGAGGTTTATTTGACTTCCGCTGTCAAGTAAGGCTCTCACCAGCATAGTTCGCTCTGCTCCAATTCTCACTTTGACTCGCGCTGTGGCTAGTAATGCACTGGTTTGCCCTGGATTGCTCTGCACTTCGACCCCCCTGCTCCTATCGCCCGTTGATGTTGTAGCTCGGCTGGTTTCTACCTTAGCAGTAAGGTTGTTCTTCATCTGCTATGCACTTGGCTGTTCCCTCGATGATGAAGCAACTGGCTGCTGTCGCTCGGGAACTGCTGCAACCGCAATGTTTGTGTTAGGCACGTATTGCTCTGCACAGAGAACACTGTTGTGTTTTTTGTTGCACCTTCGGCATGCTCCGCTTGGACAGTTTTGCGCAACATGTCCTGATTTCAAACAGTTCGCACACAATTTCCACTTCCGCACTTCTGTGTTCCTGCCCTGTATGGAAAGCGCCAAAAAGTCTGCACAGCGATAAAGTGGATGTGTTGCTTTGCACAAGGGACACTTTAGTGGTTGCCATGGCCTGCTTGATCCAGCTGCACTTCTGGTATTGCTCTCCTTTGCTCTCTCTGCTACCTTCAATGACTGATCAAAGAAAGCCGAATCTATTGCGCTCGCTCGTCTCTCCAAGAACAAGAGAAATTCTTTCAATGTGGCAATCTGACGCACATCATCTCTGCTCATCTGCCAAGCACGGTTTGTCTCGGGATCCAATCTCGCTCTTAACATGTTCTGGCGTTCCAGTACCTTGATTCGCTCACTTATTTTCGCCGTGGTAGCATGGAACGTTTCTTCTATCGCACCCAAATACTCATCATGGATCTCAAGCTCAGCTTTATCTGCGGCACTTGCAACTAATGATAAATGCTCCTCCATTAGCCTCTCATATGCACTTTTAGCAGCCGACAACTTGACGCTCAACAAAGATTCACTTGCCTTGTCAAAACTCGGCTCTTGCGTGAATTTCGCAATGCGCACCAATGAAGCGCGGAAAACATCTCTACGCACTGTATCACCCATGGCCGTTTTCAGCTCTAGCACTCTCAATCCCCGTAAGACCGTACGCACTTGTAGCAATTCAGGTCGACCCTTCGGAAATCACCACAACTGCGTATGGAATTATTGCTCTGTTGCTCTATAGTTCCTTTATCTTCAAAAGGTCTATGCACTTCGGCACTAACGGCACAAATGTCTTTATGTTTCAGCGCACTGCTTGTAAAACTTTATGATGCACAAAATGATTATGATAATGCACTTTATGATGCTCAAAATGATTAATACGCGGTTTTCGACTGCACAAACGAAATAACTGCGCAATGCACTTCACTAATCTTCATCCGATGTGGCTCGGTTAGGACCAAATGTTCGATAGCTCAGCACAAAAAAAGATAAAAAAAGAAAGGACTTAATAGTGATAAGTTGTCGGTTCTTTACTGCGTATTTATTTTCACACGATATGCACAATTCGAATGTGATGCGCTCTGCACGATGCTCAGAAGGGAAGTTGCGCTCTGCACGATGCTCAGCAGGGAAGTTGCGCTCTGCACGATGCTCAGCAGGGAAGTTGCGCTCTGCACGATGCTCAGCAGGGAAGTTGCGCTCTGCACGATGCTCAGCAGGGAAGTTGCGCTCTGCACGATGCTCAGCAGGGAAGTTGCGCTCTGCACGATGCTCAGCGGGGAAGTTGCGCTCTGCACGATGCTCAGCAGGGAAGTGAGTTAGTTGCCCGAGAAGAAATTCGTCCAGCTGCTCGCTCCGTCGCTGAGAGAAGAAATTCCTCCATTGCTCTGCTCTGTACGCGCCACGTTCGCAGGCACATACATGTGTGTGCACATATGTGTGTGCACGTATGCGCATATTTTGGTGGTTGGTGCCGATCATCCCCGTCGCCAGTTATGCTGTTTTCTCCGAATGCTGCTCTGTTCCGAGAAATGCCGTTGAAGGCATGCACAAAGGACAACGGCGCTATCGGACGATGTGATGCCGGCAAGGCGACGATTTTAGACACCATCATTTTGATTTCAAAGTCTTGGGATAAAGTAACTGCTCAGATTCTCGAAAACGGCTGGACTCATTTTGAGTGATATTGACGATGGGTTTTTAAATGAGGACGATTCTGTCCCATTGTTCATTCTCAGGGAACGATGGAGGGAAACCTCAACAGTGGCGAAGAAGAATCATTAAAATGACTGCTTGCGAGGGTAGATTATCAGGTGACCTGCCTTAAGCTTAAGTTTTAAATACTTATAACAGCAATTTTATTTTTAAACAGCAATACACAGAAGAGGAAATTAATAAATGGGTGCAAGATGAAAATGTTCTAGAAACAGTTGAAGATATTGAGCCTGAAAGTGAATCTGATTCTGGTGATGTCGTTATTGCACAAAATATTGTGACTGATAAGGCAGCAGTTGAACTGTTCGGTAAAGCCATCGAATGGGCCAGCCAAAATGAAAGAACATTATCGGAATTGACAGTTCTCCAGAGTCATCGAGAATTGGCTTTACAAAACATATTGCGCAAGGCCAAGCAATGCAAAATAACATTTTTTTTTTCAAATTTGTCTTAAAAATGTTGTACTTTTTTATTTTAAATATAAAAAAAAACATTAAAATGAATATATTTATTGTAAAAAAAGACTAATTTTTTCTTTTGGTCCAGTAACATGAACAATCCATTAACTTGAACGGCCTTGGTTTTGTACGTGTTCAAGTTAGAAAGTTGACTGAATTTGTATGGGAGAAATTTTTTATTACATATACGAAAAAAATTGTATGAAAATGATTTAAAAAAAAATTAATTTAGATCAAAAAGCATCGGGGGCGCATCTCATGTCGTGTGAAATTCCATGAAACAGTTCTTTTCTCTACTGAGGCACAGATGAACTTGACATTTCCGGCAAACAGATCGAGTTCGTGAGTCGCAACCAGGTTTTTTGCATCGATGTCGAGTTGTAGCGTGCTCCGGCAAGTGGCCGGTTGTGTCTAGCCGTACATCCTTCGGTGGCAAAGGAGCCACATTCACTCGACCCCGCTTGGCTGCGATTTCCGATTCCAAACTTGATGGCCGACCAGGTTTTCGTGCCAACCAACGGTATGCCGGATTTCGTAAGACAAGTGGCCACTTCCATGATACAATAAATTCGTACAATTTTACTGACTTCGTAGTTTGTACCGTACAATCAAAGTGGCGTCGACATAACATCCAAGCGTTGATGATGGCCATATCGCACATGTGGTAAAAAAGGGGATGTGTGCATTTGCGTGATTTGATGCGGATGCGACATCGACCCAAGCACGCGTCCATGAGTTCGACGCCGCCCATGTATTTGTTGTATTCGTGTATGACGTTGGGGCACTCATCTGATTCCACCGATTTCGACTTTTTGTTGAAACGCTGAACAGCTGGAGCTGTTGTCGCTGCCGTTTCATCGGACGATAAATATGGTTTGATTCCAGCCATCGTGGAAGCCACGATCACAACTTTGTTGTCGTTCCACGCGACTGTGGAAACATCGATGCCGTTGAACGAAGCTACATATTCAATGCTATCACCACGATTGTCGAACATTCTCGGAAGTTTGCACTGTGGAATGCGCTGGCGGCGAATAGTTCCAAGCGAGTATATGCCTTGAGTGCGGGGGTAAACAAGGAGCGGAATGGATGTGTAGTAGTTATCGAAAAATATGGTGTGCCCAGCACAGCGTGGTATGGCGCGAGCCAAACGAACAACTATATTGGCTGAAACGCCTAAATTGGGTTCACCATCACGACGGTGATCGTCATCACCCGAATATATCTCAAAAAAATAACAAAAGCCTTTGTTGTCACATAGTAGGAAGAGCTTATCGCCCGATGGGTGAGGCTTATCTGGCTTGTATTGTTCGAGAAAATGTGCAATCTTGGTGGCACACATCTGCTCATCAACGCATAGTCTTCAACGCATCTGTCAACGGGCGCAATTTATATAGCCGGTCGTATGTTTGATCGTTTTGTGGAATTGGACCGTGCGTTACGATGTTTGCGTTGTCGCATCTCAAGACGGCTTCTCAATCGCTGGCTTCGCGCAATCGGCTTTGTCGATGTCGACGGCTCTGCGCTCTGTCTGTTGTGCAGTCGATGGCCGATTTCGATTTCTCGGTTGATTCGCATTGTCATTGAAGTGGAGATTGCGACGAATCTTTTCGTATCGATTTCACTCCAGTACATTCATGAGCTAGGATATCTGATCACCGACATGAAATTTCGATTCCGAGTTCGTTTCATTTCATCTGGTGTTGTTGTTGTGGAACTGTTGGTTGAGGAGGTTGCGGATTAATATTAACGGAGGGATAATAACTTTGGTTGTTGGTGTTAATGATAGCGTCAATTGATGATAGGGAGTCGATGCAGATGGCAAATTTAGTGATAGAGGTGTTAGTGCATTGTAATGATGTTAGGCTGCTTATGATTTCGGCAGAGAAGGGGGATGTATAGGAGGGTTGAAGAAAGGAACTGACAGTTAATATTTGACGAATTTTCTTGAATTTGTGTAGCCTTTAATTTATTGAACGAAACTGCTGCTTAAGGGGGGCTGAAGTATTTTGACTGAAGATGAGAAATGGAGCCATAACGATTATTCAAACCGAAAGAAATCGTGGAGAACCGCGACTATGCATCAAAATCGGTGGCTAAGCCGAACATCCATGGAGCGCTGCGTACTCAACAACTAATTCTAAAAATAATAGAAATCTAATTAGAAATTCAAGGGGCTAAATTACACCACGCGCTGTTTTTTCCAGACATCGTCCACTCCAGCTTGGTTTTCGAAAAAAAGCGAAATATTGGGCCGATTCGTAAATCGCCTCAAAAGACGCATAGTTTTCCCAAAGTGTATTTCGTATGCTTCTAGAAAGATGGGCAGAAACTGTAATTGGCTATGGGCAATACATATGTATGTACTTTCAAAAATAATGATGAAATCATTTCTCCCAATTAAAAAAAAACAAAAAAGTTGGATAGATTAACCAGTGAATCGATTAAATTTGTCTCTAGTTGCTTTGGAATTCTCTATAAATTAACTAGATTACTAAAAGAAGATATTATAATAGTTTCACGGAAGCGTCAGTTCCGTCAATTAGTTCTTACTTGAGTCTTTCGTATTACACAATTATTAACCACACAATAGCATTATGCAATGTATATAACATATGTATGTAGGTATATTCAAATTTTTATAATTCGTTTAAATTTTTTCTTTCCTTTTTGTATATAAGAAAGTGACCAAATTCTTCGAGCCTCAACCGTCAACACACTTGTTCGGTACTAGCCTTTTTGATGGGAGAAGTCGTTGCGGGCTTTTGGTCAATAACAACCTCATACTTTCGTCCGAAAAAATATTGACAGTAGTATCTTGTAGTCTATAATATGGCCAAGGGCTCCAATTCGATTGTTGTATTTCTGCTCTTCTTCTTCTTTTTCTTCTTCTTAGATAGCGTTACAACTCACGGAGAACCAGAGCCAAGTTTCTCTCATTCACTTATGTTGTGTGCGATATGTTTTTCACACAAATGAACGGATCTACAGTTTAATGCCGATTCCGAACGGCCGAGCGCCGAGAAGCTTTTTAAAGCAAGTGTACTTCGGGGGTTTTTACCCTGCCAAGTAAAGAAGTCGTGTAATTATTAACATTCGATGGCGCTGGTGTTAATGGGATCCGAAGTCGATCATCGTGCGTCAGAGGCAGACACAGTACCCACTGCACCACGACGTTCTCTGCTCAGACCTGGATAAAGTTGTACTTGCATAACAAATATAGGTTCCAATTGGGCCTTTAGACATATTTTCCCCCAACGCAACATTACTTGCGTCAGTAGTATTTTTAATAGATCACGATAGGTCACGATATTGCAGAAGAAGTTCTTACTTAAAAGTTTTAAATAATTCAATTTACGTGGATTAAACATTCTGGGTTGTTGGTTAAGTTAATTTTGCAAATTTCTCCAATAGGTATTTTTAACCATTAAGGCTAGAAAAGGATTTATTTATTTATTTATTTATTTATCTACAATCACTTAAGTGCTAACAGATATAGAAATATGATACATACATATAAATATTATAATTCATCAACTATTTAAATACGAAAAAGGCTTAAAGCTAAGATTTTAAATTGGCCTCGATCTAAATGAATGTCCGCAAGATTACTGACTTCGTTAAAAACTTTAACAGTGCGTGTAAGAGGCTCATTTGTACCATAATTAGTCCTATGATAGTCGACAAAAAGAAGATGTCTTATTCTCAAAGGCCTTGCAGGGACATAAAGTCGTATTTTTGACAAGAGAGTAGGGCATCTTATATGATAACAGAGTAAATCTCTAACAAACATTATATCATGTAAAGTACGCCTAGTTTTCAATGATTTTATGCTAAGAAGTAAACATCTGGCTTCATATTTGGGGCAAAAATTCCAATGCATTTTGTGAAAAATGAATCTTGTGAAACGCCTCTGGACACGTTTGATTCGATCGGAGTCAGTACACAGATTGGTATTCCATATTATAACTGCGTACTCAAGATGAGGCCTAACGAGGGAGGTGTACAAAGACAGGAGAGAAAAAGGATCAGAGAACCCTCTACAATTCCTCTTAATAAACCCCATAGTCGAGTTAGCCTTAGCTAGAGTATGGTTTATGTGTGTTTTAAATGAGAAAGTGGTGTCCAACACAACACCCAAATTTTTAACTTCGGTAATACGGGATATAGGTTGAGAACCAATGAAATAATCAAAGTTGATTATGGAGAGGGACTTGGAAAAGAATATGTAGTTGCATTTGCTTATATTCAGCTTTAAAGCATTAGCATTGCACCATTCCGAGATTCTATTTATGTCCGATTGTAGAAGTTGGCAGTCAGTAATGTTCCTAACGGCTTTAAATAGTTTTAGGTCGTCGGCAAACAGTAAACAATGTCCATGTTTCACCACTTGGACAATGTCACGAATAAAATTGACGAAAAGCAGTGGGCCCAAATGGCTCCCTTGTGGAACCCCAGAACTGTAAGTTATTTCTCTACAAATAGAGTTACCGATTTTGACCTGTTGAATTCGGCCAAAAAGAAAGGAAGACACCCAGCGAAGGAATTGGGAATGGAAACCGAAGGATTCAAGTTTATGGATTAGCTGAGCGTGATTTACAGAATCAAACGCTTTGCTGAAATCAGTATATATGGTGTCTATTTGGTTCCTTGTCTCCAAACGTTTTAAGACATAAGATGAAAACAGTGCCAAATTTGAGGTAGTGGAACGACCCGACACGAAACCGTGTTGCTCATCCGGCAAATGTTCTTTAATAAGAAATTCAATTTTAGTTTCAAATAGTTTGGGAATTGTGGAGAGCTTACAAATTCCTCTGTAATTTTCAATGTTACTTTTAGATCCCGATTTGTGGATGGGAACCAAGAATGATGTCTTCCAAGTATCGAGAAATAGGCCACCCGAGAGGGAACGGTTGAAAATATGAAGCAGGGGAAAGGGGAGGGGTTCCCAGCATTTATTCAGTAAGAGGGGAGGAATACCATCTGATCCACTGCTTAAATTAGGCTTTAAAGATTGAAGAGCGATTAGAACATCATTATGAGTTCAAGTTAAAGATCCGATGTCGGCACAATTGGAGGAGTAGACAGGAAGTGTACTATTTTGGTTATGGTTAGTATACACTGACGGGAAAAAAAATTGCAAAGAGTTCGAGGGTGGATTCCATATTGTTAGATTCTAAATTTCTAAAATGCATTAATTTGGAATCCCCGTTGACTTTCTTTTTGAATTGATAAAGTGCCAGAATGTCCTACTATCATATTTGATATTACTTTCGATACGCATGATATAACTTTCGTAGAGGAATTTGTTGAGAACATTAAAATCTTTACGTAGTTTGCTAAAAGTTGCATAATCTGTGCTAGAATTGGATTTTTTAAATGCCTTTAAAGCTTTACTTTTTAGATTTTTTTAGAGTAGCTAAATGTCTATTGTGCCAACAGGGCTTATTCGAATTACGATAGGAGGAAAGTGGTACAAATCTCGAGAACCCATCTGTTAATATATCTATAAAGCGTGTATACATAGACTTTAAGTTTAAATTGAACATTTCGACGAAATGTTAATATTATTGAAAAAAATTATTCAGTTCAATGTAATTTGCCTTGGAAAAATTTAAATAATTCACGTTATGATTAAATTCAATAAAGATTTCTTTGTGATTAGTAGAATCATTTAACAAACGTATAGGGGCTTGACTTACATTCGAGTTGAATTCATCACAACATACAAATATCAAATCTAAAATTTTAGAAAGTGAATTAACTACTGGATTGATCTGTCTTAGATTTATGGAATTTATAAAGTCGATTAAAAGGGATTCATGGGCATGGGAAATATTATGAGGTAATAGGAAATTCATGTTATCCGTCTTACTCCAATTAATATTACTAAGATTGAAATCTCCTAGAATTATAACATTGTCGGATTCACTACAAAGATTATTAACAAATTCCATATTAAGGGTATGTTTTTCATACAATTCAAGCATACTTCTAGGCGGGATATAGCTTATAAGTAAAAACAAATGTTCATTGTTTGTATGATTGAGTGTCAGAGATAAACAAATTTGATCAATGCCGGGAAACGGTAGATCAACTTCTTTGCTATTTAAACATGAGCGTATAGCAACTATTATACCACCTCCACGTTCTTCTGATGTGTTACACCTGTCAATTCTAAAGGTAGAATCATGGTAGGATAAAGCCATGATTCGACTATGATGATGACGTCATAGAATTCATTACTGGTGTTTACGAAGAGACTGGAGATTTTGGTTCGAATCCCACTAGCATTGTGGTAGTAGAGCTTGTGTGAGAGGTCCGTGGAGAATCTGGAGGATGTGAATTAGCACATTCTAACCAGCCATTCCTTCGACAGCTGGACTGTCGTTTTTTGGCTTTGGAAGTTGTACAAAACTTTTGATTTGCGCTCCCAGGGGCCATATAGAGACGTCGAGTGCACTTTGGTAAGCATACTCAGGAATGCCGAGTTTAAAATTCAGGAAGTGAAGAGAATTAGGATCCATATCTTTTTTGATAAGCTTTTTGCAGAGAAGCACATTTTCTGGGAGTTTAAGCTTATGTGCTACAAAAGAGACGACATTTCCCTCAGTGACATCTTTGCTCAGACGAGAGATGTGGAGAAATTTTAATTTGGGAACGGTAGGCAGCATTACACCGGCTGATTCATCATTAGCTGTGCCATGCAGTTTGGGAGTACGTTGACCTCTTTTTTTCTTTTTCAACTCAACTTGCTTCCAGACGCTGGCATTTGATGAGTGGATGTTTACATCGGCAGCGGTTGACGGATGTTGATCTAGATGTGGAGATGGTGACGATGATCGAGGTGCTGAAGAAGGCGAGGAACACGGTGGAACAACAGCTGAAGCAGACAATGATGACGTTAGTGATAGTGATGACGATGGAGCAACAATTGATGCAGGAGGTGGTTTATGCATGATTGAGCTGCGGGAATTAGATTCAGCTAAAACCGGAAAGGTGTAATGATTGTTTAATTTGAGTGATATCGTTTGCCAGCTGAGTAATCACTGAGAGTATAGAACCACTCGCGCACATACAACTATTGCAACGCCACATAAGATTCGTGTCAGCTTGCAAAGCTTTGATAGAATCATCCGAAATAGAAACACATTTTTTATAAGATTGGCCACAGCCACAGAGACCATCACATTTTATTTTATGAAATTGTCACGAAGCAGTCTGAGCTTACAGATGGAACACTTTCCAGACATTATTCAATAAAAAAAAAAAAAATTGAAATAAACGGGCTGTTTGTATTTAACCGCGGGTGGGCGAAAAGAAAAACACGTCCGTACGTTATCACGGCCAACAACTGACATTGATTTTATCTCTTGGGCAGTTTTTGGCACTACAATATTTTATAACCTAACTCTGTTGAATGTTACCAAATACACTAAAAATTTCATATTTTCATGAAAAAAGTTATTGATCTGAACTTTGAAACCAGCTTCTAATAGTTTTTGAAAAAATCCTTTTTTTTTTCAAATTCGAGTTTATTAAAAAGTTATTTGTTACTCGTACAAAGATTAATGTTCGTGGTCTATCACCATTTATCGGGTAGGTGATAAAGGTCTTGACTATATAAACATCAATCTGAATAAGTGGTAGTGAGAAGGAGGAGAATGCGTCGCATGCTGGATAACTATTGTCATGCAGCAATAACACTTTCTGCCTTCTTTGGCCTGCAAATGGTCCTTTTCCTCCAGAGCATCACTTAATTTGATAATTTGAGCTATATCAGTTTAACCAGGCTCCCAAAGCTAGCAGTAAATGACCCCATCAACCATAGTAACTCGTTCTTAACATGAGTATTCAGAGTTTTCACTAACGGTACAACGTTACGAGTATTTGAGATAATCAGTTAAAATTAAGCTTTCATCATCCGTAACAATTTTGTGCAAAAAAACTATTTTTGTTTTTCCGAGACAACTAATTTTTATCCAGTAAAATTGTAAAATTTAAAGTTCTTCCATTTCTTTCCTGTACCAAAACGTGAATCATCCGCAAGATTAAAATTTCAATAACGGCATCTTGCGACACGTTTTACTACTGTTGATTCAGGGAATTCATAATTTTCATACCTTGAGCACAATTTGCTTTGACAATTATATATGTACATACATGTAAAGAAAGCCGTGAAAAAACCATTCATCATCAGCCGAAAAGCCGAAGCGAGAGCAGGAATTATTTTTGTATCCTTTAAATCTATTCATATAATAAACACTTAATATCTATTATTCACATTTGGGGGCTCAACCATCGCATTAATAAATCGTCCTAGAATCTGTGCTGTGAACAGTGCTGGAGTTTCAATCCGTCGGTAGCAGTCGTTGCAAATGCCGTATTTGCACAAAACATGAAAAAAAGTTACAACACGCGTGCAGAGACAACCAAAAATAAGAATATGTGCGAAGAGGAAAATAATAAAAGTGTTTCTACAGATTTGCCAAATGCAGTTGCAATAACGAGTATGGAAGAAAGAGTTACACAAAATAGTAAAACGCTGGAAGAAATAGTGCAGTTGTTAAGTTTGCAGTTTCAAGCTGAACAAAATAAACGGAGTGAAACTAAAATAACACCCGAAAATTTTGCAAAAGTAGTGCCGAACTTCGATGGGCAAAACATACCTGTCGAGCGTTGGTTGTTCAATTTCGAACAAAATGCTGATGCTTTCGATTTGAATGAAAAGCAGCGATATGTGCAGGCTCGTGGTAAAATGACAAAAGCCGCTGCATTATTTTTAAATTCTGTCTTCGTGGGCTCATATGCCGAGCTGAAAAAAGAATTAATTAACGAATTCAAACGTACATATGCCAGCGCAGACATTCATAAGAAACTTCGCGAAAGGAAGAAAAGAGAAAACGAATCGTTTCATGAATATGTACTGTGTATGCGAGAAATAGGTACACTAGGCTCGGATGTTGATGTTTGCTCAGTCATTCGATATATAGTCGACGGCTTAAGTATGAGAAACGAATACAAGTATAACATGTACAGTAGCAAATCGTTTGGTGAACTGCAAGATAAATACTCGATATACGAACAGCTTAAAGATCGCGAACCACTGCACAAAACCTTAAATGTTGTTGCTAAAAAACATGAGCATGGTGGCAAATTAGCGCATTGTTTCAATTGCGGGTCGGTAGATCATTTGAGAAAAGATTGTCGTGCTGAAACCAAATGTTTTAAATGCGGTGCAAATGGCCACATGTCAAAAAATTGCACGCAAACCGAAAAAAGCGTTAAAATTGTCCAAGACAGTAGTCGTTTCAAGACAATTGTGCTGGGTAATGTGGAAATTGATTGTTTGATTGATACAGGTGCCGATGTGTCAATCATCAAGGAATGCGTATTTCACAAACTCTGCGGTGTTGGGTTGAGAAAGTCAATATCTGTTCTTCGAGGTCTAGGCAGCACAAAAACAATGCCGACCGGAGAATTTGTTGCTGCAGTGCTCGTGGATGGCGTTCAGGTGCAGCAAAAGTTCGTAGTGGTACCTGACGACAAAGTACAGCACGATGGTTTGCTTGGTTACGATTTCATGTCAAAATTCTGTGTGGTTTTGGACAGAGATGGCTTCCACTTTGCTCAAAGATCGGCGCAGGAGGAGAACGAGGCGTCCAAAGAGCTAAGTATATACAATGTTGTTGAAACTGATACTGAAATACATACTTCTCCGCAGTTCAGGCCGTTAATTCGACCGTTGATTGAGGCTTACCAGCCAGTGTCGCTGCCTACAAAAAGTCCAACAGAGCTAAAAATCGTGCCGAATGAGAAGATGATGCCGTTTAAACACCAACCAAGTCGATATTCCCCTATTGAGTGTGCAGTCATTAAGAAGCAAGTCGATAACAATACAAATGTAAAATGTAAATAAACAAATACATGAATAAAATGAAAAATGAAAATGAAAATGAATGATTGGCTACAAAGCGGCGTTGTGCGCAAATCAACATCAAATTTCGCAAGCAGAGTCGTCATCGTCAAGAAAAAGGATGGCTCCAACAGGGTCTGCATAGACTTTCGTCAGTTAAATGCCATGGTGCTCAAGGACTGTTTCCCCATCCCACTGATCAATGACGTATTCGAAAGGTTGCAAGCAGCTAAATTTTTCGTTGTCATGGATTTGGAGAACGGCTTTTTCCACGTCCCCGTTGAGGAAGAGAGTAGAAAATATACAGCTTTCATCACGAAAGAGGGTCTTTACGAGTTTAATAAGACCCCATTTGGATTTACCAACTCCCCCGCTGCGTTCATAAGATTCATAAATTGCGTCTTTCAAGACCTTATTGCCGAGGACGTTATGCAAATTTACATGGATGACATCATTATTTACGCTGAAACAGTAGATGAATGCATCCAAAAGCTGAAGCGATGTTTAGCTGTAGCTGAACGATTCTCTTTGACCATGAAATGGAAAAAGTGTCGTTTTCTGGAAAGCAAAATAGATTTTCTTGGTCATACGGTCGAGAATGGAAGGATCTGGCCTGGCCGTGAAAAGACGTTTGCTGTTAAACGTTTTGCAGTTCCAACTAACATAAAAGCATTGCAGTCGTTCCTGGGGTTGACGGGCTTCTTCCGGAAGTTCATTAAAGGATACGCCCACATAGCTCGCCCACTAACTATGTTGTTAAAGAAAGGCGTTGATTTCAAAATTGGTGCAGCCGAGCTGAATGCGATCAACCAGCTGAAAAATGCATTGTGCCAGGAACCGGTTTTAAGGATTTATTCGCCGAATGCACCCACAGAACTACATACGGACGCATCAAAGGATGGCTTTGGCGCAACCCTGTTTCAACGATTTGGAGAAGAGCTTCATCCTATATTTTTCTGGAGTAAGAAAACTACCCCCAGTGATTCCAAGCGGCATAGTTACATCTTAGAAGTGAAAGCAGCATTCATGGCAATCGAGAAGTTTAGACATTACTTGCTGGGTATACAATTCACATTGGTCACGGATTGCGCTGCGTTTACACAAACTGTTCGAAAGAAGGATGTGCCTCGTGAGGTAGCCCAGTGGATTTTAGCCCTTCAAGACTATACGTTCGTAATCGAACATCGCAGTGCTGAGCGTATGAAACATGTTGACTGTTTAAGTCGATTCCCTAGCGTTTTTGTAATTGGGTCTGAGATTGCGGCACGCTTAAGGCGAGAACAAAGAAAGGATAGCTTCGTTAGTGCAATTTTGGAAATTTTAAAAGACCGTCCGTATCAAGGGTTTAAGTTGAAAGGAGACATTTTATACAAACATGTTGATGGCCTTGATCTGCTTGTTACACCAAAATCGATGGAGCGTGAAATAATAACAGAAGCACATGCAGATGGTCACTTTGCAGTCCCAAAGACGATGCACAGCGTACAACAGCAATTCTTCATACCACACCTGGAACGTAAGGTGGCAGAAGTCATTTCCACATGTATAAGGTGCATTATGAGTAACAAAAAAGCTGGGAAGCAAGAAGGACATCTTTACTGCATAGATAAAGGTAGTCAGCCGTTACATACGCTCCACCTGGACCATTTAGGCCCAATGGATTCCACAACTAAGCAGTACAAGTTTGTTTTGGCGATGGTGTGTGGATTCTCCAAGTTCGTTTGGCTGTACGCAACAAAGTCCACAGGCGCCGAAGAAGTCATTAAGAAGCTGGAAGAATGGTCGAGTGTTTTTGGCCTACCTTCACGAATTGTGAGCGACAGAGGCGCTGCCTTTACGTCGAACGCTTTCGAGGAATATGTAAAGCAGAAAGCAATTCAGCATGTCTGGACTACAACTGGAGTGGCAAGGGGCAATGGACAAATTGAAAGAGTAAATAGAGTCGTTTTGTCCATAATCAGTAAACTTTCAGCAGATGACACTACAAAGTGGTATAAGTTTCTTTCGCAAGTCCAAAGCGCAATTAACTCACATATCCACTCGTCCACGCAAAGAACACCGTTTGAACTCATGTTTGGAACTAAGGTACACAGTAAAATCACCGACAAACTTGCAACCCTCTTGGAGCAAGAAATAGCAGAGGATTTCGACAAAGAAAGACAAGAAATTCGTCAGGAAGCCAGAACACAGATTCAAAAAGCCCAAGAGGTGTACAAATCCAATTACGATAAAAAACGCAAAGGTGAATGCGTTTATAAGGAGGGAGACTTAGTGGCTGTGAAGCGTACCCAATTCGTCGCAGGCAAGAAGTTGGCTAGTTCGTTTCTAGGCCCATACGAGGTGGTCAAAGTTAAACGAAATGGCCGCTATGAAGTTAAAAAAGCTGCCCAAGTCGAAGGTCCGAATATTACATATACAAGCGCAGATAATATGAAGTTGTGGAAATACGTCGAATGGAATCAGGAGCTGTTGTCATCTGGGACAGACGACGCTGATCAGGATGACCGAATGTAAAGAGGCGATACATGGCAGAGATGGCAGCCCTGGTTCCCCAGCCATCAGCCGAAAGCCGTCATCGAGAGCCGTAGAAATATCAGCCGAAAGCCGTCATCGAGAACCGCCAAGCCGTGAAAAAACCATTCATCATCAGCCGAAAAGCCGAAGCGAGAGCAGGAATTATTTTTGTATCCTTTAAATCTATTCATATAATAAACACTTAATATCTATTATTCACATACATATATATGAGGTTTGCTTTAAAAAGCGAATTATAGCCTTGAGTAGGTCAACAAACCTATTGTGTGAAGGTTCAGCCACTCTCGCAGGTTAGACATCCATGACAGTTTTGTCCTCCCACCGTTCTTCTTCCCTCTATTTTCCCTTGCAGGATGTGTTGAAGGAGTCAGTGTAAAAAATTCAAACTGCTTTGTTTCTTGAATTGAATGGACTGATGCCACGAACATTTTATTCTTTTACTTTATACAAAAAAAATGCCCGCCTCAGCACAACAATAACAAATATTGCTAACCGAAAAACGTTTACCTAAGCATTGTAGCAATAAGTGTGTTGGTGTCATCGATGAAGGCAAACAACAGCAAAAATAACAAATTACGAGTAAGCAAAAAATAATCAATACAAAATAAATTTGTATTTTGTTGATGTAATCAACATTTTCCCTCCTCCGACGATGTTGCCCAATTGATTTCAAAATTACTACTCCGAATGTGGTTTTGATCTTCCAGTTCGATGTTGGTAGAGTTTTTAGTTGGACACTTGCCGTACTTAAGGACCACAGCCAATAGGCAAATGATAACAGTGGCCGCTGCAAACATTGAACAAAGCCCAATTGTCCAATACCGATGCTCTTTGATGGTCTTCCAGTTGTGGTCGTGTAGTCGGTTGAGTGCCTCGACTGCTTCTTGATAATTGAAATTGGAAATTTCAGTCACATCTTTGTTAATTGGGATGACGGTCTCATTTGTAAAATAAACCGGAATTTGAGGTGATACGGATGTGTTTATAATAGTAATCGATTTGCTAAAATGCATCATTATTCTCCTTTCCTTGATTAATTTCGCTTCCAATCGTATGAATTTGGATTGGATGACGCAGTCCGGAGTGATGGAAATAATTCCCGTGTTATTAACAAACACTTCTTCTCGAGTAGGTCCACAGTTTACAAAAACAGTAGTTGCTTCGGGTGTAATGAACATCCAGGTATTGCGTGTCCACAATTCTTTCCATACAGTGTGTGTTATTCTTAGCGTCCTAGATGAACATTGCTTGAAAGCTAGTTTCTTATACAGTTGCTGGACAATACAATCCTCACTCTGCTCAATACTGTGAAATATTGATGGCCGGAGGATGTATGTTGTTTCATTGAGAGTTGATGCCTTGCTTATATCTTCCAGTGGTATTTCGAAATACCTCTGTAGATTATAGTTGACTCCAAGCACCGACTGCTGTAATTGTACTTCTCGAAATATCTGCTCCCCGATCCTTTCAGGAACAGTGTTAGGTTTAATCAGGTCATATTCATAGGAATCACTGATCATGAAGTATCCAGTTATTAAAATCTCTGTTGAAGTCGAGGACATCTCTAGTTTGTCCATTGGATCTGGTAATACCTCCATCTCTGGGCCAAGTCTCTCCGCGCACTTCTTAATGATTTCCTCCATGCTCTTGTGTGATAAGAACTCGAACAAATGACTACGTTTAAGATATGCATTTAGCAACTTATTGTATTTCGTTTCTATTTCTCGCATGTAGCTAAGTGCAATTAGATATGCGTTCATCACATGTATATTTATTTTATTCTCGTCAACAATGCTGTACCAAGATTCCATCTTGTTAATCTCCTCTAGACCGGCATTCAGCTTTTTTGTAAAGCTGTTGATTTTACTGTTGATTCTAGCTTCCGTCTCGTTCACACTGGATATTGTAGACAACATGATTTTACTGTTTGTTTTGCTACTTTTTATCAGGGCCTTCTGGTTGTTATCTAGGTCCTCGATATCATGGTATACTTCATCGTTTACTCCGAATATTGAGGTGAGAATGGTTCCTAGTAGTCCTCGTTTTTGCCTTCGCAAAGGTGTTACTTGGAGTCTATTAAAAATTGAAAGTGCGTTCTTCCATTCTTCTTCCATGTGATGAATCAATTCATCGCATTGACTTTCCTTTGTTAATGATTTTGCCTTGTTGCACAACTCAGCCATTTGATCTCTCGTCTTGTTCGTATTAACTTGATCCCGTAAGATGTCTGTGATTGGAAATCGAACGCTTGTACGTAGCTCTCCTCGTTGAATTTTGGCTGTTCCAATTTGTTCCACAAATAATCCAGTCTCTGGATGTGTTATTGTATAATTTGTAGACCCCGGCATGACGGATGCGAATAACGACAGAATTACAAGAGCAGTAGAGAAGCTTGATGTTTGGGTTTTATCGCTCAGCTTCCTCTTGGGCCTGCTGGATGAATGATTCGAGGAATGTAATATGTTACTATCAGACTTCATGTTATTTTCTTCGTTTGGCAGTAAACACACCTTGGCTATTGGCCGCTTGAATGTTCCCTTCTCTGTTTTTACTGTTACTACTCTGACAAGCCCATCAATTCCGCTGTGCACTTCAATTATTCTGCCTAGAGGCCATTTCGTTGGTGTCAGAAGCTCATTTTTCAACAGCACCATTTGCCCAGGCTCCAAATTCCTTGCGGGTTGCTTCCACTTGTATCGCTGTTGCATCTTGTTTATGTATTCCTCGTACCAACGTTTGCAAACATCTTGTTTAAGTTTTTGAATCAACTTCCACCTTTTTAAACTATTCTCTGCCATGTCCAGAATGACTTCATGCTGTGGTGCTATCAGTGGTGATCCAATAATGAAGTGACCTGGTGTTAACGCATCTAGATCTTCAATGTTATCTGTTAGTGGACAGAGTGGTCTTGAGTTCAAGCATCCTTCTATTTGCACCAGAGTGGTATTCATCTCTTCGTATGTTAATTTTTGCTCTCCTATGATGCGATTCAGGTGGTATTTAACTGATTTAACTCCTGCTTCCCAGAGTCCACCAAAATGTGGAGCTCCCGGTGGAATGAGATGCCACTCGATCGCATTTTCGGCTAGCGTGGATTGTAGTGCGTCAATAATATTTTTTGCCCCAATAAAATTTGTTCCATTATCGCTGTATAGATGGTTTATAGATCCTCTGGACGGAATGTCTGCAGGATTCTCTTTTCCGGGTACAAACCTCCATTGTCCCTTAAACTGTTGTTGCACATATGATACTCGGTTGGCGACAAATGTGTTCCATTTCACTGGATGTTGTTTTAACCAGTTTAATACTATGGTAGAGTCGGACCATGCGAAAACCTTGGTATAATTGATGTCCAGTTGCTCTCTGATGTACCTCATTAGTTTCGTAAGTAAAGCTGCTGCACATAATTCTAGTCTTGCCAATGAAACTTGCTTCACAGGTGCCACCCTTGTTTTGGATGCAATGAGGCTTATTGTAGCAGAACCGCGATAAATAACCTTCTGATACACCACCGCTGCAAACGCTGATTCTGACGCATCTGCAAATCCGTGTAACTCTATGTGGGCGCCTGCCATTTGCTGCGTCCATCGTGGAATTCTCACCTTTTGAAGTGATGATAGTCTTGTCTTGAATTCATTCCATTCATTTTTAATCTTCATTGGAACATCCTCGTCCCAATCGATGCCCAAAAGCCAGAGATTTTGAATAAGAATCTTTGCCTTGATAGTTACTGGCGATAACCAACCGAAAGGATCGAAGATTTTGCCAGCGTCACTCAGTATAGCTCGTTTGGTACCCTTTGTGCTGAATGATGAGACATTGATCTTAAATTGGAAGTCGTCTGTGTTTGGGCACCATTTTATTCCCAAAATCTTAACCGTTGTATCACTATCAAAGTTATAGTCTGGCTCAAATTCAGTTCCTTCCCTTGGCAATGCCTTTATGAATGCTGCATTATTTGATGTCCACTTCCGTAAGTTGAAACCACCCTTCCGAAGTAGTTGCGTCAATTCCCTTTGCAGATCTTGACATTCTCTTAAGGAATTTGCACCTCCCAAACAATCGTCTACATAGAATCCTTCAAGCAATGTTTTGCTTGCTAGTGGATACTCTTGCTTTTCATCCTCAGCTAGCTGACATAGAGTTTTAATTGCCAAGTATGGTGCGGATGATGTGCCATATGTGACGGTTTTGAGAGCGTATTCCTTGATTGGATCCTTGGAGTTTTCTCTCCACAAAATACGTTGTAAGTTTTGATCCTCCTGGTCGAGTAAAATCTGACGATACATTTTTTCGATGTCAGCTGTGAAGACGATTGGAAACGACCTCCATCGGAGAAGTAATGAAAATAAATCCCTTTGAATCGTGGGGCCTGTCATCATGATGCTATTTAGCGACTCCCCAGATGTTGTTTTTGCCGAGGCATCGAAAACCACCCTTAGTTTTGTAGTAGTGCTGTCATTTTTTATCACCGCATGGTGTGGAAGATAATACGTTTTTCCTGAGGAATCTCCTTGTACTTCCTCCATGTGTCCAAGAGCAAGATATTCCTGCATGAAATTGCAATAGTCATGCCGAAGCTTCTCATTTCTTGCGAATCTCTGCTCCAACAAAAAGAATCGTTTTAACGCCATTTTGCGTGAATCACCTAAGACTGTGCGATCTTTTAGCAGTGGTAACTTGACGATATATCGTCCTGTTTTATCCCCTTTGTGTGTCAATAGGTAGTGAATTTCGCATTTCTCATCTTCTGCAGACCTGACCCTTGCGACGGGTATTTCTTCTAGCTCCCAAAATTTCTTTAATCCTTCATCTTCGCTGCACACACTGATACATGAAGTAAGGACTTTGGTTTGTGCTTGCGGTTTTGATGTTAAGTTGGTCACTACCGGTCCAGACAATATCCAGCCAAACCTTGTATTTTGTGCCATTGGAGTATTAGGTGGACCTTTGATCAATCCATGGGTCAGGAAATGTGGTAAAATGTCTGATCCTATCAGCAATTCGATATCCTTTGGTTGTCCGTACCATGGATCCGCCAACTTCAAGCCTTGAATATGTGGCCAATCGTTGGGTGAAAATTGTTGTAATGGCAATCTTGATGTGATAACAGGCATTACCAGAGCGTTCACCTCCATGTTGACTCCTTCATCATGAATTGATTGAATGGTAAGGCGGCATGCTGCGATAACTTGTGTGGCCTGACCATTGATTCCATTTATCCTTGACTCATACTTATCCAACGGTGCCCTTAACTGATGCGCTAACTTTTCTGTCACGAAGCATGATTGAGATCCTTGATCAATCAGAGCTCGTATCAGTTTCACTTGTCGTCCAACGCACACATTTACCATGGCTGTGGCTAGTAGTACCGTCCTGTTAGCTTGACATGCAGCGACGATTCGCGTTGTCGATGGTGATTCTTCACCTGATCCCTTGCTTGTTACTAAGACGGCTGCCTTTTCACTTTGAGGGAAATGAAGAAGGGAATTATGCTGTTGTGCGCATATCTTGCAACCCTTCTTTGACAAACATTCTTTAGCGGCATGTCCATCTCGCAAACAGTTGAAACACAGCCTTGACTTCTGGATCACTTCCCGTCGGGTTTTTGGTTTCATACTTAAAAATCTCTTACAGTTGAACACCTGATGATTCTCGCCACAAACAGCGCATTTTGGCTGCGTAACTGTAGTCAAGTGGCTTTTTGTAGAGTTGGGTTTTGCCGCTTGCGATTGGTGTTCTCTGCTGAATTCGCGACTGCCCTCCAATCCCCTGAATCTGCCCTCAATAAAGTCAAAAAATGTATTTAACTTTGGAATTTCTGTTGATGTTCCTTTTGATTGTTGGTACAGCCTTCTTGATTCATTGTCTAGTTTTGGATATAGGATTTGTATCACCAATGGATCCCAGGAACTGACATCCACTCCCAAGTTGCTGATTCCGTACAGGATTTCCCTTGATGTATCCATCATAGTCTTTAGATCCAGAGCATTTTCATTTCGAACTGGTTTCAAAGTAAGCAGTTTTTGAATAAAGTTGTTGACCAACGCTGCTGGATTTTGAAATCGTTTGGTTAGCAATTCTATTGCTGTTGCATAATTGCTTGCAGTATGTGATAGATGGTTGACAATCCTTGCTGCTTCTCCGGTTAGATTACCCTTCAAATACTGCATTCGTTCGACATTGCTTAAGGTTCTGTTTTGGTGTATTAACCGATCGAACAGTTCCCAAAATTGTGTCCAGTCCTCATACTTTCCACTGAATGTTGGTATGGTTATGGGTGGAAGTCGATGCCTCTCAGGCTGTGTTACTACAGCTTCCCTCTGGTACTGTGTCTGTTCTATTTCTTTTATTTGAATATATGCATCTTGATACATCTGCTCAAACTCAAGAAATTCCTCGTCGTAATCGGCTTTGTCCATTGACACCATAATTTCCTCATTAACTGTTCGTACCGTTGTCCAGCATTCTTGTAATTGACTCAGCTTGAACTTGAGATAGACGGAATTCTGGCTGAAATCCAGACTGTCAATTAGGCGTAAAAATCTCCCTTTGGCGAGGTTCAACTTAGTGCACTGAATTGAGGACTTCGTCTTTCCAATTGAATCTTCCGTTCTATCTGATGATGTGCTCCTTGGTGGCTGAACTGCTGTAGCTGGATTTGAACTGGCTGGTAATTCTGGAATATCGGCTCGCCTGTTCGTTGACCACTGAGCCAGTTTTGACTTCAAGGCACCTTTAATGTCATGATACCTTGATTCGAACTGGCTAAAATACTTTTTGGCAAAGTATTCATGATGCGGGTTCGTCTTCCTTAAGTCTTCTAGGTACCCATTGTTTAGTTGGAAGTCAATCCAGTGCTGCTCCAGTTTCTCGAGCCGTGTCTTGAAATACTCCACAGAGTACCGTGATTCTCCATCCTTTTTGAAGTTTGTCCACAATCGATGAACTTCTTCCGTGATTCTCGTCTGATTTAGTGCGATTTCTTCGATGTCGCTCATGTTTACTGCGTAATGGAGTACGAGCTATCTTTTATTTCCACTGTTTGAATATATTGATCTAGTACCACTTTTAACTAATCACTTTCCACTATTCCGGCTAATCCGGCTCGAAGGACCATGTAAAAAATTCAAACTGCTTTGTTTCTTGAATTGAATGGACTGATGCCACGAACATTTTATTCTTTTACTTTATACAAAAAAAATGCCCGCCTCAGCACAACAATAACAAATATTGCTAACCGAAAAACGTTTACCTAAGCATTGTAGCAATAAGTGTGTTGGTGTCATCGATGAAGGCAAACAACAGCAAAAATAACAAATTACGAGTAAGCAAAAAATAATCAATACAAAATAAATTTGTATTTTGTTGATGTAATCAACAGTCAGTATTTATCGTTGCGCAGGATATGACCCAGGTAGCATAATTTCCTTATTTTAATTGAGTCTAACAGTTCCCTTTTTCTTCCCATCCGTCGCAGCACATCTTCGTTTGGTACTCTGATCCAGGAAATTCTAAGTATACTTCGGAATACCCACATTCCGAACGCTTCTATTTTTCGTACCATTACTCTTTTTATCGTCCAGGTTTCTACTCCGTATAACAGAACCGAACAAATATAGCATTTCACCATTCTTACATTTATATTTTATCTCTGTTGCTAAATA
Source organism: Merodon equestris (assembly GCA_958301585.1). NCBI lineage: Eukaryota > Metazoa > Arthropoda > Insecta > Diptera > Syrphidae > Merodon > Merodon equestris. The sequence continues at coordinate 118,168,615 of OY284413.1, read as the reverse complement.
CTTTTTTCATTTTGCAGAAGACCACCCTCTATCCTGCATTCTATTAGGGTTGGCGTTGCTTTCAATTATCGTTCCCAAATACTTAAAACTGCTGACTCTTTCGATGATTTTATTGTCTATTTTTAGCTCCAGATTCTGTGTTTCTTGCCTTTTTGTTAAAACCATCTCTGCTATTAACTTTACGATGCACCCACCCTTTATGTAAAATTGGCACACTTTCATCGTCTGAGTTCGACCACATCTTGAAAAGCAAGTCGTGAATTCCATTTTGTTTAACTTCAACACACACCAAACGAAACAAGAAAACAAAACGTTTTGTTTTGTTATTATCTGTTTCGCTTAGTGTGTTCAAATAAAAAATGTTTTTTTTGACTAACGAATCAAAAACGTTTTGCTCTATCCGGTGTGTTTTCAGCCTTACTTTCGAGGATCTCCATCATTTTCTTATGTTGTACTCTATCGAAGGCCTTTTCGTAGTCTACGAAGCACACATAAACGTATTTGTTCATTTCCAAGCATCGTTGTACTTAGTACGTTGAAGGTGAACAGTGATTCGCGGGTGCCAAAGCCATTTCTAAAATCAAATTGAGAGACTCTTACGTCATATTCAAGTTTCTTGTGAATTATTTTTAGGAAGATCATTAGCGCAAGGCTCATTAGGCCGATGGTTCTGTAGTCACTGCATTGTACAGCTTTACTTTTCTTTGGAAGTGTGATGAGGATAGTTTGTAACCAATCTTCTAGGATATTGCCATACCTATAAATTGCGTTGAATAGGTTGACTAGTACCGGGATACTCTTATCGTCAATAAGCTTCAGGAGTTCATTAGGTAATCCATCTGGACCTGTTGCTTTTCTATGTTTGGCTTTATTTAGCACTTTTACGACCTCCTATTTCATTATTTCCGGTCCCTCAGATCCATGCAGGGGTTCCGTTTGGAGCCTTTCCTCCCTAAAAAGTTCTTCGATGTAGACTTTCAATCTTTTTAGCTTGTCTTTTGCTCCCACTAAGATCTTTCCTTACTTATTTTTTAATACACCAAATTGTTTTTTTCTTCCGGTGCCAGCAATTTCCTTTATCTTTTTATATACATTAAATCTGTCGTGATTTCTCTCATGTGTCTCTAGTTCTTCACATTGCTATTGTAAGTATCTATTCTTTTCCTCTCTAATCTTATTCCTTATTACTCTTTGCATTTCTTTGTATCTGCTTTCATTTGCTTTATTATTCATCTCCTTTCATCACTCCATCTCGATTCTATATTTTCTTCATTAATTTGGCCTGTGCCCATGTCTAAAATTTTTTCTTTTATTTTCTAACTTGATCCTGTATCTCTCGATTTTTTAGCATATTAAGTTCCATTTAGTTCTTTTTGTTTTTTTGCATTTTCTTTAGTTGTATCTTAACTTCAGCAATAACAGGGTTGTGATCTGATCCTATGTCTGCGTCTGGGTAAGCTTCTGCCGATTTAATCGCATTGCTGAATTTCTAATTTATAATAATATAATTAATTTGGTATCTTATTACTGTTTCCCCACGTATGCATTTCAAGGTCCACGTATAAAGTCTTTTGGGGGGCTGTTCGAACCAGCTGTTTGTTATCGTTAGTTCGTCAAGATTGCAAAATTCAATTAGTTTTTGTCCTCTTTCATTCTTATTGCCCAGGCCATAATCAACCACTACGTCTACAATTCGTAATTTTTTAATCTACTCGCACTTAAATATTTTTTTAGTCCTGTCCTTTACCTGTAAAATGCTACTTATGGGGAAGTCAAGTGGATTTTCATCTCGTGGCTGTGGAGGCTGCGCTTTGCAAAATGAAGCTACAAACGATGCTTTTTAACCCATATTCGTTGACGTGCGCTTTGAGTTTCGTTAGAACGTCCATTTTCTCTTACCATATTTTTCTTACCATTTCTCTCTCATATTTGGTTGCCCGACGATTCAAAGCACCTTCCAAAATAATTTTCGTCGTTTTCCTGCCAAACGGTCCAGGTTTTCGTACTGGTACTTTCGACATTAACGTTAGTTATTAAAATATATATATATATACATATTAACGTATTATGGTTATTGACCTGAAAGATTTATTGACATCGGAGCACTATCAGGCTCTAACGATAGCCACTTTTTATTTAAACATAGGCGACATAACTGAGACAGTTATGCAACCTTGTTTAAAATGGACCCGAACGTCATATTGACGCAGTTTTACCAAATGCTTATGAAGTTACAGGAGTTTAACTACAACCTTTGCCCATCTGTTTGGCAGCGTATCCATATATTCCATGTTTGGCTTCTTCTAAAGATCGAAAGTGTTGATCGGGTGGTGCGGGAGTCCCATTTCAGTATCTCTCGTTGTAACGATTTCATGTTTGGATGTTTCTGATCTCATAATTTTGACCAACATTTATTTGAAGGGGGCGCCTTTCAATGGGGACATCGGATATATTTTCACATATGCTCTAAGTTAATATAAATACTCTAGTTTGTCAAGTGCTTGCTGTATAACTTACTAATGCCCGGTTTCATAGTGTCGGCCTAAGTATTTGCTCAGCTAAACCTAAGCAGTAAGTTTCAGCCATGACTCAAGTCTAAATTGTTTCACAGTATGCTTTTGTGCTCAGTTCAGCTGAACGTAGTTTTTACAGGCTACTTGTTTTACAGATTGTTTACAAATGTTTGACATTTTATAGATACATTTTTACTTAGAACGCGAAAGAATACAAATTTGACTTTTTTTTATAATTAAACTAGCTGGATGTACCCGCTTTGCTGGTCCTTTAATAAATGCATAATAATAATGAAGAGAACAAATGAGTACATGTTTGTAATTAGTGCACCATTGCATAAAGTAGAAAATAATAAAGCAAATTTGAAAAAAGTAAATCTTTAATTTATGTTCAATTCTAAACAAAACGGTTTATTCTACACCAAGTCCTCTATAATTTCATTTGAAATACACTGCCATTACCGCTGGACTCGCTGACAAACATCTTCAAGATTAGTTAGGGTTGATCGGTATTGTCCCAAACGTCTTTTCACGATTGACTACAAGTTCTCAATCGGATTAAAGTTGGAATTTTGGGCCGGCCACTGCATTAATTTGAAATTTTGTTCGGTGAGCCATTCCCTCATGCTTTTGGACGTGTGTTTTGGGTCGTTACCGTGTTGAAATATGACTTCCTTTTCAAGATAGGTGTTCCTATCTACAAAATTGGTAAGATGAGTCTGCAAGATGTGCAAATAATCTTCCATAGATTTTTTGAAGTGGTCCAACATGCCACCATATGAACCAATCCCACACCACGACACTTCCCTCACTGTGCTTTATTTTTTCTTTAGCATGGTACCTTTGGTCAATCGACTAAGGGCGACGTCAGCGATATTGTTTACTGTCAAACTAAAACCGATTAAATTTTGATTTGTCTGACCACACTACATTTCCAATCATCTGCTACTACGGAAGATAACGTGACAAAAATCCACGATCTCGTATTGGCAGACCATCGATTGAAGGTGCGAGAGATAGCTGAGACAGTGGGCATTTCAAAAGAATGCGTGGGTAATATCCTGCATGGACATGACATGGATCCACTGGTACACACCAGAGACCAAGGAACAGTCGAAACAGTGGACTTCACCCGAAGAAGGCGAAGACTGTCACATCGGCCGGAAAGGTGATGGCCACCGTTTTCTGGGATTCACAAGGTGTGATCCATATATTGAGCCGATTCGACGCCGAATTTAAGAAAAAACGGCCCTACTTGGCGAAGAAAAAAGTACTCTTCCACCATGATAACGCACCGGCTCACACCTCCGCCCCAGTGATGAGAATGCTGAGCTCGGAAATTGAAACAAAATGACCAAAAAAAACGAAGTAGATTTTAAAAATGTGAAGCAGATAATGGATCAAAAATATATTATAAAAAAATAATAATAGAAATTATTTTCATTTTATTTAATAACTCATAACGAAATCATAACATTGAAAAAATAAGTTTCACAAATTCATACATTAGTTTATTTGTTATATTTTTTATAGAAAGGAACTTTCTCTTTTAACATCAATTAAATAGATTCTCCTTTAAAGGATAAATAATACGAATTCATAAAATATTATTCTGTATGATACAATACAGATTGTGAATTGTGACTAAAATGCTGAGCAGTTTTTAAGACGTAGCCCTCCTGAACATATTTAAATTTAGAAAAATATCTTATTAATTCCTTAGGAGGTTCAAAATCTTAAACATATTTTCTTCTAATATATTTTTCTGTGAGGATAAACTCGATCACTTCGACAACTTCGTCGTCCTTCATTTTTATATTTTTAGCAAACATAAGCGTTCGGAACTCTGCGCTCAGAGATTCTATGTTTGTTATATTATTATCAAAATAAGGAAAATCATTTACAAGCGGAAGAATCGTCGGATATCTTTCAGTTTGTATTACTTTTGGATCCAAAAGTTCTAACAATTCTAACTTTTTGTTATTAAATTGAAACTAAATACATTTTAGTCTGACATAAATCTACCACCGTGTCCGTATTCTGATTTGCGTTTAAGTCTTGCTCATACAAAGCCGACTTTAATCCAAAAAACATTTGTTTTAGATCTAAATAATTTGATTTTTCTTTATACTCCACGAAAAGTATTAAAGAATCAGCGAGTAGTTCTGCCTTAACAAAATTTGATAAAATGGTTTTAAAGATCATTGGAACATGCTTACGCAAAATATGTATCTGTGTCTTTTCCGATTGAAATGCCTTATTAAAATTGTTTATTATTTCCAAAATATATGACAAAAATAAAAGTGAAAATTTAAATTCTGGATTATTTAAATTATTCAAAGTTTTTTTTGGCTTTTGAAGTCGATTGTGATTTGCCTTTTTTTTCAAAAACTATTGAACGGAAATAATTAATAAGCGGCAACCACTGCTCTAAAATGTGGTCAACAGCCATATGCAGCTCCAACCACCTAGTCTTACTTAGGCGTACGATTTTATCTACTTCAAGGCCAAAAGCTTCTTCAAATTCATAATATTCCGTTTGCCTTTTAGAGCTATGAGCAAAATAAAAATAAACAGCTTGTAAGAATATTTCAATTTGATATTCAATTTTTCTTATTGCGGCTGATGCACATAAATGCAGTGAATGACAGGCACAACCTAAATAAAATATATCTTTATTTAATTTCTGAAGTCGAGTTTTGCATTACCGTTTTACACTACCCTAAACACAAATTATCTTGAGGAGTCTGGTAACGGGTTGACTGGGCAGTGCGTCGTGGATGAGTAGGTGCATGGTGTTGGATCAGGTGACGACTTGGTTTGCAAGTACACCGTGCATGGGTAGGTGTGCTGTGTTAGGTCAGGTGACGAGTTGGCTGGAATGTGCTGTGTTGATGGAAAGGTGTCGATCGGACGATGATATGCATGGGAACCGTGGGAAGATTTGTGCTGCAAGAGGGTAACATGCGCTTGGAGCGTGGTTTCTTCATAAGGGAACACGGTGAACGGATGTTTATAGCTTTAATGAGGAATTCGCCTGCGTTGTGTTAACTTATCAAATGTTACCTTGACTAACGAATCAAAAACGTTTTGCTTTATCCGGTGTGTTTTCAGCCTAAAAGGCAAAACCCTTCAATTTCCCTTTTTATAAAAATTCAAATTCATTAGAACGACTACTGTTCCAAAGTATTTACATTTTGTGCCTTAGTGTGTGGTTACACCCAATATTGCCCTTTCTATATATCAGTTTCCTATTTCCTGCAAAGAAAAACTGACGGCAAAACAAATTTACAATGAATATAGTAGTTTTTTGCGATGAGTGCCTTCAGATCAAGCAATTGATTTGCAAAAATGAGTCAATACAACAAATCAAATCAAATTTTGATCGTTAGATAAAAATAAGGTAAATGTAGTAGAAACAAGTTCCTACGTAGCAGATGCATACAAATAAATTAATGAAGTAGATCTACTACATATGAGTAAATTCTCATCTCTGCTCCGCCCTCGCGACGGCCAAATTGGTCGAATTGGGCTACGAACTGCACCGTAATCTCCAGATTTGGCCCCGTGCGACTTCTTTTTGTTTCCAAACTTGAAAAAGTCACTCGCCGGGCAAAAATTTCAGTCGAATGAGGAGGTCATCGCCGCCACGGAGGCCTACTTTGCAGACCTCGAGAAAACGTATTTTTCAGACGGATTAAAGATGTTGGAGCATCGCTGGGTCAAGTGTATTGCGCTAAAAGGAGACTATATTGGAAAATAAATTGCCATTTCTCCAAAATTTTTGTTTTTCTTTTGTAGGCTAAGTACTTATCGCACTACCCTCGTATTAATTTTATTTTGTGTTGCAAATACACAACTTCAAAATTTATATTTCTTGGCGTTTGATGACGTCCGCTCTTCTCGACGATCCGTTCCATTCATTAAAAATGCCTGCCTGCATGCAATGCAGAGTATAACCAGACAAACGGGATCGTTGAGTTTTCCCGTTAGTCTTTTCTTTTTATTGTTTGTCTCGTCCGCTTGTTACTATTGCCGTTCGTAGTTGCATGTAATGTAATGTGTTCCTCGTCGCCATATATACTGGCTCCTACATCTATTTTTATTAATAATTTCTTAGATGTATATTGTCCTAGAAAAAAATGCTTAAAACTATTTTAACGCTTAACAATCCTTACATATCAAAATATCTATATAGGCGGATACTCTAAAACAGTACAACTTAAACCTATGTCTTTCGACAACAGTATATAAATTTACGATGAACATTATTATAGCTAACTTAAGCTACGAAAAATGTTTCATTTTAAAAACGTAGCAAACGAAACAAATTTGACTGTTTCAAAGAGGAAAATGAGCGCGAAAATGAAAATGAGAGAAATTAGAATAAGTCAGCAATATTTAGGTAAAAATGAAATTTATTTTGCTCCGTTCTTGTTTGTATACTCTTGTTTGCAGACTCTCTTTTCTCTTTAATAAGCTATGTACATAAAATATACCAAATGTTAAGTTTGTATTATATTTTATATTACTACAATATGTTCCAAATAAAGTCTATCAAATAAAATAAACACTCACTCTAGTTTTGTACTCCACAGAGGTCGGACGTTTAATTTTGACAGGTTATGGACCCAGACCCCAAGTCCATTGTATTAGCGGTTTTGCAGTTTAACTAAAGAGTGTAATAGTTTTCCTTGCGGTAATTTTTTTTTCATTGCTAACCTTTTTGGCAGTCAAAGAATAGCGGGAAGTGAATATTTGGAGGCGCAGTTAACTTAGTTTGCATAGGCTTTCGCCTTTTGGAAATGGAGGGCGATTTATTGATAAGCTGTTGAGTACAGAATAGTGGAGTACGTGGAAATTTCAGATTAGAGTCATGCTAAGTGCCAGCGATATGTATGATGATGTCAATGGGAAAATGGAGATGCTCGAGGTAAAGGAAGTTTCAAAATTGCGGGAATGGGAAGAGCTAGATAGGAGAGTACAGAAAGTGATTGTGATCGGTGTAGGTACAAGAGCATTTGTTCATGTAATGAACTGTACCACATGTCATGTGGAAGAAATTTGAATCGGTGTATGAACAAAAGGCAGAAACTAATATACATCTGATACAACAACGATTTTGTAGTTTCTCAGAGGATCTTTCTGATGATATTGCCATTCATATATCGAAACTTGATTCAATTGCACATCAATTAAAAGAATGTACTGAATCAGTATCGACGACAATGCTAGGATTTTCATGCACTTAAAAACCCAAAATATGCGCTTAAAAAATGGGAAATATGCACTTTAAATATGCATTTAAAATCATGGCGAAGTCACCTATGTTACGATTGGCGCCGTGCTTCCTTGGTTACTCAAGGGAAGAGCGTTAAAAGGAGAGTCAAACAAATTATAAAGGGTGTGTCAGTAAGAGTGCACTTTTTCATTTTAAAATAAAAACAAGTATTTTATGACAGAGTTCTGATATTTTTATTGTATTGTAAAGAAGACATGTTCCGATTAAGTATGGAATAAAATATCCGGCAAATGACCCCCACGGCTCCGATGACAGGCCATTACTCTTTTCATGAAATTTTCGATGACTTTTGCACAGAGATGTGGCTGTATCTCACCGATGACGCGTTGGATTTCCGATTTGAGCTCAGGAATTGTTTCGGGTTTATTCGCATAAACCTGAGATTTCACAAAACCCCAAAGAAAAAAATCGCACGGCGTTAAATCGCACGATCTTGGTGGCCAGTTGACATCAGAATTTCGTGAGATAATGTGTTCTGGAAATCGTTGCTGCAATAAGTCGATTGTTTCATGCGCGGTGTGGCAGGTTGCGCCGTCCTGCTGAAACCACATGTTGTCCAGATTCATGCCGTCCAGTTGAGGCCACAAGAAGTCCGTTATCATATTCCTGTAACGAATGCCGTTTACAGTCACTGCAATTTCGGCCTCATTTTCAAGAAGGTAAGGTCGAATCACGCCGCCTGACCAAAATCCGCACCAGACAGTTACTCGTTGTGGGTGCATTTGTTTCTCATGGATTGCATGAGGATTTTCTGAGTCCCAAATTCGACAATTTTGTGTATTCACGAAGCCATTCATATGGAAATGCGCTCATCGGAGAAAATGACTTTTTTCGAAAAATTGGCATCGACTTCACTTTGCTCCATTACCCATTGAACGAATTGCCGGCGCTTTCCGTGGTCTGCTGGTTTGAGCTCCTGAGTTAACTGAAACTTGTACGCATGAAGATGGAGGTCTTTAGTCGAAATTCGCTGCGTAGTGCTTCGTGAAATTTGCAGTTGTTGATAACGATGTCGAATTGATGTTTTCGGGTTTTCGGCGACACTCTCGTTTACAGCAGCAATGTTTTCAAGAGACCGACCGGTACGTTGACGCAAAGGATTCTTATTATCCATAATTGACCCAGTTTCTTCAAATTTTTTGACCACTCTTCGAATGGTTGACACATTAGGTGCACTTTCTCGGCTGAAAATTTGGCGAAGTTTGCGAGCGGTTTCAGCGTAACTTTCCCCATTTTTGTAATGAGTTTTCACAATTATAACGCGTTGTTCTTTCTAAAAGCGCTCCATTTTTAATAATCGGAATAAACAGAGGTGACAGCTGTCAAATTTCAGAGTTGCCACTTGCATGAAAAAAAAATATTCCAATTTTAAAAAGTGCACTCTTACTGAGACACCCTTTACAATACTTTTTCTTTAAATATTTTTTTTTATTTAGTTTATTAATATGTAGTAGTTAGCTCTGAGAACTAACTCCGATAACTAACATCAAATTAACTCTATTAACTCTCGATATTGTTGACTCTATTGACTCTCGATATCAGCTACCCTTTTATATGATATTTTAGTACGCATCTTATCCCCTCTTCTTTTCTTGATTCCTACCCACGTCAGACATCGGTTTCTGCAGCGTAGGTGTAAACACTACGAAACTCGACCCCGCTTGTACTTTACTCCGTCCCATTTTCACTTTCATACATGCTGGCACTCATTCACAATATCCCTTAATTGCGTTTAATTGCTTTTCTTTTAGGTTTTGCTATGGCCGTGCACGATTTGGTTTTTACCCAATGTACTGCATGTAGTGCATATGAATGGGCACACTTCAAAGGTGTCATGTGTCTTCGTACGCTTCAAGGGTGTCGTATGTCTTGATTCATCGTTGGACTGTACTGACCGCACTTGAGTTTGTCGTACTGCACTGACCTATACCTTTGAAATGGTCACACTTGTATCGTGTGTCTTGATTCATTGCTAGCGTTGTTGGTGGTGAGCAATTATCATTGGGTGTCGAATAGCGATGTTGACGGATGTGGGTGGAAGAAAAGAAGAGAAGTGTGCATTCGCTGAGTGGGCGATGCGTGCGGTCATGTTGTGTGAAGCACAACACCTATAACGACGTGGTTTACAACGACCAGTCGCCTTTAACGACTAGTTTTCCCCCACATGGTTGATTTCTGCACAAGTAATCTTTCTATTTTTGAAACTGCACGACTGTAGTTAAATTTTGCGAAGTTTAAAGTTGCGTGTACATTTTTACCGTTTTGCTTTTTTTTTAATTTTGAGCTAATTTTTTAGCAAAAATATGCATTTAATATTAAAAATATGCAAGAATATGCAAAATATGCATTTATAGTAAAATGTGCAAAAATATGCACTAACGATTTGATACTAATTTAAAGGAAAATTCATGAATCGGAAAGATAACTTGTCCTATTGCTTCTAATGTGTCTCAAAAAAAAAATGCAAATGCATCGAATTTCTAGCCCTACTGATTACCAAAATTCTTATGACGTTACCATAGGAATATAACCATATCTTTACTGTATGGGAATCAACGGCTTCAAGCGACAAGGCTATTGAGAACCTAATGTATCGGTTTAATAATGGAAGATTCACGTCTAAAACTACAAGTGCATGATGAAACAGAGGCGACAACGAGTGCATTAGTTGCTAAAAGAGGAACACCTTTTTCAAAGAGCCACAATAAATCCAAAGGTTAGTCGGGTAAACGCTTTTTCTGCAAAAAACTGGGACATTGGAAAAGGGATTGTCCATCAAGGTACGGACACGGACATGTTGCTCAAAAGGATTCTCATAGTAATGCTTCTGTATGCAAATGCACAATGATTGGTTCTACTGAAGGGAAATGTAACGAATGGATTCTTGACTCTGGAGCAAGTGACCACACGACGTTTCGTCGATTATATGCCGTTTGAAAATCCGCAATTCGTTCGCATGGATAACCATTAGTACAATTGGTAGGGGAAAAATTAACATACTTTCATTCAATGGTAAAACCTGGCTCCCAAAATTCCTCTCAAACGTTATTTACATATGTTCCTGATATTCATCTAAATTTATTTTCGTCAAATGGATGGATAAAAATTTAAAAATGGTGTCTAATAAAAACAAATATCAGCTTTTGCAGGATGGGCTTACTGTGGCAGTAGGAGTACGTGAGTCTACATTATTTAAGATGAAGTTTAAGATTAAGGAACCAGCGATTGCAACCGTTGGCGATGACATTAAGTGTTGGCATGAGCGGTTTGGACACCAGCGGAATTTTCCGGAATTTTCTAAAGCAGCAGAATTTTCCATAACACAGATAATTTCTTTTGCGATGCATGTGCATTAGGGAAGCTGCATCGATTGCCATTTGAGAATAGTGGGAGTAGAGCATGCGTGGTAGGACAACTAGTCCATGCTGATTTGTCTGGCCCAATGCAAAACAATTCAGTTGGGTGCTCTAAATATTTTCTTTTATTTAAGGACGATTCTTCCAGATACGGAGGTGTACATTTTATAAAGGAGAAAAGTGAGGTTCTCAAATGTGTTGGAACGTTTATAAGCAAAGTTAAAACGGAGACTGGGATGTCTATTAAAACCATTCCGCCGAACAATGGTCTAGAATTTGTGAACTCAGGTGTTAGACATTCGCTTGAAAAAGAGTGCATTCGCCATCAAACATCTCTACCTTACTCTCCTCAGCAGAATGGAAGGGTAGAATGGGAGATGCGAACTATAGTGGAGGCTGCCAGGACTACGATTCACGAACGAGGGTTTTCTTTACGATTATGGGCAGAAGCGGTCAATTTTGCATGTTTCTTATTGAATCGCACTGGATTGACGGATATGCATGGAAAAACGCGTATTGATTGTGGATTGGCAGTGATCAAAAGGCAAACCTTAAGGCTATAAAGGGATTTGGTTCTGAATGCTATGCTCATGTTCATTCGCAAAATGGCCAGAAATGGGATCCAAAGGCAAAGCAAGGATTTTTCGTTAGATATCCGGTGGATACTAAGGGATATCGTGTTTACTGTCCTGCGGGCAGTAAAATTGAGGTAAATCGTAATGTTATATTTAAGAATGTCCCCATTACAGGAACAGTGATTGTACATGAAGTTAGCAAACATCCAGATTGTGAAGAGCAAACGACGAAAAAGGAAAACATTTCAAGAGTGAAATACATCCTGAAAAAAAGGAAACTTCACTGGACGAAACGATCAGTTGGACGTTGAAGATTTATCCTCAGTTCAGGTAAATAAAATAGAATCAAGTCCTGAAGAGCCAAACGTTTGAGAAGCGCTCAAAATGATAAAGGGAATTCAATGATATCTACCCTGGAAACAGCAGCATTTGTGGCTTCAGTGTGTGAACCACAAAGTTATGAGGAAGTTCTCGAAGTCAGAGGCAAGGCAAAGTGGCAAGTAGCTATGGAGGAAGAAATAGGGGCCCTCAACAGAAACAATACCTGGTCAAAAATTCCGTCTGAAAAGAAAGTGATTGATAATCGTTGGGTCTTTAAAATAAAATATGCTTATATCAATGAGCCCGAAAGGTACAAGGCAAGGCTAGTTGTTAGAGGATTCTTACAACAACACCCTATTAATTATAAAGAAACTTTTAGCTCTGTAGCTCGATTTGGTTCAATTGCGGCCAGTAAAAATATGCCTTTAAAGCAACTCGACATTAAAACCGCTTTTCTGAATGGCGATTTGCTGGATGAAGTTTACTTGCGACATGTGATATGTGAGCTAAGGAAAACCCTTATATCTTAAAACAAGCTTCCAGATGTTGGAACATAAAATTTTAGAATTTTCTCCGCTCGTTTCAATTTAAAGCTACAAAAACTGATCCGTGTGTTTTCGTCGGGAAAAACATCATAATGGCAATTTACATTGATGACGGTCTGATTACAGGAAATGAAGTAGACATCAGTAAACTCCTAGACTACCTGAAAAAGGGGTTCGAAGTCAAGGTTTATGAGACGCGTTGTTTTTTGGGTTTGAAGATTGAGCGGCAAGCAGATGGATCGACTTTTCTCCAGCAATCTACTTATGCTGACAGAATTCTGGTGAAATTTAAAATTAATGATGCTAATCCTGTTGCTACACCGGCTGACGGCGTTACTTACAAGAACTTTACAAATTCAAATGAAGTGGTGGGAGATTTTCCGTACAGAGAAGCTGTTGGCAGCCTCATGTAATTGGCGATTGGATGCAGGACAGACATCTCCTATGCACTCGAGGTTGTTAGTCGGCATTTTGATAAACCAACTATCCAGGACATTGCTGCTGTGAAACGACTTTTAAGACGCTGCCGGTTATACTTTTCCGGCACAAATCAAATTGTTAAAGCGATGTAGACTATGTTGGTGACGTTGACACAAGGAGCTCAACGAGCGGTTTTGTATTTTTACTTGGGCGGTCACCGATATCTTGGTCTTCGCATCGCCAACAATGCGTTGCTTTATCCACTATGAAAGCCGAGTACATGACAGGCTCACATTCAGTAAAGGAAATTGTATGGCTGTTACGACTGATGAACGAGCTTCTTAAAGAGGGATGCGGCAGATCGAACATGTACAGCTCTGTGCAAAATAATAGCACCATGTTGAATTTTCAATTTATAATGCATTTAATTATTTTTTCCTGCCGTTAAGATATGGCATCTACTGTAGAATAACAGTTTGATATTCGGTGATATAATGGAAGGATACTTTTACTCAGAACTGAACTTTAAAAACCGGGTATTCCCCGTTATACGTAACGAAGGCAAATTTGTAGTGTGCAAAAAAATAGCACCATGTCATTCTATAGAGAGTTTTGCTTGTGTAAAGTAGTGTTCATCTTTCTTTTTAGATTAAAACATTTGAAGGTAAGATATTTGAATAATTTAAAATCAATATTTCATAAAAGGAACTTATCCGCCAGCTAAAATGGGTCGAGGTAAACATTGTACCGATGAAAAAAGATCACAAATAAGAAAATTACTTTCTGAAGGAAAAACCTACAAATTTATTCGTGATATAGTTGGCTGCTCTAATAAAATGATTTCAAACGCAAAAAAGTATGTTGAACACGAAGAAACAAGAGGAAGAAAGGCGAAATTAACGCCTAGCGATGAACGAGGCATCATTAGATTGACTAAAAAAGACCCATTTATCACCTCTTCTAAGATAAAAGAAGATTTAAATCTCAAAGTGAACACTTGTACAATACGACGAAGACTCTTAAAAAACCGTTTACCTGCCAGAAGTCCCAGAAAAGCACCGTTACTGAAGAAGGTCCACTTGCAAAAAAGAAAAAAATTTGCAAAAGATCATTTGCATTGGCCACTTACTAAGTGGCGAAATATTCTGTGGACTGATGAGTCAAAAATTGTTTTATTTGGGACTTCTGGAAGCAGAACATTCGTTCGAAGGCCAAGAAAACAGGAGTTCAACGAAAAATATACGTTAAAAACTATTAAGCACGGCGGCGCAAAAATTAACGTATGGGGTAGCTTTTCGTATAATGGCACTGGTCCCTTATTTTGGATAAAACCGGTAATGACTGCCGAAGTTTACGTTAATATTATGAGGCAAATCATGCTCCCTTACGCCGAATGGAATATGCCTCTTACATGGGTCCTGCAACAAGACAACGACCCAAAGCATACCAGCAAATTGGCCAAAGAATTTCTAGCAAGGAATAGGGTTCAGGTTATGGAATGGCCAGCTCAGTCCCCAGACCTGAACCCAATCGAAAACCTTTGGACTGATGTTAAGAAAGGAGTATTTAAAGCGAAACCAAAAAATACACATCAGTTATGGGAATCTGTGCAGGCTGCATGGAGGGATATTCCACTTGAGCGATGTCAAAGGTTGATCGACTCCATGCCACGGCGTTGCGCCGCCGTACTTAAAAATAAAGGTCATAAGACCAAGTATTAGAGTCCTTCTTTAATTTAAAACTTAAAATCCTTACCATTTTTTAGAATAATTAATTTTACATATGATTTGTAACTCTTGGTGCTATTATTTTGCACACCTAAAAACTGATTTTTTTAAGTTAAATGCTTGTATTTTTTTTGTTTTTTGTTATAATGAATGAATTCTTGTGTTTTTAAGTTATTTATATTTTGCTTTCACTATTTGAATACAAAAATAAATCAAATTTTTGCGAACTTTTAAAATTTTTCTTTCATAAGGCTTTATAAACTGTTGGTGCTATTTTTTTGCACAGTACTTGGATAACCAAGGTGCTATCTTTGCGTGAGCTTGGTGGTAGGCAGCGGCCAAAAATACTAAAAGAAATACTTTTACTTAGAATATATTTTTATTCCAATGTTTGTACAAATATTCTAAAAAAAAGAGATCCCATTGGTGTTGAATCTGGGGGTTGATTACTAGATTCTAGATTTTTCTTAAGTGGTGAAAGATACAATCATCGTTCTGAACAATGATTGAAAACAGTTGAGTCATGACTTGCTCCTGCCCATCTTGCTACAATATCCACAATTTTCAGAGAAGCGTCACACAGCGTTTGTATGTTGAACGAAAAGTATTCTTTCCTGTTCCGAAACAGCTCTGCTTTGTTTTGACGTGCCCAATGAATTAGGTAACTAATTGCTTTTCATATCAAGAGGACAATAGAATTTTTGCTTACCTGGCGATTTAATTCACCCGTAACTACAATCCATTGCTGCAATCACTCTTAGTTGGAGCTATGTTATAGAACTTTTATATGGCGCTGGTTTTTTTTATTTCCTGTAGTTTTTAGTTTTTGTTATAAATTCATTTATATTCCATATTGCTATCTTACCCTAAACATAAATGCCTAAAGCAAGCTTAACTAAACAAATCTAAATATCTTACTGGCCCTAGGCGGACACTCTAAAACAAACAGTACAACTTAAACATATATATTTCGACTACCACATAAACTTACAATTAACATTATTATAACTAACTTAAACTAGGGAAAATGTCTTTTATTAAAAAAAAACTTAGAATATGATTTATTTTTATATATTATATATAAAACTTAAGCCTATCTTTAACTAACTAAATCTGACTAAACCTATCTTATTCTAACTAAAAAAAAAATGCTAAAATACTTGCCCATATAAGTCTGCGTACAACGGAGAAAAAACTTAAACATTAACTTCAAGCGCAAATATTTCAGATACAGGGTAGGCCATTTAAAGTTGACCTATCTGGCAATGCTGTAACTTTTGACAGCGCTGACAGATCGACTAATGTCATACCGCGTTGGAAGCGTTATTCGAAGACAATTTACACCATGGAACAGTACCCTCCAAAAGAACGCGATGTATTATAGCATGCATCAAGTTCATTTTGTTTTATTTAATTCATTAAACATTCTTCTTATTAATAACTTTTATTATTTCATTTAATTTCCAAGAAATAACATTTTAAAACATTTTTTTCTTAAGAACGCATAATAAACACACACGCAAAAGGCTGCGTACAAGTTCTTTGTAGTTGAGTACAATGCAAATCCCGAGAAAATTTGCGAATATTGATAACTGTGCAAATTTAAGATGTTTATTTCATTATTTTCTGATATTTTGGAGAGATAAGTTGATGTAAATAAAGCTATGGAAAATAAAGGAAAAGAAATTTGTACTGATGAGAGGAAAATTATTTTCGAACTATATGTTGAGGGTAAAACTTATAAAGAAATTGGACAGATAATTGGAAGAGCTCACTCATATATCCATAGAGTAATAAATAATTATGTTTCGACGTGTTCCATCTTGCCAAAGCCCAGAAATGGTCGTCCATCTTTATTAACAAAGCGGGAACAGAAACGCATTATTCAGCTAGTGCACCTTAAACTTAAGTCAGAGTAAAGGTTTGGCAAAATAATATCCGATGACACTCTCCGGAGAGGTTTGAAAAAAGCTGGTTATCATAGGCAAGTAGCTCGTAAGAAGCCAAACATCTCAGATATTAATAAACAGAACATCTCCGTCTAGCTCTCGCAGCGTTAACCTCATGTTGACAGTGTGACAGTCATACCCTAGTATATTAAATTATGCACATTTCACTTGCACCTTCGCGTGCTCATTTTCCCCTTTTTTTCTAAACCGCGTGTTTTTTTTTCTCGTGGGCAAATAGTTTTCTTTCCCAAAAGCATGGCCCCGGGGCCAAATAAAATTAAGCCCGGGAATCGGTTCAGTGAATTGGCAGATACCGAAATGCCCACCCTTGAACCCCGCCAGAAAAAAAAAAACAAGTCAATCGACGATGTATTCCCCTGTCTTCCCTTAAACCCTGACCTTAAAAACCCTAGGTTTGTAGTGATTTCCGCAAAGGACGACATGCAACCGCTCACAACTGTTAGCATACTCATGTTAAGGAAGGCGATAGACGCAATTAACACAGAATACGAAAGCATAGCGCAACTGAGAGATGGTGGCCTGCTCATTCTTGCCAAGTCTAAACAATGATTAGAAGAAGATTTCTGGTTTCAACATGATAATGACCCCAAGCATACTGCGCGAAATGTAAAGCTCTGGATGTTGTATAATATTAAAAATCAGTTTCGGACACCTTCCCAATCTCCGGACCTGAATCCCATGGAGCATTTGTGGGATTTGCTCGAACGCAGAATTCGAAAACATACCACTACCTCCAAAAATATGTTTAAGAATATAATAGTGGAGGAATGGGTAAAAATTACAGCCGAAGACACAAGAAATCAAAAAATGTAGTGGATTCCATGCCTAGATGTCTAACGGAGGTACTGAAGAGAAAAGGTTATCCAACAAGCTACTAGGACATTATAAAAAAATAGTTTCCTTTGCTCCAAAGAACTTGTACGCAGACTTTTGCGTGCGTGTTCTTAAGAAAAAGAATCTCTGAAAATGTTTTTTCTTGGAAATTATATGGAATAAGAAAATAGTAAGAAGGATGTTTAATGAATTAAATAAAATAAGAATGAACTCGATGCATCTTATAGTAGCTGAAATATTTGCGTTTGAAATTAATGTTTAAGTTTTTTTCCGTTGTGCGCAGACTTATGCGGGCAAGTGTATGTAAATATATACTTCGATCTACAGAATCTCAGGCGATCGGGCTCGAGGTGCGCGACATCAAGTCTATAGACGAATCGCCGTTCCACGGAATTGCGAGCCACGGGGAAGATTAGCGGTGCCGCCATTTTATCCTGTATCAGCTGACATCTATCTAGATAGAGGAATGCTTCCGGCGGAACAAAGTCGTTAAGGCGCACTCTCTCGTGATATACAGTATATCACGGAAAATCCCGGATGAACGAATATGTTTTCTTTGAAGCACAAAATAACCAAAACTCAACAAAAAATTATTTATTATAAAACAATAAAATCAAAATTAAGAAAATGACTGAAATTTATTAGGCAAAAAAAAAAAATAAGTAAAATTAATTGAAACCAACTCATAAAATGTACTTATAGAACATATACATTCATAGGAAAGAAACATTTAAATGCGAGGAGATTTGAAAAATTCGGACATTACTGACTGCCTGTTAGACTTGTTTCTATTTTTTTCCTTTAATAAGTTCACTCTTATGCGAAAAACTTGCATTTTATCTTGTGCCGTTATTTCAAGCGAGTCAAAACCTTCTGAGATATCCAAGCAGGTACTGCTTGAGTTAATAGTGTCTCCTAAGGTTATTTTTGTAACCGCTACATCTTCAAATTCATAGAAATTTTAAGATTCACGAGGATGATTGATCATATCAACAATATCATCTTCAGATAGAATAGAAAATGTCGGAACTTTCACGTCGGAGTCCAGGCAATTTCTGATTGCATCTTCATTAAAATCCTCCGAAACCTCCATAATTTGCGATACTTTGTCAGGGTCATCTTCAGCTAATATAGAATAATGTAGACATTATAAAATGACTACTGTACATATTGAATTAAGGCATCTGTGATGTACCTGATACGTCAGTTTCTGGACAAAGTAAATTATGCCAAACATTTTTCAAAACGTCCGCCCTTTCAGAGTTCCGAGAAGTTGCAATAGTCCATATTGAAGTCTTAATGTTAGGTGACCTGGAAAACTCTGGAAAACCGGCTTCCAGAGGTTACTAATTCTCGTACAATTTCTTTTGCGATAATTACTCTTCAAGCTCCGTATGACACCCTGATCCATCGGCTGGATCAAAGATGTGCAGTTTGGCGGCAGATGTTTCACCATAATGTAACGGATTTTAAAATCTTCTGCATCTGGGTGAGCTGAGCAGTTATCTAGGAGTAAAAGAATTTTACAGTCTTTTCCAAGACTAGTATTATTCAAATGCACTTTCATTTCCTGTACAAAGCCTTGGAAAACTTGTTGGGTTACCCAAGCCCTCCTGTTGGCGTTATAAATAACAGGAAGTTCTCTGACATTTTTCAATGCTCTTGGGCGAAGACTTTTACCAATAACCATCAACTTGCATTTGTAACTCCTTGCAGTATTGGAGCAAACTAGCACAGTGCATCGTTCCTTGGATTCTTTGTAGCCCTGCACTGAATGTTCTTTTCTTCATACCAAAGTATTTTGTGGTAAACACTTCCAAAAAAGCTTATCTCAACCTTATTGTACATGTACTTGCTCATTTGTCAAATATTCCTTTTTTATGACCTCAGCTAGTTCTTCAACATTAAGCGTATAATCAGCCGATTATTATTTTTCATTGTGAATTCCATTACGTTTTTAAAATTTCTCAGTCAGCCAGATGAATACACATATTCAGAATCAACTTAAGTCTCTGAAGGAGACATATCGACGGGAGATTGTTGAACAGGATGGTGTACATCTCTACAGGCGGGAGGTGAATGAGCACATCATTGGATATTCCGTCGGTTCCCGCGGATTTTTTCCTCTTCAATGACTCGAAGATCATCTGAAGATCCTCCGTCGAAATGAACAGGGTGATAGTCTCTTCACTGAGTTCGTCACTGAACCTGGTAGAACCGACGTTTTCTCATCGCCAATGATCGATATGATTCGAAGATAGAAGTGATGAAGCGGGGTTCTGTTCTCCAGATCGTGGTTCGGGCGAATACTATCATTCACCTCATACATTTCCTGAAAGACAGCTCCTAGTCTCGCCTTTTATTTTTACTTTTTTGTCTATACAGTGCGTCGATTGTCGCGTTTCGGTATACGTTTGTGGTATCGTGCTGTCGTTAGCGTGATATCGTTCTGTTCGTTGTCCGTTCAATGATATCGTCCATTGTACGAGGTACCTGCCAATCTCGTAGATTGACAGATTTCTATTGGACGGTGGGAAGGAGGTGCTCGAAGTGAGCGCTCTCGTCAGGGAATTGGCAAAACATGGTCAACGCGCTTTGTGTAATCGTAGAGATGCACTTGGACCTACTCTACCATTTCCGCGAATTCGTCAGCAGCTGTGATCACGGCACATAGTGCGTAATGGTCACTGTCGTATACAATGGTCCGTAGACAGTTGATAGACCATTCGTTCGTGTCTGTCAGTCTCAGTTGCTAGCAACTTGACCGTATATTAAATGTTGTGATGAACCCACCAAAAACTTAGTAGGCTCTCCCTAATATTGGTAATGTTATTTCCCCAATCACTATGTTTGGCATTTAAATCACCGGCTAGAATATAGAAGTTTTCTACCGAGTTCAAGGACAGATATCAATTTCAGTTCTTGTACCTGGCATCTTAATGTGCACCTACCTCAGCAAAGCAATGTAGTTCGAAATGTTTTTCACAAGCTGATGATTTCGAGGCGCTAATTAAATCTCCAGTAATTAACAAGAAACTGCCTGTCGCAAAAATCGTAGTATTAAGAAAAACATGCAATCAGCATTAATTGAGTTATTCCTGCAAAAATAAACATTAAGATAAAAATAAACAATAAGATATATAACATTACAAAAACTTAAGGCTGAAGTTTCGAAAGTACTCACCTCCGATTTTCTCTCTCACCTCTTTCTTTCATATGAGGGTGGAAATACTTAAGAAAAAACAAGCGACTTTTAATCCACTTATAGCACAACTTTATTCTTTATTCTTAAAGAACGTACTGACTAACTAAGACGAACGAACATCTCAAGAAGCAAAACCGTATAACAGTTGAAAATAAGAGAACTGACTTTGTGAATGTAATCTCTCGACCATTGTTTCCAATATGATTGAAGCATACGCTTTCTGTTTAGACGTTGAGGATTTATGTCTAGGAAGCCGCTCTCTGGAAGTGCGAACCAATTAAAAAATGTCCCGGAGTTTTAGTGTCTAAGCTGGAGACTCGTTGTCGCTGATGCACGTCAGTGGGTGAGAGTTGAATATTGCTTCGATTTGACTCAACAACGTAGTAAACTTTTCAAATGATAAATGTGTTTTTAATGTGTTTTTATGGACTTCACTCCAGACTCCCAAAGTACACCAAATTCTAGAGGGATGAAATGCCACTTGGTTTCGGTTTGAGTGAGGAATTTCGTGATAAAACCAATTTGAATATCTCTGAAAGTTCCCGTTTTGCGCCAACAAAATTTGTACCGTTGTCACTATAAATTCTCGCAGGGACTCCTCGTCGTGCTATGAAAAGTGAATAGCGTTTTTTGCTGAAACATACAAAGGCCGCCATTTATCCTTTAGTTGTTTTAGCTGCTCGCCCTTTGCTAAGCCGTATCTTAATAAGACCTGCATAATCAACACCGCAATGTACTCGTAAAAAGGGTCATACTCGATTCTCTAGTAGGCCTCCCATGAGTCGCTGTTGTTTGATCCGTTTGAGTCGAAACCAATTGAGGCATTTGTGAATGTGATGACGAATTGTACTTTTTCCTCCGATGACCCAAAACTTTTGATGCACAAGTAATGGTTGCAGTGTTGGTCGCGGGTGTGAATATTGTTCGTGATACTGATGAATTATCATGCAGGTTATAATATGTTGTTTAGGCAAGATTATGGTATGATTAACATTGCAGGTGCAACTGGATTTGTCAATTCCACCTCCGACTCGTAAAAGTCCACTGTCATCAATAAACGGAAAAAGTGAGTTTGCTTTTGTTGGATAATTGCTTGTTGTCGTTGAGAGCCTTGAGCTCTTCAGTAAACTCATTTGTGTGCACCTAGCGTAGGCATGTGACAGTGGCTTTTAATAATTCATTTGTCGCCAAGACAATAAAAGTAGGACGTCTTCATTAGATTTATTTGCTCGTTGCCTCACCTTGTAAGACTGAATGTTGCTGATGTAACGTTGCCAGTACGCTACCTCCTAAAGGTGGAGGCTTGAGCGAATATGTGATCCCAAGTGGAATTTGGTGAGTTTATGGGAAACGCTTGAATGTCATTTTGTTTTTCTTCTTGGGTTGTACGGTGGGAAGATTCTTGTACTGGCCAGTTGTTTTCGAATTGTCTGAGCCATGCTGGTCCCTGCCACTAAAGGGTTGATTTAGCCAAGGTTTGTGTTGAGACTCCTCTGGAAGCTATGTCCTCCGGGTTAGCCTGTGACGGTACGTATTTCCAAAAATTTGCTTCGATTACATTTAGGATTGCTGTGATGAATCCTCGTCTTGACAATATGTCTTCCAGTAGCAATCTGCGAGCTGTTGCATCTTCTGGATTGTCGGTCCCCGTGAGAAGATCGGCTACTTAAAAATGATTTCTGATAATGTGAGCGGTGGTTGGATGATTGTGTTCACATTGGCATACAATCTGATTCAGCCTTCGTGTTGCCAGGAACGGTGCTGCTGATGTACCGCACGTAACAGACGTGAGCCAAAATTCCTGGATTCTCTCCTCCATAAGATCCGTCAATTCCAATCCATCCAATTTATTCTATTCTGCCTGTACATTTTAATTATGTCGGATCTTATTGGAATCCGAAACTGTGGAAAGTTTACGAGGATTGAAACGAGATTTCTTAAAATGGTCGGACCAACTCCTAAAATATCGTTGAGTGACACGTTTGGTGATGTTTTCCGTGATGCATTTAAGATTATGCGCACTTTCGTGGTTTTGTTGGATGGTTTAAGGACTGTGTGGTGTGGTAAGTAGAATCCTTCATTGTCATTGATGTTAATTTGACTTGGTGGTATTAACTTCATGTTCCTAATTGAACGCACTCTTGCACGAACATGTTGTACTGAAGACGAAGCGTAGGATCCTTTGCTAATCTACGTTTCAATGCAAGAAGCAGGATATTGTTGTTCGTTTTGGATTTCCTAGTTTTTGTGTACAATTGACGAATGGAAATCGCACAAGGTGCCGACTGTCAGAGTCGATGCGCAAATGAGTTTTAAAATGAGTCTCACAGTACATTGGTACATCGGTCAAATTAGGGCTTGACGATGGAGTGGTTTCCAATTCCCAAAACCTATTTAGAGCCTTGTCGATGTTAACATCCACGATTGTTTGGGTGGTGTGAGATATGCTGCAGTGATTGTGTATTTGATTGCATTCCCTTGAAACTACCTAACCAAACGCAGTTTTTTGGTGGACAGGATTTTAAGGCCTATGGTGAATACGTTCTTCTTGAAGTATCTGGAAGAAATAATCTGCTCCGATTAGAATGTCATTTTGGGCTTTTATGAAAAAGTGGATCTGTCAATTTGATATCATTAATTCAAGGCCATGACTTTGTTGAAATATCGTTAAGCGGAATGGGTGAATTTACTTTTTTCAATATAAGAGCCTTTGCATGTAAAAACTGATGCTCTGTGGTTCTGATCTGCAGAAAAACTTTTCCCTTAGTTGTGGCCACTTCTGTTGATGATATGCCACATATTGTTGAGCGCTGATTTGCTCTTTCGCGATCAATGTCTAGAATGCACGATTCGCTGATGAAACTTGCCATATATCCTGAGTCTAGAAGAGCTCGGCATGGCTTTAAGTTACCAGACTTGTTTTTAACGAAAATAATTGCTGTTGGAAATATTGATTGATTTGTTTGAGTGTGTAGTGCATGATAATTGTTGTAAATTTCAGATGTGGTGCACGAGCTGTTGTTAGTTTCAGATGTTTTGCATGAATTTGGAGTATGAGTGTTACTATTTCGACTACTGCCTCTTGTGAGATGACTTGGGATGGTTTCGTGTTGATGAAATTATGAATTATATTTTTCATTGCAATAATGGCAACGAAAGTTTGAATTGCAAGTCGTTGCTTGATGGTTTGCGTGTAAGCAGTTAAAACATACCTTGTATCGTAGCACTAATTTCCTTATCTCCGAAACTGGTAATGCCTTAAAGGATACAGTGGTTCAAAACCTGTTTTATAGTGTTGGATAGGGTTTTGTCCTGATTATGTGTGTACCGTATACGCCAATGCATCGCACTTCTCGTTCATAAATTTGATGAAATCCTCGAACGAATATAATTTTTTATCTGCAGGTTTTGGTTCCCATTGTTGTCGTGTTTCTTCATGAAGTTTTTGAAGGAGTATCAAGATTAGCCATGGACCACTACCTTCTGTGCATACTCACTCCAGGCCTCTAAAGACCTCATCCGAGATGTCTGCAAGCCAACGGAGTTCTTTTGCGCTGTGGTTTTTTATTTGCGGTTGCTCGAAAAAGGTTCTTATGTAATTATTTATGATTTGCTTTTTGCGATCATAACTTTCTACGAGTTTTTCCCACGCTGTGGCGTAAGTTTCTTCAGTTACAATTATGTGACGTATTTGTTACGCCGCATCACTAAATAGAAGCGCCTTTAAATACTAACATTTTTGAATTTGGGTGAGGCTGGTGTTATTGCGCACTGTTATTTTTAAACAAATCTTGAAATGGCGGCCACTCTATAATTTCCGTCAAACGGTGTGATAGTGAGAAGTGGATTTTCAGATTGCTTTGAGCATCGTGAGAAGTCCTATATTGTAGGACATCTGTCAAGTGTCTGTGGCGCTATCATGTGGAGCGTGGTGTTGTGTCTTACAGGAGTCGTTGCAAGGCTGTTTTGGCTGCGAAAAATACTTCCTCGACTGCTTCCATGTGCGATGCTTCGTTTGGCACTGAAACGATTCCATCACCGTATGTGCAAAATTCGAGGAAGACCTTATTAAGTTGTATCGGCATCGACGGGAATAGCAAGGGAGTAATTTTTTAGTCTGGATATTGTACCTTGAGTTCGTGCTCTTTTTTGTTTTAACATGGTGAGATCGGCAACCCCACAAGCGGACCAGTAGGAATGCATGCAGTTAAGTGGGAAAGTTATGGTCCTACACTTCTGATCATAACAACGCCAAAAAGGAAAAGAAGAAGTTGGTGAGATCAGCCATTTTACTTTTTAGCGAGCACTGTAAGCGACGAAGAAGGGCGGCGATGGATGTATGTATGACAGATTTGATGGGTTTTCGACAGTTCGTTGTGTTTGTAGTTGTGCGTTTGTTATGTGGGTGACACACTGCTAGTATTGATACCATGGTATGAATACCATGGTATAGTGAATACCACATACCCTGACAGACAGCATTTCGTAGTATACGCATTATGTAGTATGCTTTGACGTTTGTGCTGTCAAAACAAAAGACGCTTGTGTTGTCAAAACAAAAAAAAAAAGTAAAAATAGAGGAGAAAATGAATAAAAAAGATTTACTTTTGTGGTCATTAATGAAATGTTTCCACACTTCGATTACTTTCATCGTTTCCATTTGTGATAATATTATTCTTCTTCCCTCCATTGTAATAAATCACAGTTTGTACTTTGTTTGTAAACAAAGATTACTTGCTTTGAATTGTCAAGCAAACTTCAAAGATTCGCCAATAGAGAGAAAGTGGCGCTGCAATCAGTAAGTTGATAGTATACCAGCAAAAATGTAAGGATTTCAATACCAGCTCAATACCAGCTATGTTCGGTGGTATACTAGCTTTAAACGTGGTATTGGGGTGACAGACATGTGGTATAGAACGTGGTATTGCTATACCATGGTATCAATACTAGCAGTGTGTCACCCACATTAGTTTTAAAATTATCGAAAGACTTTTTTCTGTGTTGCTGTGCGTGATCGGTATGTTTTTGTTGTTGGAAATGTGTACGAATTGAAATTTTTGTTGAGCAAATTATTGAATTTCACTCTTTTCTTAACCAGTTAACTGTTTCGACTTTGTTGGAAAATGTGATATAATATGTGACTTTAATATTTTTATTTCGTTATTTATTTCATATATACATTTATTTATTTATATTAACATAAGTAGGAAAGTAGTGGCAGGAACAAAAATAAATGGTCACTATTGAAGACGCATGACGAAAACACAAAATAAAAATAACACAACATTTTACAATTTTTTCATGATGAATATATTCGTCATAAACAGTTAACTGGTTTATTGTTTTATCATTTTTGGATTAAAAGGCTCGAAGGACTATGATTTGAAGCCGACGAATACGGTTATGCGGGTTGAAATATTTAAGAAAGACAAGCAACTTTTAATTCACTTTTAGCACAACTGTACGTACTGACTAACCAAGAGGAACGAACGTCTCAAGAAATAAAAAACAGTTGAAAATAAGAGAACTGGCGTTGACGGTGTCAACCCACATAGGCAGTAAAAATCTAAAAAGGTTTTCTCCGCAAACTATAGGAAAGGGCCAAAAGGAAATTTAAAAAATTGAAATTCCTATTCTAAACCGTAAAGCTATTGTAATTCTCCTCCCATATTAATTCTTTGCTGCTTGTCAAAAGGGAATGAAAAAGAAATACATCAGATGGTGTTTTCTTAAATATAATACGATAGTTTCTAAAAAGTAATAAGTTAAAATAATCTTACGATTACATGGGGGACAATTTCAGCCCATTCAAGATTTCAGAGATGTGTTGCAGTCATTAAGTAATTAATATTGATAAGTTGGAATCAATTCGTTGCGTTTTACTAGATATGGCGTAGGTAGTACATCCTTCACCTATTACTTATGCTAAGTACTTCTCGAAACGCTTTTATTACGCCTGTGAATAACAGTACACTTCGCACTTTATCGAATATGTCAAACTTTGTTCCGCATAAATTATTTTTACGTGGGATTCTATTTCATTACTTTAATATGAAAAAAAAGTGCTACTAAAACATCTCTCGTAATTTTAGTGGAAGCTTACCATACTCTAAATGAGCAAACGTGTCGGAACTGACTTGCATGTTTTAAAAATGATATCACTAAAGTTCGAATGTGAAGAACTCGAGGAATTGGCAATAAAATGCGAATCCATTACGACAATCCCGAGCGCAAAAATGTATGGGTTAAGTCCGGCCAATCATCAAGGTCAGCAATGAAGCCAAATATACTTAATTTTGAGCTCATGCTGTGTATTTGGTGGAATCAAAATTTTGTGGTGTTCTACTGCTGATACAAAATTAAACCATCACTGTTGGTCGCTACCGACTATAATTCATCGATTGAGCCGTGCATTTGATAAGAAATCTATCGAAATATATCGAAAGACACCAAATAGTGGTTTTGCAACGCGACAATCTTGTCCTCAAGCTCAAATGGGAAATACTAAACCACTCGATGGATTCTCCAGACATTGCTCCTTCTGATTGTTACTTATTTCGATCAGTGATTAATGGCCAGCCCGACCGAAAGAGGATTGCATGAACAGGCCTAAATTGGGTCACATTGTGGATTGCGTTTAAAGGCGAGGCGATCTTTCAACGTGGCTTTAAGATATTACCAGCATAGTGACCCAAAATATAAATGTTATGTGTGGGGAAGTAGTTACTTTTTAACTAAAGCAATTACTCCCAAAGTCACGGCTTAAGCTCCAGTGAACATTTTAGAAAGAAACTGTTAAAAATAAGGTGAAAGTCCAAAAATACGAAAAAGCCGAAGCTCATATATTCCAGGAGGATATATTAAAAAATAATAAAATTAAAGATGTATTTTTGCCTTTTTTTATTGTATTTAATTTTTTTTGTTTGTGTATTTTCCAAAGAATTGTATCTCAATAACAAAAAAACCAAATATTGGAATTAAATTTTCATTTTGTTCTACGTAAGTTACAGTAAATGGTTAATACGATGAACAAATTATACAAAAAAATAGGGAAAAAGTCATATATTTTAAAGTGAAAAAAAATCATTATTTAAGCATAAAATTGAATGCTTTAGTTAGAATGATCCGATAGTGATGGCTTGGCATTTACTGACATTGAGCTTAAGATGGTTTTTTTGACACGAAATAGGGAACCAGTAAAGTTCCAATTGGAGAAAGCACAGGGGAAGATATGTGTTTAAATATTTTCATATCATCGGCATATATGGAGAGCTACCGTACGTATCATTAATTGGATCTGAGTAAGAAGATCTGAAGATAACGTTATATTGACGATCTTCAAGATAAAATTTGATCCATGAGATAAAACCGGGAGAGAAACCGAGGGCAGTGCGCTTGAGGAGAATAATTTGGTGAGACATTTTGTCAAAGACTTTGCTGAAGTCAGTGTCGACAACGTATATTTCTTTGCCAGCTTCGAGTGCACACAAACATTGTGAAATAAACTCGACTAGATTAGTTGTCGACCGACCTTTTAGGAACCTATGTTGGTTAGGAGAAAATATGGGTTTGCAGTGAAAGAATAGTACATAATAAACGATGCTCTCGAAAAGTTTGGTTATGCTGAGAGCTTGGCAATGGGACGATAGTTGGACACATCGTTTTTCGGTCCTTTTTTGTGGAATGGAATGATATAAGCATATTTCCAAAGCTGAGGCAAGAGTCCATGAGAGATAGAGTTTTGAAATATAGCGGTAAGGGGTAAAATAAGATGGTTCGCGCACTTTTTTAAAACTATGGCAGCAGACAGTCGGGACCGGGAGAGTAATCGTCCTTTAGGTTGCGTATTATTTCGGCGATTAGGTCGGGAGTTATGTTCAGTGAGACAAGAGACGTCTGGGGACAGTCTTTCAAATATTGAAAATAGTCGTCATCGGATTGAAGATCCTGGTCGGTGAATGATTGGCTGAAGAAATGAGCAAAGAAGTACGCGATTACTTCGGGTTCGTTGGAAGAGTTATAAAGAAATTTAAATGTAACATGGTAGTTATCGGTTTTTCTTTTTGTATTTAATGAAGTGGAAGAAACACTTGAGGTCAGAAATAAGGGAGGATTGCATTCGGCTCAGGTATCGGAGGTAGTGTGATTCACATGGCTGTGCAAATTTAGTGCAGGACTGCATGTAATTAGAAATTTCAGATGCAGAGGAGGATCTAAGATAGGTGTGCCAATTTTTGTTTCTTTTATTGCGCAAAGACCGTAGTTCCTTGGTATTCAAGGGCGGAGATGAAGTGTAGTTCTTTTTTGGTGAATATGGGACTGAAAGGATTAAGCAGCTGCGGATTGTGGAGTAAAAGAGCGAAACGGTTTTGTTTAACACTAGGTTGCCCAAGGAAGTCATATTGACTGCTTTTTAATTTCAATTAGAAAAACAATTATGTATATAATGGTACAATTTCTTAGAATTTTGTGACTTTTTATACAACATATCAATGCGTTTATTGATAATTATAGTTACCTCCCCCCTCCTTCGTTTTCTGTGTATATATTTGTGTTATACCAATAGTATATGTATATATATAGTCAAAATGACTGCTTTTGGGCAATATGCTATAGGTATATACTAATTTCGTTCTTTCTAGTGTTAACGATATGTGTGAGTTAGTGTTAAGGAGGAAGTTAAAATTAAATTGTTGAGAAGATTGTTTAGTTTCGCCAAGTCAGCTTTCCGGAAATTCAAACAGTACGTATTTTCGGAGGGAAGAATAGTGAATTGGGTCCCGAGTGAAAGAGTTACCGATAGAGGTGGATGAAGGGGTTCTAAAGTAGAGAGAAAATGCTCGGCGTAACAACGCAGTTGACGGCATCAGATGAGAATATCAGGTCGAGTTGTCTGTCCATGATAATGGTGATACTACTGAGTTGCAGAAGGCCGGAGTCAGAGAAATGATCTGTGAAAAGAATTTCTTTACCTGAGGAGGGGTTAGCGGCGGTATAATGGGTCTAATCTTCCGATTGAACCCATTTCAGGTGTGGGAGATTTAAATCGCGACAGATGATGACGATGTCATTGGGTTCGGCGATATCAAATATGGAGTCGACGAGATCAACGGCGACATTTTTGCGAGCCCATTTTTGCATCGGCAATAAAGGCTGTCATTTAATTGATATTGTTTTCAAAAATTAATCAAAATAAATTGTAAAGGTCTAAATTGAATAAAAGTTGAATTTGAATTTCCAAAATCGGTTGAGAATTGTTAAAGTTATTCGAAATTTACATCGACCCATATGAGATGGCGCACCCTGTATATATAGTCGATCGCCTCTGCCGAAAGGTTTTTGGCATGTGAAAGGGATTCTGTTAACAATGACAGGTGAATATTACTCTAGCCTTCTTGACCAGCTGGAGGCCAAAATTCGTTAGAAGAGACCTTGCTTGAAGAAAAAAACATCATCTTTACCCAAGACAACGCAAGTACACAAGGGTTGGCATTGGAAAGCTGAGGGATTCGATGTACGATTCGCACGACATTCCATCTATACTCCTGATTTAGCAGCCTCAGACTTCCGTGTGTTCCTAAACTTGAAGAAAAGTGCTTCGCATCGAATGAAAAAGTTGAGGGGTCCGTAGAAGAATATTTTCACAGCCTTCCAGACTCTCACTTCCGAGAAGGAATAATGATGTTGGAGGAACGCTAAACGTTGATGTCAAAGAAGATTATGTAGAAAAATAAAATCATTTGGATTACCTTTCCCCCCAACACTTAAAACGAAACCAATAAATTACGTTGCGATGCCTAGGAACCATACAGGTGTATTAACGTGTTAAAAAATAAAAACCTATACCATCTAGGGTTAAATAAAAATGGGAAAACCTTAACATTTAACAAAAAGCTTTAATCAACTCGTGTCTTATAGTCAATTTATCCAATAGCTGCCACATCAATATACTAAGACGCTCGCCACTGTTTTAGCTGCTTGATTGCTTGTTAGTAGACTTGTAAACCAAAGCAAAATCAAAATTTCAAGCCACTCCAAAGGCGAAATCAAACACAAATCAACTCCTAGCCTAGCCAACTCAAAGAAAGCACCAAGCACATTAGTTATTTTAATTTTTAATTTTTTTTTGGCATATAAATCGCGATAATTCAAAAAGATCTGTTTCGATTACAACAGCTTTCAACTCGCGTCACCTACTATACATAAAAAATGTCTTTTTAATCATTTGTATATGTAAACCATTATTTATCGTTATTTATTATATTTTCGTTTGCGCACCGCACTATCTAACGTATGGTCGTCCGTTGAGTTTGAACTTAAACTGTGGTTACATCAATAAATCGTAATGTTTAATTATTGCGTTGTTTTTGTAAAATCTATATAATATACCGGTACTTACGAGCTTGATTTAGATATACAATTTGCAATTTCACTCTCGAAATCCGTATTTTTTCGATTCGTTTATGAGTACTAATCAAATCGAGAAGTAATAGAGAAAAATCGAAAAGAGAGTCGGGAGAGGGGATCAAGTAGAATAGAAAATGTAAAGATTAAGATTGTAAGAGGGGAAGAGAAGACGTTGGATGTGAGCTGCTATTTTTATGGTTGGACCACTTTGACTTTACGCTCGATTTCGGCCCGACACATGGGGCAGATGTCAACTTTAAGCTGACAGTTAAGGCAACAGCAAATATGGCCACATGGTAGGAATATCACGCGAACCTAGATGAACGAAGGATACAATTAGTTAATCGGAAAGTTCAATGGACACGAATAACTTACATATTCCTTCATGCCAATGACACATTCCGATGAGTTGGACATCACATCGGATTCTGTTGAGTATTCACGAACCTTGACAGACGCACTTGAAGTCGACGGAACAATCTCGACTTTCACTGCCTCTTCGGCTACGTCGACGGGCGGAGCAGTTGGTTCCCGATCACCGCTACATTTAGCAACATAGCTCTCACGAATGTATTCCTCGATCGATAGCAAGATCAGACGACGATCACGTTCTTCGCGTATGTCAGCCTCACGAAGATCCTCGTCCGAGATTTGCTCTAAAAAGGCATTGCTATTAAGCAAAAGTTTCTGCAAGAATGGTAAACAGTGTATGACGCCATTTAAGAGGAAATTATATCCGAGGACGGGATCGATTGTGGCCGCCTTCGAGTTCCTACTGTTCAAGGAGATCGGTTAGAATGTAAGTGAGACGCATTCGCTTGTCGGCTAGCTCATTTAACTGTTCGGCATTAAAGTATTTCTTGCGTTCGATTTCAAATTGCGTCATACTAGCCAGCTGGCGTTCGACAATACGAAGCTGTTCGACCAGAACCCAGCACCGCCTGCTTTTGCAATTCTTCGTCTTCGCAGATTTTTGCAGTAATTTCGTTGCGATTCTTCTCGTAGTTGCGGTAAAATTCACTAAACTGAGCGGAGGTGGCATTTTCCTGCTGCAGTATGTTAACCGATGCCGCGTCACGTTCCTGGCGATAGGACTGGATCTTGATCTCTTCTTTATGCAGAGTCTCCATCATCGTGGAGAGAATTTCCTGCTTTCGCAATTCAGAATGTTCCAAATGAAGCTGAAACAAAACCGCCGATTAAGAACAAATCGATGGATTGGTGTATAGGAGTACCTTCTCGAGTAGCTGCTGCTCCTCGATGAATTCCTTTTCAAGCAGTTCGCTGTCGGCTTTGTTTTTAGCTGCTAAGAAATTGTCAATAACCAAATTTGCATTTTCCTCCGCTGAAAAAAAATTCTTGGTCATTGAATGGTGACGATGGGGTTAGCGCTTCTTACCATTCAAAATGTCTTTTATAAGCTGGTTGCGTTCGTAGTCCTTTTGTTGCTGTAGCCTATTGACTAAGTTTTCCGTTTCGTTTTGCTGGAGAAGGACCGCTTTAAGCAACTGAAATAGATAAGGAACATAAGTGGCTGGTTACTTGGCTGGAAGTTCCATCTCACCTCCTCCTTCGTTTCAGTTAAGGCAAATATATCGTAGGGTAGGTTTTGAGAATCAAGGAGTACTGCAGAGGTGTTGGTGCGTAATCTTCTGACAGCGATATGTTTTTGTAAGAAATATTCGATGGCTGGGGAGATGTAGTGGTGTTTAGGTAGGGATTTAAAATAGTTTTTGCAATTAGAGCGTGTACTTTGCAAGTGTGCGATGCACCTTGAACTGACATGGGCGGCGAATGTGGAGAGGTCGTTATTTACATCAATGGGAAAGATGGCTTTCGTGAAACCGAATAAAGGTCTTTTTTAACGAGTGGAGGTCTGTGGGTAAGCCTTCTTGGTGAATTGAAACTAGGACGTTGGTTTTAGTTTTGCCGTCGATACAAATGGAGTCAGGTTTGTGGTGGAGGTAGGAGGCGTACATTGCCGAAGATTCTTCTGTCTCTTAAACGTGACATAACATAGGGGTCTTCGGCGTTAAACTCGGCGAGATGTTTGGTGAGTTTGGCCGTGGGAGGGAGGAGTGGATCTAAAAAAGAGGGGGAGGAGAGAGGAAAGGGACAGGAACATAAGGTAATTGCTTCTTTCAGATGGTCCAATTGTTGACAGTACAGGCTCGAATTAAGAGTTTTGATGTAGGGAAGAAATTAATTGTAGATGATTCGCTGTTTATCCCATCAAACACAGAGTAAACCTTCCTGGTCATCAATCCTGGCTTGGCCATCATTTGCGCTGGTTTACCGCGAGTCGGCCACACCGTTTTCGGTTTAAGTTGTCACAACTGATCCACCTTTCAGTTCTGTCCACTGTCTGCCACATTGGGGTGGTCGTGGTGCAATGGTAATCATCACTGACTGTGGAAGGTCTGTAGTTCAAGTCTGTCCATAGCAAAGAACAATTCCTTTACGGAAAAACTATACAACAACATAAGTAGTGAATGAGAGATGGTAAAAAAAAAATGCTCACGAAGGCATAGATTTTTCTTCTTCTTAGGGTTCCTTTCCGTTACGAATGAAATTCACTTATTTTCACTCTTCTATATACAGTCTGTCACATAATTGTTTGCAAAAGGAAAAATTGTTTGCAATTTCATCTGAAATGTTAAAATTTATAAAAACCCATTGCTTTGGTATTTTTTTCTCTTCATAACTTTATTAATAATCTTATTCTCAATGACTACAACAAAAAAAAAATACCAAAGTTCAAACAAGAATGCACGAAAATAGCAAAAATAAAAACATCTTCATATTTTAATCTGTCAAATAATTGTTTGCAAAATGCAAACATAACATAAAAGAGAACGAAAAAACAAAAATTGTCCTAATATTTAGTGTGCCCACCATTGGCATCAATAACGGCTTGTTGCCTTCTTGGCATTAATCCAATTAGGTGCTCCATATCGTAACAGTCCGGTAGCTTTTTCCACTCTTTCTGGATTATTCTAACTAGTTCGCCTCGTGATGTGGAAGCCCGCCTTGCAACCCTCTTTTTGAAAAATGCCCACAAATTTTCAATAGGGTTTATATCGGGACTTTGCGCGGGTGTATCGAGCACTTTGCTGCAGTTGTAAAGTCACCAGGTCCTGCACAAGAGTGACTTGGGCTTCGGGTCATTATCCTGGTATAACTTTATTGCAGCTATTGAGGGTTTTGGGGATTAATAAACCCGAAACTTGCAGCACTTTTGGACAGTTCATTTTGGAGTATGTCCAAATAATACTCCTTGGTCATTGTATTGGTGAAAAACCTCACTCCTCCGACGCCCTTGGATGAAATGCATTATGACGGATAGTTTGTCAAACTTTATTGTGGGGATAGTATTTTTGTTTTTCAAAGCTGTATTTGGTTTCCGCCATACAGTTTGAGATCCTTCGTTGTAATGCAACATAATTTTTGTTTCATCACAAAAAATTACATCATTCCAGTACTCTGGGGGCTGTGCAATGTAATGCAGTGCAAAAGCCAGCCTTTCATTCACATTTGTCTCGGAGAGTAACGGTTTCTTGCGGACTATTGGCGAAGGTTTTCACTAATACAATGACCAAGGAGTATTATTTGGACATACTCCAAAATGAACTGTCCAAAAGTGCTGCAAGTTTCGGGTTTATTAATCCCCAAAACCCTCAATAGCTGCAATAAAGTTATACCAGGATAATGACCCGAAGCCCAAGTCACTCTTGTGCAGGACCTGGTGACTTTACAACTGCAGCAAAGTGCTCGATACACCCGCGCAAAGTCCCGATATAAACCCTATTGAAAATTTGTGGGCATTTTTCAAAAAGAGGGTTGCAAGGCGGGCTTCCACATCACGAGGCGAACTAGTTAGAATAATCCAGAAAGAGTGGAAAAAGCTACCGGACTGTTACGATATGGAGCACCTAATTGGATTAATGCCAAGAAGGCAACAAGCCGTTATTGATGCCAATGGTGGGCACACTAAATATTAGGACAATTTTTGTTTTTTCGTTCTCTTTTATGTTATGTTTGCATTTTGCAAACAATTATTTGACAGATTAAAATATGAAGATGTTTTTATTTTTGCTATTTTCGTGCATTCTTGTTTGAACTTTGGTATTTTTTTTTGTTGTAGTCATTGAGAATAAGATTATTAATAAAGTTATGAAGAGAAAAAAATACCAAAGCAATGGGTTTTTATAAATTTTAACATTTCAAATGAAATTGCAAACAATTTTTCCTTTTGCAAACAATTATGTGACAGACTGTATCTCTATTACCGGAAGATTGAGCCACTCTCGTAGATTGAATATCCAGGACAATCTTTGTCTTCCTCTACCCCTTCTTCCTTCTATTTTATCCTATGACCTGGAGTAAGTTGTATTTATCGTTCCCCAATACGTGATCCAGGGGTGGAGTCGGCTAATGTGATAGGTGACTTTGGTGACAGTCATTTGTGACTATGATGATAATCACGTACATGGTATCGTGTAGGATTATCACAAAAAAAGTTCAGAAAAGGAGCAAAACTTGCTTTTTCGGAGTTGATGACAGATAAGACAGCTGTCAAATGATAAAAACAAGATTCAAAAATTAAAAACAACAATAAATTGAATTTGTTGCAAAATCATTGCTTTCTTTTATTTACAATAGAGTGTCTCTAAGAGCATCACGAATTTTCGCGGCTTCTCTGTTGGATGGTTAGAGGTCTTCTTGCATATTGGATTGGTGGGTGAGATTGGTTGTTTGTTGGGGAATGTCACTTTTATTCAATGGCACCTTCAAATCACAGCAAAAGTTGTGCAGCGCAACACAAAAAAAGACAATCTAAAAAACAATCATTTAGCATAATTTTAACAATATTAACTCTGAAATAGTTAAGTTTAATTTCTTCTTTATTGTGGCACAAGCTTTGCAATTAATCATTTACAAATAGGGAATGCAATACCGGCATACCGGTATACCGAAAACCGGGATACCGTCCAAATTTTCGCCAGTATTAATGCCGGTATTCACCTTAAAAATACCTAAAAAATCTTAATAACTTAGATTTACTTTTTTGAAATTATTAAGTAATTAAAATAATTGTTTTAGAATCAAAAGTATGAATTCGGAATCCAATATATTTCAAGAACACAAAAAAAGGGAGCGACGTTAATTCGGTTTGGCATTATTATTTAGTTGCTAATCAAGGGCAAGTAGCAAAATGTAAGAAATGCACAAAGGAAATCAAATGTCAGGGAGGATCCACAAGTGGCCTTCACACCCACTTGAAAACTCGACATAACATAAATTTAAAAACTAGAAGCGACGTAGCAGCAGATAATGAAAATGATGCGTCTTGTTCTAGTCAAAAGCTACCAAAAACATTAAATTATTATTTTCAAAATCAAAAGAAGGAACAATTATGTGAAATCCTGGCTCGTATGGTTGCGCGTGATGGACTACCATTTAGAATTTTCTACTCTTCGGAGGATATAAGAAAAGGGCTACATGCAAGAGGATATACTGATCTAACAAAATCACCTGCAACAATAAAATCTATGATCACTGAATATAGCAAGAAGATAAGAATAGAAGTTATTAAAGAAATGTCTGATTTAAAATCGAAAGGCAACCGATTTAGCTTAACATTCGACGTATGGACTTCAGTTCGCAATCGGAGGTATTTAAACATAAACGTACATTCTACTGGAGGATATATACTATACTGGACTAGCCCGTTTACATGGAAAAGTGCCAACGGAAAAATGTTTGGAGATTTTGAAAATAAAATTACAAGAATTTGATCTCAACTTAACAAATGACATTGTTTGTATATCGACAGATGGTGCGTCAGTTATGGTAAAACTCGGACATTTGATTGAAGTCGAACATCAGTTATGTTTTGCACATGGCATCCACCTAGTTGTTAGAGATGTCCTTTACAAAAACAACTCCAGTTTAGTGACTGTTGATGCTGAAATTGACCCAATTGAATCCCAATCTAGCGATTGTGATAGTGATGTAGATGATGACAATGACATAAAAACTGACAATGAAAAAGATAAAAAGATTACAGATGATGGTGTTGTCCTAGAATTTGGAACTGTTGACACTGAAATAAATTTGAATTTATCCCCGCTGGTAACAAAAATTAGAAGTGTCATTAAAATTTTCAGAAGATCTCCAACAAAAAATGATCAATATTTACAAAAATATGTAAAACTACAATTTGGAAAAGAATTGAATTTGCAATTGGATGTCATAACACGATGGAATAGTTTACTTACTATGTTGGAAAGGTTTTACCAATTACGGTATTGTGTCCAAAAAGCATTAATTGATTTAAAATCAAACATAGTCTGACGCGACGTTTAAATTTATGATTGACACGCTTGTTGCACAAAAAAGTAAAATAAGTATTGAATTGATAAATTCTCTGAGGTATAGAATAATGCAAAGACGAACAAACATATCTCAAGTTTTGCAATATTTACACAACGCTTCACAAAACGAAATCGAAACGGATACAGACTTATGTCCTAAACTTAAAAAGATTCTATTACAAAAATATTGATTCCTCTTATAAAACGCCTAGGAGTTAAAAGTAGTGAACCAGACAGTGAAGATTTTGATCTTGAAGATGAAGATACACCAGTTACATATCTCTCCGCTATTAATACTGCAACTGTTTCATTCAAAAAACAAATTAGAGAATGTGATTAACAAAGCAATGACGAATGTTCCAAACTCAAAGAAACAAAACAAAAGATTAGAAATAGAACATAAACTTAAAAAAAGAATTACAATCTTTTTAAGAGCATGGAATTAGGGGGGTGCATCTAAAGCTTGCTTATGAATACTTGTTAACAATACCACCAACAAGTGTGGAGTCAGATCGAGCCTTTTCGGCTGCTCAACATATAACCACTGTTTGAGATTAAATAAAATTGATAAAAAAAATATATTATAAATGATATTATATAGAGATTGTACCGAGTGTCACTCAGCAGCAGCTATCAGATTAGCTCAATTATAACTATCACTCCGCTCTGTTTCTCATCTGTTGTATAACACAATCGCGCCGAGAGAGTATTTCCTTTGAGTGTTATGTTGTTGTATAAAACTCGAAAGCTGATTGGTGCTGCTGAGTGAACACTCGTCCATTCTAGTTTTGGACAGCACGGAATAAACACCTATTATAAAATAAAACTAAATTGCAATTGTTAAGGAGAAACAATATTTGCGGCGTTGTTTTTTTTTGTTTTATTCAAAAATATTGAAATTCTACAACATTAAAACTGGTCCTTCAATCCGGATGTGGCAATTTAAATTGGAAATCACAATTGGTAATATCAACCTTTTATTCATTTAAGTATTATTGAGCATTTAATATTACTCATCATGGACAATATCAAGATTCGTCGGAGTACGGTTAAAGGTCAAATTACGCGCGCGGTTAATTTTGCGGAAAATATTGACTCTTCCACCCAGCTCGAACTGCTAAAACATCGGCTAGTGAAACTCGAAGAGTCGTGGACTTTATTCTGCTCATTAAATGACGAGTATCTTGTGCTGGGTATATCTATTCGTGATTTTAATTCCGCTGAAATAGAAAATGAGTTCGTGGAATACGAGTGCAAATATTTCGGGGCACATGCTTCAATATCGCGCGCTATAGCGGATCGTCAACCGTTACCTCAGCTACCGCAAGACATTAATGACTCGATCTTAGAAAAGCTTGCGGTACAACAATCCACATTTCTTGAACGACTTAGCATTTCGAACAATTCAAATTCAACGGTAAACCTCCCAAAAATAATAATTCCCGCCTTTTCCGGAAATTATAAGGATTGGCCTTCGTTTCGTGATCTTTTCGTCGGTTCTGTATCCAGTAAGCCAAATCTTACTCCAACACAGAAATTTCATTACTTAAAATCCTTTCTGCGCGACGAAGCGGCCAATTTAATTAAGCATATTCACATATCAGATGCAACTTACGCAGAGGCATGGGCGCGTTTGGAAGAGCGATATGACAAAAAACAATGTATCGTTAATTCGTTCATACAGTCATTTCTATCGCTTCCTACCATTTCCTCAAGTAACCTTCAAACACTACGGAAATTAGTGGATGGAGCAGATGAAGTTGTGCGGGGGTTAAGCGCTTTAAACAAATGCAGTCGCGATCCGTGGTTGATATACCTCCTTGTCCACAAATTAGATCAAGATTCTGTCCAATCTTGGGCAGAGCATATCGGTGCGCGGGATGATTGTACAATCGATGAACTTCTTAAATTCCTACAAGAAAGATGTAATGCCCTAGAATCATGTGAACCCATACGTCTGTCTTCGCGCGGCAAAACTCATACCATCGTTCGCTCGTATCACACTCGGACCCTTGCGGAGACAAGACCCAAATGTGCAAAATGCAAAGATTACCACCATCTATCGCAGTGTCCTCAATTTATCGCTTTAAATGTTAACTCACGTCGTGATTTTGTAAAGACAAATTCACTCTGCTTCAATTGCCTTCGGGGTGGACATACTTCTCAAAAATGTCGTTCTATATTTCGGTGCCGTACTTGCCAGTCGCGGCATCATTCGCTCGTACATCCCGCGGATTCCCAACAATCGCCGCCATATTCAACAATATCCACACAGCCAGGGCTGGATTCTTCGAATAGATCATCTTCACCTCTACTTACCAATTTGTCAACTAAAACAACCCGGAAGCAGACTATACTTCCAACTGTACTGGTCAAGGTAAAGGACGTCAAGGGAGATTTCGTTGTCTGTCGAGCATTGTTAGACTCAGGCTCACAATCGTCCTTCGCTATCGAATCGTTAGTTCAGAAACTCGGTTTCTCGCGTTCTCATGCACGGATTCCAATTCTCGGTCTTTCATCTTTGGAGGCTGGCTACACAAAAGGCCAGGTCTCTCTTCAGCTTATCTCACTCGATGGTTCCGCTTGCTTGTCTATCGACGCATATATTCTGAACAAGCTCACGTCTAATCTACCCTTCCCAAGGGTAGATATATCTCGTTGCTCACTTATCAACAACCTGCAGTTGGCTGACCCAACGTTCAATGTTTCAGCACCAGTGGGTATACTCCTGGGTGCAGATAAGTTATGGTGTATCTTTGAGGGAAAACAAATCTGCGGTCCGGAAGGTTCCCCCTTCGCTTTAAAAACTATCTTCGGTTGGGTCGTCACGGGAGAAGTCCTAACAGATTCGGTAGTCACTTCAATACCCTCGCTTCATGCAACTATCGACATCGACGGTCTATTAAAACGCTTTTGGGAAATTGAAGAGGTTGGTCCTCCGATGGACAATTCTCATTGTATAGATCCAGCTGAAAGACATTTTCGCGAAACATTTAGTCGTGCATCCGACGGGAAATATGTTGTTGCCTTACCATTCAAATCCGTATGTCCTACCTTTGGTGAAACCCTGTCTTTAGCAATTAAACGTCTACAATCCATGGAACGTCGCTTTCGCTACAACTCTGACTTACATGCAATGTATTCTAATTTTATGAAGGAGTACCTGGATCTCGGTCATATGACACCCATTCCCCCCTCGGAATTATTTACTGCTCCGGGTAAACATTTTTATTTGCCGCATCATGCCGTACTTAAATCAGAGAGTCCCACTACTAAACTACGCGTCGTATTCGATGGATCAGCTAAGGATTCCCTTGGAAATTCATTAAATAACGAGCTACTTATTGGTCCACCGATTCTGCGTGATTTAATCATAGTTTGTCTGCGATTCCGGCGTCATCGATTTGTTTTTAGTGCGGATGTGGTCAAGATGTTCCGGCAGATATGGGTAGACGATTCGTATACTGATTTCCAAAGAATTGTTTGGAGAGAAAATACTACTGACGACATAAGGCACTTTCGACTACGCACAGTTACGTATGGTACAGCCTCGGGACGATCCTTTACCTCCGTCATTAGCTCAACGATGGATAGCTTATCGAAAGGAACTTCATCATTTCGAAACTCTTCGTATTCCAAGACGGATTTCTTCTTCTTTGAATGAAATTGAGCTACACGGTTTCTGCGATGCAATTTCGAAAGCCTACGCAGGGGTCATTTATAGTCGGTACAAGGTCAGAGATGGCGAATATAAGGTCCAAATAGTTGCGTCTAAAACAAAAGTTGCCCCTTTAAAACCGATTTCGATTCCTCGTCTAGAGCTATGCGGTGCTGTGTTATTAGCAAGATTATTTTCATTAATTACCTCCTCGCTATTAATTCAATCGGTCAGGATTTATGCTTGGTGCGATTCAGAAATAGTCCTGCACTGGTTGTCATCTCCACCGCGGCGTTGGACTACCTTTGTCGCGAACCGTACAGCAACAATTCTTGATATTATCCCTCCAAATTCTTGGCGTCACATTACTTCAAGTTCAAACCCCGCAGACTGCGCTTCTAGGGGGATTACACCATCGAATCTACTTCATCACGACCTTTGGTGGAATGGTCCATCCTGGCTTGCAGGTGACAAAACTTATTGGCCAAATTCTAAATTCGATACTGCAACTCTTACCCTCGACAACACGGAAGAAAAACCAACCTTTCATCATGTATTAATAACATCGTCGAATAACGATATAATTAATTCACTTCTAAAACATATTTCCTCTTGGTATCAAATGCAGCGAGTCCTGGCATGGGGCCTGCGATTCACCTTCAACTGTCGGTTCCCAAATTCATCTCGTCGTACATGTGCTCTAAAGTTCC
The DNA here is from genome assembly GCA_958301585.1 of Merodon equestris. NCBI lineage: Eukaryota > Metazoa > Arthropoda > Insecta > Diptera > Syrphidae > Merodon > Merodon equestris. The sequence goes on along the minus strand of OY284413.1, from coordinate 118,126,695 downwards.
CAGAGATCCATAAGGCCAAGACACTTATTATTAAATTGATTCAGCAAACTTTATTCGCTAATGATATTCTTCTTCTCAGTCAGCATCGCCAACTTCCAGTAAAATCCAGATTACTAAAGTATGCTCCATTCATCGATCAGAACGGTATCCTTCGCGTGGGAGGAAGAATAAAAAATGCACCAGTCTCATATGATATTAAACACCCGATCATTCTCTGCGGCAAGCATCCTATCTCCAGACTAATAGTTGAGGACATACACAATAAACATCTTCATCCTGGGGTCTCAACCACCTTTGCAATAGTCAGACAGCAGTTTTGGATCCTAGGCAGCCGAAATCTCATCAGAAGTGTCATTTTTAAGTGCAAGTCATGTTTCTTGCAGCGCAAGTCCACAAGTCAACAGTTAATGGGTGACCTGCCGTCGTATCGGATGCAGCCCAGCCGTCCGTTTACCAGTTCAGGGTGTGATTACGCTGGCCCAATTATCATTAAGCTTTCGCGGACTCGGAAACCTAGGCGTACATCGCACTATTTATTTGCATGACGACAAAGGCAATTCACCTAGAGCTGGTGAGTGACCTCACCACGGATGCTTTTATGGCCGCTTTACGGCGGTTCGTTGCTAGAAGAGGAAGGTGTAGTCACATCTTTACCGACAATGGGACGAATTTTCAAGGGGCTCGTCGGCTGCTAACGGAAATGCACAGTCTGGTGTTGTCTCAGGCGCACAACGATATCGTTGAGAGAAAACTCGCTGCTGACGGAATAGTCTGGCACTTTTCTCCGCCCTCTGCACCGCACTTTGGTGGATTGTGGGAGGCGGGGGTGAAGTCAATAAAATATCATCTCCGCAGAGTTGTGGGTACTGCGATCCTAACCTTTGAGGATCTAAGTACTGTGCTGTGTCAAATCGAAGCAATTGTTAATTCTCGTCCTTTATGTGCTATGTCTGATACAGATCTTAATCCACTAACACCTGCTCATTTTTTAATAGGAGAGCCGCTGACTGCAGTACCAGATCCGAACTGTTTGAATGTTCCAATTAATCGTTTGAGCCACTTTCGAAGTCTTCAAGCCATGGTTCAAGGTTTCTGGAAGCGATGGCATACGGAGTATCTCACAACCCTTCAAGAACGACCAAAATGGCAACGATCAAGTTACAACATTAAACCAGGAGACCTAGTAGTTGTAAAGGAGCCTAATCTACCCCCCACTAAATGGATCATGGGCCGCATCGTCAATGTTAAACCAGGATTGGACGGCAAGGTACGAGTGGCGGACGTCAAAACAGCAACAGGCGTCTTCATTCGACCCATCACAAAGCTAGCAGTTTTACCAGTTTCCTGAACTCGTTCAGGGGGTGCGGGATGTTTGAGATTAAATAAAATTGATAAAAAAAATATATTATAAATGATATTATATAGAGATTGTACCGAGTGTCACTCAGCAGCAGCTATCAGCTTAGCTCAATTATAACTATCACTCCGCTCTGTTTCTCATCTGTTGTATAACACAATCGCGCCGAGAGAGTATTTCCTTTGAGTGTTATGTTGTTGTATAAAACTCGAAAGCTGATTGGTGCTGCTGAGTGAACACTCGTCCATTCTAGTTTTGGACAGCACGGAATAAACACCAATTATAAAATAAAACTAAATTGCAATTGTTAAGGAGAAACAATATTTGCGGCGTTGTTTTTTTTTGTTTTATTCAAAAATATTGAAATTCTACAACAACCACAAAAATAAGATCGAGGTTTGACGACGTTACGTTGGATCATACATGTTTTATTATATTTTATATATATATAATTATTCTTAAAAATAAATGTTTTGTTTAGTTGTGTTTGACATATATTTGTACTACCCCTAAATAATAACATAACCTATAGTAAGTAAATTTTAATTTTGTTTAAATTTGGTTGAAATACCGGTATCGACATTTTTTAACGGTATTGCATTCCCTATTTACAAACATTAATACAGAGAAATGGTTTGCTTGCCTTACATTTAAAATATTCATAAAAACTTAGTAGAAAAGAAAAATAAGTTTATAATAAGAAGGAAAAGCCACGCAAAAACCTTCGTATTAAAAAAAAAAAAAAAGCTGGATGGTATCGTAGGGAAAAGAGAAGTGGTGTGCGAAAGTATGAAAATGACTAGATCTTTTAGAAAAGGCTACGGAAGGAAATGAATAAATAATTAAATAAACAACTAAACGAATAATTTTATAAATGTAAGTTAACACGTTCGGCTGTCCCACCTGCCGACGAAATTAGATCCACGCAGTCAACACAACCAACTGTCCGACCTGCCGACGAAATTGGATCCCCGCGCTGCATGATTTCGTATGTGAACTTAGAAATGCATGCAGTGCAATTCATGGTCACACATCCACTGGACTTTGGTCGTAGGCAACCTTAGGTCTGCGTGGGAACTGCAATTTGGCGGTTTAATAATAAGTTAGGATTTCGTTTGTTAGGATAGAATAAGTGAGTTCGCTTTGGGACTAAGGCCGGTCATTCCAAATAAAGTCAAAAGTTTATAACGTAACATAACCTTGTGTTTGCATTAAGAGCCAGTGTCGGGCTCTTTGAAAACTTTATTTTTTATTTCAAAATCGCCGTAGGTGATCTTTAGCACATACACCCCAAACAGAACACCCATAAAATATAATTGATCGGAAAACAGTCTTACGGATCAATATTTTATTTTCGTTGCTCAGATTTGACTTTATGCAAATAAGAGGATAAAGAATTTTCTTTGCGATTTCAACCTTCTTTCCTGTAATTTGAAGGATAAGCTTTTATCTAAATAAACTTCTAAGTATTTTAAATTTGATTTCCATTCAACTGATACGCTGTTTATTTGTAGTCTTCTACTAGGAAGAAAACAAGTTTTTTTTTCGTGTAAAAAAGATGGCTTGAGTCTTCGAAGCATTAATGCTAATTTTCCAGTTCTGACAATAAGGGAGGACGGTGTTTATCGCAGATTGTAGATTGGTTTCAATATTGGAACCTATTGCATCGGATGAATAAATACATGTATCGTCAGCAAATAGGGCGTTATCACAGTTGCTCAATTTTGGGAAATCATATATATATAAATATGTTAAATAATATCAGTCCTAGAACTGATCCCTGCGGAACTCTTGCATTGATTATCTTTTGGTCCGAAAGCTTCCCATTTATACAAACTTTAAATATTCTGGCTGATAAAAAAGATTGAATGGTTTTAGTAAGGTATAGAGGTATGTTAACACTCATGGCTTGTGTACGAGACCATCTTGCCATACGGGGTCGAATGCTTTTTCCATGTCTAAAATGACTACACCGGTGCTTTTACCAATAGAAAAATTTATTTTTATATTCCTGGTTATTCGATGCACTTGGTCAATGGTGCAATGAAAAGCTCTGAAACCAAATTGTTCATTCGGTAAAATATGATTTTCGTTAATAAAAGACATGACTCTACTTTTGATAATCTTTTCAAAGCATTTACTCAAGGAGTTCAAAAGACTTATAGGTCTGTAGCTATCAGGAGAATTTGACAGTTTCACAGGTTTTAGGATTGGTACTATCTTAGCAGTTTTCCAGTTGTTTGGAAAGTAACCTAATGTCAGACAATTGTTGAAAATATCCGCTAGAAGTGCTAGATATCCGTGCAGGGACGGGTTAAGAATATCCCTGCAGCGATACCTCTCGCTTGTCGTAAAAGGCGACTAAAACAAATGTAAACAAAAATCACATCTAGGCAATTTAGAAAACACCAAGGTGAGCCTAGGGACACATATACCACCATTAAACTGCCCCACAAGTGTACATGCAGGCCGAAAAACAATTGGTACAAACAAATGCAAAAACACCAGCATTTGATTGGCCTCAGCGATGAAGTAATCCTAAACCGGGAAGCCTGCCGCTACTTTCTGAGGCCAAACCGGCGGACCACACAAGCGGACCAGTAGGAATGCAGTTAAGTGGGAAGGTTATGGTCCTACACTTCTGACCATAACAACGCCGGAAAAATCAAAAGAAGAAACAAGAAGATCCGCTAGAAGTGCTAGATCTTTATCAGGGAGTTTCATCAGGTACACGTTTTTGAGTCCATTGAATCCAGGAGACTTCTTGCTTTTTAATTTAAGCATTATATTCTTAAGTTCAATTGTTATAGGGGTTATAGGATTTATAATTGGTTGGTATCTGACGATGTCAATTGAGGATTTAACTGAGGATTGCATATGCATTTGTGGATGTATGTTATTACATATTAGATGGTTATGATAAAAACTAGAAGCTAAGATATTTGCTTTATCTGAGTAAGAATGGAATGTGGAGTTTCCAGATTTAAGTGGTGGAATGTGATTTTGTTTTTTCTTAACTATTTTCACGATGTTCCAAAATGGTTTACTGATTTTTTCTAAGCCTATCATTCCATGACTGATTTTTGAAATTGACTATAGCACATTTTAACAGTGTGTTAATTTTTATTTTATTTTGAGAGATAAAACTCGTTCCTCGTACGTATCCATCTAGACCTGCATTTGTTTCTTAGCTTTATAAAATCAAGGATAAAATGCGGCAGGATGTTGGCTCTAAACGAAGATACTGTTTTTAAATGAACAGAATGCTTAACGCTTTCAATAATTGAGGTCGTGAAGGAGCTTATATTTGAGTCTATTTGCTGCTGGGTGTTATTAGGTCCTAAGCTGGCTTCAGGTTTGGACTTGACATTCCATTTAAATACTTTCCACTTAGAATTTTTAAAATCAAAGTATTGATTTGTACGTATGACTGGAGAGAAAATTACACTGCATCAAACTGGCAGATGATCGGAACTTAGTTCATTAATAGTTTCTGGTTGTGTAAAAATATCAGCAATATTAGTTAAGAAAATATCTAGATTAGAGGGATTCCCATTTCTGCTCGATGGAATATACGAACGTGTAGGCGAGTGTAGGATTTCAAAGGGATGCCTTGCGTGTATATCTGCCATAATATTACCCCATATGTTAGCCCTAATACACCCCCAACGCCTATGTCTGCAATTGAAATCAGCAAGGTCATTGGTTTTAATTAACTTAAGTACATCATTGCGAAAGTCTGACCGTTTTTGGGTGAAAGATGCTCCAGGAAAATATGTACTAAAAATGTTCAGTGAGAGGCCATTGTCTTCATTGAACTTCAATGGCAATAAGTTCAATTCTTCTTCTTTTCTTCTTTTCTTCTTTCCGGCGTTGTTATGGTCAGAAGTATAGGACCATAACCTTCCCACTTAACTGCATTCCTACTGGTCCGCTTGTGGGGTCCACCGGTTTGACCTCAGAAAGTAGCGGCAGGCTTCCCGGTTTGGGATTACTTCATCGCTGAGCCCAATCAAATGCTGGTGTTTTTGCATTTGTTTTTCGGCCTGCTTTTTTTTTTTTTTTTTTTTTTTTTTTTTTTTTTGTGACACGGGCATGCTCCAGATTTTTTTGTTTGATCTTACTCTTACAACACCGGTGATCTCCAGTCGTGTCAACCCACCTGATTTGCATGCACACTTGTGGGGCAGTTTAATGGTGGTATATGTGTCTCTAGGCTCACCTTGGTGTTTTCTAAATTGCCTAGATGTGATTTTTGTTTACCTTTGTTTTAGTCGCCTTTTACGACAAGCGAGAGGTATCGCTGCGGGGATATTCTTAACCCGTCCCTGCACGGAACGCCAATAAGTTCAATTACTTTCATATATATTACAGGTACAATATTGTGTTTAATGGAACGCTTTATCACAACGGCAACACCGCCACCACTTCTCTCTTTCCTATCCAAACGATAGCATTTGAATACAGAATTAGAAATATTGTCGGTTGAATTTAACTAGGTTTCTGAAACTAAAGCTATATCAATGTTATGTCTATCAAGGAAGGAGAAAAATTCAATAGATTTACGTCGAACGCTTCTAGCATTTCAACAAATTATGTTTGAGTTAGCTAAATTCATTACTTAGATTGGTTATATAAATACAATTGCGAGTTGAGTAATGGTGTTAAACTGCTCCGCCTTTGATGTGCATTTGCTCAGCAAAGCTGATCATTTCTGCCGTGGGTGAGTTGATCTCTTCCAATGAAAAAAGCTCTTCGTTACTTTTTGTACCACTGTGGATCGTAGATTTAGTCCACATGTTGGATGAGTTGACGTTACAAGAAGCTTCAGGAACAACTTTAGCAAATGTATTGTTGCGCCGTGGAAGTGAGGGAAAGTCCAATATCTTGGATTGGAAAGATGGTAGTGCTGTACTTCTCATTCTTTGAGTTTTGTGCAGTCCGTATAAGGTTACTTTAAATGACCTTGACGTTGGTAGGTCATGGGTAAAGAATTGCATATTCTTGGAGTTAAGAATAGAACACAATTGGCGATGAGTGTCAACATTATCACAATTAATTTTAATTCCAATGCTCATTTTTTTCCTGACAAATTAGAAAACATAATGCGAATCCAACTATCTGGAACAAAAAAATGTATCAGAGACTATGCCAAAATAGCTTATCCTTTGATAAAATATTTAAAAAAGATATCAAAATTAACATCAACAATCCTCAATACATCCAAACTTTTGAAAACTCAAACACTCCAAAGCTTACACCATATTAAGGTATCCTAACTCTTTAATGCCTTAGTTTTATTTTTCCGGAAAAGAATTATATATTGTAGAGGAGACAATTCTGAACAACTTTTGTTCTGCGACTTTTCATATAACTCACCTGTGCACGCGACAGGTGATTTCAGGTAATGCATGTCCAATTGGGCACGCTGGTCATAACTCGCGAAAAAATTCAAAAGGTTTGTTTGGTGGAAGAAATTTTTTATTGAAAATAAACGAAAAAAATTGCATGAAAAGCATCGGGGGCGCATCTCTTGTCGTGTGAATTTTCATAAAACAGTTCTTTTCTCTGCTGAGGCACAGATAAACTTGACATTTCTGGCACACAAATCGAGTTCGTGAGTCGCAGCCAGGTTTTTGCATCGATGTCGATTTGTAGCGTTCTTCGGCAAGTGGCTTCGATGGCAAAGGAGCAACATTCACTCGACCCCGCTCGGCTGCGATCTCCGATTCCAAATTCGAAGGCAGGTTGGCAGGTTTTCGTGCCAACGGTATGCCGGATTTCGTAAGATAAGTTGCAACTTCCATGATAAATTTTATAATTTTATAATTTTAGTGGCTTCTTAGTTTGTACCACAATCGAAGTGGCGTCGATATAACATCCAAGCGTTGATGATGACCATATCGTACATGTGGTAGAAAAGGCGGTGTGTTCATTAGATCGACGCGGTCCATGTATTTGTCGTATTCGTGTGTGACCGATTCCGCCGATTTTGACTTTTTGTTGAAACGTGAACAGCTAGAGCTGTTGTCGCTGCCGTTTCATCGGACGATAAATATGGTTTGATTCCAGCCATTGTGGAAGCCACGATCACAATTTTGTTGTCGTTCCATGCGACTGTGGAAAAATCGACGCCGTCGAACGAAGCCACATATTCAATGCTATCACCACGTTTGTCGAACTTTTGCGGAAATTTGCATTGTGGAATGCGCTGGCGGCGAATCGTTCCAAGCGAGTATATACCTTGAGTGCAGAAGTAAACAAGAAGCAGGATGGATGTGTAGTAGTTATCGAAAAACATGGTGTGCCCAACATTGCGTGGTATGTGGCGAGCCAAACCATCAACTATATTGGCTGAAGCACCTAAATTGGGTTCACCATCTCGATGATGATCGTCATCACCCGAATATATCTCAAAACAATAACAAAAGCCGTTGTTGTCACATCGAGCTTATCGCCCCATGGGTGAGGCATGTATTGTTTGAGAAAATGGGCAATCTTGGTGACACATATGCTCGTCAAAGCATAGTTTTCTTTTCATTGGAACTTTTTTGAAGTTTCTATTCAACGCATCTGTCAACGGGCGCAATTTATATAGCCGGTCGTATGTTTGATCGTTTTGTGGAATTGGACCGTGCGTTACGATGTTGTGTTGTCGCATCTCAAGACGGCTTCTCAATCGCTGGCTTCGCGCAATCGGCTTTGTCGATGTCGACGGCTCTGCGCTCTGTCTGTTGTGCAGTCGATGGCCGATTTCGATTTCTCGGTTGATTCGCATTGTCATTGTGGAGGTTGCGACGAATCTTTTCGTCTGACCACAGACATTTATTTATTTATTTATTTATTTATTTCATTCATTTCATAATAATTCACAATATTTATATGTTTCCGCGAAGCCTAAATGGCTTTTCTGCAGAAGGTTGCGTTACAAAAAGTTTTATGTATGTTTAAGAAAGTAAGCTTAGTTATAGTTACAATTTCAATTAATTTCACTTACAAATTTAAGAGATATAATGGAATATTTAACAACGCTAATTTAACAATTTAAGTTTAATAAAAAGTTCTTAATGTTTTTCTTTCTTTTTTTAAAATTTCTGATGTTTTTTAGCGCTTGTGGAAGTGTGTTTAACAATTCTGGAACAATGCAGTTAAGTTGTCTTCTACCATAGTTATTATAGCTGCGTGGCACCTGAAGCATTCCTTGGGCATATCTTCTTGTGTTCATCCCGTGGTTGATTGGTGTTTTAAATCTGTTGTCATCATAATACTCTAGAATGATCGTCATCTTATAGATTTTTTCTACTTGGAGGACATTAAAGGTTCTTCTTTCAGAGACCTCATGATAGATATTTCCGTTTATTTTTCTTAGTGCTGCATTTTGTAGTTTTTGTAGCTTGCGAATGTGAGTTTTCGATGCACTTCCCCAGGCAAGTATTCCATATCTTAACTTTGACTCGACTAGCGCAAAGTACACCTGTTTTAACACTGGTTTTGTGGCATGGTACTGTAGATGTTTTAGTGCATATAAGGCTTTTTTCAAACTAATGCGAAGCTCGTTTATATGTTTTTCCCAAAGAAAATGGCTGTCGATGGTTACTCCAAGGTACTTGTAGCTTTCAACTATATCAATCAAGTGACTAGGTGTGTTAAGGCAGTCATCATTCCTAAAGTAGATTTGTTGTTGGGTAGCTTGGAAATGTGGACTTCTAATGTGCATCATCTTTGTCTTTGAGGCGTTGATCGTCACTCCGTTGTCATGGCACCATTTCACAGCAGTGTTGAACTCCTTTTGCATTATTGTTGTCGCCGTCTGTAGAGATCTATGTCGCACGACTATAGTAGTATCGTCGGCATAAGCAAAGGGAATACTCTCGTTAAATAAGCCGAGGAGCTCGTTCGTGTACAGTATAAACAGAATTGGTCCCAGTTTTGATCCCTGGGGGACTCCATATTGAACGGGTTCTCTTTGACTGTAGATATCTTTGATTTTGACGCAAAAATGCCTATTGTGCAGATACTTTTTTAGCCAGTCCGCCATTACTCCTCGTATTCCAATACGTTCAAGCGCCTCCAGTAGCTTTGTATGATTGAGCGTATCAAAAGCTTTACTAAAATCCATAAACATAACTAATACGTGGTGACTTTTATTTAAACTTTCGTTGATACAGTTTGCGAATTCTCCCAACAATTTGCCAGTGCTTTTATATTTCTGGAAACCGTACTGATTCTTATGGATGAGCGAGTGTTTTTCAATAAAACTCTGTAACCTACTTGAGATTACTTCTTCCAGACACTTTTCTACTACAGGCAATATAGATATCGGTCTGTAATTACACAGTTCATTTTTAGCACCACCTTTATATATAGGTCTTACCACAGCAGTTTTAATCGTATCTGGAATTTTTGCTTGGTTTAGGCTCAGATTGACAAATTTGCATAGAATTGGTGCAAAAATATCCGCGTGATTTTTAATATCCACCGCTCGAATTCCATCGATTCCTGGTGCCTTGTTTTCACCAAGTGAACTAATTATACTAAGCATCTCGGATATATTTGTTTCCTGAACTAAAATAGAGTTGGCTAAGGTGGCATTCGCACGTATCGATGTGCTGGATCCACAATTATGTATTATTTTCAGGACCTGTGTATTAAAGAGTTTTGCACATTCGCTAACAAGACTCGTTAGACAATCCTCGGAGGTAAAATTCTTAATTATAGCTTCATCAACGCCAGGTTTCCTCTTTCCCATTATTTCATTTACTAAACCCCACGTTTTACGGGGATCTGATTTAATTTGGTTGAATTTGTTTTTGTAAAAAGTCGATTTTTGAGCTGTTATTTCTTTATTGAGCCTATTTCGAAAGTTCTTATATTCTATTTCATAAGTACTACTCAGTCTATTGTTTTTCCACCTTCTGTAGAGTTCATCTCTTTTTTTACATTTGGCGACTAAATCTGAGGTCATCCAGGGGTTATATTTTCTTTTATTTTTTATCATTCTAACAGATGTCGCTTGTTTGTAAATATTTTCCATCTTTTCCGTAAATTTTTGGTAAATGGAGACAGCATCATTTTCGTTCAGAACATCGTCCCAATTTGTTTCACCAATCAGTTCACTTACTTTAACATTACATATATGGGAGATATTAATATTTTTTTCTTCGGTAGGTGGACTTTGTATACCTGTTGAGTATAGGATTGGATAATGATCGGAAATACTGCTTTCGATTACTGCAGAAATAATTTGGTTATGTGCTGCACTAACTAAGATATGGTCGATTATAGACTTCGTCCCATTTATTGGATCTACCCTGGTATACTCCGTTATGACGTTCATTAGTCCCAATGACGCTAACATCTCTAAGTAGTCCTTCACGTCGTTTGAATTTGAATCACTGACATTGATATTCATATCACCCATAATGACAACATCATTCTTTCCCATTAGTTTTACATTATTTTCAAATTCTTCAGTGAACCTTTTTTTACTGAAACCTGGTGGTCTATATATTCCAAGTACGTACTTATATTTATTGTCTTCCATATACCGAATTTTTATGCTTTCGTATGTTACTGTTTCAGAAGGTAGGCGTATGTGTCCCAAATTACTTCATGAAATAGTTGATTCCGAGGAATGGTTTCATTTCATCATTTTCAGATGTGAGTGTTCTTTTTCCGCCAAATCGAACCCAAGATTTATTCAAATGCAAATTCTTTTTGCGCCATAATGGTTTCCTAAAAACGTCGTTGTCTTTACCCACCGTTACGGTTTCAATCATTGCCGCATATTGGGCGTAGCTAGCAGCGTTCGGACCATCTGCTTCGTTAGCGGAAGCTGCAACATTTCGTATCTTTTGACGTTAGGGCACACCAAAGTCGATGGTGACGACGTCACGATTCATTCGTAGAGCGGCTTCAAAGTGAAATTCCGGATCTATGTCACTATCGTGCCAACTCTTCTTCGTTCCAGAAATCGATTTTGCGCGGCATTCTAAATAACAAACCAAAAAAAAAACGAAGCAAAAATGACGAAAACAAACTTTTTTACATATGCGAAACTTATGTAAGTTAGAACGCGTTTGAATTAAAAGCGTTACAATTATTTATTTTAAAACTTCGAACACTTGGAAGCGGATCATGGACTTGTTGTTCCAAAAATCCACAAGAGACTGGACTTCTACTGTCTTAAATTATTGCTTAAATATACTAAAAATACAAGGAATGGGTTACCGTTTTATGATGGAAAATTGGGTCGTAATTTTTATTACAGGAAAAGACCGAAGAGTCTTTGGATAATAACTACTTATAATATTAATATTACACGATGAAACTTATAAATTAATTTTATGATCCAACTTCCTCGTGTTCTTTTGGGAAATATACACATGGTCCAATATTTGTTGGTAAGGATTAGGGAAACCCAAATAAAACCTAATCAGATCATACTTAATGTAAAACAACTTATATACTACTCCGGAACGAATCTATCTTTATTGGTTGGTTAGGGGACGACGGGAATAGAGGTAGTCTCGTAACTCGCACACATAACACATTTTATGGCCTGAGAGAACAGCATGCAATTTTGGGCACGAACAAAAATTCAAAAAAAATTATGAAATTTTTTTAATTTTTCTATTTGGAATACTCACATCACTTTCTAGACGCAATAATAAACACGGATTATCGTCGGATTCAACCAATTTACCACAAATATGTATGTGTGAAAATCGCAAATTCACAAAAAATGTGTATAGTCGTGCGGCGCTAAGTCAACTGAATTTCAATCTTTCAAATGCAGTTGGTTTCAAGCGGAAACCGGTGCAAACTGTATCGTTTGTATCGTAGAAATATTTTCGTTGGACAAACTTTGTGTTCAAAAAGTGCGTGCCCAAAATAGACACATGGGCATTTAAGGACTAACTACGAAAAACAATTTGTTGTTACAACGGATGCTAGTGATTATGCAATTGGAGCAATTCTTTCACAAGACGGTCATGCAATATGCTTTGTATCCGGCACATTGAATAATAAACATTGTTTTTGTTGTTTTGTTTGTTTTATCATTGTTGAAAAAAAACTACAGCATAACTGATAAAGAGTTTTTGGCTATCGTTTTTTGGTAAATTATTGTAGAAATTATCTGTATGGTAGAAAGTTTAAGATCGCAACCGACCATTTACATATAAAATATTTAAATTCGAAATACAAGGGGAAAGAATTTTTTTAACGAAACCAAAGGTATGTTAAAAGAGTACAATTTCGATCTTAAAGCCATTGTTTAAGTAGATTAAAAAATAGCCCACAAATTAATGTAGAAAATGAATCCAATATGGACCTGTCTGGTACAGTGCATTCAGTAGAAGAACAATTACAAGACCACATACCAATCAAAGAAGAAATAGTATTATAAACAAATATAAAATTCAAAATCATTTTAACTTATAGTCTAGAAAATGAAATTGAGATCAAACATGGCAGGAAGATCATGGAGATAAACCCACAAAACGAAGAAACAACTTCAAATTTCAAGTTTATTTATCATATAGTTAACACAGTAAGATGAACAAATCTTATAAATAAGTGAAAGATTATGAATATTATGTTCTTAATTACAGATAATAAATACACATTTAAATAACATAGCATAAATTAATAGAAAATAAATACAAGAAAGAGTAATATACGAGTAATGTAAAGTGAGGAAGAAAAGAAAAAAATTAAGAAGATAGTATGAAAATACTGGTTGCTTTGATCAGAAAAGAATTTTTGTAGACTATTTCGAAATCGTTGCATGTTGCTGAGCTCTTGCTGATTGACCGGAAGTGAATTCCACGGCCGACAGGCGGCTATAAAGAACTGTCTTTCAGGATTCAGACACGGGAAACGAGGTAGAATTAAATATGTAGATCTGTTTGATGCCGAGAACCGAAGATTTTCATAAAGATATGACGGCTGATGTAATCTTATAATTTTGAAAAGAAGTGTGTGTTCGAATTTTAATAAGGTTATCTGCTGATATATTCTTTAGATTCTGCTGCAGATGCGAGACATGATCGTATCGTAACTGGTGGAAAATAGGACAGTTCCAATATCTTTTTAGAAATAACTAAGCATTTACATTTGTTAGCGTTAAGGGCTAGACTATTACAGTCCGCCCAATTGAAAATCCAATTTCCTGGTTGAGTACGCGGTTTTCAATGAGACTTAGAGGGCAACTCTTGTTGATTTGGTTACTAAGATAGGACGAGATTAATGTGATTACTTCTGGGGACAAATTAAATTCTTGACGCAACTTCCTCAAAAGTGCAATATGACTGACCATGTCAAAAGCCTTAGAAAAGCTGAGGAAATATTCCAGTCATGAGGATTGTATTAAAGATACATACGTGTAAAGTACGGCAGTAGTAAGGGCAGAATAGCTTTTAAGAAGATGGGATTAGCTTCGTCTGTTCCTCTAGCATTCGATTTTATTGAAATATAGCTTTCTACCACTTCTAGATTGGTAACATTAACAAAATTAAAGGGAAAACCAGTTAAGTTAATTTGAAGACTGCTGCAGTTTTCAAATTCTCTAGATGGTCAAGCAATTGGAGTGGAAAGGAACTAACGACTAAGTTCGTTTTTATTGATGTTGTTTTTTAAGTTTGCACATTGTTTTCCAATTCCAAGTTTACGTAGGTTTTCACATATTTTGCGACCATCCGAATTAGTACACAGACGACTGTAGAAAAAACGTACCTTAGCACCTTTTATTTCCTGAACGACATTATTTCGCAAAGATACATATGTATGCTGTAAGAAGTTCTTCAAACTGATTTTCTTCGTTTTTAAAGGAACGTGATAATTAAACAGGACATTTAAGTTTTCAGTCAAAAACTTCATTTGGTCAACAGGCGAAGGTGTGAGATATACGTTATCCCAAGGGATTGCATTAATATGAGATTCGAGTAAAGAAATATTAACGTTCTTGAAATTCCATTAATAAATTGATGGATTTTCGTAACTTGCTTTGGTGTTAAAATCGTAAGTTATAAAAATGAGGTCGTGTTTAGAAAAGGCTGGAGCGGCGAGTTTATTATACAAAACACACTCTGGCGAACTCACTTACATAGAACAGATCAACTAATGTACTTGAAGTCTGGGTGAAGTAAGTTGATTCAGATATATTAACCGCGTGCAAATCAAAGGAATTCATATCTTCACATAAATTTGTTCAGCTAATAGATTGCTATTAAAGTCACCGCATACAATAATATTCGGTGAATTAACCGTTATAAGTTCTATAAGTTGATATAACGTCGTTAAATCAGTATATGTATTCGGCCTATATACCACTTCAAAAAGAAGGTTACTATCGACGACTTTTATATCTAAAAACAAATATTGACAAGAGGATGTACATATGTATGTAGATGGGGAGGAACATTTTATTTTACGAAGCAGACCGAATTTAATATAAATCGCAACTCTCCCGCCGCCACCGAATGTATCTAAGCGATAGAGATTATATCCATTTAATGAGTATGAAGCGTCGCATACATACATATGCGTGTTTCTGATACACAAATTGCATTAATTTCCGATTTTTCAAACAAAAATCTAAATTCATAAATGTTTGGCATCAGGCTTTGTGCATTAATTCGAATCATCTTAAAACCATCACGACGATGATAAAAAACTCTAAGCACAGTTCGCAATAGCGTCCCTGTTACCTCCGAAATTCATTGAACGACTCGACTCTGTAACGAGTGATTCTATTACAACGAGACTATTAGACATTATATTCAAAACATAGGAAAATACAAAACATCTCTTTTTACAATAACAAGCAACATTTAGTAATAATTTAACAGAAAAATACATTAGAACTTTAAGTTAATAAAACGATTAAAGAAATATCGAAAACAAATATTACAACAGGACATGTAGGACTATATTCAAAAGTAGATGATAGGGACTTTAATAAAATACTGAGAGCTATTCTTAGACAATACAAGAATTAAGTTTAGAGATGCAACAACAAGAGCACAAGAAATTGAAAACTAAGACGATGCCACAAACAATTATCGCTTTATCTATGTAGCAATAGAATCTTTGCATAGTGGTATTAATGAAACTTATCAAACTTTAAAAGATAAAATATACTAAATATATTATATATTGTTGTTGCAGGAACATATACACGTTATAATTAATAATTGTGAAAGATGTCAGGGAATTAAATATGACAGAAATCCAATAAAACTAGTCTTTAATATAACAGAAGCACCAAATCAAAAAAATTAAATTATCCATATCTATGTTTTCCATTACAAAAAGCAAAGTTTTTTACAATTATTGATAAACTAATTAAATTCGCTGTGGCATATTTAATTAATTAAAGAAACTGGATTAAGAAAATTGCTATATTAGAAAGCTATCTAGCTATAATACATTTGGTACAGCGAAAAAAAATTATACTGGATAATGAATTCAAATCGGAACAGGTAATAAAATATTTACGAGTAAAGGGTGTGGAAATAAATTGGACAAGCCCCAATAGTCATACTGGGAATTTTGACATTGAAGATTATATTCTACGCTTATAGAGAAAATTCAAGCAATAGAAGAAGATAGTTCGGTAGAACAAAAGCTTCAAAAACAAGGAAACAAGAATGATAGATATCATTCAACAATACATATGACTCCAAGCTCAAGCTACTAAAATAATGAATAAAACTCTACTACAACAGACTGATACAGTCTTACATATATAATAAATCCAGCTGAAATGATGAACGTTTTAGATTTATTAGAATTCAATATAGCACACTTAAAATTAGACGATTAAGTTGCTCTTTACTAAGAAATTAAGTTACATAGTAAGAACTAAACTATGGACAAATAAGGGATTTATTAAATACCATAGGCAGAACTGGAAAATGCCTCGTGCAGGGACGGGTTAAGAATATCCCTTAAGCTATACCTATCGCTTGTCGTAAAAGGCGACTAAACAAAGGTAAACAAAAATCACATCTAGGCAATTTAGAAAACACCAAGGTGAGCCTAGGGACACATATACCACCATTAAACTGCCCCACAAGTGTGCATGCAAATCAGTGGGTTGACACGACTGGAGATCACCGGTGTTGTAAGAGTAAGATCAATCAAAAAAAAAAAAAAATCTGGAGCATGCCCGTGTCAAAGAGGAGGGGAAGAAAGAAAACGGTCAAACTGTAGCATTATGGAAAAGAACGCTAAAAGGAAAAGCACTACCCCGCCAGGCACTGCTAATGGTCGTGATCCTGGGACGAACAGCAATGCTCGGGTCAGAGCTATATGATTTCCGGGGGATAGCAAAGTAATGCAAAGGCGTAAGCCACACTTAAGAGTCGCGAGTTGGAACGTTGGAAGCATGAGTGGGCGCAGCTATGAGCTTGAAGAAATGATGGTTGGAAGGCGAGTAGACATCCTGTGCGTACAAGAGACGAAATGGCGAAACACCGGTAATCGGGCACGTTTCTTGGACGTTAAAACAAAAGCCTACAAGATGTTTTACTATGGATTGGAACAAGGAAAAAACGGAATCGCCATCATCCTTGCGGCAGAGTTACTTGGCAACGTCTTAACCATTTCAAAGTCCAGTGACCGTGCGATGGCTCTCAAATTGGTGATGCATGGTGAGGTGTGGAACATCGTAAGCGCATATGCCCCTCAAGTAGGATGCGAACAAAAAGAAAAAGATGCATTCTGGCTAGATTTCCACAACCTTGTCAAAATCATCCCAAAGGAAGAGCTTTTGTTTGTTGGGGGAGATTTAAACGGACATGTCGGGAAGACAAGCGAAGACTATGAAGGCTACCACGGAGGGCTGGGATACGGCACCAGGAACTCTTCAGGTGAAGATATCCTAAACATGTGCAAGTCGTACGGTCTTATAGTGCTAAATACCATGTTCGTCAAACAAAGCCGGCACCTGATCACTTATAGCAGCGGCGGAAATGAAACTCAAATAGACTATCATTTGGTATCCAGTTTCATGAAGCCACGAGCTAAAGATTGCAAAGTGGTGATCCTGGGAGACGCGATCGCCCCTCAACACCGTCTCCTCCTGACTGAATTTTTTATGGATGCGAGAAAGAAGTCAAAGCAGCAAACGAAGGTGTCTGAGAGAATCAAGTGGTATAAGCTGGATAAAGGAAAAAGCGAGGCTTTTATTACCAACATGGAAAACTACCTCTCTTCCATTATCGATGAGGTCGGTAATGAGGAGTGCAGAGCACAAGACATGTGGGATTCCCTACCACAATCTGGCCTGGAGAAAGCCAAATCACTGCTCGGAACATCTAAAGACCCCTGCCAACACGCAAAAGAAACCTGGTGGTGGACAGACGAAGCCAAAGCAGTGATACACGAAAAGAAAATGGCTTTCCAAGCTTGGTCAAAGTGCTCTTCTACTAATAGAGAGGAAAAAGCTCGCCGTGAAAAGGTATATAGATGTTGCAAAGGTATCGCGAAGAAAAAATGCGCCGAATTCAAAGCGAAAAGCATGGAAGGCCTCTATCAGGAGTTGGAAGAAATATCGTCTTCCGCGTCTGACAGGAACCAGACTACCCAGGAGTTTCGACAAAACAATTTGAACAAAGGAGCAAATATCTTTAAGATAGCCGCCCAGAGAAGAAGAAATGCTCAGGAGATTCGTTTCCCAAAGTTTATTAACAACGCTGAAGGCCAACTCAGATGGCGACAGTATTGCGAGGAACTTCTGAACGAACAGTTTCCCCGAGTGTACTTTCCCCGAATCATGCCGAAATATCCGACATCACAGTCGAAGAAGTTCGGTGCGCGGTTAGAAACTCCAAGAAAAGAAAAGCTGTTGGGCCGGACGGGATACCCTCTGAGTTCTGGAAAAAGATGGGAGACATCGGGTCTAGATGGCTCATGGATCCTATCTCCAAACTTATGAGAGGCGACACTATGCCTAATCAATGGAGGGAAAGCTATCTTCTTCCATTGCACAAAGGAAAGGGTGATACGCGAAATTGTGATAACTACCGTTCTGTCAAGCTGATGTCGCACACCATGAAGATCGTTGAACGGGTATTAGATAGCCGACTGCGGAAAATAATACGACTATCTGATGACCAGTGCGGGTTTGTCTCGGGTAAATCAACAACAGATGCAATCCAAAGTATAAGGATCATGATGGAAAAGCATCGTGATTCTTCAAAGGACTTGCATATGGTGTTGGTTGATTTCGAGAAGGCCTTTGACCGGCAACCAAGAGATCTTTTATGGGTAGCGCTAAGACAAAAAGGAGTTCCAGAAACCTACGTGCGAGTAATTATGGACATGTACGAGAGAGCAACGACAAGAGTAAGATGCACCGCAGGAGTCACCGAAGAGTTCGCAATCAAAGTCGGTGTACACCAAGGGAGCGTCCTCAGCCCACTGCTTTTTATAGCAGTCCTTGATTGCTTGCTTGAAGGAAAAGTGACGGACCCCAATGTGCACCAGCTATTCTTTGCTGACGATGGGGCCATTATAAGTGATGATCAGGCGTCCCTACAACGAGCACTTGATGTGTGGGTGGACATTTTTGAGGGACACGGGTATCGTATTAGTTCAAAGAAGACAGAGTATCTGTGCTGCCCGTTCTCTGACCCTCATCAGCCTATTCCAGACATTTACTTGAATGGAAGAGTGCTTCCCAAGTGTGAAAAGTTTAAATATCTGGGATCTATGATTAATAGAGAAGCAACTTGTGATGACGACATCAAACATCGCGTAAGCGTAGGGTGGATGAAGTGGCGGGAAAACTCCGCCATCTTCTGTGATCGAAAAATGCCCCCTAAGCTGAAAGGAAGGCTCTACACTTCAGTTGTACGTCCGGCGCTCACATACGGTTCACAATGCTGGACAATTCACAAAAAGTATGAGAGCAAATTAACGGCAACTGAGATGAAGATGCTTCGCATGACAGCGGGAGTAACAAAGCGTGACAGAATTAGAAGTTCAAAGATCCGAGGAAGCCTCCACGTAAAAGAAACTATCACAAGAAATATAGAGCGCGACCGACTCAGTTGGTATTGCCATGTTCAAAGGAGAGATCCTTTGAACCCCGTCCAAAAGGCGTTATCAATCAACATTCCAATTTCAACACGCAAAAAAGGCAGGCCGAAAAACAATTGGTGCAAACAAATGCAAAAACACCAGCATTTGATTGGCCTCAGCGATGAAGTAATCCCAAACCGTGAAGCCTGCCGCTACTTTCTGAGGTCAAACCGGCGGACCCCACAAGCGGACCAGTAGGAATGCAGTTAAGTGGGAAGGTTATGGTCCTACACTTCTGACCATAACAACGCCGGAGAAAAAAGGAAAAGAAGAAGAAGATAGGCAGAACTGAAAAATGGTTATTCGGAACAATGGATAGTACTGATCGGCAAGAAATAACAGAACATTTACGTATTGTAGATAGTAATAATCATAATGCTATTGAATGCCTTAACAAATAAATTAAAATTAACTGCCACTTCAATACGATGTTACAAAATTTAAAAATACTAATTGAAAACGATAGAAAATTTTGGAATCATATAATGCTACTGTTAGGTCGGATGGTGGGCATTTGCATGTTGATCGTCGAAGAGAACACATCGGCAAGGCAAATAAAGTGTGTTAAAAAAAAACAAATCGGCGTATTATTTTCTTTTCCTCTACATGTCAGACAATAAATAATAAAACTCATAAAACTCAACGCGCAAAGAGGATCGTTCGTTCGTTTTCTTTCTGGTTATTTTTATTTTCTTTTCTCTTTTCGCGCTCAGTGGGAGTACGGGATCAAGAATTTTATTGTGAGGAACATCGCTGTTAGTACCGACGAAGAAGAAAAAAAAAAGAAACCAGCAATTGTGGTTGCGGGAATCAACAAGTGAGCTGTGGCATCAACGTGGACAAAAATTTTTTTTCGTGTACTCGGTGGGAGGAGAATCGACTTTGTACGGCTGTTGATATTTTTTCCCCCATTATTTTTGCTTGTGCTTTGGTGCTACTGTACCTCTCGAGTTAGCAATTAGTGTCTCTCGAGTTGGAAATTAGTTTCTTTGGTTTGGAGCCGTTGGATGGTACGAGATCGGAGTGGCATAATCTCCATATTTTGGGGCGATTTTTCTTTTTCGTTTTTGGTTGAGACGTTACAATGCCAGGCGAAAAGCAGCGTGCAGCTGAGTATGCAGAGCTGACCCGAGATTAGCTACAGGAAGAGCTGAGGAGGGGAGGCTTGAATCAGGGTAGACTGAAGGAGAAGTTACTCAAACGGCTGCGACAGCTTCTGCGGCAGACGGCCAGAAAATCGTCAGAAGTACTGATAGTGAGCGGACTGAACTCGAAGAGCTGTGTAGGGAGATTGCGCGTATGAAGCAGGAATTGGATGCAACACGCAAGTCCGTGGCGGAGCGTCCAATTACGACACACGGGGAAACACTGGGAGCTTCGGCGTCTACCTCAAATGCACAGCTGCCGATCGGGACGAGGGAAGTTGAGAACGCCTCAAGGAGTCACTTCATGGCGCGGGACATTACGGATATGATTCAGAAATTCAACCCAAGGAGTAGGTCAGACACTTCGTCATTGGCGTGGATCAGAAGAGTGAGCGACCTCCGCCGAATTTACCATCTGGATTACAAACTTTTGCTAATGGCTGCTATAACTAGGTTTGCTGGAGCTGCAAAGTTATGGAATGAGGGGTTATTGCATGAATCCCTTTAAGAGTTTCTCGACGAACTTTCCAACGAACGATGATGCTGCGGATATTCACAGTATGCTTCGTGAACCACGGCAAAAACCTCAGGAAGACATCGAAGAATATATATTTGAGACGAAGAGAATTGCGTCACGGGGCCGTCTGGAGGAGTCAGCCATTTTCAAATACATCGTACTAGGCATTGCGGAAGGAGAGCGCCGGGAAGCGTGTCGAGCAACATAGAACAATCCATGACCTGGTTGACCCAGACCGGTGGCTCGGTGGTCTGATACCGAGGGCAAAGCGAGGAGCAGATGCCAAGGCGGAGGTAGTGGGGGAACCAGCAACCCAGATAATGTGTTATCGATGTCAGCTCCGAGACGAACAGGGGGCCAAACACAGCTGTGAAGTAAGACAGCAGTGAATACCTAAAGGTGGCAAGGGTGAATGGACACATGGTCACAGCGTTCATTAACCTTGGGAGCGATTGTGTAATTCTACGCAGATTGGAAGCAGAGGCTGGAAATTTGGAATTCACTTCGTAGGAGACAAAACTTAATTGATTTGGTGGGGGGGCTGCATTACGCTGGGTCGCATATATCCGGAGATCGCTGTGGATCGCTTAACTTCCTGGTGTGAGGTTCTAGTAGTTTCCGACAGTAGCCAACCATACCCGATGATAATTGGGCTAAGGCTCCTGGATCAGCCGCAGGTGAGGGTAGAGAAATCGTTTCGGGAGCTATCTATCAAGGACAGCATGCTAGAAGCAACCCGAGAGACGCTAGTGATCGAAGAGACCAGTCCGAAAGCGGAAAAAAGAAGCTATTTATTGCGGATCTGGATGTGGGAGATGTTGGCACGGCTAATAGGCAGACGCTCCAGGACCTGATCAGTATCTACCGAGACTGCTTCGCGATCGGAACAGAGGAGTTGGGCGAGTGCAAAATTGTGCAAATGAGTGCGAAAGTTTCCCATGCCAGTGATCGACGAGGTGCTCACGTCGCTGAGCGAATTCATTCTTCACCATTCTGGACTTGGCGTCAGGCTACCAGATTCGAATGGAAGAGCAGAGTAAAAAGTGCATGGCTTTCACGACAGACGAGGGATCCTTTGAGTTTAATAGGATGCAATTTGGGCTGGTAAATGCCCCGGCTCATTTCCAAGCGTGTATGAACTTGGTTAGGCCACAATTTCGGAAGGGCGATGCAGCAGTGTACCTGGACGATACTATTACAACCAGCAAAACTGTGGAAGAAGGGTTGGTCAAGCTGCGAAGGTTCTTAAGGGCACCACACGAGTTCGGACTTACACTCAACGTAAGGAAATGTACTTTCTTTCCTTAAAAAGCGATTAAGGAGCTTCCGACATCGCGAAATATACACGAAGTGCAACAATTTCTGGGCCTTACTGGCTTCTTTAGAAAGTTCGTCAGGAACTACTCGCAGCTGGCAGCATCCTTCACGGATCTGATGAAGAAGGACGTATAGTTCGTGTGGTCAACTTAGCAGGAAGAGGCGTAAGGAGAATCTGAGCAATCCACCGGTGCTGGTGTTGTTCGTTCCTGAATGTGAACATGAGGTACACACTGACACTTCATCCGTGGGGTTGGCCGGAATCCTATTTCAGCGAAGGAAAAAAGATTCGTTCTTGAGTCCCGTGATGTTCTACAGCCGCAAACTTTCAGACGACGAGAGGAAGTACCATTCCTTCAAGGTTGAGGTATTGGCGATCTCGATCGATTCCGAATTTATCTATTAGGCAGAGAATTTAAGGTAGTCACGGAGTGTGAGGCGTGCGGAGTGTGTGTAGCTATGAAGAACAAGTCGAAGATCATGCCAGGGGTGGACAAGTCGTGGCTCAAGCTGCAAAAGCATCAACCTGGGAGGAAGGCGACTTATGTAGACGTGCTAAGGCGACCACCCGTGGAAGAACCGAAGGAGGTGGATAAGGCGTCGCTGTATGTTTTTAACCTGCATATCACGAACGATGACTGGCTGGCAACCATGCAATGGCAGGACGACAAGCTGCGTACAATCATCAATGAGCTAAAGTCTATCGAATCAACGTCTATGAAGAAACAGCTGAAGAAAGACTTCAAACTCAATGGAATGCGACTTTTCTGACTGGTGGAAGGTGCTGAGAAATGGGTGGTACCCCATTCAATTGGGTGGAGGATCCTGAAGTTGTGTCATGATGATGTGGGCCACCTAGCGGACGATAAAACGTTGAA
Source organism: Merodon equestris (assembly GCA_958301585.1). Taxonomy (NCBI): domain Eukaryota; kingdom Metazoa; phylum Arthropoda; class Insecta; order Diptera; family Syrphidae; genus Merodon; species Merodon equestris. The sequence continues at coordinate 118,103,388 of OY284413.1, read as the reverse complement.
CCGGGTGCGAGAAACATATTGGTTCATAAGAATGCGTAGCTTCACTCGGGAGTACATAAAGGCATGCTTGGACTGCGCGTACTCGAAGAGGAAGGGGGAAAGCCAGAAGGTGAGCTGTATAGTGTGAAAAGGGTGGCGTTGCCATTTGACACCATACATCTGGACCACCTGGGTCCATTTACTTTAGGAAAGGGAGAACGTTCTGGCAATTGTCGATAATTTCACGAAGTACGTCGTCCTACGAGCAGTGAAGGCGGCCAATACGAAGGGCGTGCTCGACGCATTGACGGACATATCCGGGTATTTCGGCGTACCGAGACGATTGGTGACAGATCGAGGGACAGCATTCACTGCAAAGGCATTCGAGCAGCACTGTGAAGGCCACGGAGTGCAGCATATCAAAACCGCTTGGAGGACACCAAGAGCGAATGGCCAGGTGGAACGGACCAATAGAACGATTCTAGCGGCCTTGAAGTGTGCCCACTCGGTGGAAAAGGATTGGGCTGGCTACCTAAGGACCATTCAATGGGGCCTTAATACTGCAAGGAGTTCGACGACGAAAGCAAGTCCATTGTTTATGTACACGCCGAGAGACATCCTGGGAAACAAATTGCTGTTGGAGCTGAGAAAGGCTGAATCGGTCGAACCAGAAAACATGGACCAAGGGAGGGAGGGGGCGCTACGGAACATCGAGAGGGGTTAGGTTAGCCATAAACGGCGGTATGACTTAAGACACCTCAAGCCATCTGAGTACAAAGTGGGCGATCTGGTCTTAATCGAACAGGAACCAGCCGCTACTGGTGAATCTCGGAAGCTGAACCGCTTTATCGAGGATCGTACATTATAATCAAGAGCTTACCAAACAATCGCTATGTTATCGAGGACATCCCAGGCATGCAGATTACACTACTAATAATAACCTAAGTCAACTTTACTACAAGTAAAATTTTATATCAGGAAATAAAATTAAGATACATAGAAAACAAAGTGAATCAAATAATGGGCAATATAACTTAGAAAACCAAGCAAATCAAATAATGGACAATATAATGGCAACTAAGAATAATTTAATTAATCCGAATATGTTAACCATAGAAGAACTAGACTATGTTGATTTTCACAAATTAAAACTATTCAAATCTGGAGCTAAGGAATATAATGATTGTTTAATATTTGCTATAAAAATACCAAGAAATTATATACTAACAGAGTAAGGCCGCGTTTCCATTTTCAAGAAAACTTCTCCAAGAAATGACAATCTGACAAACTGTCCGATAGTAATTTGCAAGTCGAAACTGCGAAGCAAGTTCGATTGCGACAGTTTTTGTGTAAATTCTTGCGAGTATTTGCGAGTGCAATTAATTGCAGAATTAAACAGATTTGCATGAACTCGTGACAGTTCTTGCTGTTTATCAAAATAGTTTCGTATATATCGCGCTCGAGGCTGGTTGACGTCTCTTAGTCTTAGTCTGCGTTTTTTATTTTTATAGGTTATTCTATATTTAGTATCCTAAAATTGTCTCCTTAAAATTGCAACAATTATGAGGCGCGAACTTCTTGCAAGATATTTATTACAGAAGAATTTGCAAGAATTCATATGACAATGTAAATGCTACTGCGAGAAATTTCTGCAAGATTTTCGTGAGTCTACTTGCAAATGGAAATGCCGCCTAACAATTAATCAAACAAATACCAAATTCAAAAAACTTACAAATTGATAAAGCAGAAATGAATATAAAATTGTACGAATATAATGAAAATGAAACATTTAAAACATAGCTAAAATTGTATCATTCAGAAAACATGTTCGTTAATATAATAATTTATTACAAAATTTTGATAAAAGAACTATAAATTTAACAGGAAACTATTCAATTAATTTTAATAACTTCACCTTAGAAATAAAACAAAATACATTTTCCAATAAAAAAATTATGATGCCTGTTCAACGGTAGGCACATCAAATTATACCAAAAGCAAAACCGCTTGCTTGGTGATTTCTATGACGTAAACGGCGGTCATTAACATGAATGGATTTCCGTTCATTTTGCTGATTACGTTGATGAGTCGAGGTTTTCGGTGTGCAATTAATTTTAAGATAGGTAAGGGAATATATCAAGAAGTTCGTCGTTGAATTCAAAATGGTGTTTGACAGGCGAATTCATTCATGATATATTGTTTTGTTCTGTTAAATTAAATGTTGACTATGCGAATTGTTTTAATACATATAGTTATAGATCTTTTAAAAACCTAAATCATTGTGTAATCTTAGTGGCCTTTTATAACCTCAACTGGTCTGATGTATATTTTTCGTCTGAAGTCAACAACAAAGTAAAGATTTATAATAGCTTTTTGCAGTTTCTGTACGATTCGTTTGTCCCTGTTAGAACAAAAAGTTTGAAGTCTGTTGAAAAAAGAAGAGAGAAAGCCGTTGTTTACTCTTTTTCATACAATATTATTTGTGTTCTCTTGTTTCTCATTGATACCATAAGAAAAAATTAATTAAGAAGAGTCGTGTTCTGTCCTTGAAGCGGTTCAGACGCATTCTTTTTTTGTAATAAAATTTGCTTTATTATTCGTAGAGCTCTGGAAAGAAGTAGAGTCTCCGTGTCACGCACCAACACCAAAGCGATGCCAACGACGGTAGCAAGTTTAATCGGAGCAAAAGCTTTTGCGAATGAGAAATGCTTTTTTTGTATTGGGTATATAACTTAATTCGTGGGGTTTTTTTTTTGTTAAAAATCTTAACGTTTATTTAAGAAAAACATGTACAATAGTATTATTCAAAGTATTGCCCATCTGAAGCTATGACTTTTTTCTCATCTTTCTGGCAATTTGTGGATCCCATCCCAAAAGAACTGCGCTGGGCAGCCAAGAATGAATCAAGCCAATTTTTGATATTCTGCTCTGATGTGAACCGTATTTCAGTGAGGGCGTTCTGCATCGACCGGAACAAATGGTAGTCAGAAGGGGCAAGGTCTGGGCTATAAGGCGGGTGGGGTAAAACTTCCCATCCACTGTTTTCCAAATAGTTCTTAACCAGAATAGCAACATTTTAGCAGCTCATAATACAACACACCCTTCTGATCCCACCAAATACAGAGCATTACCTACGCGCCATTGGCTGGTTGGCCAGGTTTCACATATGATTTTTTGCGCTTGAGGTTGTCGTAATGGATCCATTTTTCATCACCAGTAACAATCCGATGCAAAAATGACTTCCTTTTGTGGCGTTCCAGCTGCATTTCGGACATGCAAAACCGCCTTTCGACGTCTCTCGGCTTGAGTTCATGTGGAACCCAATTTCCTTGCTTTTGAATATATCCAGCTGCTTTTAAACGTTTTGAAATGGCTGCTTGAGTGACAATTGAAATCGAATTTCAATTTCACTCGAAATGAAATTAGGTGTTCTTCATTCCGAGTGAATTCAAATTTTTTGAATCCACTTCGAATTCTTGTTCGAAATGTCAAAATCAGCTGTAAATTTCAAATCATTTTACAATTATTTTATTATACATTTTATAATATTTTTATTATACAATTATTATTTTGAATTTTACGTAAAAAGGGTTAATTTGACCGTGAAAATTAAATTAACTATTACATTAAATCAAAGTTTTATATTAAAAGCAATTTCTTTAAACATGGATGCTGTCTTAATGTTTATTGTCGATGAGAACCGGGAAAAAAACCGACTAGAAAGGGTGCGCAAGAAGATTTTGCGAGATAAGTCGAATATTTTGAATCTCCCCGAAACAGTGTAAGTAAAAATGCAAATGGGGTCCTTATGGGCAGACTGACTTATGTTTTCTTTGGTTCTTAAACCTTTTGAAATTGAAGGTTCGCTTTGCTCACAATCTTCGGTCAAGGTAGAATTGCCGGAAATGTTCTCGGTATCAAAAGCTGTTGTGCCCTTAATTCCTTCCATAACATCATATATGCCCGTAATCTTAGCGATGGCATCTTCCGTTGACGAAATGGGTTGAAAATTATTTGGGCCACCCCCGGTACTTCTTGCTTCTTTTTTATTGCGAGCAAGCTTTCTCCTTATATTAATTTTCCAGTCTACCCAAACCTAAAAAAAATATGAAAAGTTTTATTTTGTTAATAAAAGAATATAATTACGATTTTTTACCTTTTTCCATCCATTTACGTCCTTAATTGGAGGACCTTCACCGTTTAACTGTTGCACCAGTTTTCTTCACAATTCTTCATGGTGCCCTTTGTCCCCTTTGACAAAACCCTTGGCCAAATTTAAATTTTCCTCCATAAAATTTAAAAGGATAACCTCCTGCCTTTGATTTTTATGTTTTCCCCTATAAAAATCAATCAGTACTGAAAAATAACTATTATTTTACTTACATTATTAAAATTATTTTCTTGATCGCAGCTATTATACACATCAGCAGGTTACACAAAAGACAGTGAATTCAATTCACAACACAAAACTCAAGTGAATTCAATTCACAAAAAACAAAGGCTTTTCGGAATGTGGAACACCAATTTCCACATTCTAAAAACCAATTCACTGTTGTCCTTTCGAGTGAAATGCAGAACACCAAAATATTCATCTTCGAAAATTGAATTCACAATTCATAATTTCGTTCGAAATACAGAACACCTAATTCCACTTTTGGTGGTTGAATTCACTAAAAGTAGAATGCAGAACATGGGTGATTAAAGTAATGAAGAAGAATTCCCCGCAAAAACACTTTTTCAGGCACAAAGTTCGACATATTTGAGTGAAAAAAAATTATTTTTGTTTACGCTTCAAATGAATGACATATACTGAAATAACGTACAATGACAGTAGCTTTCCAACGCATGTTCCAATGGAATAATACAAGTTACGCCATCTCTTAGCAAACCGCCCGAATTAAGGTATAGACCCAATAATTCTGGCTAAATGGTCGCCATTTACAAAAAAACTGTGATAAAAATACTTCAAAAGAACAACTGTTGTTTCAGATGCACAAAAGGGGTTATACATCGAAGAAATGTAGAAGTATTCGTTTTCTCAAATGTGTTAAATGTGCGGAAAAGCATCTGTCGTCATTGTGCGAAAAGCCAAAAGAAGAGAAAAAATAAGTTTAAGGAGAAATAAAAAGTAAAGATAATTACGCAATGTGTGTGCAAAGCTCCGTTAACTGTGTATTTTTAAAGGCGGTCCGCGTTATTGCAGTTGGCGTGAATTAAAGGAATATGGTGGTGCGTGCAGTTATTGATGGCGGTAGCAACAGAGTTTTGTTAAAGAAAGTGTGGCACGTAAACTTAATATTTTGGATAAATGTGAAACCATACAAATGTATGTTATTCCGTTTGGTTGCAAACAAAGATTATCATCTTAATCCTTTAAAAGAGTGAAGTTGCACGTAAAAGGACAATGCCAGCGAAAAACTATTGAGGTGATCGTCGTGCCAGACATTTGCTTAGATGTGCTTAGTGCTCGAGAACCAGCGTGCGATATCTTCAGGGGCTTGGCATTGGCTGATAGGGTTGTTGTGAATTTAGATGAGGAAGAGGAAGTTGGTCTATTGATAGGTGCGGATTACTATTGGGCCGTCGTAACAGGCAAACAACATCAGTTAACAGATCGTTTGAGAGTGGTGGACACTATATTCGGGTGGACAATTCAAGTACTTCACCCAAAAGAAGTATATACGAACAACAACAGGGTGCAATCTCTGTTTGTATGCAACATTTGTAAGACAAATGGCGAAGAGATGTCTGCGATGTGGTCCTTGGACGCCATAGGAATCCGTGGGGAAGAGTCGGAGAGTTATCATTTCACTCAGGAAATGACAACCAAATACATCAGACGTAATGGCCATCGGTACGAAGCGAGTCTACTGTGGAAGGAACCAAACGCTGTTTCCAAGGATAATAAAGGTCTGGCGGTAAGTCGTTTTAACAGCTTATTTCGTCGTCTTTGCAGGGATCTGATCAAATTAAAGGAATACGATGGCGCTATCCGACAGATGGTGGCAGACGGAGTGGCAGAACTTGTTTCACCAGTTAACGTAAACAAAAGAATCATTTATTTGCCGCATCGTCCTGTATATAAAGATAACAGCACAACCACAAAGGTGCGAGTAGTATTCGATGCCTGAAGTCATTCGGAAGACGCTCTTAATGATCAGCTATGGACTGGAACGAATTTACTACAGGACGTATTGAGGAAGTTAACACAACACACTACAAAAATCACTACACAAAATATCATATAATATTACTTCATAACAAAGCCAATATGGGTCATCAAGCGGGCAGCGCACTCAAGCCAATACACTGCTTCAATATGGGTCATCAAGTGGGCAGCGCACTCAAGTCATTAATACTGCACCGATTCTGCTGACACACCAATATGGGTCATCAAGCGGGCAGCGCACTCAAGCCAATACACTGCTTCAATATGGGTCATCAAGTGGGCAACGCACTCAAGCCAATACTTCGATTCTATGTCATAAAGTGGGTCATAAAGTGAACAACGCATGAACCAATAAGTGGTCAACGTACTAGCCATAAAAACGGTCATCACCCCAACTACCGATCGAAGGGACAAAAGCGCAACCATGCACTTTTCTGTGTTGATGCAGCGGACGCAATAGGCTGAAGCATGAGTATAAATTGGGTAGCGATTGGCTTTGTAAGATTAGATCGTAAGTGAACTTAGTGAAATAAAGTTCAATTTTTTAAAAGTAAATTTTTAATTTGTTTAACTGGCGCCCGAGCAGGGACACATACAGTCGCGGGTTCGTTGAAAAGTTAGTTTTCGGTAAAGTGTTAACGCGAGAATCAATGTACAAAAAGGCCCTTAAGTAGTGCTAACGTCATTGACGCGAACATCCGATAAAAGTAAGTCCATAGTGACGGTGCAAAAGCCCGAAGCCCTCAAATAGTGCTAGCCACCACTAACGCGAACTCCCGACAAAAGTCCATAATAGGAAAACCGGAGGAAACTCTCAAGTTAGTGCCGTCCGAAAAAAAGTCTGTGTCCCAAGGAACCCGTAATCTAGGCTAAATTATCAGTGCAAAAAAACCATCTATTTAGTGTTCGAGAAACGAGGCCCCTCAGTAGCAACCAGTAAACAGGACACGAATCGTCGTCAGCCGCTCGACCAATGCTGCCGTTTTTACTGATCCTTCATTCGTAAGTCAGATTTGCATTATTCAAATAAGAATTTATATCAAAAAACCATTTGCCGAAACAATTATATAAAAATCTAACTGTAAAATAAATGAAAAATTATTACCTATCTCTCTTAAACATTTTTGAAAAAAATTATAAAATTATAAGAATTTCAAGTCTGTTCATTAATTTTAAATTATAAGTGAAACCCATTGTCAAAGATTGTAAAATAACTAAGATATAATATCTAAACTAACTAAAACATAAAAATTTCATACGTTTGCCCTCGAAAATTTATTGACTCTTAACAATCTATTTTTGTTCCAGTGCTCTTCTATAATCCCTCTTTACCATTATGCTTAACCCCAATATTATCCGTCCTTCAGTGCTTAATCCTTCTAATCCTGAAAACCCACAGGATGAAAACCTCGGTCAGAAGGAATAGAGATAATCCAATCTATCATAAGCCCCAAACAAGATCAATTCACGGGAATTTATCAAACAATTAATCAAGATCAGCAAGGAAACCTGACTGAGCTTGATAAAATTCCTGGTGTCGTCAGAAGTCTATGCGAATTCTCCGGACCACCGGGAGAATTTAGCTCTTGGCGCAAAAGCATAGACAGGATTCTCAAGATTTATGAGCATATAAAAGGGTCTCCCAAGTACTTCGGAATTTTAAATGTAATCCGAAATAAGATCGTTGGACATGCAGACCACATTCTTTAGTCTTATAATACTTCACTGAATTGGGACTGTATAACCCGATGTCTTACTCTGCATTACGCGGACAAGCGAGATCTGAGCACCCTAGAATATCAAATGACTTCACTAGTTCAAGGCAACTCTTCAATTCAAGAATTCTACCAACAGGTACCAATTTTAAATAAAATATCATGTATGGAAGTTAGTGGTGAAGCATTAAACCTGCTAATGCATACATACAGGGAAATAGCCCTAGACACGTTCGTGCGTGGATTAGAAGGTGATTTACCCAGACTTCTCGGTATTCGAGAACCCGTGGATTTACCTCAGGCTTTACATTTGTGTCTTAAGTTGGAAAACCAAAACTACAGGGCACAGTATGCAAATGCCACATATGTTAAGAAAACGCAAACACCTCTTATTCTTCCACCCAAACGTAACATTACTCAATTCCAAAGCAAGAAGCCGTTCTTCCAAGAATCATGGCACAATCCATCAAGGTGGACCCCCATGCGCCCAAAGAATTTTACCCCAAAACAATACAATTATACCCCAAGACCTATGATACCTCCACGACCCCAACGTCAGTTTACACCCAACCGTTATGCTCAACAAAGTTACAACCCAGACCTACAGCAACCACCTGTGCCTATGGAAACATCTACTATTCAAACTAATAATATTAATTACATCAACAGACCACAGCAAAAGAATTGGCCACCAGCACATAAGAGACCATTTGCTTCTCCACAGCAAATACCCCCTACTAAAATTCAGAAAAATGTTCACCTTAACACCACAGAATCTAACGAGTTTAGTCAACACGATCAAACCATTCCACCATTAGACGATGAATACAAACCGATACTCGAAGAACATCCTGAGTCCCTATCCCTACTACAACTATTTGACGATGATAATTCAGAAGAACCTCCAGAGTTTATTGACATACATTTTTTAGGCTAAAGTGCTCCTCTCTTCCATATTTCGAATGTAAGACGAAGAGCGGAGATATAATTAAAATTCTAATTGACACCGGATCAAACAAAAATTACATACATAATTAGAAATCCACTTCCCAATAAAAAACCTTTTCTTGCAAACTCCATGGGAGGAAATCTCAAAATCACCCATCACACATTTGGGGCATTTCACGTCAAGCGGACAAGGAAAAAAGTGGGGTTCTGAAATTTGTTCATATTAGGTCAAGTTGTACTTCTAGTAGATATGAATACGAACACAATCTTTTTTTATATGATGTGTATTTGTCAAGTTATGGGCTTCTAAAGAATCGTCTAAATCAAAATTCGTATATTTTCGAAGAATTTTTTCGTATTGAAAAAAATTACAATAAATTTTCAAATTACCCGATTTGCACCAAAAGTTTCCTGCTCTTTTTAAAAAAAGAAATCAATTTCGAAAAAAAAAAAATTTAATGTTCAAAACCGGAAGTAAACATTTCGAAACAACATTTTGGAAACTTCGACCAATTTTATTTTTATTTTTCTTATTTCAAAATATAGCTTAGAGTATACTATATATATAATACACCAGAAGTTTTGAAATGGGACCTGCATTAGATAAGGAGGTAGGTAAATTAATGTATGTACATGTAGCAGTAAGTATGATGTTAGGCGTTTGTGTATGTCGGCCGGTTGGTGAGAATAGAGTTAGTATTATTGTGGTTTGTATAGTATAGTAATAGTATTAGTAGAAATTAGCATATAGTACATATACTATTAGTATTTTAGTGTTAATATTATAAAGAAATAATGTTTGTTTGTTAGTTTCTAAGGTACCCCTATCTCCGGAACTTTTAAAAACGACTACTACTACTACTTAAAACTGCTGTGAAATTAAATGATAATGTAATGAAATAACGTAATAATAAATTCAGAACGATTTTACTTTATAATTTTTACAATTATACCTTGAGCATCTACGCAACCGGTTCTTTTTGCAAGAATACCTTCCGTTGTCGGAATGAAGGCATGCAATTTTTTAGTTCCTGAAATGGTTATTGCAGAATCAAACCGGGGTTATAAAAAAATTCTTTCAAGATTAATATCATCTTTGGAGCAGTAATAAATCGCTGTTTGTTTTAAAGATGATTTTGCCCATTTGTATAACTGCTTGATCTACTTGATCTACTTGCAGGTAATTGTAGACTTGCACGCGTCGCTAAACGTTTGAGGTTTCCCCCAAGACCATCACATGGCCCCTTTCCATGAGACGTTGCGTGAAAATGTAACTCTGCATTCGTATTAAAATCATGTTTATAATAAAATAAATTCACAAAATTGAATCTATTTTTAAAATGTTGAGAGGCACCGTCGGTTATATATATAATTTTAGACACAACTTTTCAAAAAGGTGTTTGTGTAGTATTTTTTGGTAAGCGTAAAAAGTGGCTGTATCATGTTTTAAGTCATCTGAAATAATAACAATACTGCCATGTTTTATTTCAATTCCGTCTCTATAATAAAACACCGAAGTCAGAAGTGTTGCTTGGTCGTTATTCCAATGAAAAGATTGGGCAGCATCTTGGACAACGAAACTATAATTTTCTGCAAAATCACATTGTACGAGTATTTCTCCTTCATTGATAGTCTCCTTAAGATTTTTAAAATAAAGCGCCTGTGTCTCTGCAATATAAGCATGAGGTTTCAGAGTATCCAAGGTATCACACAAGCTATCTACAAAATCATCAGAAGATAGTACTAGAGTAGATAATGTGAATCGGTCTGTGCCAAGCCACTTTCTAAACTGCACTTCTGTCACTTGATTGTTATCGAATATGATTTTCAAATTATCACGAATTGCACTTAAGTCAGGACAAGACTTACAACATTCAATTGGCGGTGTTTTTGCAGTCATTAAATGACACGTCTCTGTTGGATTGGGACACATCATCTTGCGAAGGCAATCCTCATAAGATGAAAGTTCCATAGCAGTTCCAGCTGTAAGATTAGCTATGTCTCCATTATTCAACATTAGCTTTACATTTTGGTGGTAAGTACAAACACATACCATATGTGTTCCAGGGTCGCCAGCGAGGATACATTGCTTGGGTCTTAGAGTAAAAAACTTTGTTAAACCTACTTGTACGTCTGGATATTCTTCCTTGAACTTCTGGAGAAGTTCATCAATATTGCACATCAGAAGTTGTTTTTGTATGTGAGTTCTTTTTTCGTCATCCTGTTTAACAGATATAAAATCTTTTTTACCGGGCATTATTCGGCTAATGTCTACTCGGAGATAAAATTTTTTAACCAAGTTTTCGGTCTCGGGTAGTAGTTTACGACGTTTGGGTTCGGAGATGACAAAATACCAAACTGATCTACAAGCTGTTTTTTTTCATATCTACTAGAAGTACAACTGGACCTAATATGAACAAATTTTAGAACCTCACTTTTTTTTCCTTGTCCGCTTGACGTGAAATGTCCCCTTTTTAAAACTTTTCGGTCTCAACCATATCAACATTAAATTCTTTTTAATGCCAGAACTTAAATCCTTCCACGCGATCCTTGGCAACGATAGCCTAAAAGATCTCTCTGCCGTAATTTATGCAAAAGAGAACCTTATGGTCATCAATAACTGTGTGAAAGTCAAGATAAAACAATTAACAGCTCAATCCGTTAACAATATCAACATCCGTACTAGTCATATGTCTGAGCGACAGAAAACCCATGTAAAACTTATCGTAAAGGAGTTCCCAAAGCTATTTGATGATCCTAATAATAGACTCACATGCACCACCTCTGTTCATGGAGAAATCAGAACAACAGATTCCCCGGTATACTCAAAGTTCTATCCGAACCCAATGGCACTCAAAGATGAAGTTGAAAACCAGGTAGCAAACCTACTGAAAGATGGCATAATTAGGCGATTCAGATCCCCTTACAATTCACCAGTGTGGATAGTGCCTAAAAAGGCCGATGCATCTGGCATAAAGAAATACAGACTCGTCATCGACTACCGCAAGTTAAATTCCATCACGATAGCCGACAGATATCCAATACCTGAAATGAACGACGTTTTATCACAACTGGGTAAAAACAACTGGTTTACAGTCATCGACCTAAAGAGTGGTTTCCACCAAATTCCTCTAGAGGAATCGGATATGGAAAAAACTGCTTTTTCCATCAAAAATGGCAAATATGAATTTACAAGACTGCCATTCGGACTGAAAAATGCACCTTCAATATTCCAGAGAGCCTTAGATGACATCTTGCGTGATCATATTGGCAAAATCTGTTTTGTATACATAGACGATATAATCATTTTTAGCCAAGGCGAGGAGACACATGCAAAGAACATCCAAACGATCTTTGAGACATTGCATAAAACGAACCTAAAGGTACAATTAGACAAATATGAGTTTTTCAAGCAGGAAATAGAATTCCTTGGATTTATCGTCTCCCCAAAAGGTATTAAGACCAATCCCGAAAAAGTTAAAGCAATAAAAAAATTTCCAGCCCCTCGAACCTTGAAAGGCTTGAGATCCTTTCTTGGTCTGTCAGGGTACTAACGTCATTTTATATGGGACTATGCCAAGTTGGGGAAACCCCTGTCATCCCTTCTAAGGGGAGAGAATGGACGAGCGTCCAAAAATACCTCCAGCAAAAAACCAATACATCTAAATACTGAAGCCCAAGAAGCATTTCAAAAGCTAAAGAATTCATTAGCCTCAGAAGACACAATTTTAATTTAACCTGATTTTAAAATTCCAATCGAACTCACAACAGACGCTTCCAACTACGCTCCTATCGCGTAGTCCTGTCACAACAGCAAAAACCTATCACCTTTATTTCCAGAACACTAAATAGAACCGAGGAAAACTACGCGGCAAATGAAAACGAGATGCTTGCCATAATATGGGCATTGAACTCACTCAGAAATTATTTATACGGTACAGCCAAAGTCATCATATATACAGATCATCAACCTCTGACTCATGCGCTAAGTACTAAAAATAATAATAAAAAACTAAAAAGGTGGAAAGCATTGTTAGAAGATTATAACTACCAGCTTAAGTATAAACCCGGAAGGAACAACGTAGTAGCTGATGCACTTTCTAGACCCCCTCAAAAAACTCAGATTAATTCCCTTACCCCGACAATCCACAGCGACGAAAACTCATCACATGATTTAATTTACAGTATCGATATACCCATAAATTGTTTCAAAAATCAGATTTTCCTTTTAGAAGGTTCTCCTCATAGCGAAACCTTCGAAATCGTATTTCCGACTTACCATAGACACACTATTACTTCGTCTTTTTATAACGACTCAATTCTAATAAATATTTTGAAAAAACGTCTTAATCCGACAGTAATTAATTGTATCAAAACCGCTGAACACATAATGGGAGTGATACAAAACGTGTACAAAACGCACCTCAGTTCTTACAAAATTCGGTTTACCCAAAAACAAGGAATGATAAAGAAAATAAAATACAAATTTTGGAAAGGTATTATTTTCCTGGAATGGCTAAAAAAATCCGGAAAATAACCAAACTTTGTTCAGTCTGCAAACAAAGCAAATATGACCGACATCCCAATAAAATCCAAATACAGTCCACACCAATTTCAAAATATCCTGGTTAAATCATACACGTAGATATTTTCTCAACAGAAAGAAAATTGGTCCTCACCGCAATCGATAAATTCTCCAAATATGCTGTTACTAAAGTGGTTAACTCAAATGCCGTTGAAGATATAAGACCATTGCTACGTGAAATAATCTTTAGCTATGGCGTACCAAGAATTGTTGTGTTTGACAACGAAAAATCACTCAATTCAGCTTCTATCAATTTTATGTTAAAAAACGAACTAGGTATTCAAGTATTCACGACTCCCCCATATACGAGTACATCGAATGGTCAAGTGGAACGGTTTCACTTCACACTTGCAGAAATCATGAGATGTTTAAAAGCAGAAAAAAATTATAATTCCTTTACGGAACTTCTAAACACCGCAGTTAATGCTTATAATTTCTCCATACACTCCGTCACAAATAAAAAACCCGTTGATATTGTATATTTTTCAGTCGAGACATAGGAACAGATCCCGAAGAAATCATAAGAGCACGCCAAGAAATTGCAAATAAACTTAAATTAAAACAAGTAACTGATTTAGCATATCACAATAAGAATAGATCATCCATTAAGTATTATTCCCCTGGAGATATCATCCATGTTAGGATTAATAAAAGACTGGGATCAAAATTATCCCCAAGGTATAAAAAGGAGAAAGTCAAACAAGACAGATCAATAACTGTAATAACTGAATCTGGAAAAATTGTACACAAAAAAAATATTCGAAATTAAAATACCATTATCCTTATTTCTTTTCTTTTCCTATCATATCCCACAGATTTCTACTAAGGACTAGTCATGGAGAAGTAAATATTCTTGACTATTCCAACTCTCCCATCATCGTCTTGAACAATGGGTTAGCAAAAATTACTGAAGGTAACATCATGGTAATACACGTAATAGAAATAGCTCCCTACGAGAATTTTTTATCCGAAGCCACATCCGTAATACAAAATCGAATCCCTCCAACCAATCCCTTTTATCCTCTCTTAAAACATGAATTAGAGCAAATTGGTAATTTGATACAAAATTTAAAAATAAATAAAATTAAGAGGTCAATAGATTTTATCGGCACGGCATGGAAATGGATTGCGGGTAACCCCGAACACGATGATTTTAACTTAGTTAGAGATAAAATAAATAACTTAATCGAAAATAATGATAAGCAAATTATAATTAACAGAAATCATGAAGAGAGAATTAATAAATTAACTAAAAGGGCAAATGAAGTTTTAAACAATATAAGAAGAGAAAGCATAATTGAATATCAAGTGAATGTAGTATTATTATACAAATTAAAAATTTATAAAGAAGAAATAGCAAATATTATATATGCAATCGAGATAGCTAAAACGAACATTGTAAGTTCAAACATTTTGTCTAAAAAAGAATTAAAGGTAATTATTGAGAAAATAAATAAAGAAAATATACCATATGAAAATATTGAAAATGCATTAAAATTTGCAAAAGTAAAAATAGCTACAGACTATAATAGTCTTCTCTATATAATTGATATTCCCAAGAGGTAAAATAATGTATACGAAAAAATTATAATAATACCAAGGGAAAGAAACAATAATACCGTTTATAAAATTCATTTTATAATTTAGAATTTAGAATTTAGAAATATTTTACGCAAGAATAAGAATTTTTTTGGAATTATAAAAGATTGTGAAATTATTGAAAATGTATCCCTATGTGAAGAAGCCAATGTAATAGATTTAAGCCATGACAAATGTATAACTAATTTGTTAGAAAATAAGAATGCATCATGCAGCGTAACAAACAGCCATCATCTCCCGGAAGTAGAAGAAATAACACCAGGTTTGCTCATCCTCAATAAATTCAACGGCAGTGTGGAATTCAACAATGGACCCAAAATGCTAAGAGGAACCTTTGTTATAAAGCTCACTAATGAGAGTATGACCATCAACAATCAACGATTCTCTGCAGGAGATACACTGCGCCTACAGCCCTCACCACCAACATTACACCCATCAACAGAAGACCTAGAGATGGAAGAAGTTTTTTCCCTAAAACTTATGAAGGAACTGCACACTAAGAATATGCAACACATTAGCAAGATCCAGGAAGAAAAAGATAAACACCAACTTATAACATATTCTACCTTCGCAGTAGTGTTCCTTATAATTTTTGTAATTGGACGTCAAGCACTAATTAGAAGCAGACCCATCAAAATAGAAACACCACCACTATCCGTAACTCCAGTACAAGCCAGAACCAATGACCCAGTATCTTCAACATCCCAATAGCATAAAAGCGCGCGGACGCTTCGTCTTAAGGAGGGAGGAGTTAACACAACACACTACACAAAATATCATATAATATTACTTCATAACAAAGCCAATATCAAGCGGGCAGCGCACTCAAGCCAATACACTGCTTCAATATGGGTCATCAAGTGGGCAGCGCACTCAAGTCATTAATACTGCACCGATTCTGCTGACACACCAATATGGGTCATCAAGCGGGCAGCGCACTCAAGCCAATACACTGCTTCAATATACGCACTCAAGCCAATACTTCGATCCTGCTGACGCGCTTTATGGGTCATAAAGTGAACAACGCATGAACCAATAAGTGGTCAACGCACTAGCCATACAAACGGTCATCACCCCAACTACCGATCGAAGAGACAAAAGCGCAACCATGCACTTTTCTGTGTTGATGCAGCGGACGTAATAGGCTGAAGCATGAGTATAAATTGGGTAGCGATTGGCTTTGTAAGATTAGATCGTAAGTGAACTTAGTGAAATAAAGTTCAATTTTTCAAAAGTAAATTTTTAATTTGTTTTACTAGCATAATATTGAATTTTCGGCTAGGGAAAGTGGGACTAGTGGCAGATGTCGAGAAGGCGTTTCTCCGGATTTTGATGAAGGAAGAAGATCGAGATGCCCATCGCTTTATTTGGTACAAATCTATTGACGATTTTGCAACTGAGTTACCAGGAGTACCGAATGACCAGAGTCACCTTCGGCATATGTAGCAGACCCTTTTTCCTCACGGCCACGATACGTCATCACCTAAAAGAGGAAAAAATACGTTTTCCTACGACATATCAAGGGCTGGAAAATTGCTTCTATGTTGATGATTTAGTGTTTAGTGCGAATTCCGATACCGAAGGGCAGAAAATTGTTCGAGAAAGTTCTGAAATAATGGGCACAGCATCAATGAAGCTTAGGAAATGGAACTCAAACAGTGCTAAGGTGCGTAATTCGATCTCATCGCAAGATTGTCCCGCACATCAAAAGGTTTTAGGTCTTACTTGACTGGTATATAGTGACGAATTAAGCGTCTCTATGCAATCGGTTCAAAAGTTCTTGAATTTCAATTCATCCAGAGGGAAAAAACGTAACGCACTTTCGATTTTAGCTCGCATTTACGATCCCTTGGGAATTGTCAATCCCACTATCATTAAATTAAAAATGTTGTTTCAATCAACCTGGAAACGAAAGCTCGCATGGGATGAAGAATTGCCGTCGGATTTATTAACGGAGTGGAATGAGTGCATAAAAAACATCTTGCAATTAACGAACATGATACCGAGGGAAGCTTCAGCCTGTTCAACTAGTGAAGTCGAATTCCATATTTTTGCCGATGCCAGCTTCAAGGATGGGGTGGTTGCCTACATCAAGGTGGTGAATACCAGTACCATTTTACTTCTGTGTTCGAAAAGCAGGGTCTCGCCTTTAAAAATCTGACGAGCTCACACTGCCGAAACTGGAGCTGATAGCAGCCTTGATCGCTGCTAGACTGTGTACGTATCTTCGAAAATCCATGAACGTCCCCGTCAAAACAAAATGCTACCAAACAATAATTGTCCTAAAAACCATTCTGATTTCAGACCAATCAGTATGCTCTGTTTTCTGGCGAAAGCATTTGAAAAAATACGCTACACAAATACAGCAACATCTTGACTGTGTTTTCGACCGAAACACAGTTGCGAATCTGCGGCCATGAAGATAACGAGCGTCATTGGAATATCATTGGATGCCGATAACAAGGGAGTTTTAGTATTGCTTGATTTTTCCAAAGCTTTTGACTATATTGAACACTCAATACTTTTTATGAAGTTAAAACAAGATTTCAGTTTCTCCTCCTCTTCAATAAGGTTACTCCAAGCTTACCTATATGACCGTACTCAAACTATAATTACCGAACTCGGTATGTCAACTCCTTTTCCAACTAATATAGGGATCCTCCAGGGCTCTGTTTTAGGACCACTTCTATTCACGTTATATAATAATGATCTCCTACAAGTGATACGGAACTGTAAATTTCATATGTATGCGGACGATGACTTAATGTATATCTCACGCCCAATCGGATTAAGTGAAGATTGTATAAGGAGAATTAATGAGGATCTTTGCAGCATTGCATTCTGGTCATCGCAGAACAAACTAAAACTAAATCCCTCTAAGTCCACGATTCTTATCTGCTCAAGAATGTCTCTTGACCTACATACTTTTCCACCAATAATTCTAGATAGTGAAATACTACCTATTGCAAATAATGTGAATTATCTCGGGTACCAAATTAATTCGTCACTAACATGTTGTAATGCTATAACTGACACCATTAAAAAAAATTATACCAGCTTGCGATACTTACGGCACTCCGCTTATGTGTTAAATTTATCGATAAAACTGCGTTTCTCTAAAAGTATAAACGTTCCGTTATTTACCTATAATTTCTCTGTCTACCCTCACCTTGACTGTGAATGTAAAAGAAGATTAAATGTTGCTTTTAATGACTGTGTTGGTTTTATCTACAATGTTCCTAGGTACTGTGGTGTGTCTCATCTTAATGCTGGAGTCTAAGGTATGAAACTGGATGTGTTTCTAGACATTCGTAATGTTTTGAAATTATATATAAATCGTCGCATGTGCCCAGAGTACTTTCACGACATCCTAACATTTGCACGTTCGGCTCGCGGTCTAAGATTGATTTTACGGCGATTTACATATTGCATTGGAGAACAGTCTTTCCTCGTATCTGGAATTCGCCTTTGGAACGGCCTCCCGCACGAATTGCAGACAATACAAACATTCGCCGAATTCCGAAGGAAACTTTTTATATATCTTTCTGAAAACAATACCATAAATTAGAAATTATAGTTATACACTCATACCTCGCTTTGCGCGAGGGTTAGGGGAATGAAAAGTTTCGTGCAAAGCGAAACCGTGCAAAACGAAGTAAAAACGTCATGCAAAATGAGGGGTTGCGTTCCTGAAAATAGGAAATTTAAAAAAACTGAAAGAAATGTAAAACATTGTTAGTATTTAATAATAATAAAAACACGTTTATTTCTACAAAAAACAAAAAAAAAAGAAGACAGAAAACTCAAAAAACTCCTGTATGGTTCCAAAGATGCCATTATGCTGCTGTTAAACTTGTTCGACCGTCCTTCGTCAGGATCAATTCTGAAAATCTCTCCCACCAATTTGTCACCCATAGCGAGAATCCTGGCCAGGTTGGTTGCAGTCATCTTATATTGGTCTTGGGGTGTAGTTGCAGTTTCTTCAGAAGGTTCAAGTTCTTGAAATATATCAATCATATCTTCTGCAGCAATCTCTGGCTCATCAACGTCTAGAATTTCATTAATTCTTCTCGATTGAGGTCTGTGAAGCCTTCTCCATCAATTTGCCTACCAACTTCGATTAGTCTTTCCACATCAATTTCTATGTCATCTGTAGAGTCTTGGGTGATTTAGAAGCCTTTTCCAAACAGCTTGTGGAGTTGATTGTTTTAATTCTCCACATGCTAGCTTTATATTGCCGACTGCATCTAAAACTGTAAAATTTTTCCAAAAGCTTCTAATGGTGTCAATGCCATAGTCTTCATCACATGTTTTGGTTAGCTCCGAAAATGTGTGCTTTAGGTAATTTACCTTGAAGGTGGAAATTACCCCTTGGTCCATCGGTTGAATTGAAGCTGTAGTATTTGGAGGTGAGAAAACAATTTTGAAGTTTGGGTGCAAGTCTATTAGATATGCTGGATGTCCAAAAGAAGTAACGATTTGAAGGAAATGTTCGACTTTTTGCAATATTCTTCGACTTCAATGGCAAAATGTTCCGTCAACCATTCCTTGAATATGGGAGCGGTAATCCATGCTGTTTTGCTCGATCTCAAGTGAACAGGCAAATGCGGCTTAGAAACGCCCTTGAAAGCCCTCGGATTTTCCGATGTATGAATAACCAAAGACTTACATCTGAAATCACCTTCAGAATTTGCGCATAACAGAATAGTGATTCGTTCTTTTGTTACTTTAAATCCTGGAGCAGACTTCTCTCCCGCAATAAATTTTCTATTCGGCATGCGCTTCCAATAGAGACCTGTCTTATCAGCATTAAATATTAACTGATGAGAATATCCTCCAGCTTCGATTTGCGCTTTAAGAATCCCCGGAAAACGAGTTGCAGCTTCTTCATCGGCACTTGCTGCTTCTCCTTTAAGTTTCAGGTTGTGAAGAGTTCGTCTTCTTTTAAACTTGTCAAACCAGCCTCTACTTGGCGAAAACTGTTCAATTGCAATGGCTTTTCCCGAATAACAACTGTGCTCAAAGGCATTCGGTTGGATGTCCGCCGTTGTATCCATGCAGCTAAGATACTTTCCACTTTTTCAACCAAAGCTGAACGAACTCTTGAAGTTGATTTTGTCGACAATTCACTTGATTGCTTAACAGACAGTTTTATTCGTGCTTTATTTAAGCCTATTCTTCGGATGCTCGACTCATTTATGCCATACAATTTTCCTAAAGCAGACGGCTTCTCCCCGTTTTCCAGTTGCCTGATTATCTCTATTTTTTTAGTCAAACTCAGATTTTTTTTCGGTTTGAATTTAGATTTCTCCTAAAAACAATGAAAGATGTATGAATATTCACTATTAATTTGTTATCTTTTATCATAATTCCAATTGTGCAACTCCTATAAAGAAAAACAAAACGATTTTCGCTGCACTATTACCGGATTCAATCATTCACAAAACACAACGGAGTAAATTACATGGATATGTATACATACATATTTCAACAGAAAAACCATGGCGTGCCATGATTCTTTGAAGAAAAAACGGTATTTCGCGCAAAGCGAAGTCGCGCAAATCGAATCTGGGTGAAACTGCGCAAAGCGAGGTATGAGTGTATTTACAATCCCCATAACTTTTTTTTTTCTTTTTTTTCTTTCAAATTTATGCTATTTTAGATATTAATTTTTTTTTTTGATTATTAATCCTTTAAGTTCCTATTTTATTTTATTTTGTAATTTAATTTATTTTATTTAAAATATCTGTGACATCTTTTCTTTTTGCTGGCAAAAGACCACGGCGTCTTGTAGCATTTTGTTAAATCCAAAGAGATGCAAATAAAATTAAATGAAATGAAATGAAAAAAAATGTAATAAATTACTGAAATGTATTTGACAGCTCTCTTCATTAAAAGAATGATACAACTGCCACGGTGTTATTCGCCTGTAAATGGCAACGATGACATCACAAGACTGGAGTTATGGACTGGATATTTTCAAACAAACTTTTTCTGTTGAATCAGATTCGATGCCAGATATTTTCAAGTTGATCACACAATATAACAGTGTGTGCAGAAGGGAGTAAATAGAACAAATCTCGGTATTTGACGGGTTGGCATAAACAATTTTAAGGTAAATGCTTTCAAACAAGCCTGGTTTTACAGTGGAGATTGTCTTTGTTTTTATAAAGCCTTAACTGCTGAGAGCAAAGAACAATTTTTATATTTACCACATCACGATTACCATATTGGATTTTGTACGACTTAAACATAAACTTCATTACTATAACTGGGACGGTCTCTATGCCTAAGAAAATTGTACCAAAGCCTATGATATTTTTTTTAAAGAGCCTTAAAACCTGCAAAACACATTTCCATATTTTGTAGTAAAAAAAAAAAAAAAAACTCGGAAATTAGACTGAAAACTTGGATAGCTCAGTCATTGCTTAATACAATTAGATTAAAACAAAAATTGCAAAGAAAATACTGTTAACGCTAAAATAAATATAATTTAAAAAAAATATTTCAGGATATTATCTCAACATGATACCTTATTACGATTTTATTACGAGGAGTTTCTATTTTTAATTCTCTAGTTTTCAATTATTCAAAACGAGAAAATCATTTAAAAAATTAAGATCTTGCTTAAAGGATAAAATATTAAACAATATATTTAAAAAGTATTAATTTATTTCTTAGCACGTGTGCTCGGCTGTGTCCTCCTCCTCGCAACACGCAGAACAGGTGGGCGTCTCACTAATGCCAATCACGCATAGATGTTTAGCAAAAGTGTAATGGCCCGTAATGACGCCCACAAGTGTTTTGCAATCAATTCTCCTTATGGATAAGAAGAATGTTGCGGATTTGTGGCAGACATCAGGGCGTACGCACTTAGTAATTCTGCATATTTCGCCCGTCCACAATTGTGCGCATTGAGGACCTAATCGTTGATTAAGGATTTGATCATGAAATTAGATAGACCTAAAGCGGGTTCACGTCCTAAGAAACTTCTCTCTCAGTCTCTTCTAGCGAGTTCATCAGAGATCTCATTTCCTGGGATTGGTTATATTTGCAATATATTGGAAGCTTACCCTCTGTTGGTTTCCTCTTATCTTCGTGTGACTTGATACCAACATGATTTTTAGGTTATAGGGATGGATGATAAGAAAGTTACGTATTTCCGCGATTGGTGTCCAGTTGTTTTCGAGACTATTTTTGGCACAGATAGGCTGTCTTAGCAGATTTGCTGTCGTCGCAACCGTGGCTTTGTGAGCCGTGTCTTGGTGAAACAACATTCCAGTTCGCAGTTTGCCTCCTCTTTTTTCTTTAATGATATCCCGCAATCTTCTTATTTAGTCTGCGTGGTATGATCCCAAACGACGTCTAATTGACCATGTGAAAAGCATGTATTTTACAGATTAATGCCGAAAATACTCAACGACTGTCCTTGCAATTTGTGTATCGACATTGCAAATGCAAGCTGCACTGGAAATTGCAAATTACCGTTTGAAAGCAAATGGCTTCTCGGCTGGAATCATCAGAATGCATGGGATTAAAATATCTTCTCCTTTGTATTGCCCCTTAAGAATTGTAGCTTCGATGATGTTGTTCATTAGTTTCTTCACCGTAAGCCGAGTATCATTACAAAGATGTGGCTGGTTGATTTTCGTAACATAATGATTGCCGATTCAATATTCAATTTCAGATTATGAGGCGGTAGTCCGGGCAATTCCAGTGAGCTTAAAATCTTCTTGGCTGGTAACGGAATCAATTGATTTATATGTGATTAGTTGCCAAAAATTTAGTTTTAAATATAGAAATTCATTTCGTTGATATCAATGTTTTTTGCAGCCAGCACATTCGTTCAAACAAACAAGATTTTTGTAATTTTGAGGAATGTTTGGGAACACATTCTCAATGAGTTCAGTTTTTGAATTGGTGGAGTGACAAAAATCGACGGGGAATTGTAATGCATCTACACGAGGATTTAACAGGGATTTTGCCACTGCCAATGTCTAGCAATTGTTTAAAAAAAAAAAAACTTCTCCAGATTAGTCGTTCTGCAACTCAAATATATAGTAAATTTGATTGTTTTGGCATATTTCCATAAAACAGACGACTTTAAACTTTATATAAAGTTCATCGGCTGGCGTTGAATGTAGAATCACAGGTAATGTTTAACGGAAATCATCTGCTAATAGAATCATCGCACCACTAAACCGGTTTTAATTGTTTCGTAAATCTTGCATCGTGCGATTTTATGCTTCCAAAGATTTTGAGCCACTGTATGAGTACATTCATCAAAAACAATAAATTTGCATTGATGTAACACTTTGGCCATCGCAGAGTTCTTCGAAATGTTGCAAGTTGAAGTCTCATTTATTTGCACGTTCAATGGCAAATTGAGTGTCGAAGGAGTGGTTTTACCGGCTTCCAAGAGTGTAGGCGCAATTCCTGAAGAAGCACTTGTACTATTCCATTTTGCGACTGAATCGTTTCCAAGATCAATGATTTCAGAAATGTTTTTTTTTCAGTTCCTCCAGAAACATCAAAGAAGACATTTCTCCAGTTCCATCGTTCACCACTTTTATGAGTGTATCGTAAGTATATCTTTGTTGCTGATTTAACAAAGGAACATATCTTTGAACTGTTTCTCTCAATGCCTCCAAATTGTATTCTGTTTCGTGCTTCAACTCTTCATCGAATGCGTTATGCATTTGGCGATTAGGTGCTGTCATTCCTAATTTAGTTAATACATTGTTGGTAAACATTAAGCACATGTCCTAAATTAAAATCAATGCTTTATTGTGCGCGCGCGATGTAAGTTTTAGCCGCACTCGGGTAACTTTTTTAATGCGTCTGTAGGTAAAAACCTTCATTGAACTCTTGAGAACATTTATTATACAAAAATTAGTCAAATCGGTCCAGCCGTTTTCAAGTTATGGTGTGACCAAGGAATTAAGCCCCTTCGCTCTTCGGGCGCCTTGTCGCGGCGGAGGACCAATTAGTTTTAGACCAATAAGTCTAACATCCTTCTTGCTGAAAAGCATGGAAAGATTAGTGGAGTTGCACGTGCGCAAAGTTGCCCTTCGAATGCATCCTCTCTCGGACATGCAACATGCTTATCAGCGCGGCAAATCCTGCGAGACTGCGCTTCAAAACCTAGTTGGGAGAATTGAATACGCTCTCGAAAGGAAAGAGTACGTACTAGGCATTTTCGTCGACATTGAGGGAGTTTTGATAACGCTACTTTCTACAGCATGTGTAACGCTGCTAGACGGCATGGCGTAGATGAAGCACTGGTTTTATGGATCAAAGCAATGCTTGTGCACAGGACATTGATCGCTGATGCAGGCCTCGAACAATGTGTAAAGTCTGGAGTAAACAGGGGCTTCCCGCAAGGTGGCGTCTTGTCTCCGTTATTATGGTGCATGGTGGTCGATTCTCTGCTCGATGCGCCCAATGGCACTGGAATCTATGCCCAGGCCTATGCTGATGATGTTGCTGTTCTCTCTTTCGGCTCATGTTTAAAGACTGCCTGTCTCAACAGTCGTTCTGGGCGGCGCTATTCCCATCCCGATATCCAAGAAAACTAAGTACCTGGGAGTCATCTTAGATAGCAAGCTTCTTTGGTCAAAGCATGTTGAGTCCAAAGCCACCAAAGCGCTGTCAGCTTTTTGGCAATGCAAAGGTGCCTTTGGCAAAACATGGGGCTTATCGCCGAAAAAGGTATTTTGGATTTACACGGCATTGATAAGACCGATAATCTCATATGAATCGGCGGTTTGATGGAACAGGCTAACATGCAAACATGTTGTGGCCTCTTTCACCAAACTCCAAAAAGCGGTCTGTCTCAATTGTACGGGGGCTTTCCCCAACTATGCTCTCTATGCTGCTATGATGAATCTTCCACCCCTTGACATATATGGTATATCGAAGGGAGCGCACTGAAAGCCATGTCTCGCCTAAAGAGAAATGGTCTTTGGTGCAACTCGCATTGGAGTGAAAGTGTTTTTGCGCGAGAATTATCCTACGGCCCCTGTCTCATGGATATGCCTTCCTGCAATGACACCTGCCATCCTACTGCGCTGTAATTTCACAGTCACATTTCCGTTTCGTTAGAACTGGCTTTGGCCAGACACTGTACCTGGAATCGACTGTCTTCGCATTTTCACAAATGGAGTTTTCTTTGAGCGCAAAAACATTCGACTGCACTTCTCGTTAAGAAAATATGCCTCTGTCTTCCAAGCGGAGATTTACGCAATCCTAATGGCCATGCACTATGTTGTGAAACACAGGTGGAGGGGAAAAAGCATATGTGTCTGCAGTGACAGCCAAGCTGCACTCAAAGCTGTGTCCAACCCTCTATCCAACTCCAAATTAGTGCATGAACTCAAGACCGTTTTGAACAAAGTTGGAAGACTAAATTCACTAAGACTTGTATGTGTCCCAGGAAACGAGATCTCCTATGAACTCGCTAGAAGAGGCTCAGTGGAGAGTTTCTCAGGACCTGAACCCGCCTTAGGTCTACCTGCTTCCACGGTCAAATCTGACATCAATGACCAGTCTTTAACGTACACAGTCGCAGATGGAGGGAATATCCAGGATGCAGGATGACTAAGCACGTACGCCCTGATGTCTGCAAAAAGTCCGCAACATTTTCTTATCCTTAAGGCGAAATGATTGCAGAAGGCTAACGGGCGTCATTACGGGCCATTACACTTTTGCCAAGCATCTCTACGTGCTTGGCATCAGTGAGACGCCTACCTGTGCTGCATGTTGCGAGGAGGATGACACAGCAGAACACTTTCTCTGCGACTGTCCCGCCTTCGCTCGCGCACGGTGGCGCTCCCTTGGGGACGACGTGGTGGGTGCCGAATCTCTTAGCTCTACATTACTGAAGTCCCTCCTCACTTTTCTCCGGACAACGGCGAAAATACAATAAAGACAAGGTGTCTGTCTGGTAGTACAATGGACCAGTATTTGTGTCTGAGTGCTCCAACAGATAGTAGAAGCCTCCAACAATAAAAAAAAAAAAAAAAAAAGAATTATTGATCCATTTTTATATACATACATATATGTAGGAATGCTGATTTGATATATAAAAGATTAGGTTAATTTCATTAAATGCAACAAATTACTAATAACGAAGATCGTTTGGAATTCCATTTTACAATGGGAAGGAAGTCAAGATTCTTACGAAAAATAGCCAAGTGATTAAAATGGATTTTATGCATTCGGAAATATTGGGTCCAAGTTTCCATTCTTTGTTTTTTTTCTTGGATCTAAATGATATCAATACCAATACGATCAAATGCTCTTTCAAAATTACCCCCAGAAGTGAAACGTGGTTGCGAACAGAAAGAGCTATTGCTACGATAAAGTCGATGTGTAGAAGGGCATCGATGAAACCTCGTTTGGATTTTAAAGGGTTTTGCTTTTTACTTTTCATTAGCCATAAGATTGGCTTAGCTATTATTTTATTTAGAATCTTAGAAATATAATAAAGGAGCAATATTGAGCGGTAGCTGTCGACTTTGTCAATAACCTTGTCAGGTTTGAAAATTAGAATAACAGCAACTGTTTCCCAGCTTTGTGGTATTATACCTTTATTAAAGATGGTGTTGAATAGAGTAATTAATCTTTTTAGCTGCTGTGAGCATGTTTTTGAGCATGGAGTAGGATATTTTATTGCGCTAGGGTTTTGCGTTTTACTTTGACCAGTCACTGCAAACTCGAGAATAGTCAACTGTCTCTTGTAGAAGTTCTTGGACGAATCTGAAACGAGTACTAAATGCATTCGAAAAGTTTCAGTTAGAGTTGAAAGGTCACGTTTGCACGACAAAATTTCCAATTTTTGGCGGAGTTGTTGGAATACCTCCTGGGGAAACGATATATTTTATTTTATTAATACTTGCAGCCAACACAAGAAATAAGATAAGACAGCCCCAATTCATGGTTTGTGGACAACGTTTAATGTAAATTTATCTCAAACAGTTTTCAATAAAGGCGGGTAGATATTGAAATGGAATAAAACAAGCTGTGTGTGAAATAATAACAACATTCTATTTTTTATTTGAAAGGTTTATATATGCCATAATGTATGGAATATGACATCATTCGAATGCCCGTCTCGGCTTCGTATGGTGGCACGGATCCGAGTGGTCCAAGTTGCAATGAGTCTTTCCAATAGAGCTAAATTTGAGAGATGTTAAAAATGTTGAAAAAATTTTCGCCTTAAGGGCATCGGTCGATTATAATTTATTCGTATAGAGTTGCAATTTCAAGGAACCCCACAAGAAAAAGTATTGCGGGTCAAATCGCATGACATTGTTGGTCAATTCACATCACATCTGCGAGAGATAACCTTACCCTCAAATCGGTCATGCAGAATGTTAATCCTGGCGTCCGCTATGTGGCACGTAGTGGTTCAATTCGCGCCATAAGAAATTGGTTATCATTATTCTGTAGCACTCGCCATTGACGGTAACTGCCTCACGAGCATCGTTATTGAGGATGTATTGCCACCTGGTGAACCTCGTCTGGGTTGGTGTCGTCTCATATATTGCAATTTTGCTTTTAACACAGCCATTCATCCAAAATACGCCTCTTGCGATGATTTTACATCGGGGACCTCTTCCGAACGCTCCGAAGCTCAGTCAGCGAATAAATGGTGTTGCCTAGGTCATGAACTTTGAGCTCCTAAGTCAATTGGATTTTGTATGAGTGTAAGACCAAGTTCCGACCCAAAAATAAATCACAAGCGCAAAATTAGACAGTTTTTGGTTTTCAAGTCACGATGTGTCCTTACGTGCCTAAAATAAATCGTTAATTCTAATATGGATAATGCATTCGGACATGGCTAGGGGTGATGATGCCATTTGATCTTATATTATAAATTATTATAATAAATATACAACGCATTGACACTATGGACCAAATGTTCAGAGGATATACGAGGGTGGTCCGATAAGTACTTAGCCCCACGCCAGATGGCGCCAGTATCCTATCGTGTAGTGCATTCGAGTAGACGGCTACTGTCGAACTTTCAGCCGGATCGGACTCGTATTTTTGTTTTGACCGCGTGTGGAAGCGAGAGTGTCCGCGGATTTTAGAAAAATGGAAAAAGAGCAATATCGGTCGGAGATTCGATTCTTGTTTTTGGAAGGGAAATCGCGCAGCGAAATCAAAGAGCGTTTTGGATGCTGCGTACGGTGACTCTTCTCCGATTGAAGGTGCGCGAGATAGCTGAGACAGTAGGCATTTCAAAAGATCGCGTTGGTCATATCCTGCATGAAATTTTGGGCATGAGAAAGCTATCGGCGCGATGGATGCCGCGTTTGCTCACTCCGGACAACAAGCGCAACCGTGAGACCACTTCAGAGCAGTGTTTGACGGTGTTTAAGCGCAATCCGAAGGAGCTTCTGCGTCGTTTCGTGACAGTCGACGAAACATGGATCCATTGGTACACACCAGAGACCAAGGAACAGTCGAAACAGTGGACTTCACCCGGCGAACGTGCTCCGAAAAGGCGAAGACTGACCCTTCTTCTTTTCCTTTTTCCGGTGTTGTTATGGTCAGAAGTGTAGGACCATAACCTTCCCACTTAACTGCATTCCTACTGGTCCGCTTGTGGGGTCCGCCGGTTTGACCTCAGAAAGTAGCGACAGGCTTCCCGGTTTGAGATTACTTCATCGCTGAGGCCAATAAAATGCTGGTGTTTTTGCATTTGTTTGCACCAATGGTTTTTCGGCTTGCCTTTTTTTTTTTTTTTTTTGACACGGGCATGCTCCAGATTTTTTTGTTTGATCTTACTCTTACAACACCGGTAATCTGCAGTCGTGTCAACCCACTGATTTGCATTTACACTTGTGGGGCAGTTTAATGGTGGTATATGTGTCCCTAGGCTCACTTTGGTGTTTTCTAAATTGCCTAGATGTGATTTTTGTTTACCTTTGTTTTAGTCGCCTTTTACGACAAGCGAGAGGTATCGCTGCAGGGATATTCTTAACTCGTTCCTACACGGAATAAAAGGCGAAGACTGACCCATAGGCCGGAAAAGTGATGGCCACCGTTTTCTGGGATTCACAAGGTGTGATCCACATCGACTACCTGGAGAAGGGCAAAACGGTCACAGAACTGTACTATACCAAATTATTGGGCCGATTCGACGCTGAATTGAAGAAAAAACGGCCCCACTTACCGAAGAAAAAAGTGCTTTTCCACCATGATAACGCACCGGCTGGCTTAAGTTTAAACTAATTAAAAAAATTAAAAATATTAAATTCGTTATTTGAAAATTGAAAACTTAATGTCGACTTACAGAAGAATTGAAAACGAAACAAAGAATCGGGAAGAGACGCCACAATCTGGAAATTCTTCGAAACTTCTTCGTCTGACGGTTATGAATATTTAGTAACTACTTAAAATTGTACTTAAGCAGGTTCGCACACGTTCTCCAGAATGAACGCGTTCATTTATGCAACAAAGAAGAGAGACAATTCTACTGATTTTCGATGTTTATGTAAACACCCCAATCCTTACAGAAGAAGAACCATCTTTCTTTTTGGTGAATACTACTTTACTTACGGTGGATGAAGTTGAAGTTTGCCCTTTACCTTTTTTTTTAGCCATTATTGTACTTGATCTTTGCCAATTTTTTTATTACTGAAGGAAAACGATTATGATTCATTTTTTAAAGTAATGAATATTACAATTGGGCCATTACAAGTATTAACCGGTGTTTCACTTGCATACCACCGATTTCACACTATGTTTATATAAGATTACGCGAAATAATATTCTAAAGGGTGTCTCAGTAAGAGTGCACTTTTTAAAATTGGAATACTTTTTTTTTTCATGCAAGTGGCAACTCTGAAATTTGACAGCTGTCACCTCTGTTTATTCCGATTATTAAAAATGGAGCGCTTTTCGAAAGAACAACGCGTTATAATTGTGAAAACTCATTACAAGAATGGGGAAAAATACGCTGAAACCGCTCGCAAACTTCGCCAAATTTTCAGCCGAGAAAGTGCACCTAATGTGTCAACCATTCGAAGAGTGGTCAAAAAATTTGAAGAAACTGGGTCAATTATGGATAATAAGAATCCTTTGCGTCAACGTACCGGTCGGTCTCTTGAAAACATTGCTGCTGTAAACGAGAGTGTCGCCGAAAACCCGAAAACATCAATTCGACATCGTTCTCAACAACTGCAAATTTCACGAAGCACTACGCAGCGAATTTTGACTAAAGACCTCCACCTTCATACGTACAAGATTCAGTTAACTCAGGAGCTCAAACCAGCAGACCACGGAAAGCGCCGGCAATTCGTTCAATGGGTAATGGAGCAAAGTGAAATCGATGCCAATTTTTCGAAAAAAGTAATTTTCTCCGATGAAGCGCATTTCCATATGAATGGCTTCGTGAATACACAAAATTGTCGAATTTGGGACTCAGAAAATCCTCATGCAATCCATGAGAAACAAATGCACCCACAACGATTAACTGTCTGGTGCGGATTTTGGTCAGGCGGCGTGATTGGACCTTACTTTCTTGAAAATGAGGCCGAAATTGCAATGACTGTGAACGGCATTCGTTACAGGAATATGATAATGGACTTCTTGTGGCCTCAACTGGACGGCATGAATCTGGACAACATGTGGTTTCAGCAAGATATCGCAACCTGCCACACCGCGCATGAAACAATCGACTTATTGCAGCAACGATTTCCAGAACACATTATCTCACGAAATTCTGATGTCAACTGGCCACCAAGATCGTGCGATTTAACTCCGTGCGATTTTTTTCTTTGGGGTTTTGTGAAATCTCAGGTTTATGCGAATAAACCCGAAACAATTCCTGAGCTCAAACCGGAAATCCAACGCGTCATCGGTGAGATACAGCCACATCTGTGCAAAAGTCATCGAAAATTTCATGAAAAAAGTAATGGCCTGTCATCGGAGCCGTGGGGGTCATTTGCCGGATATTTTATTCCATACTTAATCGGAACATGTCTTCTTTACAATACAATAAAAATATACAACTCTGTCATAAAATACTTGTTTTTATTTTAAAATGAAAAAGTGCCCTCTTACTGAGACACCCTTTACAAGCTAACCGATTCTGCTGACGCAATGTCTGGGTCAACGGTGGAAACATCGCCAACGGTGGGAACAACGTTCAAGTGCATTCATCGTTCGTCACCCGAAACTCCATGAAATGCAACCTTGCGCTTCACCTGGCTGATGCCATAGGCTAAGCGTAGGTTACATTATTAGAATTTAAGTAAAATAAAGTTGTTTTTTTAAGCCAAATAATATAATAAAAGTTTAACTTTCAATCACGTCAATGTGGTTATTATCGAAATTATTAAGAAAAAAAAAATTATCATGGAAGCTTTTTCATACAATAATTATAAAGTGTATGCCATCTTTGTTAATAATAGATTCAGACATCATAAAAATAAATTGTCATTTTGGATGACATGAAAAGTATTAAACCGTGATTCACCGAAACCGTGAATAAAAGTGCTACCAGCTGTATGAGCAGTTCTCCTTCATATGTTTTTATGGTCCTTAAAACAGTTCTTTGTCGATTTGATTAAGTTTAGTATTTGCTTTTATGTTACGCAATATCTTCGAGTATGCGGATCGAGCGTACGGATCCGATAATTATTGCGTCGAATTCGTTTTAGCTACCTTATATCGAATTGTCGCTAATTGCGGCCTCTGCTGGGGCTTTCGCCAGACCTGTTTTTGCAACTCTTATTTTTTTCCGGCTATGACGGTTGTCCTTGTTATTTATATATTGAATGTGGTGTCCTACCTCTTCTCCATTTTTTTTTATTGTTACGCGACGGCTCCTTAGGTTCCTTTATAATAATCGAATTCCGATTCATCTCAGTGAATTCAAGCCGCGGAGAAGTTTGTGGAGTTGCGATAACTAGGGGACGGACGCTACTTTTTTATATTTTTTCATATTTTTGCGTCGAATTGGAAGATATGGACTTGGACGACATGTGGTTTCAACAGGATGGTGCCACACGTTACAATCGATTTATTGAAGAGTAAGTTTGATGAGCGTGTTATCTCAAGAAATGGGCTAGTCGATTGGCCGCCTCGTTCGTGCGATTTAACGCCTCTAGACTGTTTTCTTTGGGTCTACGTTAAGTCATTGGTTTATGCCAACAAGCCGACGACGTTGGAAGAGCTCAGAGCCAACATTGAACGCGAAATAGCGGCCGTTTCGGCCGAAATGTGTGGCCGAGTCATCGAAAATTGGGTCCAACGAATCGACCATTGCGAACGTGCTCGCGGTGGCCATATGAACGAAGTCGAGTTCCATTCATAAATGTTTTGATTGTACTTCAAGCCGATAATAACATTTTTGAAATATCTCAAATGGTTTGCGTTTTATTTAAAAAAAAAGTTGTCAAGTCCTTTTTGGAAAACCCTTTATATTATGTGTGTTAGGTTATGTGTGTTAAATGAAATTACAATCTAATTAATTAGAAAAGAACATACAAGCAGCATTTAATTTACAATTCTTTTTTTTTAAAGGTTATTTAGAAATACCTTCGAACTGGAGCTTGGGTGATATAAATAAAGATTTCTATGTTAATGCTACAAACAATGACAATAATCCTCTGAAGTATTACTCAAACAGTTTCAGAACAATGTACCCAAATGTTTTTTTATGTAGTGACAATCGATGCACTAGGCATAAGACATTTCTGGGACAAATACCAAGAAATCATTATAAATTGCGAATCAGAAATTATATGGGCACTTCCATGATGGTATGTTGCTTCTGGGTATTTGTTTATGCTAACCTTTCAACCATTATAGAATTCAATTCATATAAAACCACAACATTGCCTAAGAAACATCACCATACTTGACGAATGTTTTACAGTAGAGAATGGCGCCGCAGAAAAAAAAGAAAAGTAAATCTTCTTAAAAAAGTAACCCATCATGAAAATAATTGCAAATATAAGATTCCTGTATATTCATAGGTATTTCAGTGTGCACAGATACAATATGAAGAAGAATCACATATCTAAGAAATTTAATGAAAATATCATAATGTCAAACAAATTAGTTCATTTATCCATGACGATTCGCGCATTTAAAAGGTAACATTTGTGGAATTTTTACATATGGAATATTTGTATGTTATACTACCTACATATATGTATATCACAAAATCCAAAAAAGTGAAGACATTGATTATTATAGAGTAATATTTATTCAACTCTCAAGAAAACCTCTGACCATACTGTCATCCTCACATGTATTACTGTAAACTGTCATAGTCCATTTTCTGCACTGAAGGCAGAAACCATTTGACAGCTCTTTTATATAGTTCATTTGGAAGGGAGTGAATACTTTAAAAGAAGGGGAATACCGTGTTTTAGTGTCTAATGGCCTGGCTTCCAATGTCGATGAAGAAGTCAATAAGAGTTGTGTCTGCCTGGCAGTACAATGTACCAATGGTTGTGTCTTACTGTTCTAGTAGATAATAAAAGCTTCCAAAAGAAAAGAAGGGAAGAAGAAATAGAAAATGGTGGTTTTTCTCGGCTTCTTCGGATGTATAATATCTTCACTTGACAATAGCGGTTCTTAACATCGAGTGTGAAAAACCATTGAGCTCAAGAGAGAATGTTCTGTAAGTAAAAAATCCGGGGCAAAGAGTTTTTGTTGACATAATTAATCATCTGGTAGTCAATTCAGAATCGAGAGTAACCATTTCTTTTTTTTTCTTTTTCATAGTTCATTTTTAATATTCATTTCTTAAAACTATCTTACACGCTAGACAAAAGTTATTAAACTAGCTTAACTAACTTATAAATACGTTACTGGCTCTATACGGGCACTCTAAAGTAAGAAAACAACAACAAAAACGTAAAACAAAAAATTATAATAATTAAAATAATTTAAAACTTAAGCTAAATTAAGCTTAAGCTAACATTTATTTGTGTTTATAAAAACCACCTCTCCTTGATCAGTGATGTCCACGGACTCTGGGAACATTAAAATAGTCCATCTTTCCTAGTCGACTTGCCATTGACATTAAATAGTATTGGATTTTTGAGCATTGTTTTCTAGCACAGTACTCTCCAGCCAATCACTAATTTCTTAATCGTCTGAAGTTTTCTCCTAACCAAACCGTGTTCACTTGGGCTAGGAACAAGTTTCACAAGGTTTCAAGTTTGCAACCCATTTCTGTTCAGTAGCAAAGAAAACGTATTTAATATATTTAGCTCTTTTTAGTTCTAACAACCTCACTGTTCGCTACCAGAAATTTATTCCGTTTATTTAAAATCGTGCGCAATCGTGTTTCCGGATTTAATAGGTAAGATTTCTTTTCTATTTAGAGCACACTATTGGGTTTTTTAAACCCTTTGACACATCACTGATTGTCCCCTATCTCAAAATTTACAAATTCTTACAATAAATTCTCAAAATTCAACAAACTACTCCATATGTCCTCAGCCAGTCCTGCAGTTTCGCTTCCACCCTTTTTGTCTATGTGCGTTATACAACCATGCCAGGTCTGTTCCCTTAAAGTGCCTGTTCACATTGGCGCGGGAAGGACAAGCGTAAGAAGGCAAATAGTGTTCACATTGGTGGAAGCACACTTGAATTTTTGACAAGTGGAACGCATGAATCGGGTCATTTTCATTCAGTCGGCTTCGTCCAAGTAGTCATTTTTGCAAGCCAAATGAACTTGTTTGTCCAACAGTCACGAATAAATGAAGAAAAACTGTCAAAAATGGAATGAATTTAGAATGGAACGGTTTGCTTCACTCGAAAATCCAAATTGAAGATGGAATTTCGGTGCAAGCAACCCTTCTCGTTTCCACTTATTAAAAATCGTTCCCTCTCTTTCAAGCAATTTGGTGCGCTTCCACCAATGTGAACAGGCACAAAAATCCACTCCACTATCCTCGCGTCTTTACTTTTGGCTCTTTGTTACTTGCACATGCGACACGATTTCAGTATCATCTGCGCACGTCGTTTCTTGCACTGATTCAGTAAAATCGCTCCGGTACCCACTTCGGGCTATGTTTACATCAAATCGTCTTCGTATATGCTGCAGTGCACTTCCTTTAGCATTTCATACACTTTCGAACGCGTCATATGTTTAGTTGTTGTTTTACATTGAAATAAAAATACCAACACCTAATATGTACAACTTAATATTTTATTTGTGTAGTACTATACTCTTTGGAGGTTCAGAATAGACTGACTCCTCCTACTACTAATCATGTGCTCTACATCTCTCCATCAGTTTTAGAAACAATACACATTTTTGCTAATTCTTAATAATTCAATTCATTAACACAGTTAATTCAATGTTCAGTATGATAAGTAAATTGCATTATATCAGTAGTAACAAGTTTAATAAAAAAAAAACGAATTTAAGAGTTATATACGTACACATATACATATATAAGTATGTACTTTCTAATTTACATCAAATCGGTTGGCAAGGCTTCGAGTGTTGCAAATTTTTTCTTATTAGTTTTATTAAGGTAAAAACACAACATTTTCATTATGTAATGTCTTATCGTGACAAAATCTTTTTCGTATATGCCTTGAATTACGTCGACATTATAACTCCTGGAAGCCATTTTCTGTTCAGAGATTGCATCCAAACTGGAGATCCAGTTTTAAATTCATTTTTGTTACTTCCGTTTTTATAGTAATATTTTTGTGCATTTTGGCTTGCCTTTCGCATAAAAACTTGAGGGTTTTCTGGAAGCTTAGGTTTTAGGATTTCATCATGTACAGGTATTCTTGTTCGCAATGTTCTATTACACAACAATTGGGCAGGTGAGTACCCAATGTTTGAAAGTGGTATATTTCTATATTCTAGTAGAAGTAAGCATAAGTCTGTTTTCGAAGCGCGACTTTTGCGAAGTAGATCCTTACTAATACCAACAAATTTTTCCGCTAAATCATTAGATTTAGGATGATAAGGGGCTACTAAAACAAATTTTGTGCCAACCTGATTAGCAAAAGACAAGCATTTCGAACAATTGAATGGATTATTATCAGAAATAATAATCTTGGGAATGCCATGAGCAGGAAATACGAGTATATTCTTTAAATGTTTAATAATTTCTCAGCTGATTTATTTTGGATTGGTAATAATTCTAACCATTTTGAAGAGAAATCAACAATGACTAAATAATAAGAATTTGAATATTCAAATAAATCTGAACCTATTTTAATGAATGATGTCTCCGGTATCTCATGCAAAATGATTGGTACCTTTCTTTGAGAAATCCTAAATGATTGACAGACTACGCAACGATTGATAAAGTGTTCAATTTGTGTGTTCATATTTTTCCAAAATAAAAGATTTTTAGTCCTTAATTTAGTTTTATTTATTCCTAAATGACCTTCGTGAAATAAACTGATGTATTCATACTGTAGCAATTTGGGAACTACAATCCTGTTCCTATAAAAAATGATTTCGTCTTCAATAAACAATTGCTTTTCATGCAATAATAAAATTTCAAATCATTTTCAACTTTGCTTATATCTTTAGGCCAACCATTCAAAATTGTATTTTTAAGCTTCGCAAGCTCTGGGTCTTTTTGAGTTTCACTTTGAAGCTGAACTTTTCTCATTTTCTCACATTAAATGAATAACTTCATCGAAACAGTCTTCGTTTTCCAATTTGTTGTCTTTTAAAAAGGATCGAGAAAGCAGTAGATACTTTCCTGGAGCATACATGATATTAAGCTTATATTTCATCAACTTCATTCTTTATATTCTTGTACAATAGATTTTGTCTAAATCTTTAGCACA
This sequence comes from Merodon equestris, assembly GCA_958301585.1. Classification (NCBI taxonomy): domain Eukaryota; kingdom Metazoa; phylum Arthropoda; class Insecta; order Diptera; family Syrphidae; genus Merodon; species Merodon equestris. The sequence continues at coordinate 118,066,589 of OY284413.1, read as the reverse complement.
AATATTAACCAAAGGTTTGTGGTCAGTTTGAATTGTTGTCGACCTGCCATAAATGTAATAATGAAACTTAGAGCATGCAAACGTAATGGCAAGGAGTTCTTTCTCTATTTGGGCATAGCCCTGCTTAGATTCAGTGAGAGCTCTTAAGGCAAAACTAACTGGTCCGGCAGATTGTAAAAGGCAACAACCAAGACCACTTTTCGATGCATCACATTGCAAAATTATAGGTTTCTTATCACCAAATAATTTTAGTAAAGGGACACTTGGTATCGTTTTCTTTATCTGATAAAAACTTTTAGTATATTCTTCTAACCAAAGAAATTCTTTATCTTTTTTTATAAGGTTTTTTAAACTGTCTGGCATCGTTGACAAGTTTGATGAAAAACTTCTTAGATCAGGCCTAAAAACCTTTGTAATTCTTTTTTATTAGAGGGAGGCTGCATTTTACAAATTGATTCTATTCTATCAGGGTCTGGGCTCATACCCGTTTCAGAAAAAAATATGCCCTAAATATTTTACCGAAGATAGATTGTGTTGAAATTTATCAGGATCAAATTTAACACCGATCTGACGAGTCTTTTCGAAAACTCGTTTGAGATTTGCATCATGTTCCCGTTGATCCCTTCCAAAGATGATCCAATTGTCCAAATACACGCAAGTGCCTGCGAGTTGGCCAAAATATTGAAATGTATAACGTTGAAAAATTTCAGGTGCAACACATACGCCAAATGGCAACCTACAAAATGTATAACAACTAAATGAACTGCTAAAAGTGCGTAAATCACTAGCATCCTCATGCAATTCTACTTGCCAAAACCCATTTTTAAGATATAAAACAGAGAAGCATTTCATCCCACAAAGTTTATCCTTAATATCCTCCAATTTAGGTACCAAAAAAGGTACTGGCCTTAAAGCTTTATTAAGATCTCTTGGATCTAAACATAACCCAATTTCTTTATTTCGTTTTTCAACAATGACTAAATTACTCACCCAGTTTCTTGGAGCCTCAACTCATTTATAATACCCAACAATTCAAGTTTGTTTAATGTATTCTTAACAGGTTCTTTTAATGCGGATGGGATTCGTCTGGGAGTTTTTGTTGTAGGTAAAATACTTGGATCCACATGCAGTTTACATTTCAAGGGAAATGTGCCTATTCCGGAAAAAAATATCTTTATTTTCTTCAATTAGAGTTTTTGCATTAATCTTAACCGAATTAATCCTCTTAACTAGATTTATGTTAACGCAACTCCTCAAACCAAGAATAGGCAGGGTGTTATCTTGAGCAACAAAAAATTCCTCATTATTTACTCTACAATTAGGGGTAACAGAACCCAGTGAAATTAATTTTTTACCACCATACACTTCCAGAATCCCCTTATTAGCTTTTAGGTTTTTATTGTTAAGTAAAGTGAAGTATTTATACGGTACAACATTTACTTCAGCCCCCGTGTCAAGTTTAAATTCAATTTGAACGGTTCCGATTGTAATTATTTCACTCCACCATGATTTTTGTTTGCTTCGTTGAACGTTTTTGTAAGAAATCAATAAATTGTTAGAATATTTACATATGTAAATTGTTGATAGTCTTCCGTTGTTTAAAATTTGATGTAACTGCATCCACTGCATGATTCTCGTATGATGATGAGTCTGATGTTTTTTGCTTTTGTACGTCCTTTTGTACGTCTTCCAATCTGCATTTGTCTAGCTCAAAAAATCGGTATTTTTTTTACAGTCTCCTCGTTAGTGATGACGCAAGTTTCTCTTGTGTAGTACACTCGCAAACAATTTCTCTTGACAAGTTTTGGACTTTATCCCAAAAATGATACGATCACGAATAGCTTTATTATGTTCATCTGCAGAAAATTCACACGAACCTGTTAAATGTTTTATTTCCGTTGAATGTTATATTCCAACGCGTATAATATATCTGCCAGTGTTGCATTTGCATTACTTTTCACCTCAAGTGTATTGTAGACTTTAAGAGCGTCGTCGCTGATAATGTCGAGCAAAATTGCTTTTTTGACTTCTTCCTCCTTTTTATAATTTTCAGAAGCAAGCATAAAAATGTCAAACCTTTGCTTGAAGTTTTTGATATTTTCTGATAAATGTCCATCCATTATTAATGGAGCAGGTGGCTTGAATTCCATTTGTTTTTCGCACTCAGAAAACCGAATAACTTCTTGATTGATTAATTGACTTGACTCCGAATCTGAGATTTCACTTAAAGTTTTCCACTTTCTTTTAAAACTTTGATGACTTATTTTCTTTTTACAAGTTTGCCCACGTGTTCTGGCCATACTATATGTTTATGGAGAGAAACTATTGTTCGTGACCGACTGCGCCATGTTTAGTTGTTGTTTTAAAATGAAATGAAAATAGCAACACTTAGTATGTACAACTTAATATTTTATTTGTGTAGTCTACTCTTTGTGAACCTCCAAGACTGACTCCTCATACCATTAATCATGTTCTCTAAAGAGCTGGAGTCTAAATATTTTGCCATTCATCTATCATCTCCGCCACAAGCTACCGTCTTGAACATGGAGGAATTCTCATTGTCTCCAATGTGCTTGTAAGGGTAGGGTTTCTATCGTAGATGTCTCGACCATCACGTTTCTCTATGGCACAAACTGCAACTGCTGAAATATTTCTTCCTGGGCCCTACGGGCATAAATTGCATCTCGATCGTCTTCGTTAACGAGCTGTAGTCGCGCATTTGTCATATAAAAATCTGAAAAGGTTTGATGCAGTTCTGCATTTGAACTTTGGAACGTGTGGTGCATACTATCGATTTATATTCGTTGTTCCAAATGTGCGTGAACATAGCGGCTTCGAATTATTTCCTATAAATATATCAGCCATTAAGTTGGGCCATGAGGTATCTCCTTCCTTATTGGGGATTTTATGTGCTCAAGTTCCTTAACGTTCTTTCACTTCTTCCAGCTGACCTGCGAATTTCACTTCATTCCTTCAAGCTGAATGTCACATTACATTAAAGTATGTGTTTTCCAATAGTCAAACCATTATTATTAATAATTATGTCATACATGAAATGTGTGAATATAAAATGTAAATTTTCATGCCAAAAAAAAATTATTTATTTGACTATGATTGATTGACTATGATTAAAACAAGTTTGACGAATTTTGTCCATCTTATTTGCAATTTATGGATTCCGCGCCAACACTATTTCTCGTCTATTTCAATTCTTCGGAAGAATGAAAGTGCTTTTCTGAAATTTGATACTGCATATATAGAAACAAGTAATATTTAGAAGAGCCCAAATTTGGTGAGTGCAAACTCACGCCAGTCAGTCAATATTTGCCGTAGAATTTTTTACTCGGTTTGCAACATTTGGACAAACATTATTATAATGAAAAATAAAAACGTTTTTCATATATTCATATGATATTCAGTAATTTTTTACTTCAATAAAAAAGGTCCTTTGGCTAGGTCATAGTATTCACCAGAAGCCAATAAAATAAGTGGAACAAATAAACGACCCTTTCCGTGTACAGTTTTTTTTTTTTTTTTACTGCCCTTCGTTTCAAGGTTTCGTTATAGATAGAATTTAGTATCAAGTTTCTTTGAATTATAATTTTAATCATTAGATTACGTGTATAAGTATATGTGTTGGTTAATGTGCCTTGGTATGTTTTTATAGTCGTTGGTCACGGTGAATGTCAGCATTAGTAATGTACCATTCTCTGTTGGTTATTGTCCGAAGAATTTTTGATTGTTGTTTTTGTATGGTGGCTACATGTGTTTTTTTTATATTCCCCAGAGCTGTAGGCCATAGATCCAGATGGGTATAAGATTGACTTATACATATATACATATATGAGGATTTTGTTGCCTGTCGATAATTTCGAGTCTCTTTGGAGGAGCCAGTAAAGTTGTCTGTATTTTGTTGTGATTTGGTTTTTTTTTTTTGTATGTGTTGCTTTCATTTGAGTTTTGAGTCTAGGTGCATTCCCAGATACTGGGCTGTATTATCAATAGGGATAACTTTTCCATTTATTTTTAGCGGTATCGGAGTGTTAATTGGTCTTGTGGTAAATATTAAAGGTTTTGTCCTCATTGATCTTTATTCGCCAGTCTTCAAACCATTTTGATGTTTTGTCCAGGATGTATTGGAGCTGTGTAGTGGTTATGGATAGATTCGTGTGTGAATTTATAAGTATTGTATCGTCAACAAAAGTCACAATCATTGATGTTGCTTGTCTCGGGAGAGGGATGTCAGCAGTGTAAGGCGAGTACACGATTGGTCTTAGGACACTTCCTTGTGAGACTCCTGCTCTTGTCTGGTGTAGTGATCTAGTTTCATCCTTATACTTGACATAAAAGGTCTGGTCTGTGAGGTAACTCTTAAGTAGAAGATAGAAATCCCGGGAGAGTAGGTTTTGTACTTTATGTAGCAGTCCCCTGTGCCACACTTGGTCAAATGCCTTTGCCACGTCAAGAAATACGCTCACGCAGTATTTTTTTTCATGGTCTGTTGAATTTTAATTTTTTTAATTTAATTTTTTTTTAATTTAAAAAAATTGATGGTCGGGTCTCAAGTCTATTTGATTGAGTATGGGTTCCATTCTGTCGTAGATTAACTTCTCGAAGATTTTGGATAAAATAGGAAGTAGGCTAATGGGTTTGTATGAGGTTGGTTTGATGGGATCTTTATCTGATTTTGAGATGGGTATTATTGCGGATACTTTCCAGGATTTAGAAAGCTTTCATCTTATGATTGCGTTATATACATTTGTAATGTATTCGGTTGCTTTTCTTGGTAATTCGGCTTTCTTGTGATTAACTCTTCTTTTGAATGTGTTTTTGATTTCTCTGATCGTCACGTTTTTAATAGGAAGGTATGTGATGATTGCTCTGCTCATAGGCGAGAGATTTCGACTGATGTCGTCATTTTAATATTTCTTCGAAGTATTTTGCAAGTGTATCAGCTTTGTCGAGATTTGTCCTAGCCCAGGAGTTATGGGTTTTTTCAGTGGTGGTTGATGGTTGTTTCCATCTTTTTTGTTGCTTTCCATAGCGAGAAATCAGTTTCGGATGTAGATGTTAGGTTTTTTTAAGTAGTTGGTTATGTTTTCGTTTTGAATGTTGAGTAGAGTTGTTTTTGGTTTTGTGCCAGGTGTCAAAGCTATGGCTGCTTCGCTTATTGTGTCGTTGAAGTACACTATGGCTTTTTCTATTTCGTCATTGGTTTGGAATGAGAAGCTTGTTTGTAGTCGCGAGTCTATATAATCCCTGTAGGTGTCCCAGTCCATTTTTGTGTTGTATAATCGGTGGTTTCGAGTTGCGAGGCTCGAGGAGAATTCAGCTAGTTCAACACATTCCACCAACTGTGTTAGATCAGAGGTCATCAAGTTCGTTGAGAACCTGAGCCGATCAAGAGTTAGCTTGATGAACGCAAACAACTCAGTGTGCAAAACATCTGAGTAAGCAAATCCAAACAATTGCGTTTTTGCGTACGACGAATCGGCGAGTTCATGAACACAAACAACTCAGTGTGTGAAACACCTGAATAAGCAAACCCAAAGAATTGCGTTTTTGCGTACGACTTCAAGCCTCGTAACGCGACGATCGATTAACCAATAATAATTAAATCAAACATTCGATTCAAACCGTAATTTAGACAGTAGTGGTGACAATAATAGTGATATAATGGCAACAACAGAATCAGCACTATTAATGCAGTCAATGCAACAGCAGCAAGACCAGATTGCTCAGTTGGAATTACAATTAAGGGGGTCGTAAAGTTTGATCGGTCAAAAATAGGTGTATTTTCAAGATTTTGTTTATATCATATTTTTATTATAGATTTATTTTAAAAATAAGTTTGTTATATTACAGCATTTGAAGAAAATTTAGAACAAAATTGGTAGAAAAATATAAAGAAATAACGGATTTATTGCAGTTCTCCGCTGGTGCCTCGAAAATATTGTCTTTTGCGGTGACCGCGATTCCTCAGCACTGGATTATCAGAATTCAAAAAAGCAAATTGTTTTGATTAGCTAATTAGTTTTTCTCTAAATTGACGTCGAACTTTTTTATTTTTATCAATTTTTAAATATTTTACATCATTTTAAATGAAAAGTTTAAAAAACACTAAAATCGACCTATTTGTTATTGTAAGATTGATACTAATTGAAAAATTCAAAAAAACTCGACGTCAGTCGATAGATATTCTTATGTAGTGTGTGTATCAATTTTTGAAACGATCGGTTGAGTAGTTTTTTTCGGAATGGTGGTCATCGACTTTAAATATTACATGTTTGGGAAAATCGATTTAAAGTTTTGAAAATGAAAATAACTTTAAAAAATTGAATTTTCTTACAAAATACTTATGTACATAGAATCATCGATGCTAGGTCCATATAGTATATCACTATAATCCAAGACGTCTAAGGCATCTTTTTGTTTCTGTCTACGCTGGATTCTGCCTGCGCGCGCCCATTCATGAGCACTTGGCCCTGTAGTGATGCCCATTTCTTGCATGAAGGTCAGAAAAGCGGTGCTGCCTTCATTAAAAATACACGCTGCTACATACGCGGCAATTTCGACGATAGTTGAGATACCACTCACTGATTTCGGACTAATTTTCCAGATAAGTTGGTTGTAACTTTCGTTCTTGTTCTGGGTAAAATAACCGAGACAACGTTCCAGCAGTGTGTCTGTTCGATAATAAGGGACAAAATTGTACAGAATCACGACAACACAGTTTATTATTTTGAGTCCACTCTGACCGATAGTTCACTTAAGACTAATGTGACAAATTTTAATTTTTAGCAACGGAACTCGAGTGCTCACGAATAAATTCAAATTCGTAAACACTCGAATTTCACAAATGAATTGAATTCAAGTGTGGGAACAGACAGTACCGTCGCTCTGAATCTGATATTCGTGAGCGACCTAGTAATGACCGTTCGCACACTTACAATTACAGCCAGTAATAGATAGCCTAATCCGTAGTGATGATAGTCATGCCAGTTAATTTTTTCCGGTAGTTCCTCGGACTGCTGTATTACTGTGTTGATTTGATCCTTTAATTTTACAAATTCCACTTCATCAATGTCATGTATCTGCGGGAGGTCACTGGTACTTGGTTTTGAAGGCTTTAGGATCCAAGTGCTTATGTTGGTGTTTGGAATGAATGAGTTTTTGATGGTGACAGTATTATTCCCCTGATAGACATGGTTGGCATTTTTAGCATACAAGGTTCCTTAAATTCAAGCAAGCCATTTCCGACCACCGTTAGACCTTCCGTGATTTCGTTGCATATTAGATGGCCTGTTACCCGAGATCTTGTAGAGTATATCCACCGATTAGAACCCTTCAATGCCTTCCAGTAATCTCCATCGGGAATTTTTTTTAACGTGCACTCGTGAACGGCATTGTTCTTATGATTCAACAGTGCTATTTCGCAGCTGCTCGTGGCAGCTTGTTTGGTGTAAGTGGGATGTACTTTTTTACAGAGAAAATGTTGCGACGATAATTCCTTGCACAAACTTAATTCGAATTCGGAGAGCAAAAAGAATTCATCCCTTGTTGGTGAAATAGCCAACAATTGTGAAGACGTTTCCACTAGATAACTATACGACTGTTGTAGAATGGGAATAGGAAGTAGATTAAACAATTGAAATTCCGCGCTATCGGCAAGTGGGAGCCGCATTTCAAAAACAACCGCCTCTTTCAAAACTCGTCCCTTCACCGAGGCCATTTTGTACAGGTCCATTGTTGATCCCTTCGCTGGTGTTAGTGTAGGCGGTGGATGTGCCTTTATTAGCATGATCTGTTCGGTAAGTTGGTGAGGTGTTATTATTTGAGGATTAATCCTTGCATGCTTCAAATCTAAAAGTACACCTAAGAGTAGTTCTTGAATTTTTTCGAGATTTGAAATTGCCAGGATCAAGTATGAAGTTAGAGAGGCGATATTTTGTTTCACATCATTTTCCACCTGTTTTTCTTGAATTGCGTTTGCGATTTTGGCCAAGTAGGCATTTAGAGCCTGAGATTGCTGATTAATTTGAATTACACTACGCTTTAGAAGATTTGACGTAGAATCGGCGATGGAACTTTGTTTTTGGATGAGTTCCATCGGATGCTGCTGGTTTTGCTTGGCCTTTATATTTGACTCTCAATATGCTTGGCATCATCCTGATCAAGAACCCCGAATAGGCTATTAGTCACTTTTCCCACAATATCCAGAGGCGATCTTACTACTCGAGTCCTTTCCTGACCTCCCATATTGTAGTTGTACAGAATCTCGTTGTTGTGATTTATGGCTGTGAACCTGTGTGTTATTGCATCGATCGTTGGTTTGCAATTTACCTTGTGAATGTTTTCCTGCGCACAAAATTCTTCTATTCGCTGAAGACACGACTCAATTTCACGCAATTCCAAGAAATAGGCTGTAAGGTTATAATATACGTATATATTCCAGTAGCTATTAATAGTTTGTATTTTTCCAATGTCTTCGAAATATATACCAACCGCTTCATCTAGTGGATTTATCTTTACTCGGTCTGTTTTTTGAGCTATTGAGGAAGGGAAGCTTAAACACACCATGAGAGCAATCGACAACAGTGATGTTACAATTTTTTTGCGTTTCGGCGTTGGTTTCTCAAGGCAATTAGTTTGGAAAGTACCCTTAGTGATTTGGCTGTTAGTTTTCAAGTTTTCTGGTCCATTTACCGTATTCGTCTCTGTTGGTATAGGTAGCGTGCACAGGTTGTGTATTGCTCGTTTAAAGATGCCGTTTTGCGTTTTGACGGTGGCCACCCGAATTAAATCATCATTACCCTTTATAAACTCCTCTATACGTCCTAGTTTCCATTTCATAGGCGGAACATTTGCTTCCTTGAGTACCACCAACGTTCCAGGCACCAAATTGGGTGATGGCTGGGTCCATTTCGATCTTTGTTGTAGGAGATGTAAGTATTCACATGACCATCTTTTCCAGAAATGCTGTTGGATGTGTTGTATTTGACGGAATTTTTTAACACTGTTAATGCTGCTGTCCAAAACGTTTGGCTCGGGCAATGTTGTAAGTGGTTCTCCGATTAGGAAATGCCCAGGTGTCAATGCCTCTAAGCCATTTCGATCAGATGTGATTGGCGTGAGAGGGCGTGAATTTAAAATCGCTTCTGTTTGTATAACCACTGTTAGCAACTCCTCGTATGTCAATGATGTTTCACGAAGAAAGCGTATTAACAGACTCTTTGCGGACTTAACTGCAGCCTCCCAAAGTCCTCCAAAATGCGGTGCACGCGGCGGAATATATTTCCAATTTATACCATTTTCCAAACACATACGATTGATAACCGTTTGGTGGCTTTCGGATTCAAACGCTTTTTTTAAGTCTATAAGTTCGGCTTTTGCGCCCACAAAATTGGTAGCGTTGTCACAAAATATGGTATGGCATATACCTCTTCTACCGGCAAATCTTTTCAAAGCGTGGATAAATGCCTCCGCAGAGAGATCGTCCACCACTTCTATGTGAACTGCCTTTGTCGAAAAGCATACAAACATCGCTAGGTATGACTTTGTAGGAGTCTTACCTCTGTCCTTATAGTGCGTTTTTATAGGACCACATAAATCCACTCCACAGTAATAAAAGGGGCGAGAGGGAGTGACTCTCTCCTTCGGCAAGTTGCCCATCATTTGTGCGACAGGCCTGGGATTTGAACGAAAGCATTTTATGCAACTGGAGGCTATTTGTCGCGCCATTCTTCCTACACTTAGAATCCAATATTTCTGCCTTGAAATTGCAATCAACGCTCGAGGTGCTGCGTGCATGTGTGATTGATGCAAATATGCTAGAAGTAGTTTTGTTATGCAATTATTTTTCGGTAGCAAGATCTGATGTTTGGCATCAACTACAATAGATGAATTTTTTAACCTTCCACCCACTCTAATTAGTTTAGTTTTTTCATCGAAGAATGGCGACAACGACGCTATGTTGGAACCTTTATGCACATTTACATTCCTCTGCAAAGAGCGATAGTCATCCGGAAATTCTCTTCTTTGCACGCATACCCAAATAAAATTAGTCCCACGATGAAGTTCGTCCACTGTTAACTGTCCTATATTTGTCTGCAATTACTATAAAATCGAAAACAGTATGCAAATATCTTTTGTAATGTAAAAAAGGAATTTTTATGATTAACTTCTTCAACCAATATTTCGTTGCTAACTGTTGTCGCTGCTAAAACGGACTTCTTCTTACGACGTTCTGGAACATCTTCTGGAATAACATGCTGCATTGCTTCCCATAAACTCTCATCTTCGGAAAGAAAGTCAGGACCATTGAACCAGGCGGGCGTTTTAAGAAGCGTTTGTAATCCCATCCCTCTAGAGACCATATCAGCCGGATTGACGCTTCCCTTTATGTAGTTCCATTGTTGTATATCCGTGTTTGCTTGGATTTTAGCCATCCTATTTGCGACGTAGGTCCCCCATGTGTAAGAAGGTGATCTAATCCATGCTAGTACTGTCGTGGAGTCGGTGTAATAACGCACTTTGTTTATTTTAACAGTTAGCAATTGCAGTAGTCTTGTTACCAATTCCACCATGAGCACAGCGCCCTGCAATTCCAATCGTGCTATGGATGTTGCTTTGAGGGGCCCAATTCTCGACTTCGAACATAGCAATTGTGAGTAGATGCATCCACTGTCATCAACAGATCTAAGATATACGCATGCCCCAAAGGCACTCAGGCTACTGTCCGAAAATGCGTGCAGTTCAATATCGCTGCAAGGACGGGAAGCATATCGTGGGATGCTTGGCTCGTTCAACGTGGAGAATTCTTCCAGGTACTTATGCCATTTATTAGCTTGCTCTTCCGGAAGTTGATTATCCCAGGATAACTTTGTTTTCCAAAGTTCTTGCAGAAAAAGCTTCCCGAGGACTATTGCAGATCCAAGTAATCCCACCGGATCAAATAACCGGGCAAGATCGGCGAGTACAGTTCGTTTGCACACAGGTCCGTACACTCTCTCATAATCAAACTTAAACTTAAATGCATCGGAGGACGGGTCCCAAATTAGTCCCAACGTTTTAATCACTTCGGATTGATGAAACCCAACAAGTTGTTCTTTATGTTCTTCCGGGATTTTTTCTAGTATTCTGGGGTGGTTGGCGCAAAACTTTCTTAACTCGAAGCCTCCCAGTTTCAAAAGATGACGGATTTCAGTCAACAATTTTTCGGCATCTTCTACACTCTCTGCGCCCGTAAGGCAATCATCCACGTAAAAACACGATTTTAATGCCTCGGCAGCACGGGGGTATTCACCTTTGTTATCATCTGCCAACTTCATCAAACATTTCGTAGCTAGATATGATGCGGATGCTGTGCCATACGTTACAGTATTAAGCTGATATGTTTGCAATGGGTGGTCATGTTGTGATCTCCACAAGATTAATTGCATCCTTCTATCCTTAGAATCTACTAATATTTGTCGGTACATTTTGCTTATGTCTCCAGTAAAAACATACCTATGTGATCGAAAGTTAGTTATAATGGAAAATAGATCTGGTTGGACTGTTGGAATAACCATTAATAAATCATTGAGCGAGTGCCCGGAAGTGCTTTTGGCAGATGCATCAAACACCACTCGAAGCTTGGTGGATGAGCTTTCTGGCTTGACAATACAATGATGAGTAATAAAGTAGTGTGTTTTTGGAATTTCTTCGGCAGATACTGGGCTTATATGACCCAAAGATTCGTACTCATCCATGAACCTTACATATGATTCTTTCAATAGCGCATTTTTTTCCAATCTTTTCTCTAAGGAGAAGAATCGCCTTTTTGCTGACTCCCATGATTCCCCAAGTAGGAGATCTGGTTCACGTTTGAAAGGCAATCTTACTGAAAACCGTCCAGCTGGTAAGATCTTAGTATGCGTTGTGAAATGTCTCTCGCATTGGTGTTCCTCTTCACTTGGGACATTAGTGGGGTTGTCATGCGATTCCGTCTCCCAGAACTTGGGCACTAATCTGTCTAGTGATGCGAAGGAGGGCCTTGTCGCTAGGTGACAATGAGCTGTAGTATTTGTCGGTGAGGCACTTCCAGCCACAATCCAACCCAATTTCGTGTTGCGCAGGACTGCTAGATTATTTGATATTTGGATATCTCCTGGTATGAACAAGTCGAAAAATACTTCTGCTCCCAAGAGCATATCAATGCGTTGGGCCTTGAAACACATGGGATCCGCAAGTTGCACATGCGGCGGTAAATTCCAATGCATTATGTCTATTTCTTGAGTAGGTTGATATTCACTGATACGAGGCATGATGCTTGCCTCAATTATTGACCTATATGATGAGGACCTGGATTCAATTGTCACACTAGTGACGTATTCAGCCTTGCATTCCCTACCTCCTATACCACTGATTGGTATATCCATTCGACGCTTCCTATGGCCTAACTCGTGAGCAAACCTTGTCGTTATGAAATTTAGTTGTGAGCCAGAATCTAATAGGGCACGGCAAGGAGTACGGGACCCACACGCAGAAATGACATTGACGATTGCTGTGGCGAGATAAACTTCACGGTTTCTCGGCTGGCGACCTATTGCTGCATTGGCAGAATAGCTCGACGACTGACTTGCATAAACCTTAACATTATTAGGCTGATGTTCTTGGTCATCCTTTTTGTTGAGTTGATGTTGCCGCATCTGACTTGACTCTTGAACTTGTTGATGATGACTTGCTTGCTGAGTGAGTTCTTGCTGTCGGTTGGATTTTGTCTTCTGATGATGCTGCTTTTGATGAAGAAGTGTGTTATGTTTGCTGCCACAATTTTGGCATCCTCGGGACTGGCATGATTGGGAGAAGTGGCCCGGTTTCAGGCATTTCCTGCATAGCTCTAGTCGTCGCACCGCCCTTTCACGATCTTCACCTGAAAGATTAAGAAAGTTTGAGCAACTGAAAATTTTGTGCTTACCTGAGTTGCACATGTAGCAATTGATGCAATCTGGGCGTGTTGCAACAGTGGCTGTCTTTCTGCCCTCGCCTGGTCTACTGATGGCCTCCAGGGTTTGGAATCTGAGCTCTACGAATTTTAGGAACTCTCCTAGGGAGGGGCTGCTCCTTGGGTCACTTAGAGACTCTTCGAAGAGCATTCTGCTGTCTTTGTCCATTCTCTGCAGCATTAAGTGAACCACCAGTGGGTCCCAGCTGCTGACGTTGAAACCCAAACTAGTAATCGCCTGCATACTTTCCTTTGTGGTGTCGTGTAACTTTCTGAGGCTAGCTGCGGTGCCAGTTGTTATAGGTTGCGAAAGAAGCCGGTTAAGTTGAGCTGTAAGCAACAGCCTGTTATTATCGTATCGCTCCACTAGGGTTTTCCAAGCAATGTCGTAGTTACTGTTGGTAGCTTGGAAATGCTGGATAAGGTTGTGCGCCTCTCCAGTAACATTGGCTCTCAGAAAGTATAGCTTTTGAGCGGCTGGTATCGGCTGGTCATGAATTAATTGCTTGAACAGGTCGTAGAATTGGCGCCAGTTAAGATAGCTGCCGTCAAACTTGGGGAGTTCTATTTTTGGTAGTCTCATTGTGGGATTAACCGATGCTTCCGTCTGCTGTGGACGATGTGCATGGGCCCCACCTTCAAACAAGATTAGTAGAACTTCTTCCACTCGCTCTTGTGTTCTGAAATAACACTCGAGTTCTACGGTTAACTGCTCTTCAACCTTTCTGTAGAGACACGTTATCTCATCCCAGTTCTGTTGAATGGTTCTTAATTTTATTTGGTAAAAATGCTCTGTACGCACCTCCGCCGCCTCCACTACGCACTTGTCCAATGATCTTTTTAGGATGTTCATCAGCAATTGGAACCTATCCTTATGCTTCATTGGACCTTCTGTCAAACACTGTGTTGGAAGCGGGTTAGCGGTTGGTAATGCATGTTTCTGCTTGGAAACAGTACCCTGCTGCTTAGCTTCGCCCATTGTGGTTGAATCACTTGCTGCACCAGATACTTCCCGATCTTCCTCGAATGTTGACCGATCCTTCGATTGCGGTGTGAGTCGCCGCTCGATATCGCTTCGCATGCGATCCGTTACCTTTCGCACTGCTTCATAATAGTCCTTCTTGAAGTACGGGTGTTCCAGTTCAGCAGGAAATTCTTCCCGAATCTTACTATCAGTGTCATCAAATTCTTTCCAGAGATTTTCCAACGCTGTCAAGCGCTCAGCCAAGTATAATGGAGTCTTTCTCAGATCTGAATCCTTCCCATAGTTGCGCGCCAGTCGACAGAGTTCCTCACCGACCCTTTCTTGTTGGCTTGCGTACTCTTCAATTGATGACATTTTTTATTTTTATCTTTATCTCACTGCACTATTTTCACAGGTATTGCCAAACGTTAGCAAAAGAAGTCCTGTCACGGTCGCCAATTTTTGTTCGATAATCTTCTTTTCCTTTTTATCCCGGCGTCGTTATGGTCAGAAGTGTAGGACCATAACCTTCCCACTTAACTGCATTCCTACTGGTCCGCTTGTGGGGTCCGCAATTTTTGTTCGATAATAAGGGACAAAATTGTACAGAATCACGACAACACAGTTTATTATTTTGAGTCCACTCTGACCGATAGTTCACTTAAGACTAATGTGACAAATTTTAATTTTTAGCAACGGAACTCGAGTGCTCACGAATAAATTCAAATTCGTAAACACTCGAATTTCACAAATGAATTGAATTCGAGTGTGGGAACAGACAGTACCGTCGCTCGGAATCTGATATTCGTGAGCGACCTAGTAATGACCGTTCGCACACTTACAATTAGTGTCAACGCAGTAGAATGCGTGAGAATATAAATCTTAACAGTGTCTTTACTCAAATCTTCGTACACAGGCTTTATGGCTTCTAAAACATCATCTGGAAGTGCAGAGTAACTATGTTTAAAAGAGGTCCTTGCAAATTCAGCTTTTTTCCATTCGCACCATGATTCATCGCACTTTTCGTACTGAGGTTTTGCGTCAGTCGAAGAGGAGTGATAAAAAGTCGCCCATATAGCTTTCTTCATTTTTCCCACAGAATCATGGTTTCTTCGAATAGCAACCCCATAATATGTTGTTAACTTATCTATCATAGTTCCAGTAAGTTTACCTTTTCCAGAAAGAGTTTTTCGCTTTACTTCTTTACCTTTTGTAGTTTCTGTATCAACGACACACGATTTCACCAAGTCACGCAGACGTTTGCCCATCCTCTTCTGCACGTGACCAATGCACTCCTTCTTATGTATTATATAGTTATCACCATAAGGCTTAGCATTGATAATTCCGGTCTAGGTCTTCGAGGCACCGTCGCCAATATAATTACGGTATTTAACTTTGAAAAAGTTCATCGAGCGTTCAAACATTTTCACGATAGCTTCGACTTCCATGTTACCTGACGGCACACTATGATTTGAAAGACATTGTCCTTTTTCTACGTGCTCTTTGTACCACTCTTCGTATTCTGTAGTATCTAGTTTATTACTCCAAGTTGCACAATGATGACAGTACGAACTTTTGACAAATATATCGACAACTTTTTCGGTCCAATAGCCATTCAAAGACGATACACCAAAAAGCGAGGAAAATCCACGTTTTTTCCACGTTCCATCGCCCGATACTGTTAATTCTGTTGTATCTTGGAGATTATTTTGCTTACAAGTTTCTTCTTTCTCTTCTTGAACGGCAGAGGCAAAATATTTATTCGCAACAGTTTGTATGTTAGTGCTAATTTTTTTCATATAATTATAATATGCCGGTTTTGAAATAAATTTACCCGCGATGTCCATCAATCCACAAAATTTCTCACACCCAGCAAGTCCGAGGCCTAAACTCGCATTACAAATGCAAATCTATAATTTACTTCGTATGCATTACCTTTAATTCTTTCACTAGATGGGACATATAGGGTCCGCCAAATAAATTTTAAATTTAATAAATTTTTTTTTGAAAATGCTATAAAAAAAACTACTGAATATTTTCTCAAATTTCTTTTTTTATTTGAAAGTACAATCCTTCCGGTTAATAATGGAAAATAATTTCATTCAAATGGCTGCCTCGGCTGGCCATGCAGTAGCCTACACGATCGGTCCAATTTTTAAGCACATTATCGATTGTGTGCAGCTGTATTTCACCAATGGCTTCACGAATATTGTCCTTTAAAGCGTCAATTGTCTCTGCCTTGTCGGCGTAACACTTATCTTTGACGGCACCCCACAAATAATAGTCCAACGGTGTCAAATCGCAGCTCCGAGGTGGCCAAACGACATCAGCTCTGCGGCTGATAATGCGATCTTCAAAAACAGGGCGAAAAACATCGAGTGTAGCTTCGGCTGTGTGGCACGTAGCGCCGTCCTGTTGAAACCAAATGTTGCCAATATCCTCCTCTTCAATTTTTGTGAACAAAAATTCGTTCAACATGGCCCGATAACGATCGCCATTGACTGTAACGGCCACTCCTTGCTCATTTTCGAAGAAAAATGGCCCAATTATGCCTCTGGACCAAAATCCGCACCAAACAGTGGCTCGTTTTGAGTGCACCGGCTTTTCAATGTATGCGTGCGGGTTTTCTGTGCCCCAAATGCGACAATTTTGCTTGTTTAGATACCCGCCAAGATCAAAATGAGCTTCATCTGAAAAGATGATTTTTTTGGCAAAATCGGCATCTTCTGTAAGTCGATCGCAGGCCCACTTAGCGAAGCGTTGTTCAAGCGTATACACAATCATATTCGTTCAGCGGAAGGATAAAACTAATTATCTGTCAAATCAGACATGAGCTAAGTGTTACCATTCACGAAATAAGCACTACTTGAAAAAAAAAAACGTTAGATGGCGGACCCTTTATTTAGGCACTTTACATTTTTCACATGTAACTTTTATGTTAAAGCCAAGACCTTTTTTTTGCAGGATTGAAAAGATATTTCAGCGTCACACGTTTTACACTTCACTAATGTTGCAATGGTTGAAAAAACAAGAAAAAAATCTATAATCCTAAAGTCTTTTTTAAGATCTTCCTCCACTTCTAGGGACGCATTCAATTTAATTTTTTTGGCAGATGCACTTAACCCTTTTACTTCATCGTCTTTACGTTCATGAGGCATTATCCTTTTCCTTGGTCGACTTAACCTTGCACCACCCGTATTACGTCCTTCTCTGTCACTTTACTTCGACATTTTTTCTGTAGTAAATGCAAAATCAGTGCGTAAACAAAGCAGAAACTCAACGGAGAAAAATTAAACGAGATCGAAACTAAAATCAAATAATGCACACAACTGCTCTTGACAACGTACGATTTTGAAATGAAATCTATATTGTTCATCGAAAATACAAAAAAGTTCGTTACAACCGAAACCGTTATAACTGTTTCTTAACCGAAGAGATTTTGACTAAGTTTGGGGATACATACAATACAATACAAACAGTTGCCGCTTACCGCTCAGCGCAGATAGCTAAAAGGTGCGCAAAACTGAGTTTGAGCAACGGTCGTTCAAACTATCATAAATCCGTCAATTTTGCTCCGATTAATCTCAAAATTTAATACAATATTCTTGAGATGTTATACATTCAAAAAAAAGTTTCAAACGTGTTCACATGAAGTATGTAGAGCATGAAATCGTCACTACCGTCAGTAATCCCATCTTTTCGAAAATATATCGTTATTCCCAAACACATGAGAAAGAAATAGATAAACAAATATCAGAAATGCTCTCACAGGGAATTATTAAAGAAAGCAATTCTCCATATAATTCTCCTCTTTGGATTGTTCTAAAGAAACCGGACAATTCTGGACAAAAAAAAATGGCGAATAGTTATCGACTATCGTAAACTCAATGAAGTTACGGTGGACGATAAATTCCCAATTCCCAGAAGGCCAAAAGAAAACAGCATTTTTCACTCCAAATGTACACTATGAGTACGTAAGGATGCCATTCACGCTTACAAATGCCCCAGCAACCTTTCAAAGGCTAATCAATTCTGTCCTCAGGAAATTCATTAACAAAATTTGCGTCAACGACATTTTGATCTTCAGTACATCTTTAGAAGAACACATCAATAGTATTCGAAAAATATTTAGTAAGTTAAGTAAAACAGATATATATTATAGTTTAGATGATAGAGAATATAATCAGTTACAACAGAAAATAATTGAAATTTTTCCTAACTGAAAAATGTTTAAGTTTGTGAAATAAGGTTATCTCGCTAAAGGTATAGAAGACGAGGACATTTTAAGGGAACAAATTGCTTTATTCCATAAAAATGAGGTAAGACATTCCGGAATAATACCAACATACGAGGGAATAAAGAGAAAAGTGTACCACCCCAATCTTAGAGAAATAATACATCAGCTAATTAATAATTGCGAGACTTGTTCTTCCGCTAAATATGACAGGCATCCTATAAGGAAGAAATTTACCCTTACAGAAACTCCCTCAATTGTTAAAGAAATTGTCCATGTTGATGTTTATGTCAACAGCAAACATTCATTTATAGTTTTTATAGATAAATTGTCAAAATATGCTTTAACCTTCTTCTTAGAAGACAGAAATAGTCTAACATTAGTAGAAAAGTTAAAACAATATATTGCAATTCGGGTAAAAGTAAATAAGTTTATTTTTGATAACGAATTCAAATCGATTAATGTAGTAGCCTTCTGTAAAAAGGAAAATATCGAATTCCACATTACAAAGTCAAATAATCACATCATACATTAACTGAGAAAATAAGGGCCCCAAATCTAGAAGAAAAACAACCTATCAAAACACAAATGTTAAAGGCAGTTATCCTATATAACAATACATATCATTCCATAAACGAACATAAATTTGATTATACCTTAATTAAACACAGAATAGAAAAAGCTAAAACACTTACAATAGAAAAAAGAAACAAAAACCGCGAAGATTACGTAGAAACGAGAACTACATGATATATCAAAAGCACGTCACAAAGAAGAATCTAAATTTAGAAAACACAATCTTACTAATGTACATGAAAATAACATAAAACGCCCATTTAAATCCACAGGTCAGGTTTGATTTAATATTACACATAGTTAACACAACAGAAATTATAAATATTATAGATAAATTAGAAATTAATATTGGAAATTCAGATGCAAGAAGTAAAAATTATTTAAAGGAAGAAATCACCTCACTTAGAAATAAGGTACAAACGCTTTTGCCTCACAGAAATAAGAGAGGATTAATAAACATTGTTGGGAAAGGACAGACTTAAGTGGCTTTTTGGCACTCTAGACGAAGGTGACAAGACCGACATAGAAAGACATCTCGTAACCTACGACAGCTCAATTAAGAAGTTACTAGTACCATTAACCAACAAGTACAAATCAATGAAAATTTTAATAATTAAAATAATTAAAATAAAATAAAATAAAGTTAACAGAATTCAGGAAAATCCTGAGTTAAGGGGGGAGGAGTTACGTTCCTTCACCCTATGTCTCCACGAGTTGCGAGGCTCGAAGAGAATTCAGCTGGTTCAACACATTCCCCCAACTGTGTTAGTCATCAAGTTCCTTGAGAATCTGAGCCGATCAAGAGTAAGCTTGATTGTGCGAAACACCTGAGTAAGCAAATCCAAAGAATTGCGTTTTTCGTCGGCGCGGCGAGTTCACGAACGTAAACAACTTAGTGTGCGAAACACTTGATTAAGTAAATCTAAAGAATTGCGTTTTTGCGTACGACGAATCGGCGAGTTCGTAACGCGACAGTCGATTGACCAATAAATATTAATTGTCAAAAAAATATTTTTTTTCCTGTTTTTCTTTATTGTGGATGCTCCGAAGAGTATCAAGAGTAGTCACGTAATAGGTTTTTCCCTTTGGCGGTTGTTAACCTTGATCCCCAATCGATGTGCTTAGAGTTTAGGTCACCGGCTGGGTCCAAGTGATTTAAGGTAGTGATCGAATTGCGTTGTAGAAATTTGAGGCCTCGGGGAACAAGATATGGCTGAAATTGAGAGTTGTCCGTGTTGGTCTCGGAGTTGTATTGTGGTGGCTTGAATATGTTCGCATGTGTACCGCTCTAGTTCCATGTATGTATTTCATTTTTGTTTTAATTAGAATAGTCGTGCCTCCATGTGCTGTTCCATCGGGATGATTTGTGAAGTGGATGTTGTAGCCTGGAATTCGGTTTCTGCTATTAATAGGATGTCTATATCGTTGTCTTTTATAAATTGTTTCAACTCGTGGGCGTGTCGATTAAGTCCGTTTGCGTTCCAGATAATTATTTTAAGGTCCTAATGCATTTTGTCCATTAAGTTTAGTTAGTGACAGGGTAACTACAATATGTTCGCCATATTTGTCATTTGTTGTATTAAATTCATCATCTCCTTAAGTTCGGCGATATCGTTTGTGCTATAATCAGAGTTTTTTTAGTGGGGGTGTTTGTTTTGTGTCTGGCAATGGATTTTTTCCTGTTGGACTGGTTGTTGTCGTCGCTCTTTCTTTGTTGTTGTCATATGGGGGTCGGGTGTTTTGGTTGTTAGGTTTGGGTGCTGTTGCTTGGCCATACGTTATGCCTGGTTGGATGTTGGTCAGGTGTCCATTTCTTTTTTCTTCATTGGTCGTCGGGATATTTTTTTTTGCGTAGAGCTGGGAAGCGTTCAATTTTTACTGCTTTATAGATTTCGTTGCCTTCGTAGTTGGCAGTGTGGTTACCTTGACATAAGGTGCATTTTGTTATGCCATCTGTGGAGGAGATTCGTTATGGTTCTGTGGTTTCCAGCACATTTTACGCATACTGGATCCCGTGTCCAGTAATTTCCTGTGTGGCCGTATTTTAGACAATTAATGCACTATGCGATTACTCTTTTATGGTGTGGAGGTTCAAAGGAAACCTTACATTGAAGCATGTGCGTAATATCGTATATGTTTTTGTTGTTGTCATCCGCGGCTACTTCTATGTTGAAGAGTGGTAATGGTTTTTTAGTTTGTCCCTGTAGTATGTTATGTATGCTCATCACCTTGTGGCATTTTTCTTCCAGTTCTTTTATGACGTCTTCTGTGTCTGTGACGCATATTTCTTAGAACAACTTTGAAGTCTTTTTCTTCTTTTGGTCTGAATGTGTAGTATTTTGTTTTGTTTTCCTGTAGCATTTTTATTATGTGTCTGTAGTGAGTGGAGTCAGAGGGCTGCGCGTGTATCTCATTGTTTCTTAAGACTTTCAGTTCGAAATTTTGCTTTGCAACTTCGTTTAGTGCGTTGTTTGATGTTTTAAAGGATTCAACACTTTGTATGTAGATCGGGGGAGGTTTGCTGATTCTTTCTGAATGGGTTTGGTTAGATTGGGTTGTTTTCACGGCTTTTTCGTAATTTGTTATGTTGTCTACGATGTCTTCTTCTGAGCTGAGGATGTCGAAACGGTTTGAAGAGTTTGTCAGTTTTGTTTTGCTTAACCAGTATTTCAGGGTTGATTGATTTTTTGTTTTAAGTTTTTTTTGGTTGTCCTTATTGTCTGATGGCTTTTGTGGGGGATGATCTGTCCCTTTTTTGCCTAACAGGGGTTTCTTTGTCGATTTCTATCATGGTGTCGTTGGTTTTAGTAGGTTGCAGTAGCTTGATAGATGGGTAGATTTTCTGTTTGTTTCTTTGATGTTATTATGGTAGGGGTTGTTGTTGCTTGTCCTACGTGTGTTGTCAGTGTTGCTGTCGAGCTTGCTGAGGCAAGTGTTATAGCACTTGAAAATGTTGTATTGGTCGTAGTCATCATGGGGAAGACGTTATTATGGACACGGAGATCCGGAAAGGTGTTAAGATCGCGCCCCGATGGGGGCGATCATAGGACACTCATCTATTAGCAATACAAGCCCAGAAGTATGCAATGAGATGAGTATGTTTAAAACAAAAAAAGCTGTCGGAGTTGACCTAGACATGAACCCTTTGAGCTTAATGCGTTGTAGAGGGAAGTACTGGTATTTAACGTTTAAGTACCACACCTTTCACAAGGAGTTTCGCCCAGAGACAACTGTCACCAAAGATAAAGGTATTATTCGTGAATGATATTTAACTTTTTTCTTCGAGGTCGGCTACTGCTGAGTGGGGAATTCGATATCCAGCGGTGCGCCGATGAGAGACGCTGTGTTGGGAACTTTCACCTTATTTTTGTGTGGGTTTTTTTTTTATTAAAAAGTAAGTTTGAAGTAAAACTGTTCTGTCACACAAGTTAGTTACTTGGCAGAATTGCCAGCTGTACAGGTTACGAAGTTTTTTTTCTGTTTGTTTTTAATTTTTAATATGGCCGCCTTAAGAATTATGGTCCTGAGCCAGTAAAAAAGGGCTTATAAAGGGAATGCGCTCAAATTCCCTCTTTGATATTTTTCTATGCTGACCTTGGCCCATATGAAAAAGTAAAACGGGATTGCATTGACGATGACATTGTTTAGACGAAATTAAGTTTTAAATTCTATTTTATTATTTAATTTAATTATACACTCTTATGAAGACAGACAAACTTAAACTATGCCTTTTGATAAACTTATAGCAATTAATACACATGAGCAATTATGGAGCTAGGAAAATGTTTTTTTTTTTTTTTTTTTTAAAAACTAAACTAAACTAACTAAAAGCTTAACCTAAATAAACTATGGTAAAATAAATAAATAAATAATTTAAATATATATACAATCGAAGTTATAGCGACGGTGAAGGAAATGAGGTCGCTATATCCTATATCCGACTATATATTGTACTATACAAATGTTTGAATAAAGAAAATAAATTTTTAGATTTAGGCTTTTGGAGCCTGCATTTACCGATCAGTTGTCATACTTGGCATAATCGCCATGCGCCTGTTTTCCAAATTTCTTGTAGCACCACTTGAAAGGAACAAAATTAAGAAACCGACTATATCCCGATTAGAGTTGTGCGCAGCAAAGTTAGCAGTAGACCTCGCTAAACGAGTAAAAGGCGATATAGAGTATGAAGAAATTCCTGCGTACTATTCCCACCGCCTTCATCGCCAATAGAGTGTCATCCATTTAATTCCGTACCACGCCACAGCAATGAGAACACATCTAATCTAAGGAGAGTCCAGCTGACTTGTTGACACGGGGAGTAGCTGCAGAAAAATTGAAGGAGTGCAATCTTTGGTACATGGTCGGTAATAGTTTTGGCCGAAACCATACGTTAAAGCGGCAGAATGCGAGCAACCCAAGCAAACGCTTCTGGTTTGTCAAGGGTAAGACCATTGTACGATCTATAGTGCAATATATAGTCGATGTATCAGAGCCAAGCCCAAGATGTTTTCCCAGATACGTATAATGGGAAATTTACCACCCAGCAGAATACAACCGGCCCGTCCATTTGTGAATTCATGTGTGGACTTTTGCGGACCAATTTGAATTCACTTTCGTGGTAGGGGATGTCGATATCAAAAAGGGTATACATAAGTATTTTGCTCTTTCGCTACGAAGGCGGTTCGCTTAGAGGTGGTAAGCGCTTTAACAACGGAAGCATTTATAAGAGCTCTAAAACGCTTTATAGCTCTAAACGCTTTATATTATGTAGGCAAGGCTACGTTTTAAACTTTTACTGTGACAATGCGACAAATTTCGTTGGCGCCAGAAATCAACTCCAGAACTTAAGTCAAACGGTACATTCACCTCAAGGAAGGGATTGTATCATCTCCTCTTGCAAGACAAAGGGCATCCACTTCAATTCATACCGCCTCGATCTCTTCATTTCGGCAGACTTTGCGAAGTTACTATGAAGTCAGCGAAACATTTGTTAAACCTACGTATGACATCGGCTTACTTGACGTACGAGAAATTCGAATACCTTACTGTTGATAAATGTCGATAAATGAAACAGATCGTATGTGATGTTGGTGACTCCTGGAAGGCGAAAGCGAACAGAGCGAATTAGATCGTCATTAAATCGTCAAACAGACAGCGCATGCAATAATTCAATTGGGTTTTTTGTGTGGTAGCCTTCGTTTCACTGTCCTCGCTCGCCGCAACCGCCTGCCAGGAGTCACCAATAAGTAAGTTCGTATTTACATTGTATTTCTAAACACATTTTATGAAAATTTCCTTTAAGAAAATAAACCTCTGAAACGGAGAACGCGTTTATTTTGAAGGAAAAAAGACGACACTTACGATTGAAATGGAGGCAATCCTCAATTCTCAGCCTCTAACACCTTTATCTTCCAATCCAAACGATCTCAGCTTTAACGCCCGGTCCCATTTATTAATTGTCGAGGCATTAACGGCTTCGATCGATTTAAATGTTGAAACATCAAAAATCAAAATGGAAAATGATTACGCACCTGAAGAACGAGTTTTTCAGGAGATTTACATCAGCGGTTCAAATGGAAACAACACAAACAGAACATACAACCTGGGGCGATAGTTAGATATAATCAAGGAAGATTATACCCCACCAAAGAGGTGGCATCTTGGTCGCGTCATAAAAACTCACACTGGGGACGTCGGTCAAGTTGGGTCGGTAGACGAGAAGACGGCATTCTGCGACGATCAGTTCACAAATTTGCGCCTCGATGATAACAACGCTAAACATGAGGAGGAAATATTAACTTCTCTTCTTTTCCTTTTTTCCGGCGTTGTTATGGTCAGAAGTGTAGGACCATAACCTTCCCACTTAACTGCATTCCTACTGGTCCGCTTGTGGGGTCCGCCGGTTTGACCTCAGAAAGTAGCGGCAGGCTTCCCGGTTTGGGATTACTTCATCGCTGAGGCCAATCAAATGCTGGTGTTTTTGCATTTGTTTGCACCAATTGTTTTTCGGCCTGCTTTTTTTTTTTTTTTGTGACACGGGCATGCTCCAGATTTTTTTGTTTGATCTTACTCTTACAACACCGGTGATCTCCAGTCGTGTCAACCCACTGATTTGCATGCACACTTGTGGGGCAGTTTTCTAAATTGCCTAGATGTGATTTTCGTTTACCTTTGTTTTAGTCGCCTTTTACGACAAGCGAGAGGTATCGCTGCAGGGATATTCTTAACCGGTCCCTGCACGGAAAGAGGAGGAAATATTAACAAAAGAAGAAAAACTTCGATCCGAATTCCAAACCAAACGAACAGCGGCAGACTTGGCATCGTGAATTTCGAAGGGTGAAACGAACAACGACGAACCCCCAGCAAGAAGGTCTCGAAAATCATACGGCTCGGCAATAATGTTACTCTTGTTAGTATGTTTGACCCTACCAGTAATAAGTAGTCAGCCTATAAAAGTCAATCAGATTCTAACTCAACTGGGACTCCGTTTTGAGCTTCTAAGATCGGCAAAATTAGCATCGAACGGGTGGATGGTATATTACGAGTTGGAGCCTTACGAGACTGAGTACACAGAAATTATCAACGGAATCCAATCCTTGTGGCAACTTTGCCAGTCTATACTAAACAATAGTTCCTGTTCATCAATAATAAATCAATTCCTCCATGTACATAAACAAACATGTACAGGACAACGAGCTCTTCACTTATAACATCCATATGGCTTTCCGTCTTGCCTTTAATATAGCGGTAGCATAGCAAACTTCTTAATTTGAGTCCTTGATGCTGATAAAAGATAATAATAGATTTCACTTTAAACTCACAATTCGAAAAAAAATTTAGAACGTTGAACAAACAGGTTGCTCAAATAATCAACTACACCAATCAAGAGAAATTTGGCAATTTGTTTTTGGCAACTTCCATTGAAGTGTTGCTATATGTACTGTGAGCGTCAAAAGAAAGTTTACACTTCACTGTTTTATGTTTCTAATTCCACTACAGATTTTATTAAAGTTTTATCATAAAACTAATTTAACATATTCATTCATCTATTAATTCTTAATCGAACGATGTAACGAACAAAAAAGATAAAACACTTCATATTTTAGGCGTCAAAAGAAAGTTTACACAATTTGAATTGTGATTTGCGGAGCATAGAAACTACCGTTTTGTTCATTTCCCCGCTGTTCTTTGTTTCTCTTGCAGATCGTTCTAATAAAGGCCATCTTTCGATTTCATTTCTGTTTTTTTGTTTGTGAAGAAAGTTGTGTCAACTTAGTACAATCAAAGTTTTATTACAATGGGTAAGCAAATGCCTATCGAAACCAGGAAACTCGTTTTGAAATTTTATGAAGAAGGAAAATCTTTGAAAATATCCGGAGACATTGAAAAGGCGTCAGGTATGCCCATTAGTGCAAGTACTATTCGACGAGTACTTCACGATAATGGGCTACATGGCAGAGTACCGCGGAAGAAATCGCTCATATCAGCAGCAAATCAAAAGCGGCGACTAGAATTTGCAAAAAAATACGAAGAAAAAGATATTTCATTTTGGAAGAGTGTAGTTTATTCAGTGACGAAAGTAAATTTGAAGTTTCCAAATCCAGAAAACCACCAAAAATTTGGAGAGCCAAGAACAAGGTGTTCAATCGAAAAAACATTACCTCCACAGTTAAGCATGGGGGAGGTTCGGTTATGGTCTGGGGATGCATGGCGGCGGCAGGTGTGGGAAACCTGGTGTTCATTGAGTCCACAATGAACAAAATGGATTATTTAAATATTTTGAGGGAAAACTTACACCCTAGTGTTGCAAAATTGGTTTTGGATCAAGCAAGGGTATTCCAGCATGACAATGACCCTAAGCACAAGGCCAAAATTGTGAAAGAATGGTTATTGTATAGGACGCCGAAGCTATTGGATCATCCTTCACAATCCCCAGACCTTAACCCCATCGAACATTTGTGGGAACATCTCGACAAGCAAGTTCGAAAAAGGGTCATTACAAGTAAAGACTCACTAATGCCGTCCTGCTGGAAGAGTGGGAAAAAATTCCTTCCGACTTCTCAAAAAAAAATGGTAGAATCAATGCCCAGGAGGTTGATGGCCGTTATTAAGGCAAAAGGAAAACAAACAAAGTACTGAATTAACCGTTTATTAATACATTTTTTTTATTTTTTCAGTAATGTAAACTTTCTTTTGACGCCTAAAATATGAAGTGTTTTACCTCTTTTGTTTATAAAATTTTTGTTTTTGATTTTTTTTGTTAACTTTTTACATCGTTCGATTAAGAATTAATAGATGAATGAATATGTTAAATTAGTTATATGATAAAACTTTAATAAAATCTGTAGTTGAATTAGAAACATAAAACACTGAAGTGTAAACTTTCTTTTGACGCTCACGGTATGTAATATGCAACGAATACAGACATCCTTGATGAACGTGATAATCGACACCAATCACGGAAAGATCAACCCACTGCTTTTATCACTACAACAATTAAGCAAGGGAATAATCACAATAAATTCCCTTGCTAGTAGAGGCGTCAGAATTTCTGCAATTATACTAAAACTAAAGGCCGAGTCATGAACAAACATGTTATGTTTCTGATTAAATTTTCTCTTGTCAGCATTGAAATGTTTGACATATTCAGAATAATTCCCATACCAATATTTAACAACGAATAGTTCGTGGAAATCAAATCAATCTCATCGTATTTAATTATATTAATCAACACCGCGATCAAACAAGGCCATTATACCGTAAGGGAGCTACTGTATGCGAAGTTTTTCGGCTAAACAATTTGCCATTACTCGTATCAACACAATGCAAGACAACAACAATCACCAAAAATAAAATTTGGATCCGGCTTACACATCCCAATGAATGGATTTACGCCACCCAGAACTGTATGTGGCAACAAAATTCCACCAATGGTTCTAGGGGGATTAGAATTAGATTACTTTTAAGTCAAACAACGCCATCAAACAAGATGATCTAACAGTTCAACATCAGATATACCAAAGCAAGACAAAAATATCTTATACCAAACTGGGCATCCTGTCGGATATACATATGTAGCAGTACCAACTACCCTGACTCTAGCTAACAAATTGTCACCACTGGATCAATTTGAAATAAAGCAGTTTGACGAAATGAGGCAGCAAACCAAAAATAAAATACAAGTTGAGCTGCCAAACAACTTTAGTAAACATGACCTTAATCAGTATTCTGTGGGAAATAGAGAACTTTTCTTGACTGTATCAATCATCATTTTAGGCACTTGCCTACATACCTATCCCTTGGCGCGCGGTGAAAGTGGTCTTTATTCCCAAAATAGGGAAAGAGGATTACTCACTAGCCAAGAGTTTCAGACCAATAAGTCTAACATCATTCCTGCTGAAAAGCATGGAAAGACTAGTAGAGTTGCACGTGCGCAAAGTTGCCCTTCGAATGCATCCTCTGTCGGACATGCAACATGCTTATCAGCGCGGAAAATCCTGCGAGACTGCGCTTCAAAACCTAGTTGGGAGAATTGAATGCGCTCTCGAAAGGAAAGAGTACGTACTAGGCATTTTTGTCGACATTGAGGGAGCTTTTGATAACGCTACTTTTGACAGCATGTGTAACGCTGCTAGACGGCATGGCGTAGATGAAGCACTGGTTTTGTGGATCAAAGCAATGCTTGTGCACAGGACATTGATCGCTGATACAGGCCTCGAACAATGTGTCAAGTCTGGAGTAAACAGGGGCTGCCCGCAAGGTGGCGTCTTGTCTCCGCTGCTATGGTGCATGGTGGTCGACTCTCTGCTAGATGCTCTCATACCTCTGGAATCTATGCCCAGGCCTATGCGGATGATGTTGCTGTTCTCTCTGTCGGCTCATGTTTAGCGAATGTCTGTCTCAAAGCGCAGGCGGCGCTAAACGTGATCGATGACTGGTGCACGAGAAATGGGCTGTCGGTTAATCCTCTTAAGACCGATGTCGTTCTCTTCACGAGAAGGAGGAAAACAACTGGCATTGCTCAGCTGGTGCTAAAAGGCATTCCCATCCCTATATCCAAGGAAGCTAAGTATCTGGGAGTCATTCTAGATAACAAACTTCTCTGGTCAAAACATGTTGAGTCCAAAACCACCAAAGCGCTGTCAGCTTTCTGGCAATGCAAAGGTGCCTTTGGCAAAACATGGGGCTTATCGCCGAAAAATGTCCTTTGGATCTACACGGCAATGGTAAGACCGATAATCTCATATGCATCGGTTGTTTGGTGGAGCAGGCTGACACGAAAACACGCTGTGGGTTCACTCACCAAACTCCAAAGAGCGGTCTGCCTCAGTTGCACGGGGGCTTTCCCCAGCACACCGGGAGCTGCTTTAGATGCTATGATGAACCTTCCACCCCTTGACATATATATCAGAGGGTGTGCACTGAAAACTATCTCTCGCCTAAAGAGGAATGGTCTTTGGTACAACTCGCAGTGGAGTGAAAGTGTACTTGAGAGAGAAATATCCTACGACCACTGTCTCATGGATATGCCCTCTGACGCAATGACACCTGCCATCCTACTGCGCTGTAACTACACAGTCACATTTCCTTGGCGTCAGGACTGGCTTTGGCCAGACACTGAACCTGGAATAGAATGTCTTCGCATCTTCACAGATGGCTCCAGGACTGGTCAGGGATCCGGCGCTGGAGTTTTCTTCGAGCGCGAAAACATTCGACTGCACTTCTCGTTAGGAAAATATGCGTCTGTCTTCCAGGCGGAGATTTACGCAATCCTAATGGCCATGCACTATGTTGTGAAACACAGATGGAGGGGAAAGAGCATATGTGTCTGCAGTGACAGCCAAGCTGCACTCAAAGCTGTATCCAATCCTCTGTCCAACTCCAAACTAGTGCATGAACTCAAAACCTTTTTGAACAAAGTCGGAAGACTAAATTCACTTAGGCTTGTATGGGTTCCAGGTCACTCTGGAATCCCAGGAAACGAGATCTCCGATGAACTCGCTAGAAAAGGCTCAGAGGAGAGTTTCTCAGGGCCTGAACCCGCCTTAGGTCTACCAGCTTCAACGGTTAAATCTGACATCAATGACTGGGTCTTTAACGTACACAGTCGCAGATGGAGGGATTATCCAGGATGCAGGATGACTAAGCGCGTACGCCCTGACGTCTGTAAAAAGTCCGCAACATTCTTCTTATCCTTAAGGAGAAATGACTGCAGAAGGCTAACGGGCGTCATTACGGGCCATTACACTTTTGCCAGGCATCTCTACGTGCTTGGCATCAGTGAGACGCCTACCTGTGCTGCTTGTTGCGAGGAGGACGACACAGCGGAACACTTTCTCTGCGACTGTCCCGCCTTCGCTCGTGCACGGTGGCGCACCCTTGAGGCCGACGTGGTGGGTGCCGAATCTCTTAGCTCAACATCACTGAAGCCCCTCCTCACTTTTCTCCGGACAACGGGGAAAATACAATAAAGACAAGGCGTCTGTCTGGTAGTACAATGGACCAGTACTTGTGTCTGAGTGCTCCAGCAGATAGTAGAAGCCTCCAACAAAAAAAAAAAAAAAAAAAAAAAAAAAAAATCATCATTTTCTGGATTTGGGAATCGAAAACATTGCCACATCGTGTAGCCATCAGGGATCCCTCGATACAGGTTCCAATCCCACTTGCAGAAGATTCTGCTTACTTGATGAACAAGTTTGTTAAATGGCTCCATTCAACTAGGGAGAGTATGTTCACGAACAGATGACTGTGAATATAGAATGCACATTATGTAAGTACTTAGTCTATTTGTGTATTGTTTAAATCAGTTCCATATGGCCAACCTGGGTCAACAAACTTTAATGTACTCAGCACAATAATACAACAACGCTCAACATAGTCATCACATACAGACGATACGCGAAAAGAATTAGTATAAAACAATAACAATTAAAGAACTCGACAAATTTGCGGCTATACAGAACCTCTGCCCAACCAGGATAAAGGTTCATTTTGAACCCATAATACAAACGGTGTTGGTTTCGCATAGCCGAAATTCGCCCCTTCGATAGTTGTTGTCGATAATATAGAACAGAAAGTATAATAAACATTACATTCATATTTGTTATTCCCAATTGATATTATAATATCAATATTAAAATGTTTATACCTGATTTTGAACTTCGCGCCCTTGAATTGTAATCCGCCATATTTTTTTTTTGTAATACTGGTTCAAAAATACCGAATCATTATATAATAGTGAGAAAAAATAAAGTCGCTCTCTTGTAAATCGAATCGTCGAAGAAAAAGGATTGTTTTATTCCTTCGCTTTCGCATATTTCGTTGTGGACATCGTAGTACTTCTTTTTGTTACCCCGAACTTTGTTAAGTCGCAAGAGTAAACATCTGAGAGATTTTACGTAATCATTCTTGATACGAATTTCTCGTCAGACCGGTCAAAAAAAAGCTTTTCACCGGACAATTTTTTGGCGCCCAAACGTGCGGCACGCGTTCGTGGTGATAAATACTGACTAATGTGACTAAAAGACTAATCAAAGAATAATCTAATAGTGAGTTCGTGGTCGGTCATTCGCGGTAATCTAATCATATAATTCAAGCATTTCATCGTTGGAACCAGTTCCAGATCATTATCAAAATCATCATATTCGACCCGGAAAGCAGATTCAGTGCATTGGTTCGTCGTTGGAGTTATACAATATTATACATATTATATTGTATATAATAAAAGGAATGATAAGTATACACATTCCCAGCAGGTGTGCGTCTTTGATTCTAATTATTCGAATGTGCGTTGAAACAACACAGTTCAAATTCAACATATAATGTGCATACACAAGCATATATATGTGTAGATATTCGTAAATACATATATAAGTTCCAACAACAAGGTAACATTCGAGCGCACCTTCGGCATAAGCAGAATAATATGCACGCAGAAAAATGTTTTAAATACACTTTTTGGTTATTGAATGTACAATTATTATATTAAAGACTTGTGAAACTCATACCATCCACACGATTCACTTATAATCCACAACGAAATAATAGGAGCAAACAAAAGCATATTACATAGATCTTAGTTCCCCCTATTGCAAAGTTTTCATATCGATCATATCGCATTATATTACCAACAACACTTCTAAAGATTTTATATTGTCAACTTATCGTCGATCATATTCGTTTCGCTCGATCGCTAGTCCCTCGGTAAGAGGCACCCACCACCCACTCACTGAAAAAAAAAAAAAAACAATCGTACTCCACTCCACCAGTCATATCGTTGATTGGTAAAGGATTCCTTCGTTGCTTAATCGAAGCATAGTTTTAGGATTCAGGATTCATTCTCATTTTCGTTCGTCCTCGTCTGTCGCCACACAAGCAACTTCAAACTTCATTTATAATATAAAGAAATAATTTTCACAATTAAATTGAAAAACAGACCATTGGGAACTAACAATTTAGTTTTAAATAGAAACATAATAACATAATTACCTGTTTACTTAATTACACTTGGGCCATACAACAATAAACTATCAACATGCCAACACAATTAGAGGAATTAAAACAAGAGCGAGCTTCAACAAAAGGGAGCATTTCACGAATAAAAACTTTAATTGAGACCAAAAAACTTTCACCTCCAGAGTTAGAATGCCGACTTGGCATATTAGAGTCCTACTTTAAGCAAATATTATCATTTCAAAGCAAAATCGAAGAAATTTCACATGAAGATACTAGTCGCAATGAATTAGAAGACTTGTATGATTCCACTAAAGCAAAAATTCTATCGCTTATGGGCACTAATAGGCGCAGTAGTAACTTTGAAACTTCATGGACTATTCCTTCTCCAGCTAGCAATCTACCAAAACTACGTTTGCCATATTTTGATGGAAAATATTCGGAGTATAAAAACTTCATAAGTACGTTCACGAACCTGGTGAACAATGATTCTACTCTTTCTAAAATTGAAAAATTCAATCATTTACTGACTTGTTTAAGTGGTCAAGCGCTTGGAACAGTCAAGGCTTTCCAAATAACGGAGGACAATTATCCGAAAGCACTCACTCGCTTAAGGGAACGTTATGATAATGATTGCTTAATATTTCTAGAAAATATTACTCATCTTTTCGACTTGCCAAAGATTTCAAAAACTTCGGCTAATCAACTTCGAAACTTAGGGGACACAATTAGTGCCACTTTCAATTCTCTTCTATCGCTTGGCTCAGAATCTGACATTTGCAATGCGATTATTATTCATATCGCAATGAGTAAAGTTGATATCGGAACTCAAACTAAATGGGACGAACAGTTTGATTATAAAAAGTTACCAACTTGGCAACAATGTACTGACGTTTTGGAAAAACGATGTCAATTCCTTGAAGCACGAGAATGCAAAACACTTCAACCAGATTGCAATAAACAGCCATTGGCACGGCATAAAACCAATCGTGTCGACTATCGTCCAGTATCATCGCTCCACTGCTAATCATAAATCATGTTATTTTTGCAAAGATAATTCTCACTCTATTAATAGCTGTCAACATTTTAATAAATTATCCATTGTTGATCGTTTCAATAACGCTAAGAAGCTAAGTTTATGCTTAAATTGTCTAGGGAAAGGCCATAATCTATCTAAATGTCCATCGAGTTACAAATGCAGAGTTTGTCACCAGTCGCATCATACCTTATTTCATCGGACAATTCAAGCCACAACGGGCTCAATTCAGCAGGATTATGCTTCATCGGCAGCTGCTAACTCTGCACTCGAAGCACATTCGCAACCTAGGACCACAGGACAAGTCATTCTAGCTACAGCCCTTGTACTTGTTAGAGATTCTTCAGGATGTTTCCAAATAGGGAGAGTTCTATTAGATTCGGGCGCACAGGTTAATTTCATCAAAGAGGACTTTGCTAAATCATTGAATTTGAAATCTCAAAACAAAAACAGTTGACATTATTGGGATCGGTTGCAAAGAGACAAAGATTAGCTCTCTAACTCAAACAACAATTCGATCACGTATCTCAACATTTGAACTTCCACTGGAGTTTTTGGTCACTCCCACAATAACAGGATACCAACCTGATGCTACACTTAACATTACAAATTGGAATCTTCCAAAAAACATAAATCTTGCTGATGAACAGTTCAATCATCCAGGACCCATAGATATGCTTGTACGAGCAGAAGCGTTTTTCGAGTTGCTGTTGGTAGGGCAAGTAAAGCTTGGAGATGGACTTCCATCCTTGCAAAATACACACCTAGGTTGGGTTGCATCAGGACGATATAAGGCAATCGCAGATGATTCTAAGAAAAGACAGTGCGTGATTTCTATTGAAGACAAACTCGAAGAAGTTGTCGAGAAGTTTTGGGAACTTGAAGCTGTTACTGGATACAAATCAACGTGGACAGAAGAACAAGTTAATTGTGAAGCACATTTCAAGCAAACATTGGAGGAGTTACCCACTGGTAAACTCATGGTGAAACTACCCTTTAAGCAAGACCCAAATTTACTCGGCGATTCATACAATATCGCATTTCGTCGTTTTCTATCATTAGAAAGAAGATTAAAACAAAATCATTCGCTAAAGACATCATATGAACAGTTTCTGGACGAATATGAAAACTTGGATCATATGTCTCTTGTGGAAAATCCAGATTTAACCACGCCCCATTATTATCTTCCTCATCAATGTGTCCTCCGGCCAAATAGCACATCGACAAAGTTACGGGTCGTGTTCGATGCTTCTTGTCGTACATCATCGCAAATTTCTCTAAATGAAATTCTAATGTCTGGTCCCACCATTCAGGACGATCTTTTTACAATTCTTCTTCGCTTTCGCGTGCATAGATTTGCACTAACCGCGGATATAGTGAAGATGTATAGGCAAATTTTGGTTCACCCATCTGATAGAAAGTTCCAATACATCGTATGGAGGAAAACTGAACAAGTTCCAATTCGAACTTATGCTTTGAATACTGTTACGTATGGAACTACTTCAGCTCCATTTCTCGCAATTCGCTGTTTGCAATACCTAGGAGATAAATTTGAGAAAAGATTTCCTTTAGGATCCCAAGTTATACGTTCCGATTTTTACGTCGTTGACATGATTACTGGAGCGGATGATTTACAAACATTAACAATATTGAAAAGCGAAGTTGAGGCTGTTTTAAAATCAGCAAGCTTTGAATTAGCCAAATGGCATTGCAATCATCCTTCTGTCGTCACAACTCAAAACGGTAAACAACTAAAAATGAGTGAATCCAACATTACAAGTACGCTCGGTATTACATGGAATCCATCAGATGATCACTTCTACTTTTCGTACAACCCCAACAAAACGTATTCTTCATATTCTAAAAGATCGATTTTGTCTTTATCTTCTTCGTTGTTCGATCCAATGGGCTTACTCATTCCTATCATAATAACGGCAAAAATCATTTTACAACAACTTTGGATTAATAAAATTGATTGGGATGCCGCCATTCCACAACATATCGACAAGGAGTGGAAGCAGTTCATGGCCGATCTCAACTCTCTTCAGAACCTCTCAGTTCCACGTTTTGTTCTTACTTCAAATAGAAAAACATTACAGATTCATGGTTTTTGCGATGCTTCTATGAAAGCTTATGGGAGTTGCATTTATATTCGGTCACAGAACTTACAAGGTTTGATAAAAACTAGTTTGTTACCAGTAAAACGGATATCCCTTCCTAGGCTTAAACTTAGTTGTGGATAAAAATTAAACCTATTTTGAAGGAAAAAGCTTCGAAGATTTACTTTTGGGCCGACTCCCTAGTCGTTTTACACTGGATATCTACACACTCTTCTAAGTTAAATACTTTTGTTGGAAATCGTGTAGGGGAAATTCAAGAAAATACCGCTGATGTTGTCTGGAAGCATATACCTACGGAAATGAACCCCGCAGACCTAATATCAAGGGGATGTTCAGTTAAAGACTTAACAAACTCTAATTGGTTTACCGGTCCTGTATTTTTGTTCAAGTCATCAGAATATTGCCCATTAACAAACTTATCATCCTTAACTCCCGAAATAAGGAACTTAGAACATCGGAAAACAGTTTTATCTTGTTGTAAGTTGCCTCAAACTTGTTTGCTCGACATAATTGACAAATTCAGCTCCTATACAAGACTCATAAGGGTTTTCTCAATTGTTCTGCGATTCTTGGCAAAACTACAAAACAAAGAGTCGGATCTAACATCGTTCATAACGCCACAAGAGTTTGAAAACGCTTTATATAAAATCGTCTGGATAATCCAAGGAAATGCATTTTCAGAAGAAATCGAACAATTTTCGAAACATCAATACATTAAAGGCAATCTCAAATGGTTGAACCCTTATCTCGCTACAAGTAAAGGCTATCCTATCCTTCGTTCGCGTTGGCGGTCGTACAAGGAACGCAAATCTTCCAGAAGAGCAAAAACACCCACTTCTTTTACCTAAGGATTCCAATTTCGCTAAATGCTTCGCTCGTTACTTACACGTTACTAATTATCACGCTGGCCCTAAGGCACTAATTGCCCAATTCGACAGAGATTTTGGATTGTCAATGCTAGGGAACTGACAAGGAAAATCGTGCGCAGTTGCATTCATTGCGTTCGATATCGCCCTAAGCTTTTACATCAGATGATGGGCGATCTTGCCGCGGAAAGAATCAGCGCGACTCGTCCTTTTTTACGATGCGGTGTCGATTTCTGTGGTTCGGTATCAGTTTATCACAGAATTCGTGGCAAGGTGCCATATAAAGCATATATAGCCGTATTCGTTTGCTTTTCATCAAAGGCAGTGCATCTCGAAGCTGTGTCTAACCTATCTGCTGATGCTTTTATAGCTTCGCTAAAACGCTTTATCAGTCGTCGAGGGCTTCCACGTAACATATTTTGTGACAACGCAACGAATTTCGTAGGGGCCAACTCAAAGCTATCCGACCTCGGAAAATTTATGTTTCACAAGTCTACACAAGAATCCATTATTAACTTATGTAGTATTGATCAAATAAATTTTCATTTTATCCCCCCTAGGGCTCCACACTTTGATGGTATCTGGGAAGCAGCCGTCAAGGTTGCGAAGGGTCATCTTTATCGATCGTTCCAGAATGCCAAGTTGTCATTTGAAGAACTTGCAACTGTCCTTTGTGAAATTGAAGCTGTGATGAATTCAAGACCACTAACCCCATTGACGAACGACCCATGTGACTGGAGGCTCTAACCCCAGGACATTTTCTCTTCGGATGTTCACTCAAATCGATTCCTGAACCAGCTGATGATTCTCCAGAAACGAAACTCCTGCAGTATTGGCGGAGAATCAACAACATCAAAACCCATTTTTGGAAACGATGGTCAAAAATATACATTACCGAATTGCAGCAACACTCCAAATGGTTCTCACCACAACCTAATATTCAAATTGGATCATTGGTCATCATACATGAAGACAACCTACCCCCGCAACGATGGCTTATGGGCAGGATTCAGAATACGTTTCCCAGAAAAGACGGAAATGTTCGAGTAGCGGAAGTACTTACAACAAAGGGTTTGGTTACCCGCCCTATTAGAAAGCTAGCACCTTTACCTTGTTGAAAGCTCCATGGCCTTTCAAAGGGGGCGGAATGTTCGGTCACATATGTACATACATAAAAAGTACTCTATTGTACACAGACGGAAACACTGGTCTGGTGACGGAATTTCGCGCCCTTGAATTGTAATCCGCCATATTTTTTTTTGTAATATTTGTTCAAAAATACCGAATCATTTGTACTAAAAAGATTATATAATAGTAAGAAAAAATAAAGTCGCTCTCTTGTAAATCGAATCGTCGAAGAAAAAGGATTGTTTTATTAATTCGCTTTCGCATATTGTGGACATCGTAGTACTTCTTTTTGTTACCCCGAACTTTGTTAAGTCGCAAGAGTAAACATCTGAGAGATTTTACGTAATCATTCTTGATACGAATTTCTCGTCAGACCGGTCAAAAAAAAGCTTTTCACCGGACACATAGTAAGCGGTAATTTTGTATAAATACTCCCTTTTAAGGGAACAATAAACTACTAGGTTTTGCAACTTTCAAACGAATTGTTTGTCTTGGATCTTCGGAATACTGAAATACTGACTTCGATCAGTTTATTTGAATCTGAGCCCTCGTTTTTTTTTGAGTTGACTCCGGCATGGGAAATTGCCTCTAAAAATGTAAGTATGTAAGTTGTCACTGAGTTCTTTTGAATTGGAGCACGTTGCTTGTTTTCCCCTTTTGGTCTTTTGTGCTTGTTAGCGCCTTATTCGTGGCACTTATGCTTTTTACTAAAATATCCTGTATCCTTCCAAAATATCTGCAAGTTTTTTTTATGTTGATGCAGATAAATGGTATTCAAGAAACATAATAGCTAATCGTGTTCTTCCGGATACATTCGCTTTACTCGATAAAGAATATTGTCTTGATTAGGTACCAAGCCATAAGCAAAAAAGATAAAGTTCCTGTTCGGACACCGGTTAACGAATTTATGTTTGAATAAAATGCGTTTTTATATTCCTAATAGATCCATTAGGTAAAACTAAAAATAGATACATTAGGTAAACATTAGGTAAGTTAAGTAGAATTAGTATTATTAAAAATTGCCGAATAGTGCCGAAAATGTTCGTATTAAAATCGGTATACGGCGTTAATGTGGTGACTCTGAAAATTGTCTTGAGCCGAGCAAACCCTCTTTAGTGAATACTGCAACTACACAGCTCATTCCGTCATCTTATTTCACCGTGCTTCTTATTCATTATTTATATTTTGTACGCATCATGTGTCATCAAATAATATGGTTCATACAGCCAATTTTTTCATTAGTTTTTTTTTTTTTTTTTTATAAAGCTATCACAAAACATAAGTCATTGTGTTTCGCACTGACATGGGATTAATGGACTGATGTTATTAATTGACATATGCTGGGTTTTCAGGTCATTGGGTTTTGCTCGCGAATGGCGTTTCGGAATACCTGGCAATTATTATATTCATATTAGATATATTTATAAATAAGCAAACGAGCTTTTTTTTTTAACTAATTCATTTTCATACAAGCTCTTTGTCGTTATGTAAAAAAAAGCCAAATGCAACCAAAAACCAAGAGAAATGTAATAAAAAAAACGGCCAACGCTATTTTTTTTTATTGTCAAATAATTCTTTGCAAAAGAGCTCAGAGTAATCACTTTAATAATAATAAAAGAAAAAAACAGAAGCCGTCAAATTAGCTACAATTTCACCTTTTCATCGTTTCGAGCAAATAAAAAACAGTTATATTGATTATTCCAGGGATTTAATATTGTACAATTGGTGTATTATAACTATCCCAAAGAAAATCCGCCAAGGAATTGGCTGAAATGTCCTATATAAAATTAAGGACAATATTATAAGATGTGCTGAAAAATATACTAGATCTGAAGCAGCCAACAGGCAGACCATAAAAAACTAACGCCCAGTGACGAAAGAAAAATAATAAGAAATATTAAAGATTACTAGTACCGGAATGTTAGCCATGGACTTAAGAAAGAGTTGCGGAGTTCAAGTGTCTCATAAGACAGTGAGAAAAGTCATACTCAAACAAAAATACACATCAAGAGTCCTTAGAAAAAAAACATTACTCTCACTGTTTAATGTTTGCAGAAGAGTCAATTGTGCAACAAATCGCATTTGTCTTGAGGTGGAATATTGGAACGATGTTGTCTTTTGTGATGAATCTAAAATAATGCTGTACTCACATGAAGGACCACCGAGAGTATGGCGAAAACCGCTTACAAGTGTTCAGAAATTTGGCTTCGTTGACCCAGAAAAGGAAATTATATTACTATTCAAATTGTACCAGGACAACGATCCGAAGCACAAATCTTATTTGTGCAAGGAGTGGTTGCTGTATAATTGCCAAAAAGCAATTGATACCCCTGCACCAAGCCCTGATCTGAACCCAATTGAAAATTTGTGGGCCTATTTAAAAATTAAAGGTATCAGGAGTACAAAATCTAAAAATGATTTAATTAAAGTTATTAAGAGGAATGGTTGAAGATTTCTGAGGAATGTGGCCTTCAGAAGCCTATTCAATCCATGAAGTTGTTTCCTTTGTTTGTTTTTTTTTTAATTAGTTATCAACATTTTGCAAAGAATTATTTGTTTTTTATTAATTTTCTTTCGGTTTTTGGCTGCATTTGCCTTGTTTTTTTACATTACGTTAGAGTTGGTACGAAAATGGATTAAGTGTGCGCCACACACACACTACCACTCCAATCGATCTGTTGAAATTTCAACAGATCGGCATAAGTGTGGCGCAGTTTACAACAGATCGAAAGTTGACAAATTTTTTTGTCTTCCTGCGATCAGTAGTGTGAGTGTGGTGCGGTTGACGATCTTATCTTTGGGTTTTACGAATTTTTCAGGAAGCGTATTGGATTATTTTCTTTCCGCGTTCCATGTTTACTCGGCGGTGAACAACGTGAAATGAGGATCGTCAACCGATCCACAAATGTGTGGCGTAAACGAGTTTCAACAGATCGATTGGATCGGTAGCATGTGTGTGGCGCGCTTTAGTTTAAAAAAAAACTCATTTGCTTATTTCTTGGTAAATATAAGCTTTTAAATCTATTTTCTTTTCATTTCTACGTTTTGCAAACATTTTTCTGACAATCTGTAAATGATATGTAATTTATTTTAAATTCTGGTATATGTAAGGGCTTTATTGAGGATACCAGTTTATTCGAATGTATACGTTAATCTTTACGAAGGAGAAATATAAGTCAATTTTAATGCAGAATTTATTTTTTGTAAAATAGTCCCTGATTTGATCTGTGTGTACCTTTACATCTACCAACTGCTGGATACTTTTGATGAGTTTGAAAATAATTGTTTTTTGAAAATATTTTGAAAAAAAAAACGGATCCAACTAGACAAAATATTTCATATAAGTAAAAACTAGGAAAATATTGTTAAGATGGAGAATTTTTGTAAAAAAAACAAATGTTGATAATGATAGGAATTAAGGTATTTCATTGTCATTATCTTATTTTATTTTTAGCTGGATTTGAAATTTGATACACGCAGAAAAATATTATAATTTGATTTTTTTTATTTACTTATAAATTTATTTTCCATGCTAGCCAAAATAACTTAAACTAGCTTAAATAACTTATTGGCCCCATGAGGACACCCAAAATAAACAGAACTACTTAAACCTTTGCCATTCGACAACTATAATAAAGTTTGGTCTTTGTTTAATAATGTCTTTTGAATTCAATTGTTTTTGCTTAGTTTTCCATTTTAAACTGAATATTGAAACGTATACTGAAAAATGTTTCTTGGCCCACAAAATGGGAAAGACTGGGTTAATGTATTTCTGTAACCCTTATTAAAATTCTTAATACCTTATTCTTTTCAATTTGATTTCTTCAAGCAGTTGTCAAAAATCTATACTCAATCTGCGATAGTAATATGCCACAGAAGACCTAAGAACGATTTGATTTTATCCAGCTTGGGAATTAAAAAATTGTGGTGCCGAAATATTACCATAATCATAGCATTTGGCATTGTTTTATTGTACAATGTAACTGTCCGATGAACGAATATTTTATTTATTTTTAGAATTTTGGGCTGTCTAGCGCGAAAACAGACTTTTATGTAGCATTTAAGCACCGATGAAGTTCCGAAAAGTACGCACCTCCGATTTTCTTCAAAGTTTTTCTATGCATAATCACATAGGAAGTTAAAATCCAAAGCGGTTTTCACTCCAAACTACTGGCAGAGGCTAAAAGAACATTTAACATTTGAAAATCCGGAAACTGAAATATCTTCTAAACTGTAAAGCGTTTGTAAATAAACTAAATCTCAAATCCCAACGATTGAAGGCGTTAAATTCAGACAAAAATAGTTACAATCCTGCACAAGTTTTGAAGTTATAATTGATTATAAAGAAATGTATATAAATTCAAAAAATATACATTTTATTTTCGAAAACAAAATCAGTTCCACGGATGCATACGTTGCGAGCAGCATGACTTTCGTTGATGATTGACATAATTAAGGCAGAGGTCTATAGCGAAGAAACTGTTAAGGCATTAGTGGAGTCCTACCGAAATAGGGTTCTAGACGTTTTCATTCGTGGCCTAAACGGCGACCTCTCAAATATGTTTATAATACAGGCACCGAAAAACCTGCCTTACGCATACTCGCTTTGTCTCGAAATGTAGAACGTACATTTCAGAGCCCAGTCGCTCCATTCCACAACGGGGCCAAACACGGTCACGGCTCCGAGTAATCAAGCCTTCATAAATGACGTCCGGCCGTATTTGCCTCCACGGAATCTTATTCTAAGAGCTCCAGAAAGACCGAATCCACTTGTTGCTGCATGGAATAGGGAAACTGCCGCACATCGCGACACCTCCTAGGTTAGGGCCAAAACCTGCTGAAGAGATTGAAGGTGACCACTCGGTCAATTCAAGACAGGTTAATTATATGAACCGACCTAATCCTTTCAAGCGTCGAGCGATGTTCGCTAATATCCCTAGGAAACAGCAAAGACTGTACCATGTCGAGGTGAGTAACGACGACTTGGGTGAATATAATGAGAAGGCGGAGGAAGAAGTAGAGGAAGTAAATTTTATGACGGGTGGTCATCCAGCATACCATATATAGAATAGGTATATTACGAGGGATAGGGCCATATTGTTTTATAAGCTCGATTTTGAAACAGCCCACCGTACGTGTGGGTACATATCGGAATGTGTACAGTAGGGTGTCCAAAGAAAATCAAAGTTGTTTTTTTTTTTAATGCATATAAAAAAATTACAATACAATTACAAATACAAGTAAAATTAAACTTTCATGTAATTAGAATCACGGCTTCTTAACTTGCTTCTTAAGGTCACAGTACTTGTTTACTCGAGCCATCGGACTTCAAGTCTTGATGTGCTTGTAATTTCTGATTTTTTTGTCGGTTAAACGTGTTTGCTTTTTTAATAAATATGTCGGAGTCGGTGGAATTACGAAGTTCTAAAAAATATATACATAATAGGTAACGTACAACATCAAATAACGGGTTCGAAACTTCCTTCAAACGGACAAGTTCTGTCAGTATTGTTTTATAATATTCGTGAAGTTAACCTAACTGTGAATGAAAGTGCTAATCGCACTAATTATTTGATATTGCCCATGCCGATGCGCTTCAATCAATAAAAATAGCAGAAGACAAACTCTTTCTGCAGCTACAGAAAGATCCGGGCCGACCTGATCATTAAGGTAGAATAGATAAAAATGTCACTGCGCGAAATCGAGCTATTGAACATCGACGAATTGAATGTGCATCCACATCAATTTCATTGGTACCACCTAAACCATTTCCTGATGATTCTTCTTCTAATTCTAGTCAATTAGGGGAATCACAGGGAGATTTGTCAAAGGTAATTCGAAACACAGAAAGAACCTGGAGCCAGTCGAAAAGTAATGCGTAAAACTTTATTAATCCAAAATTAGTTAAGTATGAGAGACTCAGTATCTTCTTCTTCTTAAGGTTCCTCTCCGCTGCGGAGGTTGGAAATCATCAATTCTAAACTATGTTTGTTTGTGACTCCTCTTATGATTTCTATCGTTGGGAGGTTCAGCCACTCTCGCAGATTAGACATCCATGACAGCCTTTGTCCTCCCACCGTTCTTCTTCCCTCTATTTTACCTTGCAGTATATGGTGAAGGAGCCTGTATTTGTCGTTGCGCAGGATATGACCCAAGTAGCATAATTTTCGTATTTTAATTGAGTGTGGCAGTTCTCTTTTTCTGCCCATCCGTCGCAACACTTCTTCGTTCGGTATCCTGTCGACCCAGGAGATTCTAAGTATTCTTCGGAATACCCACATTTCGAACGCTTCTTTACTTTGAAGAAGAAGAACTTTGACGGACGGTCTCGATGCTAAGAGCTGGTTAATTAATTTAGGACTTTCAGTTACAGTTACAGCTGAGGATGAACACAAACAATATTTGTTACGTTGAGTACAAGAACTTAGGAAGTTATACCCGGACTGTCAAAGCAAACATTGAAAAGGACATAACCTCAGTAATATGTGTCCTAATGTAAAACACAATTCAGTAAATAATAATACGTTTTTTAATACAGTAGAGTCTTAAGGAAATATAAATTCGCCACTAATTTCATAGTCACAGTACAATTCCCTGAATTAAACTTTGACCACAAGTCAACAGCGGTTATCGTTATCCTATTGCATTAATACTTTTTATTTATGTTATTAAGGTCAAATATAAAAAATATAGGGGGTATGCGTACAAAATTTTGCAACA
Source organism: Merodon equestris (assembly GCA_958301585.1). Classification (NCBI taxonomy): domain Eukaryota; kingdom Metazoa; phylum Arthropoda; class Insecta; order Diptera; family Syrphidae; genus Merodon; species Merodon equestris. Next base: position 118,022,508 of record OY284413.1, on the reverse strand, counting down.
AAAATTATGTCTTGGGACACACTAGTATACAGAGAAGGTTTTTCGAGGCCTTTGGTAATAAGAGTTTGGCGAAATTCCATGTCTTACCGGGATTGAAATCCTTTGATGGCATCATCGGCGATGACACGTTAAAGGAACTTGAGGCAATAACCGACCGAGAGGCTAATGTCAGCTGTTAAAAAAACGATATGAAAATTCCACTTAAAGAGAAACTCTCTAGGGAAGTTAATTTCACAACGAACCCGTCACTTTCAGAAGCCACTAAGGTCGAACTGAACAGACAAATCTCCAAATATGATTCCCTCTTCGGCCCTATCGACGTCGGGAAAACGGTCGAGACATCGGCGCTCGCCGAGATAGGAACTATCACCAATATATACGAAGAGTTAGTTATCCGTACCCAGCCTGTCTCCGAGAAGTAGTCGAAGAAGAAATATCAAGGCTCCTGGAGGAAGGAATTGTTCGACACTCAAAGAGTCCCTGTAATTCACCGATTTGGGTTGTGCCGAAGACCCCAAAACCAAATGGTTAGAAGCAATATAGGATGGTGATCGATAAAAAAAGGTTAAACAGCGTCACCATAGGCGATACATATTCCATTCCTGGTATAAATTCCACTTTAGCCAGTTTAGGGGGGGCCCGATACTTTACAATAATCGACTTAACTTCCGGGTTTCATCAAATACGTATGAAACCGTCCGAATCCCCAAAACTGCATTTTCTACGATGAACGGAAAGTTCGAATTCTTACGGTTGCCCTTTGGTCTCAAGAATGAGCCCGCTATATTTCAGCGCATGAAAGATGATGTGCTGAGGCCGCTTATTGCGAACATTTGTTACGTCTACATTGACGACGTAATCGTTTTTGGTAAAAATCAAGAGGATAATTTAAAAAATCTAGATACGGTCCTGAGGCGACTTACCGAGGCAAGACTGAAGTTCAATCTGACGAAGACAGATGCAGAAAAAAGTCGAATTTCTGGGTTATGTTGTTTCATCTGAGGAAGTCCGACTCGATGCGAATAAGCTTCTCGCAATACAAAAGCTCCAACCACCGCAGAATCTGAAAGAGCTTAAATCGTTTCTGGGTCTGACTTCCTATTATAGGAAATTTATTTGCAACTATGCGAAAGTGGCCAAACCTCTCACCAATATTACGAGAGGCGAAAACGCACCAATGAAGGCCAACCAAACTCGCCGTGTCGTGATAGAATTAGGTGAGGAGGCGCTCAAGGCCTTCGAGGATCTAAAAGCCCTCCTAACATCTTCAGAGATTTTAGCCTGTCTCGATTTCCAAAAACATTTAATCTGACCACCGATGCTTCAAATTATGCAATGGGCGCAGTCCTGTCACAGAACAAAAATGGGAAGGTTCGTCCAATCACATATATTTTCAGGTCATTGAACAGGGCGGAGAAAAACAATGCCACGAACGAAAAGGAAATGTTGGCCATCGTTTTGTTACTAGATAATCTCCGTTCATACTTATATGGGGCCAATAAGATTCGAATATTGACAGACCACCAACCCTTACCTTCGCGATGGGAAACAGAAACTACAATGTCAAACTGAAGCGATGGAAGGCTCGAATCGAGGAGTACAACTACGAGTTGGTTTACAAGCCTGGTAAATCTAACTTGGTAGCCAATGCTCTCTCAAGATTTAGAACTCTCGTTCATGACTTGCACGATTCAAGCTCAACGGGATCTGTGCCAATGGATTCGAATGAACGCGAGCCATCTACTAGCAAAAATGGCAATCAACCCAACGCGAAGGATTCAGCAACAGATACCGCACCATCTGAATGTCCTTTCACAGAAACTGCGAACTCTGTGAACGATTCCGCTACGGACACCGCACATACCGCTCTTCAGGATTCCACCGACCTTATTCCTCACGTAGAAGCGCCCCTGAATTGTTCCGAAACAGATTTACACCAAAATAGGAAAGAGAGGAACCGAGCAACCGCATCCGGGGCTCTTTCGCTATTACATCGCATAGCATTGCAGAGGCGCTGAAAACCCAGCTAAGTCGGAACACCGAAGAGTGCACACGAATGCACGAGAGAATAACATGCACGACAGAACAGAACAGTTGCTTGAAAAGTATTATTTCCCACGCATGAATAACCTTATCACGAAATATGTCAGGGCATGTCAAGAGTGCAACGCCAACAAATACGATAGGCATCCTATCCGTCCGGAGTTGCAAGCAACACCCGTCCCAAATTACCCTTTTGAAATATTACACCTAGACATAATTGAAGTGCAGAATGAGAAATTTATTAGCTGCTTAGATAAGTTTTCAAAGTTTGGAAAGCTCTCCCACATAAAGAATAGGTCTGCTCTACCTACAAAATTGTCAAAATTATCCATTATTTTACGGTTGCCAAAATACTTGTCACTGACAATGAATGTAGTTTCGTGAGTCCTATCATCGTACATTTCCTTTGCCTTGCTGGTATAGAGTTATACCGTACCCCAGTGCACCGTTCCGAGGTGAACGACCAGGTCGAAAAATTTCATTCGACCATCTTAGAAATTTACCACTGCCTGAAGATGGAATATAAGGATTAGCGATGGAAGATGATGGAACTCCTCAACATTGCAATCGACAGATATAACAATAGCATACACTCAGTTAGCAAACGCAAACCAACTGAAATATTTTTCGATAGAGTTCTGCAAGAAAGTAAAGCAAGACCTCAGAGCAGAAGTCAAAATACAGAAAAAGGTGAAGTCATATACACCGAGGCAGAAACAAGTTTGGAAATGAACCTAAAAAAAATTATTGAAGATTTTCGTTGTTCTGGTCGAAATAAAGAAAACCGGCACACGAATTTCAACAGCGATTTTATTATGTAATTGATTTAACAACTGTAAGACTACGCTTTAAAAAAACTTCGTGTTGCTACCGCGCGAGCTTTACTTCGACTGACTCCTTTAAATCGTTTACATTGAATATGAAACTTATTTGATTTACACAAGCATATAAGACAATTTCAAAATGCGTCGGTAGCAACATTGCGTAGTTTGACACAGGGTGGTACAAAGGAAAGGATATAAATGTATGTATAAAAGGTTTTAAAATAAAGAGTAGTACAATGGTTAAATATGGCGGTAACACTCTCCCCCCCGTAAGCGTGCTATGGTTTGGCGAGCTTACTTCCATGATTCTTGCCGAGGTCCAGAACAGCGATCTTACTTGCAGGTCGTTCCATTGTTCCAGTTTGAGTTTTTACCACCGCTCTACGTACCTGGCCATCTTTCGCGGTCACGACAGTCTGGATAACACCTTTCGGCCAAGAGTTCCGGGGCAGGTTTTCATCTACGACAACCACTATGTCGCCCGGCTGGATAGGACGACGCTTCACAAACCATTTTCCACGTCTTGCTAGTATGGGCGCGTACTCCTTAACCCATTTACACCAGAATTGATCAGCAAATTTCTGGGTTTGTCGCCAACGTTGTCGAAGGTCTGAGTCGCCACAGATGGCTTTGAATCCCGTCGATGAGCCTAACAACAGGTGGTTCGGCGTAATGGCTTCATCATCACAAACATCTAGGGACACGAACGTAAGCGGACGGGAATTGATGATGAATTCTACTTCCCAAAGTGCGGATCGTAAGCTCTCGTCATTAAAATGTGTGCAATCCATATTGTATAGTACGTTTTTTACGCATCGCACGAGTCTCTCCCAGGCGCCTCCCATATGTGGTGCCGCTGGCGGGTTGAACTTCCACTTAATTTCGTCGTATCTTGAAGCAACTTTCGAGTAGTCAATGTTTTTGTATTCACTGCGTAAGACCTTTTCCGCAGCTCTGAAATTAGTACCATTGTCAGTGTATATCTCTCGGGGTGTTCCACGGCGTGACACGAAATTTCGTATAGACATTATGCAGGAGCTAGTATCCAGGCTATGTGCCACCTCTATATGCACGGCGCGTACAGTGAGGCAAGTGAAGATCACTCCCCATCTCTTTTCACGTCTCCGCCCTATTACTGTAAAAATGGGTCCAAAGTAATCGATGCCGACAAAGGTAAAGGGACGCTCGAATATTGCCAGCCTCGCGGCAGGTAAAGGAGCCATTTGTGGTATAATAGGTGTAGCAAAATGGTTTTTACAGCGTTGGCAATTCTTACGTACGGTTTTGTATAACACGCGTAAACGCGGAATATAGAATGTGCCTCTAATTTTGTTGATAACCGTTTCGTGCGATACATGATGATGGTTTTCATGGTTCAAACGCACTATCAGGAACGTTGCATGGTGGTCCTTCGGCAACACGATAGCGTCTTCTCTATTATTGAGATGGTGTGCTCTACTGCGCGTTCTCAAAGCACCCAACTTGTCTAGATAAACATCGAGAGATATTAGTTTCGAATTCACTTCAATGGGCTTACCGCATTTTAGGTTCCTTATATCTCGGCTGTATTCGCTCATCTGCGCGTGTTTGTAGAGTAGCGTTTTCGCGTTCTGTAAGATCTCGAAGGTTAATTGTTTTGGCCTTGGTTTCCCTTTGATCTTAGCTTTAAGTTTTTCGATGTACAATAAAAATGTAGCTAACGCACGATATAGTCGCCGCCAATCAGAGAAACGTTTTACATCCATGTTGGGTAATGTGCACGTATTCACCACATCTTGTGTACAAAGCAGATGTCGTCTTACTTCAGTTATATCTGGCAGATCCCCGCACCTCGGCCACTCTCTTGCTTCGGCTGTTAAAAAGGTCGGGCCGTCGAACCATAATTTGACATCTAAATGTGACGAGGTCTTTGTGGCTAGGTCAGCTACGTTCATCTTCGTGGGTATCCAGTTCCATTCTGATACGTCGGAATGTTCTAGTATCTCACCGACGCGGAACATGACGAACTGTTGAAACCTCTTAGGGTCCATTCGTAACCACTTTAGGACCGTCTTTGAGTCGGACCACCAAAATCTCGAACTAATCGGTATACGACGAACTGATTGTATCTTGGTTGACAGCCTTAAGCCCAGCACAGCCGCCTGGAGTTCGAGCCTCGGAACAGAGACTGGTTTGAGTGGTGCTACTTTTGACTTGGAAGCCACTAAGGTTACAGAAACGCTATCTCCGCATTGTACGCGAAGATACGATACCGCAGCATAAGCATCTTCGCCAGCGTCCACAAATGTATGGAGTTGAACTTCTTCAGCATTGGCCAGGAATCGACTATAGCAGCGGGGGATCTCGACAGCCTTTATCAGTGGCATCTGAGATTTCCAATGAAACCATTTTGTGTAGTGAATTTCGAGAAGTTCGTCATCCCAATCGATACCGGAACGCCAGATTTCTTGTAGAAGTATTTTTAATCCGATCGTAAAACAAGCGACATATCCGAGAGGATCGAATATTGACATTAAAACTTGAAGGGTTTCTCGTTTTGTTGGTATTATTCGATCATCCAGTATGTTACGTTTCAAGCGTACAAATCTGAAAATATACTTAAAAACGTCGTTATTTGGGTCCCAATACATACCCAGGATTTTCTCTGTGGACCCCAATGTCTTGTGGGGTTGCGTAACAGGACTGTTGTTACGTAGTTGACTTATGGCCCAAGCCGAGTTCGAAGCCCAGTTTCGTATATTAAATCCGGCAGATGAATGAATAGCTTTGATTTCATTGGCTAAGCGTACAGCATCTTCTTCAGTATCGACACTATCGATAAAATCGTCGACGCAATGGTGCCTTTTGATAGATTCTACGGCTCGAGGGTAACGTCCTTCAAACTGATCGGCATTTTTGTTGCGAATGTAATGCGCGATACATGGAGCACAATTAATTCCAAAGGTTAGAGCGCTCATTACGTACGAGCTTGGCTGATGCGGTGGATCGTTTTGGTCCCACCACAGGAATCGTTGTACATGCATGTCCTCTTTTCTCACGCGTATTTGGTGAAACATCTCCGCAATGTCTCCACAGATAGCGAACTGGCCAATTCTAAAGGCCAACAGAACATCCACGAGTGATGTCAGGAGATCTGGTCCACACAGCATAAAATCATTTAGTGAATATCCATCTGTTTTGGCCGCAGCGTCCCAGACAAGGCGAACTCTGGTCGGCTTATTAGGATTTACGGTTACGAACACTGGCAAATACCACACTCGGTTGCTTTTGATATTGACTTCTTGTGCTGACAGCTTTTTTGCGTGACCTTTTACCAACAGATTGTCGATTTCAGCTTGCATTTGATTCTTCAGCGTTGCCTCTCGCTTAAATTTCTTTTGAAGACACATTAATCGATTATATGCGGTCTTGTAACTGTCAGGCATCCTTTGAGCGTCGTGTTTCCAGAGTAGTCCAGTCTCGTATCGGCCGCCCACCTCTTTGCATGTATATCTTAATATTTCTAATGCTCTCTTGTCCTCGCTAGAACATATAGTAGTTGAGGATGATTCCAATGTGAAAAACTGCTTTACTGCCTCGTGGAGATCTTCAGAACGTCGATTACAATCGCACGTATGAATATTGAGATGGAATTCCTTTTGCCGCTTAGACGCGCACCCCTGCAAGGCCCATCCTATCCTTGTCTTTGTAGCAATTGGCTGGTTCCAGGAACCCTCGCGAACTTTAAGGGGCACGGCAAGTTTCCAATTGTCAGCTCCAATGAGAACAGTTGGCCGAGCATCCTCGTATGACTGAATTGGTAAATCGGCCAGATAAGGAAATCCCCGACAGATCTCGTCCATGTCTAGAGATTGCGTTGGAAGTGAAAGGTTTTCCACCGTGCGAACCCCACGAAGAGTGAATCTCGCTTTAGCTGCTTTGTTTGAAATGCCTATGGATGTTCGTATTGAAGCTTCTTCAACACGTGTGGTGTCGCCAGTCCAGCGCAAACAGAGAGGCTCAGTAACACCTGCTAGACCTAGGGCATCAAAGTTTTCCTTTTCCATCAGAGTAACGGAGGAACCCTCATCTAGAAAAGCAAACGTGTCAATAAAATTGTTTTTCGAATGGAGGCGAATTGGAATGATACGGAAATAGGACTTCTCCCCTACGTCGGCGTCGTTATGGGTGTTTACATTCACTGGTCCAGTTAAACTTGAAGAGATGGTACCTCCTCGTTGAGTTTCTTGACTTACGTCGGGTTTGTGCAGCAACGGGTGGTGTTTTGCTTTGCAGTTCTGAATACCACATTCTTTGTTGGCGTAGCATCTTCGACGATGTGTGTTCAGGCACTGACGGCACAGCTTTTTGGTTTTCAGCAACTCCCATTTTTGGTCAAACGTTAATTTTTTAAAGGTTTCACATCGTGAAATTTTAAGATCGGATTCGTGGCAAACAATACATGGTTTTACTGAGTGCTTAATTTCAGAGTGAGTGTTCATCATTCCGTTTCTTTTAGCTGATATTGGTATTACCACTTGACTGGCCGCTTCAGCGATATGTTGTAGCCAATTACTAAATGCTTTTATTGCAGGTGTTTGTTCATCCTTTTGTTGCATCGCCCAGCTCAGTTTGTATTGGTTTGGTAACTTGTCGACGAGTTCCTTAACCAGCATCGGATTGTTTAAGTGTGCAGACATTTGACATGCTTCTATTGTTGAACAAATATTACCTACCGACAATGCGAACTCGATGATGCTTTCTAGTTTGTCTTTTGGAGGTACCATCTTCCTCGTCTTTTCTATCATGCATTCGATTATGTGTTCCGGTCTACCAAAGCACATTTTTAGGATCCGCATTATCTCTGGGTAATAGAAGGTTTTTTCGGACCATTTCGCGCGCCTTCCCTTTCAAACTAGCTTGGAGTCGCATCAAATTTTCTGCGTCGCTGTACCCAGCCAATGCGGTGCTATTGTTGAAGCTGCTTATGAACAGTGACCATTCTTCTGGGTCGCCATGGAAGATGGGTAATTCCTTTGGGATCACTTGTCTTGCTACTAATTGGGCTTGCAATGGTCCCGTGGTGAACGACGCGCCGATATCTGGAGAGCTGAAGTGTACGTTGTTCATTACAGTGGTAGGACATACTCCGGAATCCTTGAGGATTTCATATTTTCTTTCAAGGTAAATTTGATGCAATCTTCTTTCCTCTTCTAGCATTTGCATTTGTAATTGTTTCTGTTGGTATGAAACGTCAAGGGAAGTCGGTAATGTTGTAGTCGGTAATGTTGCCTGAAATGGATGTTGCGGAGAGGTTGCTGGAGCTGTCATGTGCGAATGACTTTGTTGCGATGACGATGTTGCTGCCATATGTTGGGGATGAATGTTTGGCAATGTTTCGGTATATGTCCCGGGGTTTACGCAAGCGCCACCTGTGGTTGACCATGTACTTATTACAGGCGTATGCGTGTATGTTTTCGCATGCTGGTAAATGGAAGAATTTGGTGGTGGGTTATTTACCGACGGGGGAATATGATGTGGCGTGTTTGAAGCTGGTATGTGCTGTTGCGGTGACAAAGACGTTACTGTTATTGCTTCGAGAACTGAGCGAAATTGCTCAGATAGCTTTCGAGTACTTTCCAACGGGGTTGGATTTAAACACGCAGTTTGTTGTTGTTGGTTCACCATTTCATTGGATATGTGTTTACCTTTTGCCGTTGAGGGATTCGTTCCATTTTGTGGTGAAGTTAATGGAGATGATGATGCTTGGATTTGGGGAGTAAATCCCGGCACCCCGCTAGTTTTGGGCGGATCGGTCGGAGCAGCTGGAGCGCTGGCAGTGATAGGGTCTGACCGTGGATATCTGCAGAATTCGCAACTCCAGCTGACGTCAGCCACACCACTATTGACCCCGACGCAGTCGTAATGGTACCATCTGTCGCACGCGTCGCACTGTACCATCTCGTCATTTTCACCTTCACTGCACATCAGGCACGTGGACGAAGCCCGTGTACTCCTTTTCGGAGGCATTGCTTTTAAGCGCGATTTTATGGCGAAGTTTTTTTAAAGATTTGTTCTGGTCGAAATAAAGAAAACCGGCACACGAATTTCAACAGCGATTTTATTATGTAATTGATTTAACAACTGTAAGACTACGCTTTAAAAAAACTTCGTGTTGCTACCGCGCGAGCTTTACTTCGACTGACTCCTTTAAATCGTTTACATTGAATATGAAACTTATTTGATTTACACAAGCATATAAGACAATTTCAAAATGCGTCGGTAGCAACATTGCGTAGTTTGACACAGGGTGGTACAAAGGAATGGATATAAATGTATGTATAAAAGGTTTTAAAATAAAGAGTAGTACAATGGTTAAATATGGCGGTAACATTCGTGGTGACAAAAAGATATGTAATTGTTGCAAATATTCTATGGAGAAATCAGTTATTTCTCGTTCAATTAAACGATTTTAACAGAAAGGGACAGTAGACACTATTCATCTTGGCGGTAGACCCCGAAAAACAAAAGCAACACAAGATCATTTAATAGTACCAGAGTTCAAAAAAGATCCAGAACATCTTCAAGGAAAGTTGTTAACGATTTAAGACACCACATCCACCCAAGAAAAGCAAGCAGGAGGTGTGACGAGAAGCCAAGAAGCCGTTTATATCAAAGAAGAACAGGATAGCACGGATAAAGTTTGCCAAAGAACATATTAACTGGTCGATGCAGAAATGGCAAACATTGCTATGGTCAGATGAATCCAAATTCAACGGGCATCAGATCGAAGAGCGCACGTTAGAAGATCCAAAGGAAAGCGCTTAGACCCAAAATATTTTAAGGGCACAGTTAAACACGGTGGGCGTGTAGTTACTCTAGTTTCAAGCATTTTTGTCTAGGATAGATAAGATTAGATAAGATAGATCTAAGAAAATATAAATAAAAATGAATTAGAAAAAAAAACGGATACCAAACAAAATATTAATTAATAGTCAGTATAAATGAAAGTTGCTTTAGTTTTGTCAATGCCTTACGACACTATGGTTGGGTTTCTTCTTGAATTTTCTTTAGAAAAAAATATTTTAATATAAATAAAATTAATGATTTTCTTGACGGAATATTTGAAGTATCGTTATGTATTAAAGTTACCTCGTTACATAATTTTTTTTTCACATTCAAAGTGAAAAGACAGGCGATATATTAAAAGTTGATTTAGTTTTGTCACACGTACGAGTATACATATAGGTGCATACAAAAAAATAAAAATAATGGCACCTATGCACTTGCTTGACCCAGCAACACACGCACTACGCACTAACCATACCAATTACTCACCTAAGTTTATATTATAAAATTACTTATTAAATTACTGACTGTATCATTTTAATTATACATTTTTTATATTTTAATTCTTTAATTATGAATTAATTAGCTTTAACTATAAATCAATTAATAATTGTTAATTGTACAATTATGATAATTATGTCAGATTAATTAATTAAGTCATCATAACTAACATTAAGGTATTTACTAACCTCATTGCTCAGGTATTTCTTCCTTATTGCCACCACGGTAAAGGCATTCACGCTATTCACGCATTCACGCAACGGAAACTTCTACCTAGTGCACTTGGTCAATATAGAACAGTGGGAACAACAACTTTCGAACCTTACGGCTCAACTAAGAAAAAATTCAAGGATCCGGTCACTAAGAGGCTTTCTTCACTCTACCTATCCCAAACAACCGATCGCATCAGCCTTCTACGAGGAAAGCGAGATCTATAAACTGGACTGGGTCCGCGTGGAAATGGATCGCTGGGGGCCCCAACGCATCAGACTGGGATAAGATCCTGGAAAGCCAGCGGACGATAATCGAAAACAACAACCAGAAAAACAAGATATATGAGTGCCGCTTCGAAGTGGCGGAAAATGCAATGGCAAAAGTTTAATGGATCATAGCTCGAGCCGGCAACGAAATAAAAGCAATAGACACTTGAAGGTTCGAACAGTATCTAATTATCCAGGTCCTCATAATTAAGGAAGAGGTGAACGAACTGGTAAAAGCATGCCAAAGCTAGAAACGGGATAATCAACACCAATCTCCTGGACCACGATGAAATCAGCATGTCAACCAACGAACTGGAGACCTTGCCTTACAAAAACGAAATCGAGGCTACTGACTTCGGCACGCCAGTAACTTATACGAATAGTACGGTGTTACTATACATCTTATCGATGCCGAAAGTAAACAGCGAGGATTTCAAATTGCTTCGGAGCCCTGATTAATCAAAGGCTTGATCAAGGGTTGCCTATCAATCACCCACTCCACGATCTCAAATCGGAATCTCTCGAAAAACTACCCGAAGTCCATTGTATTTCCAGATTATTGAAGGAAGGCCCTACCACCTGTGAATACTGTCAGAGCACCAAAGAGGTTGTTGAACCCATCGAAGACGACACGATTTTCCTCACTAACTTCAATGGAGAACTTACCGTGGGGAACTAAACAGAGATGCTGCAGGGGACTTTTATTATCCGACTGAATAACGAGAGAATTCAGATCAAGAACCGAACCTTCACCAGACCCTTTAAGCCCTGCCAGCTGTCGTAACCAACATCACCAGGCAACTGTTAACTGTTAAAATAAATAAAGTGCGCTATTACACCGACTCCATTACAGTACTAACATGGATTAGATCACCATCCTACACTTGGAAAACTTTCGTCGCAAATAGGGTGGCAAAGATCCAAGTAAACAGGGATATACAACAATGGAACTACATAAAGGGAAGCGTCAATTGTGCTGATATGGTCTTTAGAGGGATGGGATTACAAACGCTTTTTAAGACGCCTGCCTGGTTGAATGGTCCTGATTTATTTTCCGAAAACGAGAGTTCATGGGAAGCAATGCAATATGTTGTTCCGTAAAACGTTTCAAAACGTCGTAAGAAGAAGTCTGTTTTAGCAGTGAAAACAGTTACCAACGATATTTTAATTGAAGAAGTTAATCATAAAAATTCCCTTTTTCCATTACAAAAGATATTTACTGTTTTTGATTTTATAGTAACTGCAGAAAGAACAAGTCACTGAGAAATAGAGGGCAAATAACAGTGACTGATTTGATTTGGATATCTGTGCAAAGAAGAGAATTTCCGGATGACCATCGTTCTCTGCAGAGGAGTGCAAAAGTACATAAAGCTTCCAATATGCGTCGTTGTCGCCATTCTTCGATGAAAAAACTAAACTGATTAGAGTGGGTGGAAGATTCAAAAATGCTTCTATTATAGTTGATGCCAAATATCAGATCTTACTACCGAAAAATAATTGTACAACGAAGCTACCTCTAACATATTTACATCAAACACACACACATGCATAAGTAACAATATCCCTTTGCCCATTCTTCTCAACAATATCTTTTACCAAATTCTTTAATTACCAGAACCTGGTTGAATGAAGACATTTGACAACTTCACGTGGAATGTAGGCCAACTTCAGTTAGTTGCATTATATTGCATTTACTACATTCGGATTTAATACCAGCTTTTTTCATAAATACGAGTATTGGTATCGGTGAAATTTATGAACTGACGTGCATAATCACTGAAAAGTATAAGCGCCCTTTCAATGCGAATTGTGCTTCCTCCAGAAAAATCTGGTTCCTAAAGCATTTGAGTGGTTTATCAGTTGATTCAACCGTATAGGTGAACAATAAAAAACAACAACAATAGCACTGTGGTGACAGTACCGATAAAATATCTGTAATTGTTTTCCACTCCGATTTACATTTACTTTGTCAGGGCACGACTAATTATTGTAATACGACAAAACCGAGATACTCAAGGCTTTCTTTGAAGAATTGTGATTTTTCACTCTTGCAGTCTGCCCGGAACTCAAGACATGTGCCCATCATGGTTCTCTTCGCTTTTGGAAGAAATAATTATATCACCAGCATGAATATAACATGTCTTTTCTTAATATTTGTATGCACGTTTTTTTTTATTTTTTCTTATCATATCTTACAAACCAGACAGCGTTGTTGTATAGGGACTTTGATGGCCTAATTATGGTCTTTCGTAAAAGCTCAAGAATTTCGATCAACTATTATGCGAGAATATGTATTGGGTTGTATCAGTTAATAAATATAAGTTGTTTTTCTTAAAGAACAACAAGAGGTAGATTACCTCTACCTTTATTTTTCAATTCTAATTCTTAAAACTAACTTGACAATTATATATACCTAAGTTTTGTTTACTCAGCTGCTGTTACTGACCTGTGAATCGGTCATTCAGTTGACACAATTTTGTGTTGCTGCAATTCGCTGATGCATTTGTTGTTTAGGTGTTGCTGTTGTTAAGTTATCACATGGAATTTCCGATCTTATAGTAAAAAAAATCAAAGCCAATATTATTTTTCCGTACATTTTTATTCAATCAAAAGACTGAGCGAAGATCGGACTTTTCATGTGGTACAAAGCAATATCTTCTACTTGGGTGAAGCTAACCTTCACGTATTTTTAGAACTGCAAAAAAAAATATATAACAATTTCGAAACTCAGTTTTTTTTAAAAATATATTTTTTTCTTGGCTTTAATTTTCATTTATTTTAATTATTACATATTAATAACAAGGACGAAATGCATAATTTCATGTTGTTGTGTTTATTTTAGAGTTAACCCAATTTTTTAATTTAACCCAATTTTAAGCATTTTTTTTCTAGCAGGAGATAGTTCTAAGAATTGTAATATAAAAGTGAATCAAAAAAAAAAAGAATATAACAAACAAAGAAAGTGCGCGTTTTATTTTAAATTTGTATCAAGTTCCAACAAGTCGTTTGAGATCCTCTAACTCAATACATTGGTCTTTCGACCTACAGAATTATGTAACATTGGTCCTTTGATCCAAAAGTGTTTTAGTAAAGTAAAGTAAATGTTTTACACTTATAGGGCCGCAAAACAAAATCAACATGCCACATTGATGTCAACAACAAATGTAATACACATCCCAAAGAAAGACCACAAATCATCTCAGCCAGAACATTTCGCCATTGAACGCTGCAACTAATCTTTTCAATGGTGGATTGAACTCCGATGTAATCTCCATCCCACTTGCAACCGCACTTAACCGATTTAGAATCTAAAGCCTTCTTCATTACAGAATCAGCGACAAGATAACTTAATCTCAAAAAACAAAGGACTTTCGACAATGCAACCGGTTTATGGCAGACAACAACGGCAACAATTCAGCATCAAACAAAATTTACCCTATTCTTGACCACGAAACCCTGCTTTCATACTAACGTCTTTTCCTCACCTCACTGCTCTGAAACACAAAAATATAAATTAGAACATCAATTGGAACAATATAAACTAGAACATCTAGATAATTTACTATCCTTACATACTGCAGTTAAAATTGATCTCTTATTAGGAGCCGATATCTACTCTTCAATCATCTAACAAGTATTGTTGAAAAGTCAACACGATTCAACACCCGCGCAACAACCAGAACTCGGGTAGATCCTTACCGATCTTAGTCTCCAATTTTCTACAACAATCGTGCAGAATCATAACAACACGCTCGGAATTTAACTATAGACAAAAGAGGAAGTTATACATGACAGAGATGCCGTCATGGGCCCAACCACGGATCGAAAACCATTATTTCCGATCTCGGCACACGGTAGTTTTCGATTCACTCAACATCAGGCACAAACGAAGCCTTTTAAAAAATGAAAACACGTACAGTAACTCACTCAAGCATTGTGTTAGCTGTTCAGTTGAATTACCTATGACGCAACGCATACAGCAATTGTGTGTCAAGGTAATTCACCGCACGATGTCAACACCAACCCTTGCACGACGCAGCATGTACTCCAAAACATGTGTGTGCCAATGAGCCACTATGCTGACGGTGCATTGCCGGCAGTAATTTAGCTTTAAGCAATTAATATAATTCTGAGCATTATGCTGACGGTGTATTGCCGGCAGTTGTTTAGCTTTAAGCAATTAATATAATTATAAGCATTATGCTGACGGTGTATTGCCGGCAGTTGTTAAGATAAGCTAAATTTAAGTATAAAAGATGTAAGCCAATTAAGAAAATATATCAGTCGTTCACAATCAATAGACACTGATTGTCTTTTTTACGCTACTCCGACGTGAACAAGTTCAAGTGCTTGCTTCACATAACTCTACAAAGGATATATCAACTTTATGCGCTTGATATTCTAATTCAGGAAAACGCTCCTGAACATTAGCAATGGAGTTCAACGTACATTCATCAACTACAGCAACGCCCTAAATGGAAATAGAAACAACAAATATCAAAGTTGGATATATAATATCATTTTAGGAAATAAGGAAATAAAGAGTGCAAGTTAAGGGAACCCAAAAATAATCTCGAATAGGAAGCAGAGCTTTGTTACTGATGCACGTAGAGATGCTTGGCAAAAGTGTAATGACGTGCCCGTAATGACGTAAGCCTTCTGCAATCATTTCTCCTTAAGGATAAGAAGAATGTTGCACACTTCTTGAAGACATCAGGGCGTACGCGCTTAGTCATTCTGCATCCTGGATGTTCCCTCCATCTACGATTGTGTGCGTTAAAGGCCCAGTCGTTGATGTCGGATTTGACCGTGGAAGGAGGTAGACCTAATGCGAGTTCAGGTCCTGAGAAACTCTCCTCTGAGCCACTTCCAGCGAGTTCATCGGAGATCTCATTTCCTTTAGTATTATGTAAATCTCTGATTGAGAGACAGACGCATATTTTCCTAACGAAAAGTGCAGTCGAATATTTTCGCGCTCAAAGAAAACTCCAGCGCCGGACCCCTGCCCTCCAGCTATATGTGAAAATGCGACGACATTCCATTCCAGGTTCAGTGTTTGTCCAGAGCCAGTCCTGACGCCATGGAAATGTGACTGTGAAACTACAGTGCAGTAGGATTGCAGGTGTCATTGCGTCAGACGGCATATCCGTGAGACAGGGGTCGTAGGATATTTCTCGCGCAAAAACACTTTCACTCCAATGCGAGTTGCACCAAAGACCATTTCTCTTTAGGCGACATGGCTTTCAGTGCGCTCCCTTCGATATATATGTCAAGGGGTGGAAGATTCATCATTGTAGCATAGAGCAGTTCCCGGTGTGTTTTGAAAAGCCCCCGTACAGCTGAGACAGACCGCTTTTTGGAGTGTGGTGAAAGAGGCCACAACATGTTTGCATGTTAGCCTGTTCCATCAAACCACCTATTCATATGAGATTATCGGTCTTATCAATGCCGTATAAATCCAGAAGACCTTTTTCGGCGAAAAGCCCCATGTTTTGCCAAAAGCACCTTTGCATTGCCAAAGAGCTGACAGCGCTTTGTTGGCTTTGGACTCAACATGCTTTGACCAAAGAAGCTTGCTATCTAAGATGACTCCCAGGTACTTAGCTTCCTTGGATATCGGGATGGGAATGCCTTTAAGCAACATCATCAGCATAGGCCTGGGCATAGATTCCAGAGCCATTGGGCGCATCGAGCAGAGAATTGACCACCATGCACCATAATAACGGAGACAAGACGCCACCTTGCGGGAAGCCCCTGTTTACTCCAGACTTGACACATTGTTCGAGGCCTGCAACAGCGATCAATGTCCTGTGCACAAGCATTGCTTTGATCCACAAAACCAGTGCTTCATCTACGCCATGCCGTCTAGCAGCGTTACACATGCTGTAGAAAGTAGCGTTATCAAAACTCCCTCAATGTCGACGAAAATGCCTAGTACGTACTCTTTCCTTTCGAGAGCGTATTCAATTCTCCCAACTAGGTTTTGAAGCGCAGTCTCGCAGGATTTTCCGCGCTGATAAGCATGTTGCATGTCTGAGAGAGGATGCATTCGAAGGACAACTTTGCGCACGTGAAGCTCTACTAATCTCATAACAGGGTATAACCCGCCAGTGCCCGGCGACTTGAAGCCATCGAAAGATGCCACAGCAAATTCAATGGCCTCAGTGACGCAACATACCAGCAACGCCGAGTTGTTTTCATCGTTTCAGTCGCAGTTTTCAATAAGGGAGTGTGCAAAGAGCCGATGACAGTTTGATTTATCGAGAAATGGATCTGGAAGAGTAAACTGAGAATTTCTGCTATAGACTCGGTGAAGGTACCATAAGACTTTCAGGGTGCTTCCAGCTTTGTCGATTTTCCTCGCTTGAAAACATTAACCAACTTGCTGGTCGCGCTCAGGGATTCGATCTCTTCGCAGAAAGACTTATAGGAAACATTCTTCGATTTACGAATAAGATTCTTATATTCTGCTTCGATCGATATTTATTCCAGTCATCTTCCGAGTTCGATTTAAGCGATCTACCTAGTCCTGCCATAAGTTCTGTTACAAATATAACACGCTATAAAAAAAAAGCACTAAACATGTTGTATTCAAAGTTATTTCATTTATTAGAACACAATATTGGTTATTAAAAAAAGTTGAGTTCATTCGAAATAACCACCTTTTGCTTTAACACCAGCTTTTAAACGGGGCTATAGCGGCACGTACGGTTTCCATGGAGATCGTGGACGCTGCTCTGGCTAATGCTGTTTTAAGGCTTTCTAAATTTCTCTGGGGAGTCTTGCAGGCCATGTTCTCCAATTCTGACCACAAACCATAATCCAGTGGATTCAGATCTGGATTCCCCGATGGCTAATCTTCTGCTGCTATAAAGCCAGGAATATTGACTCTGAGCCACTCCTGCGTGGTTTTGGCTTTGTGCGCTGGAGCAGAGTCCTGTTGGAAGATCCATCCGTGTCCACTGAAAAGGGTATTGGTCAAACCCTTCACAACACCTTCTAGCAAATATTCTTGGTAAACCTTTGCACCAGTTCTTACGCCTTTTTCACAGAAATGGAGGGATGTGACCCGTGAGAGACCCCCACCAAACCATTACGGAAACAGGATGATGGCCACGTTGAACCCTTGTAACAATTTTTTTCGCTTCCTTGGATGAAGTGGCATAAATCTTCACATTTTGTTTTTTGAAAACTTCTTCCACGGTAAAAATTTTCTCGTCCGTAAACAGAATGTTTTCATGGTCATTGTCCGCGTGCCACTGCAAAAGTCGCTGCATCTTTCCAGCCTAATTTTTTTTATTGAGGAGGTAGAAGATGACCTGTGGACCGACGATAGGCTTTCATATGTAGATCATCCCGAATCAGGCTAGAAATGGATCTGGTTGATATATCCAATTCCTTGAACATGATCTTCTGCTTCCTAAGGGGATTCCTATGAATTCGTTCACGTAGTGCCTTTACTACCGCACTCGTACGGACGACGCGCCTGCGACCACTTCTTGGCCTGTCCTCTACTCCAGACAATTCGCTGAAGCGAGCAATAGCTCGGTAAACGAATATTCTCGATATTCCGAGTGTTCTTAGCAACACGAAAATTTGGCCAGCACTCTTTCCGCACTTATGCAACGCTATTACCGACTCGATTCTCTTTTACGCCCCACTCCATGTTAATAGTTCGCAAACTGAAACCGAACTGACTAGCATTCTTCACTGATCAGTGCATGTGTTCTGAAAAAAAAGTTAACGCTTCTTTTCCCGGAAAAGTTTTGAACGATAAGCGCTGAAAATTGTGTATCAGAACTTATGGCAGGACTAGGTATTCAGGAGACTTCTGGCTTCCCTGCGAAGACATTGGAATTCAACGTTCCACCAGAGAACCGACTTTCTGCTGGGAGGTTTTTTGACAGGATATGCGAGTTCGAAACAGTTGGTGATGGCGCCGCTCAGGTTATGAACGGCATCCTCCACCAATTGCTTTGCTCTTAGTTTAGATAGGGCTTGAGTTGATTTCTCAAGCTCCTTTCTGGATCGTACCCAGTCCGTCTTCCTCGGATTCCGCTTGGGCTGCGAGGGGGAGAGCCACACTTCAATTGAAATTCGATATATTTACTGTCTGGCAGCGTAACATCTGGTAAGACTCTCCAGTTAGTGATGGCTTTCACATGCCGATTAGACATGGTTAGGACAATCACTTCTTGTGGTCTCGCCGTCACAAAGGTTGGTTGAGAGCCAACATGTCAGACGAAAGAGTGAAGTTGCTTTTGCTGCTGCCCCAAAGAGCATTTTGAACGTTAGCATCGCAGCAGATGATGAGTCCAATCCTTCTGGCTTCGCAGTATTCTACGAGTTCAGAAACCGCCTTAGGTGGCAGGGGCAGTACCGAGTCCTAGGGGAAGTAAACAGACGCCACGAGGAAATGTTCAATTTCTCCTTGCGCTTTGTAGCTAACTCTTGCCCACAGTCACCCAGTCTTATTAAGTTATTACAAGGAAGGAGCTTTTGATTCAACCAATTTGAAAAAAAAAATCACAGAATTCAGGACCCTTAGGTGATCTTTATAACAATGTTATGTTTCCGAAAATTCATTCGAACACACTTCGACACTAAGTAGCCATATATTCATTTCAACGCTACTGACTTGGACCTCTCTGTAAGAAAGATATTTTTTTATATAAAGTGCGATACCACCAGTGTGTCTACTAGTACTATCACATCTTAAAGGCATGCAATAATTTTTTATACTAATTTCCTCATTTTTTATATCGTCAGTTAAGTGAGTTTCGGCTAAAGCTATGACATCGAAGTCATTATTAATCATCAGGGATTCTATTTCATTAAAATTCGTTGTTATTCCTTGAATGTTTAAGTACAGACACGAAAGGTTTGTTGGTTGCTAGTATTCAGTTTTTTCTTTACATAATTTAATGTGCCTTTTCAAAACTGGGCACGCTTTATCATTTGCACTATGATTACAATCATTGTCCATTCCTAAGGAAATGTTAAGTTTAGAGCAATTGATACATTTATTTTCACTACTATTACACTTTTTAACATCATGTTCACTTCCACACTTGATACAAGCTGGTTTATTTCTACGAGCACTTGCTTTATGGTTGTAACCTTGACAATTAAAACATCTCCTTATGTTAAAAAACTCTCTTACAAAACACTTCACCCAACCAACCTTAATTTCACCTAACTCAGTTATTTTCCTGAAGCTCTCATTATCTGTTTCTATTATAACGTTACGATTCCTCCACCTCCTTTTATTTCTAAATGATTTAATTATTTTTAGTTGAGGGTTATTAAGCTCAGGGTTTTGTTTTTGTATTTTCTCTGTTATTTCTTCTAGTTTTTCATCATTTTCTATATTCCTCACACATATTTTTGGTTTGACCATTTTAGGCACTTCAACTTTATAGCATTCATTAAATTTATTTTCAATTTCATTTTTCAGTTTTTCAGAAGATTCCTTATCGTCACATTTAATAATTAAACCAACTTTTGACAACTCGGTTAATATTGAGGTGGGTCGGATCAATGGTACATTTTAACTCTTTGCGTGTTACTTCCGATTGTTGTTTTTTTTTTGATAAACAATAACAGCTGGTTCATTTTTGTTTACTTTTTTTAATGGTCTCTTTAGTATCGATGCATATGAGACTGTTGATTCTGCTTTCTTCCCGTTATTTTTCATTTCTCGCACTATCTCATTTTTTATTTCGCGTACACTTTCTAACATAACTTGGTTCTCACTAGATATCTGTCTCATGTCGTCGCACACTCTTTCGCTCTGCTGCTTACAACTCAAACTAAAGGAACACATTTTTTCAAACTCTTTTACACTCTTCTCACATGACTCCTGTGCATTTTTCATTGCCTTAAGTCTAGTCATATATGCAGCTTCTATGGGTTGTAATAAGTTTTTAATTTCTACTTCATTTTGTTTAAGCGCATTGTCAAACTCGCCCCTGTACTCTTCTAAATATTTGCTATTTTTTTAACGACTTCTTGCATGTCTTTTAATACCATGTCAACATTGGATATATGTATATAGCATACAGTCATCGCACATAAACCGCAACATGTGGGATGTGTCAAACATATCACTACCGTACCGATCAAGTCCGCTGCATGATAGAGTTAGATGGTAACTTTTACCACACACACCCATGCATGTTATTCCCGTTTCTCCACTTATTTTCTTTTAACATTTAGTGCAATTTTTCATTTTTTAATAAACTACACAAGGACAGTCCACAATAAATTAGTAAGAGGCACTGTCACAACATTTATCTACGAAAGACTTTTAATTCGAATAAATCGAATCCACGACGTGAAAACTGTGCCAGAATTCGCACTGGCAAACAAAGACGTCTTTCTTACAACAATCACAATCGCAGCTTTTGCCACACCCATGATTCCTGAATGGAAACAATGTGATGATTTGTTCTACTGCATGCAATTCTGCTACCGTGAAGAGCGGTAGCAGCCTTGCAATGCTGTAGATTAATCTGAGTAAAAATCATAGATTTAGACTGCGGAGCACGTTCCATCCATCGACTACTTGACATCAAAATGGAATAAAATCCTACAAAGGGACGTGAATCGTACACGGATTTTAGGTTCTCGATAGAGCCGTTGTCCAATCCCATAACCAGAGTGAAGTACTCTTTTTTTCAGAGAGCCCTTACTCTATCTGTAGGAATAGACAGCCCAGGCCCTCCTGTCAAGTCCCGGGTTCTGCGCACGTAGTCGCGTCAGCACTTTCAGTTTTTTTCCGTCTTCAGATTTCACCCGCACCACGTCAAAGGAGGAGACATCACGTCCTCTCTCCCCAGCAAAGTTGTTCCCGGTGGCCGTCTTCCGTTTGAGAGCGCTCCACCTTTTTCGGTTCGAGCTCCTGCTCCCTTCCGACGCCGCTCTGGAACAGCTTAGAAAACCGATAGAAAACCGCTTTACCTTTTGCGCTCAGAGCTTGTATGTCAGCATTACCGCCTTTTTCGGTGGTAGTGCCGGCCATAACAGGACCCTGAACACCTCCAGTTCCCTCAGTTTGGGAACCTGACACGCTCTTATTGGAGATTTGATCGTCACCAATAAGAGGAGGAGTGTTTGAGGCGCATGCCGAAATTGCTAGCATGCTTGTGCCTCCTGCAGCGGCCTTTACTACCCGCCGACGCTATCTGCGCTGGTCGCCGCCAAGAAGTGCGGGGGCTGCAGATGAGAGGGTCGGATAGGTTTCGGTAGGGGATACTTTCGCCGATCTAATCCTCTTGACTGCTTTCCCCAGAGGTTCGCCTTCAATCTTCGTGCCTTCAGTTGTGCCAGCGTCTTTGCACGATTTTCGGGCACGCCTCTTTCTCCTTCTTTTTTGGCACCTAGCAGTGCAATCTGCAGTACGTCCCAATTCTGGGGCTCGTTCAACCTTAGCGGTTTCCGGTGCCGCGCCATCGTCGGTGTCGCTTCTGTTGGTTGCACCACTCATTCTCAGTCCAACCAGGTGGTCGGACAGTGAGTCGCAGGATTCGGTTTCGTTCCGGGCTGCCGGAGAGCCGAGAATGAGTGGTGGGGCCTCCAGAATCCTTGCCCCGGCCGCGATCAAGGAGATCGCGGATGGATTTCCGTTATTGCGGGTGCCACCTGGAGTATTACCATCCATTTGGTTGTCCATTCATCCATGTAAACTCAGAGTTCTCCGCGTCTTAGTTCGAGGTGAATGTCCTCTTAAGCCCCTCAGCCCAGACAAGGCGCCCGAAGAGCGGAGGAGTCCTTGTCTGATAAATAAGAAATGAACATGAGATGAATCACCAACAAGACACCAAAGATGAAGTAATACCGCCGGGAGCGCCGTGGCGCAGTGGGTAGTGTGTCGGCGGCTGACACAAGATGAGCGAGTTCGGATCCCGATAACACCAACGCCATCGAATGATTATTTCGTGGCTTCCCTCCTCGGGGTACTGGCAAAACCCCCCGTTGTACACTTGCCTTTAAAAGCAATCGGAATCAGCATTAAGCTTTAGGTTCCATTCACTTGTGTGAAAAATAAATCGCACACAACATAAGTGTGCCTCGTCCTCGAGTCCCTAAGCTCGCTCATGCGGTTCTCTATCTGGTTTAGGTGGTAGTCTAGTACAAATCGAGTTTCCTCATCTAACATCTACTTGTTAATTTGGGGTTCACATCCTTCATTTCATTTTTTTTTTTTTTGTTTAATTGAGTGTTTTCTTTTATTTTTTTACCAAATGTTTTATATTCCGCTTATGGATTCTTTTGCCACTTGCTGTTGTTATAGTGACTCGATTGTCTTTGGCCTCAATCTCTTTTCTGTACAGAGGCTTGTTTTTACCCTTTATACCCCTTATACACGACATCCCCCACACAATATTTCTTTGGAACATTTCTTTTTAAATTTTCCCTAGCATTCCGAGCCTCCATTTTTCGCTTGATTATGCCTCTTAGGTCTCGGTTAATTTTAGAACGAATGTTCAAAAGGTTTTGATAATTAATTCTCTGGGACCTATTAAAAAACACGTCAGCTGGTTTCTGCTTTATAACCGAATGGATGCTGTTGTTATACCTGTCCACTGCCACATGAACCAGTTCCTTAGTACCTAACTCAGAATTCTCTGCCCTAAGACGCCTATAGATTTCCAAAATTGTTGAGTGGATTCTCTCTATTTGACCATTCACCTCACTTCTTTGTGAGGGTGTGAGATATAGCTTCACTCCTAAGTTCCTGATTAAATTTATCACGATAGGACTGAGGAAACTCCTTTCGTTGTCCATAAAGAGGATTTCCGGAACCGTGAAGTAATGCAGAACCCTAACTAATTTTGATCTTAGATATATCGCGGATTTGTCTTTCAAGTGGAAGAACTTACAGAATTTAGAAAACTTGTCCATGACCGTCAGGGACTTCTCGTTCTGGATTTCCATTATATCCATGTGTAAAATTTGACATGGGTACCTTGGAGCAGGTGTGGGTTGTAATTGTGGTTTTGCCGAGTGCCTGTCATACTTGTTGGCATTGCAAATGTCGCAGGAGGCTACAAAGGTCCTAACCTTAGACATCATCTGCGGGAAATAGAACTCTTCGAGAATTTGTTCTTTGTTTTCTCTTGGACCCCTATGGGCCCTTCGATGTTCCCTCTCGATGATCACAGCCCTTCGTTCTTCGTTGGCCACATTCTCGACTACCTTCTGCGTCAGTCTTATCTTGTATTTTCCGAAGCTATCCAAATACACCCTTTGGAGCAGGCCCAAATGATCTTCTGGAATTTTAATGCCGTTCACCACGTTCGGGTTAAGATATTCCTTCAAGATTTCCTTGAGGTTGTCAGCGGTTAGGGCTGGAGAAGAGATATAATGGCGGTGATATCCGGGATGTGGTTCCTCATGTGCGTACAGATCCATACCAATCCTTATGATTAATTGGTTCCTAAACACATTAATTGGTGCCTCAACATGCGGTATTAGGTCTGAGGCATCTTGTTCGGCGCTATGCGTGGTCATAGTTTCTTCATCATCGGCAGACTTTTCTCGCAGGCCCTCCTCGGCAGTACCAGTGCATGAGCCTGATCTCGAACCTCCGTTTTCACTTGCAGTATCGGTCACCGAGCGTGTGCTCGCAGTCATTGTGCGGGAACCTTCGCTATTTCCTGTGTTTGGAGCATCGATGGAATTAGACTGGTGATGGACTTCTGTCTTGAGCCGCGATAGAGCGTCTGCCACTAAGTTTGATTTACCGGGAGTGTAAATCAACTCATAGTTGTACTCTTCAATTCTTGACTTCCAGCGCTTGAGCTTCGCTTTATAATTTCTATTACTGAGCGTGAAGGTCAAGGGCTGGTGATCGGTGTAAATCCTTTTTTGGCTCCGTAAAGATAGTTCCTCAGGTTATCGAGAGCCCACACGATCGCACGGAGTTCCTTCTCATTCGTTGCGTAGTTCTCTTCGGTTCGGTTTAATGAGCGGGAGATGTACGCAATCGGCTTGTCTTTGCCATACTCGCCCTGCGATAGTACAGCGCCTATAGCATAGTCAGGCACGTCAGTGGTTAGATTGAAGGGCATATTAAAGTCAGGAAATGCGAGTACCTCCTCCGATGTGAGCAGCTCTTTCAGGTCCATGAATGCCTTAAGTGCTGCATCATCGAGTGTTACTGGAACATTCTTGGATTGATGAACACTTACCTGAGCGAGATCTTCACGGGTCATGTTTGTTAGCGGCTTTGCGAACTTAGCATAATCTTTAATGAACCTCCTATAGTAGGACGTCAAACCGAGGAAGCTTTTCAGTTCCTTAAGAGTCTTAGGGGGAAGTATCGCTTCGATGGCTTTGACCTTCTTGGGATCGGGAAGAATGCCATCCGGGGTAACCAAGTAGCCCAAGAACTCAACGCTGGTAGCTAGGAAGTGGGTTTTCTCGAGATTAATTTTAAGTCCCGCTTCGTGAATCTTGGAAAAGACGATCTCTTTGTCCTTCAGGTGATCGGCTTCGTTCTTACTGAAGATGATGATGTCGTCAATATAGACGTAACAGATCTTGCCGATCAATTCCTTGAGGACATCGTCTATCATTCGCTGAAAAATGGCTGGGGCGTTTTTTAGACCGAATGGAAGCCTCAGGTACTCGTATTTACCATGCATGGTGGAAAATGCTGTTTTCGGGATGTCAGTTTCTTTCATCAGGATTTGATGGAAACCTGACGTTAGATCGAGTGTTGTGAAGAATCGTGCATCACCGAGGCTCGCGAGTGTGCTATTAATGTCAGGGATGGGATAAGTGTCTGGGATAGTTACGGCATTTAGCCTTGAGCTACCCTGCGTCAACTGATTCAGTTGATGATCGAGCGTCCGAATGTCCCTCATATCGGCATAGTGCAGTGAGAGGACTCTCTTTATCTCGACCCATTCGTTGTCGAAAATGTTGTACGACACAAGTGCGGAATCAGCCTTGCCGCGAATTTTTTGCCGAACGTGTTGCAGAATTGCTCGATAAATTGGTTTGCTGCGAACAATTTCGTAGTCCTTGAGCACCGTCTCTACACTGTGTACCCAAGAAACGTACTGCACTGGCTTACCATCGAAAACTTGCAATTCCTTAACGGAATCGGGGAGTTTTGAAATGTCCCGAAGGTCTTGTTCGGAACTTGGTCAGTTCAAGTGGTTCAATGTGTTCGGACTGTGGACTACTTGATCGACTCGTATGTTCCGTGGAATGAACACGTTCTTGAAGGGCACCTAATCGTTCGTTCAATGATTGAATCGCCTGAACAAAAAAACCCGAACCACTTTTTTCTAAGAAAAACCTGTTTTTTGGTTTTAACGCGGCTGGACTTATAGGAAAATTAATGTATGAAACATTGACCTCTTTTTTATTATTTTTAAAAAAATCGGCGTTAAAACCAAAAAAAAGGTTTTTCTTAGAAAAAAGTGGTTCGGGTTTTTTTTTAATTTCTCAAAAACTACAAGACATTTTTGCATCTGGTTTTCTGTTCTAACTAAAAACTAACAAGGGAATTGAATTTTTGAAAAAAATGAGTACTTAATTACATACAATTTTGGAAAAAAATAGTTCGAATTTTTTTTTTTTCATTTTTTTTCAAAATTTTGAGTTTGAAAATTAATTTCTCAAAAACTATCCTTTAAAACAGCTTCGTTTAAAAACAAGATGAAAGAAGATGTTTCTAACTTTACAAGAAAGTATATCACGGCATTGTGGATGTAACTATTGATTTTTAATATTTTCTTTTCCAAACTAAGTCAATTTTTTAGAAAATTGCCCCTCCCTGCTAAACGGGGGGGAATAGACCCCCCCCCTCCCATACGATTTTTTTCTTGTCTTGACCAGACCTACACGCTCTAGCTTTTTGGCACACTGCTCGTGGGACACCCTGTATATATATTTTTGATTGATGTGTGTAATTTTTTAACTTTCTTTTTTTATTTTTGTTAAAATTTCAGGGCCAAGCAATTGGTTAGTCTGCACTTATATTTATATATTTTCCTTCTTTTTTTTATTTAATGTGTATAATTTTTCTCTTCTTTTTTTTTATTTTTCTTCGAGTTTCGGTTTTTTAATTTTTCACTAAGGCCAGTGTCTAATCCCTGGATGCTCGCTGAGAGCTCCCTTTAAATTTTGGGGTAGTTGCTCCGGCTTGGAAGGTTCGTAGTGTTCCGGATTAGTCGTAAGCGTTTATAATTGCAATCGACCTACTAAGGTACGAAGATCAACACCACCGGTAATTGTTTTTCAGCAAACCGACCCCTTTTTTTCACGGGAGACTGCACCTGAGCATATGTATATTAATCTACCCTAGAAATATCTGGCCACTTAAATCTTAAACTTAACTTATTATATATCTTACAGTAGCGTAGGTACGGTGGATCAGCCCAACATCGCTTCGGTGCTTCTTTTCTCTCGGGAACGTTGTCTTGGCTGCTTCCTGCGTTTTTGCTGCTTTCCTTTTTCCTTCGGTTTGCAGATTTGTACTATTAATTGTTCTTCTCACTGTCCTTTGGATCCTTTTTCTTTTGTATATAGTTTTCACTTGGGATATTTGGCATTAATTCAACTTTAAATTGAAAAAATTCTTTTTTTATTTTTTTATTTTTTACACTGCTTTCACTCAGGATCTTTCTTTTTGTATATAAATAGTTTGTACTAAATATTCACTCGTTTCCGTGCAGGGACGGGTTAAGAATATCCCTGCAGCGATACCTCTCACTTGTCGTAAAAGGCGACTAAAACAAAGGTAAACAAAAATCACATCTAGGCAATTTGGAAAACACCAAGGTGAGCCTAGGGACACATATACCACCATTAAACTGCCCCACAAGTGTACATGCAAATCAGTGGGTTGACACGACTGGAGATCACCGGTGTTGTAAGAGTAAGATCAAACAAAAAAAATCTGGAGCATGCCCGTGTCACAAAAAAAAAAAAAAGGCAGGCCGAAAAACAATTAGTGCAAAAACACCAGCATTTGATTGGCCTCAGCGATGAAGTAATCCCAAACCGGGAAGCCTGCCGCTACTTTCTGAGGTCAAACCGGCGGACCCCACAAGCGGACCAGTAGGAATGCAGTTAAGTGGGAAGGTTATGGTCCTACACTTCTGACCATAACAACGCCGGAAAAAGGAAAAGAAGAAGAAGACTAAATATTCACTCGAGATCCTATAATTTTTCACTTGGGATCTTTTTTATTTAGCTTTTATTAACACTCGCGACGCGGGCGGTCCCTGCTCGGGCGCCAGTTAAGGTTAGTCCTTTTGAGATAAAAAAAAAAATTTTATGGAGCCTGCAACTGACTCTTCTAGTAAAACCACGGAATTTTCTTTACGTTATAAAATTCAGTTTTATTATTGATGTCCAGTCCCGGTGGCTTCCCAAAATGAACTAACTTAATCTATCCTAACAAACGAAATCATAACTTAATATTAAACTGCCGAGTTGCAGTTCCCACGCAGACCCAAGGTTGCCTATGACCAAAGTCCAGCGGATGTGTGACCGTGAATTGCACTGCATGCATTTCTATGTTCCCATGCGAAATCATGCAGTGCGCGGATCCAATTTCGTCGGCAGGTGGTGGTGTTGACTGCGTGGATCTAATTTCGTCGGCAGGTGGGACAGCCGATCGTGTTAACTTTGATAACAAAAAACTTATAAAATACAAAAATACAAAAGTTTTGATTAGTGTTATGCTTTCCTTATTCCACAGCTCTTAAGAGATCCTCATGGGATGGTTCTTTTGGTCAATATTTAGCGCTTTCGGAACAAATTTTGCTGATACTTGTTTAATGCTAAAAATATCTGATAAAAATTGTATGGCATGAGCCAACAGATGTACAAAGCAAAGAAATACTTAATTTTTTCAACATTTTAATCCGTTTTTAACGTGGTATGCATTGCTATTAACATTTTCTGGAGTTTCTGTGAAGAGCTTGTACCACAACCGCAAAATCGATTTATTCAAATATAAATAATATTCGTTTACCAAATAACCGACCAATCGAGCAATTCAAACATCCATGTATATGGTTGTTCTGGCACAAAGAAGCTCTTTTACTCGGTCGCGAAATTAAAATTAAAATTAAAATTCGCGAAAAAAGAAGCTCGTTTTCTTGGTCACGAACCATTGAAGAAGTCAAATTTTCGTTTACTGTTGCACACTTTTCATTTTCGGATTTTCTCAAATAACCACAAAATCGAATAATTCAAATATTCACTATATGTTTAATTGAAATGTCCGTGTATGTGACTGCCCACGCACAAAGCAACTCGTCTGTTTGGTCATGATGGATCGAACAAGTCAAATATTTGTTCACTTTTGCACAATTTCCAATTTTATATTTTCTCAAATAATAGTGGAATCGAAAAATTAAAATGTTCGTGTGTGTGTCGCGAACCATCGAAGATGTCAAATATTCGTTTATTGTTGCACAATTTCGAGTTTCGCATTTTCTCATATATCTTTTGCTCAGAGTAGATTTGCATAATGCCACACTCAACATTTCAATTACGTTGGATAGCTTAATTATGATACTTTTTTTTTTCAATAGGAAAAAATCGCCAAGCCCACCAAAACGTCAACCTTTATGTCTCTGAAAAAACAAAATGAGAATTCTTTACCGCTTGAAAAATCGCGAAGGTTGTCCCTATTCCGAAAGCCGACAAGTCCTTGAAAATACCCACTAGCTATAGGCCTATTAATTTTTTTTTTAATAATTTTTATTTTACATTTCACAGAACTATCTTGAGTTAGACAAACTCTTAAAACTAACTCAAATAACTTAACTAACTTAAAAATCTTACTGGCCCTATAAGGACGCTCTAAAATATATGCCTGATAGGGCTGGTAGATGCCCCAGTTACCCTTTGCCCTGTATTCTAAAAATCCTTCTTGTTGGACAGTTGTATTGTTTTAAGGTATATTAATAATCTTTGTTACGAAATCGGATTATCACAGTTGCCGTATAAATTCTAACTACAATCTACATGGAAACTTTTCACACATTTTATCTCAATTTCCGTACCACTGCATAACGTGATTTCTTTTGTTGTTTCTAGTCGCTTTTTTAAATCTCCCTCAGACAATGCGATTATATATATTTTTGTGCATATTTTTGTTTAATTAAAATCCTGATTCCATACAATTAGAACGCAAAAGCGTATTATACTTATAGATACTTTCTCATGGCAATGGTTTGTCTGTAGGATAACCTCACTCCAAACATTTGTAATTTTTGGAATAAGCCTCAATTGAAATGGTATCCAGCTTTTCTTTTTAATTATTTTTTTATACATAATTTCTTAAAGATTTATCTAATATATTAAAAAAACAAGTACATTTTTAAACTTAATTCTAAAGTGAATAATAGAAAATTTAAAAATTCAGCGTATTAAAAAAGTGAAAAAAATGCTCACACAAAATGGTATCACTGTCTTTATTACTTCTGTTTTCAAAGAACCGTTATCCATTCTGTCAAGAATATTAGGTATTGGTGTAGCTTTGCTTTTAATTTGATTGCAGTTTTGATTAAAGATTTTACTTTTATTTTCAAAAGGGTAAGAAACGTCAAAAATACCACAGAAGATGTTTTTTTTTGTTTTTGTTGGAGGCTTTTACTATCTGATGGCCAAAGCTACTCAGACACAAATACCGATCCATTGTATTACTGGACAGACACCTTTCTTTATTGTATTTTCCCCGCTATCCGGAGAAAAGTGAGGAGGGGCTTCAGTGATGTAGAGCTAAGAGATTCGGCACACACCACGTCGGCCCCAAGGGTGCGTCACCATGCGCGCGAGTTATATGTAATACGACACCGATGACCCAACCAATACCAGTGGTAATTTACCATAAAAATACCATTGGTACTTACCACTGGTATTTTCGAACAAAAACCATTGGTAACTCACCACTGGTCACTGGTCAACCAGTGGTATGTAACCACTGGTTAGCACCACTGGTCACTGGTCAACCAGTGGTATGTAACCAATGGTTTTTGTTCGAAAATACCAGTGGTAAGTACCAGTGGTATTTTTTATGGTATAATCTACCGTTTGATGCAATCGGAACACCGAGGTACCGGATATCCTATACGAAATCACAAACAGTATATTAATCAGTTGAGAACGTAGACACACATCTAAACATTCATTTTTCCAAAATAACAAGCATTTGTGAGAAAAATATAAAACCATTAAGTAATCTTACAAGTTGATACGAGTACTTACTTCTATTTTTGTAGATAACAAATTCACGATTAACACATTCGTCGTCAGAACTATCCATATGGCAAACCTCTGGCAATTAATAATGGAATGAATACAGGACACAAATCCGGATGTGTTTCAAAATAATTAAAACAGAGACGAGTTAGATTTCGTGAAAAATTATACTAATTATAGATATGATCCTGGCAGAGAAAATTTATATGCTAAATATGGTAAAATTCAACTTCGAAGTACATTTCTACTTACGTTCTCTATACGCGTATCTCAAATTCATTCAGTGAATTTTCAGAATTTTCCAAAAAGACTACGCATGCACTTCATTTACGAGTGGAATGAAATAAATAAGCTGCAAAAACACGTGCTACGATCAATATAAAAACATAAATATAGCTTTCTGCTTTTATATAAATTCATATCCAACTTACTTTTGTTATTCAACTACGATTATAAAATGTAAATGTACAAATATGCAATTACAAAGACAAATGACTGGTTCCTTGTGGAAACAACAAACATGGCGAAACACTGTCCAATTTCACTGTACACAATACACTCGAAGAAGATTCAATAAGTATATATTCAATAAGTAGTAAAAACCAGTGGTTCACCAGCAGTTTGGTTGTACCAATGGTAAAATTCACCACTGGTACATATAATGATATACAAGTGGTAAATATTTACCACAAGTAACAACCAGTGGTACACCAGTGGTATATTTTGAACCAGTGGTGAGAACCCGTGGTACTACCACTGGTATCGTGCAATACCAGTGGTATGTGATTACCACTGGTAGTAACCACTGGTATACCAGCGGTTTACTAGTGGTAAATTTTTTTACCACTGGTATTTTTCTACATGGGCAACCCCAGAGACAAAGCTTACGATCAAGAATCAAGAAGGAAACTCGGTTCCTACCAATTTTCGATGGACAACTTGGGACACTACCATCATTCATTGATGCAGTAACAAGAGTTTTAGATGAATACCGAGAAGAAGCCTTGGAAGCATTCCAGATAATTTACGACCTCAAGATACAAGGAGCAGCCAAAAACCTGTTAAATGTCAACCCCCCCTCAACCTGGGAAGAGTGTAAAGCAGCGTTAAGACGACACTACCGGCCCAAAAAGGATCAGATGACTCTCACCAAACAAATTGGATCGCTTAGAGTGAGTAGCATAATAGAATTAGATAATAAGTTAACAAATTGTGTTGAAGACATAACAGAGTACGTAGCTTTTGTTGAGAACCGAAATATACAATTAGATATTTTTAGTGGAATGCTGGTGCAAAAAATTAAGGAACTAGTTTCCGGACCATTAGCTTATGCCATAATTGATAAATATAACTTATCGGAAATTAGAGATATTATACACAAATTTATAGGCCCCGATCAGGGTAATTTAAATTGTAGCCAGATGAATAGTAATGATAGAATGAAAAATAGTAATCATTATGATCGGAGTATCAATCCTAGGCAAAATAATCAACCAGTCAATCAATACAAACAAAAACATAGTTCAGTTCAATTTAGTAGGCAGTCCTCTAATAATAATCAATTTTATAGAAATGGTAACCACTCACAACATGTAGGGACAAGACAAACCAATAGACAATCACAACCAAGTAGTTCAAACAACACTAGACAACATTCATATACGAATAATAGACCACAAGGTAGTCAACAAAGTACACGACAAATGGACGTAGATACGATTGACAGATTAGATACAGATGTTACAAATTCGTTTTTTACGAACTAGCCTCGGAAAATAAAATTTTTACAACTCTCACGATTGAAAAGAAAAAATATATAGCCTTATTCGATACTGGTTCTACAATAAGTATACTTAACCTATCGAGATTTCCCAACTACAATTACCAAGTTTTAGACGACTTACATCAAACGAAAATAAATACAATACAAGGTCATGTCAGTAAACCTAATAAAACAGTAGCAACAGTTTGCCCTGAAGAATTCAAATACCCGAATAATGCAAAAATTAAATGGATAGCGTTAGAAATAGAAAAACCTTATGATCTTTTGATTGGCATGGACTGGATTCAAAAAAATGTTAAGGAAATAAGCTTAGAAGATAAAGAAATCAGAATGAAAAATGGTGTAAATTTATCCTTTCTTTCCAAAATTGTTGAAGAAGAAGTTAATGTTCTAGAAGTAAGCACTCTGAAAAGTATTCAGTTGGATCATTTAAACGAACAAGAAAGGAATATTATAACAAAATTACTGGTTAAATTTAATAAACTTCTATATAAAGAAGGAGATATTCTAACTAAAACAAAAACGGTGGTACATAATATAAAAACTACAACAGAGGAACAGATAAATTCGAAAATATACCGATACCCACCGAAACATGAAGCTGAGGTTAGAAAACAAATAGACGAAATGGAGAAGCAAGGCATAATTCGAAAGAGCAATAGTAGGTATAGTTCACCAATTATTGTCGTTCCGAAGAAGATGGACAATTCAGGCATCCAAAAGTTCAGAATAGTTGTCGATTATAGAAGACTGAATCAAGTAACAGTCGATGATAAATACCCTTTGCCTAATATTGAGGGAATACTTGATAAATTAGGCAAGGCGCAGTATTTTAGTACAATTGATCTTGCTAAAGGCTATCACCAGATAATGGTTGCGGAAAAGGATATAGAAAAAACCGTCTTTGTTAGCCCAGCAGGTCTGTACGAGTATGTTCGAATGCCGTTTGGATTGAAGAATGCTCCGGCAACTTTCCAACGGCTGATGAATGAAATCCTTAGAGAATTTATTAATAAAATTTGTATAGTATATTTGGATGATATACTAATTTTTTCAACTTCGCTAGAAGAACATGAAAATTCATTAACAAAGATCTTTGCTAGACTACAGGAACATAACTTAAAAATACAAATAGACAAATGCAGTTTTCTTAAAAAGAACACGGAATTTTTAGGTCATATTTTAACAAAGGATGGTATAAAACCGAATCCGAATAAAATAAAAGATATTCAGAATATAGAAATTCCAAAAACAGAAAGGCAATTAAAGGGATTTTTGGGAGCTACAGGATTTTATCGAAAGTTTATTCAGAATTATTCGAAAATAGCTTATCCGATGATAAAATATTTGAAAAAGGGATTTAGGATTAATATTAAAGACCCCCAGTACATAGCAGCTTTTGAAAACTTAAAACGTCTGATTTCTACACATCCCATACTAAAGTACCCCCAATTCGATAAACCTTTTACTGTGACAACAGATGCCAGCGATTACGCTATTGGCGCTGTTCTGTCTCAGGAGGGCCACCCAGTATGTTTTGTTTCTAGAACGTTAAATAACCATGAAATAAATTACAGCACTACTGACAAAGAATTTCTTGCTATTGTTTATGCTGTAAATTATTTTCGTCCATATCTATATGGCAATAGGTTTAAAATCATTACCGATCATGTTCCAATAAAATACCTAAATACTAAGTTCAAAGGAAAAGAATTCTCGCAAAGACATCAGAGATGGATCTTAAAATTGCAGGAATATAATTACGAAATAGAGTACTTGAAAGGACGAGAAAATAAGGTCGCCGACTACCTAAGTAGATTAGAAAATTCACAAAAGATTAATGATTGTAATAAAGAAGGTTCAAACTTTCCACTCTCTGATCGGGATACCCAACATTCAGTTCAGGAACAACTACTTGATCACATAGGAATCAAGGACGATATCGTTAATAAATACAAAATTCAAATTATTTTAACTTATAGTCCAGGTGAAGAAGTTGAAACTGTACATAAAAGAACAATTATTCAAATTAACCCACTGGAAGATAAAAATCAAATAGAAATGATACTTAAACGTTATATAATTAAGGGATATATAGGGATCTATTCCGAAGTATCAGAATCAGACTACAATAAAATTCAGTTAATTTTAATTTCGCTTTATTCATCTGACCAGAAAACAAAATTTATAAAGTGCACCAAAAGAGCAATGGAAATAAAGACAGAAACAGAATTACATAAACAGCTATCCTTATACCATACCAAAGAATCTATGCACAGCGGCATAAATGAGTGTTACAATAGCCTAAAAAATAAAATTTACTACCCAAAATTAAGAGACCATATCCATCTTATAATAAACAACTGTCAAAAATGCCGTGAAACTAAATACGATAGGAAACCTATTAAACCAAAATTTTGTATTTCCGAAACTCCAAAAGGGAAAAACGACACCATTCATATAGATATATTTCATTTTAAAAAACATGCATTTGTTACAACAATAGACAAATTAACAAAATTTGCAGCAGCTTATAATATCACTGATAGAAACTGGAGAGCTAAAATTACTATTATAATGGAACAATTTACAAAGTTTGGTAAACCCAGAAAAGTTATCATGGACAATGAATTTAAGTCAGAGCAAGTAATACAATTTTTGCAAAAAGAAAATGTAGAATTTCATTTTACACAGCCCAATAGCCATACAGGTAACGTCGATATTGAAAGATTGCACTCAACCTTGTTAGAAAAAATAACAGGAATTGAGGACAATGAACTTTCAGTCGAAATGAAGATACAAATCGTTATAAGAAACTATAATGATCGGTATCACTCCACCATAAAATGTTCACCTAGACAAGCTAAGGAAATAGTAAGCGTTAGTGACCTTCAGACAAGAATTGACAAAGTAAAAAATCACGTAATTGCAAAAAGAAATCTTGGTAGGGAGGTATATGAAGAAACCAGATCGAGAGGTCATATTAGAAATTACAAAAGACTAAGACATAAGGACGAACGATATTACAAATTAGCCCCTCTTCAAAATGTACATTTTTCAAATATAAAACGCCCTCTCAAAATTACAGGTATTAACACTAGCAGCTCTAATGTTGCTGACCCCAGTGACACAGGGACTACTACAAGTAGATCAAATAAATGAAGAATTAGGATATACGATGATAAAAATTCAGGAAGTAGAAATTATTAATACAACAAATATGGTCTTACATATAATCAACCCTCAAGAAATGGCGATCATGTTAAATGAAATAAAAACAAATATTGATAGTCTTGAACTACATGGTAAAGAAGTACTAAACAATGTTATCATAAATATACAAGCTAAAATTAAATCAATCATGCCAAATGTTAAAAGAGAAAAAAGAGGATTATTTAATTTTGTAGTTCAAGCTCAGAAATGGTTGTTTGGAACCATGGATGAGGAGGATAGAATAGAAATTTTAAAACACCTAGATATAAACAAAGAAAACAATAAACATGCAATAGAAAACTTAAATCAACAAATTTTAATTAATACCCACTTTAATGACACATTAAGTACTTTAAAAAATGCTATAATAAATGATAGAAGTAAGATTACAAGTGCATTAAATACTATTAAAGAAGAATATCATGAAATAAAAAAACAAACTATGTTTTTCGATCAAATGTTAAAACTTAGATATTTGGAAAATAAGATCGACCAAATTCAAGATAATATTGCTTCAGCAAAAAATAACATGATTCATCCAGGAATATTAACAACTGAAGAAATAGAAATGTTTAAAATTGATTTTTATAAGCTAAAACTGATTAAGATGGGAGTTTTAAAATACAAAGAACAATCTATTGTTATAGCTTTAAAAATTCCAAATTCATATGTAAAAACAGACTTAAAATTAATAACACCGTTGTCAAATAAAGATAATGTCGAAATTGATGAAACCAATGAATACATTGTAAAAATAAATAACGATATTTTAACTTTTAAGCAAGATACTATTTTGAAGGACCTAAAACCAAGTAAGAATTGCATTTTCAAAAATAATTGTAACTATAAAGTCAATAATAAAACAAAAATAGAAATAATTGATGACGAAACCATTTTGGTAAAAAATGCTTTAAACGAAAAACTTATTCAAAATTGTGATGACAGAAAAATAACGCTAACAAGAAATTACCTGATTAATTTTTATAATTGCCAAATTAGTTTATACCAAGAAACGTTTACAAACAATAAAATTAATATAGAAGTCAAATATTTTTATCCAAGTAATAGTTTTGATTCAAACACTACAATTAAATTAGTATCATTTGATGAAATAAAAAGCAACAATGATTTTAAAAATCTTAAACTAATTAAGGAACTTAGATTTCATAAGAACTTATCTTATGGTATGGATATGACTCTCCTCGTTATTATCTTAATAGTAATAATCTTTATTATTGTCAAACTCAAAAGTTCAAAAACAAAAATTAATATTGTAGCAAAGGAAAATAATTGTAATAGAACTCAGGAGAGTTCTTTTTCTGACCGGGGAGGAGTTATATGTAATACGACACCGATGACCCAACCGAAGAACCTTCGGTCATTGTCATCGAAAATATTTTAACTGTATTTTAATTAATAATGACGAAGCATTTCCGTCAATAATTTTGTAATGCAATTCGTTACAGCGTCAGCGAAAGGTCGACGATGGCAACGAACTTGCAATCGTAAGTTAAGTTAGATTTTAATTCATTCAGTGTGTAGTCATGAATCAATAAAGTGTTTTTTCGCGAGAAGCGTTGTGTTCTTTGAAATAACATAAGTCGCGCGAAGTCGCAGAGAAAGTGTTCTGATGTGTCATCCTTCTTGCAACATGCAGCATAGGAAGCTGTCTCACTGATACCAAGCACGTAGAGATGTTTGGCAAAACTAATAAACCGTAATAACCTCCGCAAGTCTTCTGCAATCATTTCTCCTTAAGGATAAAAAGAATGTTGCGGAGTTCTTGCAGACATCAGGGCGTACGCGCTTAGTCATCCTGCATCCTGGATATTCCCTTCATCTACGACTGTGTGCATTAAAGACCTTGGACCCTTACAAGCCTTAGAGAATTTAGTCTTTCGACTTTGTTCAAAAAGGTCGTGAGGTCATGCATTAATTTGGAGCTGGATAGAGGGTTGGACACATCTTTGAGTGCAGCGTGGCTGTCACTGCGGACGCATATGCTTTTCTTCTTTCGCTTGTGCATGGTGCATGGCCATTAGGATTGCGTAAATCTTTGATTAAAAGACAGACGCATATTTTCCTATAGAGAAGTACAGTCGAATGTTTTCGCGCGCACAGAAAACTCCAGTGTCGGATCCCCGCCCAGTAGTGGAGCCATCTGTGAAAATGCGAAGACAGTCCTTTCCAGGTTTAGTGTCTGGCCAAAGCCAGTCCGGACGCCATGGAAATGTGACTGTGAAATTAAAGCGCAGTAGGATGGCAGGTGTCATTCCGTCAAAAGGCATATCCATGGACAGGGGTCGTAGGATATTTCTCGCGCAGGTTACGTCGACACTTGATACCCAAAGTCGTGGGAACCTGTCGACGAACGAACTTCCCACCTTCCGAGAAATTCCTGAGCAGGCACCGAAATTTGAGAGTGCCTTTTCGCGAATAATAAATTCGCACAGCATAGAAAGAAATGGTTCCACTGCATCAGCAAAATAGAAAAGTTCATAGAAGTTCAACAGATTGTATTGTAAGCTCGAGCACTGAGAATAGTCAGTTGCAGTCGAGCCGTAGAACCATTAAAACAATAAAGATTCATTTTGCTTCCATTTGTTTTGCGTGTTTTTTTTTAAAAAAATCAAACGCGGAACATATAAACTTACCTGGCGCAGTCGGTACTTCTGAACGTCAAAAGACATCAGAAGGAAAAGAACATAATCGTATAGTGCAGTGAAAACAAATAAAATAGTCTAACAAAGTCTAAAGACAAACAAAAAAGCGAAGTGAAAGCAAATAAATAAGTCTAAAGACAAACGGAAAAGTGAAGTGAAAGCAAATAAATAAGTCTAAAGACAAACGGAAAAGTGAAGTGAAAGCAAATAAATAAGTCCAAAGACAAAAAGAACAAGTAAAGTGAATTAAACAAAATGGCAGTTGAAAGTATGAACCTAGCCATGGACGAAGTCCTGAAGGAATCGTCTAAAATAAAGGAGTTCTGCGGCAAAGATGAATACTCACTATCAAGCTTCATACGGGAAGTAGAGCTATTTCTCCCATGCTACCTTGGAGAGTTACTTTCTGCAACGGAATGTTATCAACAAGATACAAGGGCCGGCTCTCCAGGCAATAAGGACACTTGGACCAAATCCAACGTGGGAAAAAATAAGAGAGGAACTAATCAGGAACTACGGAGTGAGGCAAACCTACTACAGCCTTTACCACGAAGCAATGAAAACCAGGAATACTAATGTAAGTGAATATTTTAACAAACTTAGAGACATATTAGATAAGCTCAATTGCAAATATGAATTCGATATGGATAGACCAACAGAATTTTCCCATACAAGCAATGAATCAATGATTCTAAAACATTTATAAACGGCATAAGACCACACTTAGCTAGCATAATTTTAAGTAGACAGGCTAAAACACTAAGAGAAGCATATTACATTTTAGAGGAGACAGGTCTAATATATAGAAATGATACGATCAATTATAATTCAAGTCAAAGTTCAAATCAACATTCTAATCAGAAAAGACGTTTTTACGATCAAAATAATTTAAACAATTTCAATAGAGAATTTCAATCAAAGATCATTCAATAGAGCGAATTCAGGGCAAAACAGAAATAACAATAGAATTAATCCAGGAAATCCTAGACCTTTTTCAGGACAGGTTAGGCTCAGGTCAGTTCAGGCAACAAGGAAATAACCCCAATAACACAGTACAAATGAGGAGTGTTTATCATAATCAGAGAAACGAAAACGACCCAAACTCTATGGACGTAGAACACTTAGACGAGGAAATAAATTTTCATTCGGAACCCTCAAACATCATTTACCGATAGTAGAACTAAATATAGGGACCGATAAAATCCGCTGTCTCATAGACACTGGATCCTCAACTACAATCTTAGACCAAAATAAACTCCCATCATATAAAAGAATACTTTTGAAAAAACCAATTACCTTTAATACCCTTACAAACACCACCATTTCTAATAAAGAAATAATAACAAAATTGCCAGACGAATTTAAAGAAAATGCCCACATGATCTGGAAATTAACGGAAATAAAAAACAAAAATTTCGATGGCATAATAGGACAGAATCTATTGAAACCACTACAGGCAGTAATCAATCTAAAAGAAGAACACATTGAAATAAACAGTCAGAAAATAAAATTCGTCAACTCTTTCCCATATAGTTATGATGAGATAAATTCTCTTGAAAACAATAAACAACCAATAGAATCTTATTTAAGAGATGATTTAAACTCTGATGAAAAAAGCAGGTTAATAAACCTCCTAAATAAAAACCACGATTTATTTTACAAGGAAGGACAAACACTTACTCATACAGACCAGGTCCAACACGAAATTATAACCGTAACAGACAAACCGATTTTTTCAAAAATATACAGATACCCACAGATCCACGAACAAGAAATCAATAGACAAATCAAGGAAATGCTTTGCCAAGGAATCATAACACAAAGTAATTCTCCGTACAATAGCCCACTTTGGATTGTCCCAAAAAAAATGGACAATTCCGGAACCAAGAAATATCGCATTGTCATAGACTACAGGAAGCTTAATGAAGCTACCGTCGATGACAAATTCCCTATTCCTAATATTGACACAATATTAGAGAAATTAGGTCGATCGCAATATTTCACTACATTGGACCTTGCGAAAGGCTTCCACCAAATATTGGTTAAAAAGGAAGACAGAAAAAAAACATCTTTTTCCACCCCTTCAGGCCATTATGAATATGTGAGAATGCCTTTCGGGCTTAAGAACGCCCCAGCCACCTTCCAAAGGCTAATTAACTCTGTTCTGAGGGAACATATTAACAAAATATGTGTCGTCTATTTAGATGACATACTCATTTTTAGTACCACCCTCAACGAACATATCACAAGTATTCAAACAATTTTCATTGAACTCAGACGCCACAACCTCAAAATTCAAGCAGACAAGTGCAATTTTTTCGCAAGACAAACCGAATACTTAGGACATATTTTAACAACAGAAGGAGTTAAACCAAATATGGCAAAAATTCAAAACATTCAAAAACTTCAGCTACCTCAAACAGCAAAGCAAATCAAGTCATTCTTGGGAATGACTGGATTTTACCGAAAATTTATTAAAGACTACGCTAAAATAGCGCAACCACTAACTAAATACCTAAGGAAAAACACAAAAATCAATACAAAAGACCCAATGTATATCAACGCTTTCGAAAAATTAAAACTAATTCTTACTGATCCACCCGTATTGAGATACCTAGATTTCAATAAAAAATTCAAACTCATAACAGATGCAAGTGACATGGCTATTGGAGCTGTCCTCACGCAAGAAGGACACCCAGTCTGTTATTCAAGCAGAACATTAAATGAACACGAGAGGAAATATTCAGCCACAGAGAAAGAGCTTCTAGCCATAGTCTGGGCGGTCAACTATTTCCGACCCTATTTATACGGCAGACCTTTCGACCTAATGACCGACCACCAACCCCTAAAATGGCTTCAAACTAAACACAAGGGAAAGGATATAAATCCTCGGTTACAAAGATGGCTTCTTAAACTCGGAGAGTACAATATAAATATTGACTACATTAAGGGAAAAGAAAATATCGCCGCCGATTTCCTAAGCCGAATGAATGCAGAAACCGGAGAGATTAATATAGTTAATGAAGAACCAACCCCAACCATGGATCAAGACATAGTACAGAAT
Organism: Merodon equestris; assembly: GCA_958301585.1. Taxonomy (NCBI): domain Eukaryota; kingdom Metazoa; phylum Arthropoda; class Insecta; order Diptera; family Syrphidae; genus Merodon; species Merodon equestris. The sequence continues at coordinate 117,980,872 of OY284413.1, read as the reverse complement.
GAAAATACAGGAAACGATAACGCTAGTATAGTCAATACGATTCACTCACAAGAAGAGGATCATAACGACCATTTTCCGATCCTCGACACCGTTATAAATAGGTTTTATACACAGATAATCCTCACAAATAGTAAAACTAGAGAGATAGAAATTGTAAACAATAAGAGGAAAATATATATTTGTTCCAGTGACATTGAACAGGATAAACTTAGTGACATCTTTAGGAGATACATAAAACGAAAAGGTAAAATAGGTATATATTCAGACCTCACTGAACATGAATATAACTTAGTACAACAGAAACTCATTGAACTCTCTGTTCCAAATAAAAACATCAAATTCCTTAAGTGCGCTTATCTAGCAAAGGACATGGCAAACGAAGACGATACGTTTAAGCAAATTGCGAAGTACCACAAACATGAAACAGGACACGGTGGTATTACAGAAAATTACGAAGGTCTAAAGAAACTCATTTACTTTAATAAACTAAAGGAACTTATCCAAAAATATATAAACAACTGCGACATATGTAATAAAGCAAAATACGATCGAAACCCCGTGAAACCCAAGTTCAATATCACTGACACACCATCCGATACTAACCAAGTTATACACTTAGATATATACATTAACAGCAATAACAGATTCATAACTTTTATAGACAAATTCTCTAAACATGCAACAATATTCCATGTAGAGGATAGAAGTAGTATAACGATTAGGGAAAAAATACGACTTTTTCTTTCCATCAAAGGAAAGCCAAATAAATTTGTTTTAGATAATGAGTTCAGTAACACCAACATTAAAGATTTCTTAAGGGAAGAGCAAGTTGAAGTACACTTTACGAAGCCGAATTGTCATACGGGCAATTCGGATATTGAAAGATTTCACAACACAATCGGTGAGAAAATGAGAATTCTGTTTACCCAAAAATCCCGATTAACAACAAAAGAAAAAATATATAAGTGTGTCCAATGGTACAATAAGTCCATTCACTCCACCACCAAATTCACTCCATTAGAGATAGAGAGAGGCATGGTAGACAAAGGAATAGTTAAAAGTAAGATAGACACTAAAAAGACTCATATTATATCAAAACGTAACAAAGAAAGAGAAGAATATATTGAAGAAAGAGAACAAGGTTATGTCAAGAACTATAAGGCTGTCAGGCATAAGGAACAACCAAAGTTCCGAAAACTTAACCTTTCCAATACACACCCGACTAATATAAAACGCCCCTATAAATTTGCAGGTCAACTGGATGTTAATGATGTTCCTCATGACTCTAACAATGGTGACACCGACAACACAACAGTTTCTTGACTTACAACAAATAAACGAACAAACAGGTTTTGTAAAATTATATTTAACAGACGTGACGATCGGAAACGAAACGGACATTATTTTACATATCATAAATCCTTCAGAAATTTTAGAGTTAGTTAAGAATATATCTCGAAATATTCATTCATTACCTAAAGAAGAGAACTATATCCTAAACGAAGAAATTAATAACATTTTACACAAAGTCAAAACCCTTATTCCTTTAGAAAACAGACAGAAAAGAGGACTTCTTAATATAGTAGAAAGAGTAGAAAGTTGGCTCTTTGGTACAATGAGTGACGAAGACAGACAAAACATAGACAAACATTTACGAACAATTTCAATAAACAACCATAATTCGATAAATGAACTTAACAAACAAATAAGAATTAATAACTCCTTTAATAATACATTCCAACTTTTAAAAGAAACAATCGAACGTGATAGAATTATTATATCAAAACAACTTAATAATATACAGAGAACAGAAAGAGATGTTGTACTGAAACAAATTTATTTTGACCAACTATTTAAACTCAAATATTTAGCTGATAAGGTCGAACATATTCAGGACAATATAATATCAACTAGAAACAATATTTTGCACCCGAACATACTTACCAATGAAGAGATAGATAGATACAAAATAGATTTTTACAAGTTAAAGCAAATTAAGTTAGGAGTAACTGTATACCAAGAAAACACCTTGCTATTCGCAATCAAAATTTCCAGAAACTTTGTAACATTATCACTAAAATTATTAATGCCAGTACCAAACGAATATTTTATGGAAATTAAGGAAGAAAAAGAATTCATTATTGAATATAAAAATAAGGTTTTAAAATATGAAGTTAACAAGAATATAAAGGAATTAGAAGTAAGCAAACACTGTATACTTAAGAACAATTGTAAACTAACAAGAAATAATAAAACTGAAATTATATCTATAGATGACAACACAATCTTTATAAAGAACATTAACTCAAATGTAAACCAAACATGCGATGACAGAGAAATTAAATTAGTAGGAAATTATTTTGTAAACTTTTCAAACTGTTCCATAACTATCCTAGACCAAACTTATTCAAATGTAAAACACATAGAAAAACAAAAATTTTATTACCCAAACAATAAGCTTAATCTTAATGCATCTGAAACTCTAAAGTTCAATAAAATTGTAATAGAATCCTTTGAAAACCTTAATGAGGTAAAAGAAATAAGATTTAAGAAGCTGCTGTCATACAAATTTGATATAATGTACATACTGATCGGTGTAACCATATCTATTATTATAGTATATAAATGTTTCCGAAATAACAATGTAAAAGTACACATAAGCAAACGAATTCAGGGGAATTCTTCTCTAAAGGGGGGAGAGGTTACGTCGACACTTGATACCCAAAGTCGTGGGAACCTGTCGACGAACGAACTTCCCACCTTCCGAGAAATTCCTGAGCAGGCACCGAAATTTGAGAGTGCCTTTTCGCGAATAATAAATTCGCACAGCATAGAAAGAAATGGTTACACTGCATCAGCAAAATAGAAAAGTTCATAGAAGTTCAACAGATTGTATTGTAAGCTCGAGCACTGAGAATAGTCAGTTGCAGTCGAGCCGTAGAACCATTAAAACAATAAAGATTCATTTTGCTCCCATTTGTTTTGCGTGTTTTTTTTTAAAAAATCAAACGCGGAACATATAAACTTAACTCGCAAGTACACTTTCACTCCAATGCGAGTTGTACCAAAAACCATTTCTCTTGAGGCGAAACATGGCTTTCAGTGCGCACCCTCTGATAAATATGTCAAGGAGTGGAAGATTCATTATAGCATCTAGAGCAGCTCCCGATGTGCTGGGGAAAGCCCCCGTACAGCTGAGACAGACCGCTTTTTGGAGTTTGGTGAAAGAGGCAACAATGTGTTTGCGTGTTAGCCTGTTCCAACAGACCAACGATGCATTTGTGATTATGGGTCTTATCACTGCCGTGTAGATCCAGACCGCTTTCGGAGATAAGCCTCATGTTTTGCCAGCTGATAACGCTTTGGTGGTTTTGGACGCAACATGCTTTGACCAAAGAAGCTTGCTATCTAATGTGACTCCCAGGTACTTAGCTTCCTTGGATAACGGGATAAGAATTCCTTTTAGCAGCAGCTGAGTAATGCTAGCAATTTTCGTCCTTCTTGTGAAGAGAGCGACATCAGTCTTTAAAGGATTAACCGTCAGACAGAAGGTGTTAAATCAATAATAATTTATCAGCGCAATCTCTAAGAGAGATCGGTGAGTTTCTAATGAGACAGAAATTAATATTCCTACTCGGGTTTTAACCCATACGAGGTTAACTATTTTTGTCAGTACTTACTCCCTTGGAAAATACCGCGTAATTAGCACCCCGATTTGGGTTTTAGCCCGGAAGAATCTGGTCAAACCTTATAGCCGCACACGAGGGCGCAATCCAACATCAGCAAGAGCCTCGACTTGGGTTCGCACTCCAACGGGTTTGGCCTCACACTACTCCCAACGGCTCGCTACCGGAATCCAGTCCCGGGTTCTCACCTAGAAGATGCTGGCGGGTTCTACTACGGTGTCCCGAAGGAATCAAAGCCCACCAAATATCAAATAATCTCGGCAGTTGACAGTTGTAGTTGTTGATAAAAATTAGGCAATGTGCTGGACGGCAGTCCCGCGGGGAGAGTGGTTCAAGTGTGCAGCGGTGTGGGGTTTAGTACGTAGGCGCGTGGAAAAAGGAGAATAATATCACGCAGTCTCTAAGAGAGATCGGTGAATTATTGAATTTAAGCCATTCTACAGTTCAGTGCGTTTTCTCAGGGACTGCAATGCGATGTTGTTAGAAGGAAACACCTTTTTGGGAAGTCAACGTAAAGAAGCAATTGGATATTGCTAAAAAATATGCTAGTCAACCAACTATCACCCGAATTTGTACTTAAAATAATTTTTGGATAGAATTGATAACTGTTCTTTGAAAACAGAAGTTGTAAGGACAGTGATACTATCTGTTGGAGCACTAAGAAACAAATACTGGTCCATTGTACTGTCGAGTTATTACTCACTTCGTATTAAGTTTATAAATGTACTTGTTTTTTTAATATGTTAAATAAATCTTTAAGAAAATGTACATAAAAAAAGAATTACGAAAAAATCGCTGTTTTTCTCCACAAACTATTAGTTTGGGGAAGGGTTTGTATGAACAATTATTTTCGTGATGGTATATCACATATGATATTTTAAGCATTTGGTTTTCAATTGTCAAAAAATATAGGAAAATAGTTTCGATCAGTAGCGCCTGTATGGCGCGCTTAACCTAATTCTAAAGACCAGGAATCGCTCATTAAACTTCTTTATGGAGCTTGTATATTCTTCTTTTAGCTAGCTTTAATTGTAGAATAAAATAAGTTGTTGTAGTATTCTGTGGCTTTAAACGTCTGTTCTCTTTAATATGAATATTCTTTGCTATATTAAATGCTCCGATCTTTTCCATTGGGGTACTATACATTTTTCCTGTATGCATTCCCGCTGCATTCCTTGAGTGTTTATTTGGTTTAACAAAAGGACTTCATCTTATATTAATCATTAATATAATATTGCTGTAAAATTCTTTTATGATTTCTGTCTTAAAAAAAAAAATTACTTTTTTGAAAATTTATCACAAAAGTGTATACAGTTGTATTTGTTATTGGTAAAAGGTCAATAAATGTACTTCATGTTTAAATGTATGTGAAGTAATTTGTGTATGAGATATCCACTCAATTTGTTTTGAAATATTAAAAACCATTATAAAGCATAGGTCTACTCGTCTTGATATTTACGTTGTGAAGAAAAATTTAATTTGCTGCATATTTTCTGAAAGTACAAAAAAAAACGAACAAAAAATAAAAATTTTAAAATATTTTAATATTTTATTTTATTTTAAAACGCGACCAAAAGTCAACAACATAAAGACGAACAACCGTAGCTGGAGTCACCGCTTAAAAATCTCGCAAACAGGGGAAATGCCAGTGACGACTGAAAATGTATCGTTCACATCGCCGTTCAGTTTGGCCCTATAGAAGGCCGACACATTAGGATGATGGACGTTCTTCAATGAGTCTTTAAAGAGAGAAGACCAATCAACCGTCCGAAAACATACAGAAAACTGTAACAATGTATTAAGACAGGAGAAGATTTACAACAACGACCACCACAACAGTCAATGTAAGAGTGCTACTTATCGTGTCGTCAGAGTGGGGCTACACAACATCAAAGAGGCAGTGGTGATCCTAAGGTTGTATCACACTCCATAGAAAAAAAAAAAAGAAAATTAGTTCTTTTACGACTACCGCGCTTACAAGCGTGGAACGAGTTGCGTTGCCAACATTAGCTGAAGCTGCTTGGCGGGTAAATTGTGAGTAGTTTCTAATGAGACAGAAATTAATATTCCGACTCGAGTTTTAACCCATACGAGGTTAACTATTTTTGTCAGTACTTACTCCCTTGGAAAATACCGCGTAATTAGCACTCCGATTTGGGTTTTAGCCCGGAAGAATCTGGTCAAACCTTATAGCCGCACAAGAGGGCGCAATCCAACATCAGCAAAAGCCTCAACTAGGGTTCGCACTCCAACGGGCTTGGCCTCACACTACTCCCAACGGCTTGCCACCAGTCAGAATCCAGTCCCGGATTCTCACCTAGAAGATGCTGGCGGGTTCTACTACGGTGTCCTGAAGGAGTCTAAACCTAGAGGGACACCACCAAACATCAAATAATCTGACAGTTGTAACGAGGATAAAAATTAGGCAATGTGCTGGATGTTTGTCGAACGGTGCTCTGAATTTGAAAATATGAGTTGATTAATGCCCGTTCTTAACACTGTAAATTTACACGGTGATTTACCGTAGCCTACCAAACAATTCACAATATATTTGGTAAATATTTGGTACGAATTTGGCCGGTTTGTTTTCTTTTCTCTTTACATAAACTGTTTTAATATCTTGCCCACTAATTGCGTCTATTCGATTTTTTCTGATGAAATGAAAAACATATGTATTTATATTGACAATCAATTATCATGAATTAATTGCTCGACTAGGAAAGTCGAGTAAATTACACTAGGGGTTATAAGTTTACACTCCTGTGTGTGTGGTATATAAAAACGTTGCAGAAATAAGAAACTACTTTTTTCAGCCTTCCTCTTTTATTAATAACTAATAAGGTACTTCAACAGACTCGTTATTGTGTTACTTGTACATATTATCATAATATTTACAGTTATGCTTAAAAAATATATTAAAGTAAAAAAATATATATAACGGAATATTAAGAAGAATAACTGAAGAAACTGGGGTTTGTACTTCAGAAATGTACGTGACAAAACCCGACGCTCATACATTAATAGTAGTTGCAAAAACAAAGTTATATAAATAATTAAATAAATAAAGAAAAAAAATATTAGTAACTCGTTGAATACATATCTACGACTTTTAAGCACTTCTTTGACTCGTTTTATCATGGAATTAACCAGCTTAGCAATGTTTTCACAGTAATTTTATTCCACTCTTCTGTGATGACTTCTTTCAATATTATTTTACTTAATAGTGTGTTTCCGTATATTGCGCTCCAATAACGCCCGAAGGTACTTGATTGAATTCAAATCCGGTGATTGTGGCGGTGTTGACAACTTCGGCCGTATGTTTGAGGTCTTGTTGAAGGTAATACTCATTTTGCAGCCCCGAATTTTCAACATTATCGTAGATTGCCTTGTAAAATGTCCAAATATGCGCACCTGTTCATAGTAGATTCGATAAATTCAAACCCCACCAGCTGCCATAAATCCCCACATAATTATTCCTCCACCAACCTGTTTAACTTTGTAAGAGATTCTCTTTGTTTAGTGCTGTACCAGTAATTCTCCATACAATTTTCTGTCCATTGATGCCAAATAAGCAAAACTTCGTTTCGTCAGAAAATAAAACTTTCTGTTAAAACTCTGGAGGCATGTTCCCGTATAGATTAAGAGTGCAATGTGTTTTTGATGGTTTATCAGAGTTTATCATATAAGGTATTTTTTGAGCTACTCGAAGTTGATAACCTCCTTTTTTTCAAAATTCTTCGGGCACCTGTACTTTCAAAATTATTGACAGCTGTCCGTACTGATGTCCACCCTCTGCCACAAATTTTAGCTATTTGGCGGTAATATTGACCTTCTTGATTAAGCTTTTTAATAACTTTAGCATATGTCTGTTTCCTTTCTTTGTGACAGCATTTTTAGTAAAAAAACACACCATCATAGTGAAAGTGATAGGAAAACGAAAAAAAAAAATGCTAAATTTTCTATTTTCACAGAATGCACAATTTTGATTCAAATATATCGAATGATGAGCGTACACTTTTGACGTCTGCAATTTTGGGTCGCATCAGTTAAACGTGCTGTTATCTCTGCCTGCGGCCGAGTCTGTTTAGGGAATTTTGGCGTAGGCATCCTATATTGGTACAGGAAATAGATAATATAAAAATTCTGAGAATTATTTCTTAAATTTTGATTGAAAAATATTTAAATGATAAACATTTTGAATGGAGCCTAGTGTAAGTGGAAAACACAATGTGAAAATTTTGAAATTGTTATCATCCCATAAACTGAATAATTTTCATATTAAGGAATGTAGTATGTTAAGGTAGGTTATTCAAAAAAGGAAAAAATACTAGTTAAAGTTATTGGATAGACTGGATTACATTTTTGAAATTGAACTCTACTCGTATTATAATCTATTTTTCAAGGGCCCGAAATATTGTTATTAGGTATTGAGTATCTGTTTGATCATTTTGTTTGAGTATCTATTATCATATCCTCAGTGTCCACATAACGCATCTTTGCAAGAATCATCTCGTCATTTTGAGCAACTCAGATTGTACTTGATTCTTATATGCAATTATAGCTCTTTGGCGTCTAATTAAAAATTGGAAATCTGGACCCCAAGATTAGAACCAGATTGCTTCCTCCACGGCTAAAATAACATCACCATATATATATATAAAATAACATGTATACTGAAAGTGCAACGGTGAGTTGCCTCTTAAGACGGCCCCTCCAACCAGAGTTAATTGGACGCTAGTACATGAGTTTTGTTTAAATATCGGGCACCCAACCAGTATTTGTGAAGCGCTAGAGTCCCTCGGACCTATCTAACAAAGTTTTTAATTGATTGTCACCCAGTATGCTTTCCCTGGTTTTTATTTCATACAAAGTTTTTTAAAAATAAAATATTTTCTTAGCTATAATTGTTCATTTATTTTAATTATTATAAGTTCATCATAAGGCCAAAAGCTATAGTTTAAGTTGTCCTTGTGACAAATTCTGGCTTATAGTTGCTTTATACGCAATTAACAGCACTAAGGTCTAGACACGCAGAGGTTGTTGAGCTGGAAAACTGGAACAAAGTTGTTGTGAATAAACTGATTCAGAAAAGCGCAGAAGTTAACATCATCGTGTATCTCCCTGTGGAGGGAAATATTGACCCCGCAGATAAAGTCAAATCGGTGTGTGCAGGGCTTTGGCTGATGAAAGCACTAACATTGAAATGGCGTACAGAATCTAGACACTCAACCCGAGAGCATGGCAGCAAAAATGAACCCAAAACGGCTGTAATTGATGTAATGAAGAATTCAAACAAGCATAGAGGTACAAATATCTCGTATAGCAAAAAGATCTTCCACTAAATACCAGGCTACAGAGAAGTAAACCTTATCCCCATTATGAAATTTCAGTGTTAAAAAACAAAAACTCTTTGAGGGACGACAAGCTCTATGTTGCAAATAATATGTGATTTATTTGATCGATTCAAAAGTGGCAAGGGAAACGGATCGAAGCTAATAAATGAACTATTTGCCGAAATAGAGGCAGCTTTGCTTAATACGGCGGCTTGTAAACAAAACAACAACCATAACCCGACTGTTAAAAATTAAGAAGCACAGTTTTTATTTATACATTAAATTGAAGCTAACATTAATCAGTCTAACTCTTTCTTTCTTTATTGAATTTTTTAAAAATAAGCTATTGTTGGATTTAAACCAGTCAGTTCAAGTCTATGCTCATTCCGTGCAGGGACGGGTTAAGAATATCCCTGCAGCGATACCTCTCGCTTGTCGTAAAAGGCAACTAAAACAAAGGTAAACAAAAATCACATCTAGGCAATTTAGAAAACACCAAGGTGAGCCTAGGGACACATATACCACCATTAAACTGCCCCACAAGTGTACATGCAAATCAGTGTATTGACACGACTGGAGATCACCGGTGTTGTAAGAGTAAGATCAAACAAAAAAAATCTGGAGCATGCCCGTGTCACAAAAAAAAAAGAGGCAGGCCGAAAAACAATTGGTGCAAACAAATGCAAAAACACCAGCATTTGATTGGCCTCTGCGATGAAGTAATCCCAAATCGGGAAGCCTGCAGCTACTTTCTGAGGTCAAACCGGCGGACCCCACAAGCGGACCAGTAGGAATGCAGTTAAGTGGGAAGGTTATGGTCCTACACTTCTGACCATAACAACGCCGGAAAAAGGAAAAGAAGAAGAAGTTCAAGTCTATGCTTATTGAATTATGTTACTTTACCGAGTTGTTTTTTGTAATAAAGAATTAATTCTCAGAGGTTTTCGTTTTTACTTGCTCATTTTCTCCTGAACATTTTATATTTGGTTCCGAAACCCGGGAATGAAAATCGTTAAGGAGCAATACGGCAGCACTGAAAAGCTCACAGATAAACACATTCATCAGTTGGTGACACTTACTCCAGTACGTGACCGAACTGAGGCTGGTGGTCTGCGTAGATTATATAGCTCAGTTGTTAGTTGCACTCGTTCACTCACAGCACTACAGGTACCAACCACTCATTATTACGTCATGTTAAGATCCATACTGTTGCGTTGTCTTTCTACCGATCTACGCATTGATTATCATCGCCAGGAGGAATGTGAAGGGGATTTAGTTGTAACCGTTCAGACATCAGACCACCGTGATTCCTCTCCCTCACAAATTGGAGGCAATGAAGTCAAGGGCATTTTGCGGTTTCTTAAATGAGAAATCGAAGCACCGGAGAGGAGTTGCGTTTCACACACAAACACAAAAGGAAAAACGATTGCCCGAGTAACGGCATCCAGCTTGGTGGCAGTGAGTGAAAACAACGATTGCCTGTTCTGCAAGTTCAACCAACATCAGACGAAAGAATACAATAGCACTATCTCCTTATACGAAAAAAGAAACATTTTGCGTGGAAGCGGTAGGTGTTTTCGATGTGCCAAACGCAGACATTCATCCAAGAAATGTAGAAGCTGTAGGCATCTCTCTCGCACTAATTGCCATGGGAGGCATATGATAGCGATGTGTGATCCTGATTTTAAGAATTGTACACCATGGAACGAGACAAAGAATCATTCAGCAGTTTGTGGGCGTATAATACGACAATAAATGTTTTCCTGAAAACAGTGAGGTGCGTGCCGGTCGTGGCCAATAGAGCCATATCCATTCGTGCGATTATCAATGGTGGCAGCCAGCACTCCTATATTCGCGAAAGTCTTGTTAAAAAAATGCGCTTAAAATCAAGCGGCACAGTAAATTTATCAGTCATTCTCTTCGGCAGTAAGGAACCCAAACGCACCGAGAAATTCGAAAAAGTGAACATCAATGTAAGAAGTCAATTTAATCATAAGGTTTGTGTCTCACTAGCAGCGGCTGTAGTGTCAGAAATCTGCATTGATGTCCTGGAGGTGCGCTCTTTTTGAAGGCATTCGTTTGGCGAATATTCGGCCGGAAGGCATGAAGGCTTGTGATGGCCTGAAACTTTGCGCCATTTTTTTCTAGTATCCCGAGAGGCCACTAGACAAAGGCGTTCTGAACAATATAGATTCTGATTTCTGGAAGTTGATCTTCAACTTCCAGTCATCACAATACTACTGAATTTTTTCGAAGTCACGCTGCAGAATAGTAACAATAACGTCGATGGTTGGACCTGATCTGTACGCAAATAAATCGTCCGCGTACGCTATTGAATGGTGAAGAGAAGCTATCAGATCACTGAAGTAAATGCTGAAAAGTATCGGCGAGTTCACCGTACACAGTTGCAGTTCATTGTTTATATCAAATGTTTGAGTAGAAGTCACGTTGCCAATTTTCACAACGAACTTTCTACCGGTTAACATGTCAAAAATCATATATAGCAGTGGTTTACTTGTGCCCAACCGACTGAACTTGTAGTAAAGTCCTTCTAGCCATACGGTGTTGAAGGCTTTTCCAAGCCAATCAGACAGGCACCCGTACATTGGTTCTTGCATTGATTCCACTCTCCACTATCCGATACGAGCTTCGACGCGGCATGAATAATGTTATGGCCCGCTCTGAAACCGAACTGGGGTGGAATCGGCTAAGGTGATAAGTGATAGTCACTTTGGTGACAGTCATTTGTGACTATCATCATCTTTCGGTATCGGGTAAGATTATCACAAAAAAATTCAGAAAAGGAGCAACACTTGCTTTTTCGGAGTTGATGACAGATAAGAGTTGTCAAATTATTCAAGAAAAAAATTCAAAAATTAAAAACGGAGCAATAGATTGAATTTGTTGCAAAATAATTGCTTTATTTTATTTATAATAGAGTGTCTCTAACAGCATCACACATTTTCGGCTTCTCTGTTTGATGGTTGGAGGTCTTTCTGCATATTGGATTGGTGGATAAGATTGGTTGGTTGTTGGGGTAGGTCACTTTCATTCAACGGCACCTGCAATTCACAGCAAATCTTGTGCAGCGCAACACAAACATGAATCTAAAAAAACAATAATTTAACATACTTCTAACAATATGAACTGCGAAATTATTCCTACTTACATGTCATCTGCAAGCTCGTGAATGTTAGACCGATTCTTCCTCAGAATTCGAACGTTCATCAATGTCTCATTGACCTCTCATCTTCACTTAAAAATAGCTCGAAAAACGAAAACGTATTTTTTATTTTTAATAATATACAAAAGCACAAAACAAAATCACTTCAAACACAAAACATATGAAAGTGATAGCTAAAAAGCTGTCACCAGAAAACTATCACAAAAATGTGACAATCACAGTGACTATCACCTTACACGATACCGAAAACGACAATGTGACTGTCACTTATCACAAACCTCCTTAGCCGAAAAAAGTCACAAAAATGTGACAATCACAGTGACTATCACCTTACACGATACCGAAAACGACAATGTGACTGTCACTTATCACAAATCACCTTAGCCGATACCGCCCCTGGTTATCCGGAAATCAACCCATTTAGACAGGACTATATGGATCACCTTCTCGAAGACCTTGCTGATACTCGGAAGGAGACTTATTCACCGAAGATTTACCGGGTTAGAGGTGTCTTTACCCCACTTGTGGATTGGTTGCACCACTGCTGTTTGCCAGGGCACTGGATAATATGCATTGTACCCCTCTACAGCCACTGGCGGAAGGTGCCTAAACACAACATTGGATATACAGTCGGTTCCCGCGGCTTTTTTTCTTTTCAATGACTCGGAGACCATCTGGAGATCCTCCGTCGAAATGAACAGGATGTTAGCCCCTTCACTGGCGACAGCATTGTTTGCCATAAAATCATCATTGAACCTAGTAAAACCAAGGTTCTCTGATTGCCAATGATCGTTGCTACCGATGCGATTCTTTTCGGCGTCTCAGTTTTGGCGGATGAAAATTTAAAATCGGTCTACAATCATCTTTGCCACACTATCAACTGTAAGCCTCCGATAATTTCATCTATTTTCCGCGCAACACGCAATGCAAATGATCCTCCCATCTTAATCAAATTTATCACCCCCAAGACCGGAACAATGTGCTTAGATCAATTGCCGAATATCGTCGCAAAGAGAAGCGCCAACTTCATCTAATGGACATTGGACTTGATTCGACATTCAACATCTATGTCAATGAAAGTTTGACAAGCAAAAACCGAGCTCTTCTACAATAAGCTACTCGTATGAAACATCGTGGACAGTTGTTCTCCGTTTCAACAAAATTTGGTTCTGTAATGGTAAAAGAGAGCCAGAACGGAAGGCCGATACCGATCGAAAACGAAGAAGCCCTAAATGCCATTGCAACGAGATGTCAGGGGGAGAACAGCCACACATCGACGATGGACACATACAGCATTGTAATTCCATCTCTTTCTATATTTGGTTTTATTTTTATTTTTATTCATATTTTTATATTCACTTTAATCCGCATTTATTTGTACGTCCCCCACTCTCTCTTTTCTCATATTTCTTCAGTCTTTCTGATTTTTTTATCTTCCTTTTGTTGTTTTTCTTTAATCCCAGCACTTTTCGTCCTACCTATTTTCTCTTTTCATTTCCAATGTTATTTCTCTGTTGTATTCGTGATCCCCACCGTTTTTCTTCTTTTAAGCTTATTACATAAATTATTTATTTCGCCAATAATTATGCTACATGATTTATTTGTTAATATTTACGTAATAACGTATTCGCTCTACTTGTCGCCTTTGTCGCTATTGATCGTGTTTTCCTCAAAATGAATACCATAAGAAGGGGTGATTTTATGGTTGAAACAAAAGTATTATTAAATATATTATGTAATTTCAAACAGGGACTTAATGTATGTCATCTGAATGCCCAAAGTATAGTTAAAAAAATTGATGAACTTAAGTATACTTTTTCCTCTGTCTGACTGAAACTTGGCTAAAACTGCAGATGTGTTCCAACATGTTTAAGGTTCAAAATATGAGGTCGTCAGGGCTGATAGAGTTCGTAAAGGGGGCGGAGGCGCTGCTATATATATTAAAAATTGTTACAATTTTAAGACATTATTGAGATCTGGACCAAATGATCTGGCCGAATTCGTCTTTGTAGAACTTTCTGGTACTTGTGAAAAGTTAGTTCTTGGTTGTGTTTACATGGCTCCCGATATAGCTAATGTAAATATATTAAAGGATATTTTTGACGAGCTTGCTCCGTACTATCCTAGGATTGTTGTTTGTGGCGATTTAAATCTCAACATTTTGCATAACCATAAGAAATCATTAAAATCTAAGATAGAACCAACACATTTCTCAGTAAATTCGATTATCTACGAGCTACAGAGTAGACGTGTTAAGAGTTCGGCTCCCGTTTTTAAATTCTCGTGTGGTTTCACAAACTATTAAATTCAAAAGACTTACCAATAAATCGTTGGAGTGTTTGTTGGTGCTTTTAACTTCAAAAGTGTGTTTTATTACACGTCGCGAAACTCAAATTATTAATTTTTTATTGAAAATTTATAAACTTTAAAATTAACTCGCGTTTCAATTCCGTTCGTTGCACTATGTCTAGCTCAGCGAAAAGTGCCACTATCACACGAAGCAAATCCACTACCACACCGCAAAGTTCTCATCATTTGTCGGAAACTCCCGCTTTGACCCATTCAATTACAACCTCAAGTGCGAAAAACGAGTGCAAAAAAATGGACAATCTGAACAAAGAGCAGTGCGACTATATCATAAGCCTTGTTTCTGAACAAATAATAAATTCCGAAAAAAGAATTTCTGTTAATATAAGTAACGAAATCAAAGAACTACAAGACATCATAAAAGCAACAAATATTAAAGTGACCGATCTTGAAACTGAACTCTTAAACGCCAAAAAAACCATAAATATACTTAATTCCGAAGTACGCGAACTTAAGAAAAATCTAGTTGATGTTTGTAAACAAAACACAGTTTCTCAAACCGAAATGATTAATATTAAACAGAAGCAAAACACTCTTGAAAATCGTACTGTAGCAAACGATGCCTTTTTATTCGGAGTTCCGTTTTTCGATGACGAAAATCTTAAATCTTGCTTTAACACCTTTTGCAATTCTTTAACTATAAAACCACCAACAATAAAAAGTATTTATCGCGCACGTAGCCGCACAGAATCAAAAGACACACCGATCCTCATCAAATTTTTAACACCGTACGACCGAAACTTTGTTTTGAAGTCTGTTGCTCAGTTCCGCAAAACCAACAATAGAGAAATATGTTTAAAAGACATTCATATCGATTCTCCCAATGCTATATTTCTGCGTGAAGCGCTAACTAAAAACAATCTGACAATATTTCAACGTGCAATAGCTCTCAGGAAGCAAAAACGGCTGTCAACTGTTTACACTGCAAGAGGCATTGTTTACGTTAAACGTTTTATGAATGAAGATGCTGTACCGATCGACTTCATCGAGGATTTGAACAGGGTGGCCAACTCAACAGATTAATGTTTTATATTTTTATTCATTACTATTATAACTTTTATTATTATTTTTATTCATTACTATTATTACATTTGTACTAGAATTCTTATTAGTCATCTTTTACTTATATAATTTCTAAATTAAACCTTAACTTTCTTTTTCGTGCTCGACTATATTTCTCAGTCTTTCTTTGGTAACTATTTTATATAATGAGTGATATAAATTTGCGCACCATGGTAAATGTGTTGGGCAGTCAACAGACCGGCCTTCGGATCTCCCACATCAATGCCCAAAGCATATTATGCAAAATTGATGAATTTCGCTATACATTTGAGGATGCTAAGGTTGACGCGGTTTGTGTATCAGAAACTTGGCTTTCTGTGTCACAGAATAATAAGTTATGTGGTCTTGCGGGTTATAAGATATTCCGTTCGGATAGAGTGAGCTGTAGAGGCGGGGGGGTCGCTATATATGTAAAGGATACAATAAAAAGCAGACATATAGCCTCCTCTCCTGAAGATAGTACAATGGAATTTGTTTTTGTTGAGTTATCAAATGGTGACGAAAAGATCTTAATTGGAACAATCTATAGACCGAACAATAACATATGCATTTCACCACTAATTTCTACTCTTGAACAGGTTTGCATTTCATACTCAAATATAATTTTAAATGGTGATTTTAATTGCAACCTTCTGGAAGAAAATAATCTCCTTGACGAGTTCTCCTCCCTCAATCTTTGCCCTGTTAACACTAGCACGCCTACCCACTTCTCCAATTTTGACCCTACATTATTGGATCTTTTTTTTGTCGCCGACCGAAGCAAGGTTGTTCTTTATGATCAACTTTCTGCCCCTGGGTTTTCAAAACACGATTTAATCTATTTAGTCTTTGACTTTCAGGTTACATCCACTCGACAGCGTAATATTATCGAATATAGAGACTTTAATAACATTAACTATAGTGCTCTAGAAAGTGATGTAAACATTGTTAACTGGAACTCTATTTTGGAAACTCCTTCGCCATCTGATCAAGTGGAATTCCTCAACAGAAACATTAACAATCTCTTCAACAATCACGTACCCTTAAAAACTAAAAACTGTGCGGAAAAAAATAAACCTTGGATTTCAAGAAAAATTCTCTCCCTTATGGAAAAACGAGATTTAGCATATAAGCGTTGGAAAAAGTTCCATGTTGACAGCCTTCATCGTAATTATATCGCTCTCCGTAACGAAACCGTACGTGAAATACGTAAAGCCAAAGCTTATATATTTTCGACTCACATCAACACTTCACTTGGAAGTAAGCAAGTTTGGAAGAACCTAGGTAAAATTGGTGTTGGGAATGTACGTGGTGGCTTAACTGAAGACTTAGATATCAACGCTATCAATAAAACCTTCGTTTCAAGTTCATCAGTCGCAACAAACTCAGCTGACCACGAGCAATTTTCAAGCAATCTTTCCTTAACCCTAGGATCAAACCCGGCTGGCTTTAAATTTAGTTCCATCATCGACGAGGATGTGACCGAAGCACTGCTCTCCATCAAATCTAGTGCCATAGGACTGGATTACATTCACCCTTCCTTTCTGAAAATAATTTTTCCCTCCGTTTTGCCATTTATAACACATATTTTCAATTCGATTGTTGAAACATGTGAATTTCCCTCGCAATGGAAGAGAGCGAAGGTAATTCCTATCCCTAAAACTTCAAAAGGAGACGAATTCAGACCTATTTCAATATTACCATTTTTGTCTAAAGTCTTCGAGAGAGTAATTCAAAAACAATTGAACATATATCTTACTCGCTTCGAATTACTGACACCCAAACAATCAGGATTTCGAAAGAAAAATAGCTGCTTGACTGCACTATTAAGTGTTTCAGAGGACATTAGAAAAGAAATTGATTTGGATAGGATCACGTTTTTAATACTCCTCGATTTCTCGAAAGCCTTCGATATGGTTAATCATGTCATCTTTTGCCAAAAGCTCTTACATAAGTTCAAATTTTCTTGCTCTGCGGTCAAACTTCTGTTCTCATATTTAACTAATCGTGAACAAACCGTTGAAGTCAAGAAACAAAAATCAGAATTTCTACCGGTTAAGAGTGGTGTACCACAAGGGTCAATCCTTGGCCCTTTGTTTTTTTCAATGTACGTCAATGAACTGCCCAAGTTAGTAACACATTGTTCGGTTCGTATGTACGCCGACGATACCCAGCTATATCTAAGCTGCCCCTTAGGGCTAATCGAACACTCGGTAGCGTGTTTGAATGAAGACCTGGACATGATTGATCGATGGTCTATTAAAAACGGCCTTCAGTTGAACCCAAAGAAATCTAAATGTCTTGTCATTTCTAAAAACAAGGTTGATGTATCATACTTCCCTCAAATACTGCTAAAGAAAAATCATATTGCCTATGTTGAGTCAGCCAAAAATTTAGGTGTTATCTTTAACCGGACCCTAACCTGGGAACATCATGCCTATTATACGGTTGCAAAAGCTTATGGTGTCCTTCGAACGCTCTGGCCTGTCCAACACATAATTCCAATGAAAGTCAGGTCTCTCTTAGTGAAAACGTTGTTTCTTCCTCTACTTACTTACGGTTCTGAGATCTTTTGTCATTTGAATTATGAGAGCAAAAGAAAGCTAACTGTTGTATTCAACAGTGCAATGCGTTATGTTTATGGCCTACGTCGTTTCGATAGAATTTCTCAATATGTTTCACAATTTCTTGGTATGACCTTCGAAAACTTTTTGAAATATCGTTCTGTAATCTTGTTCTCTAATATACTCATAACCCGCCAACCTTTGGATCTTTATAATGAAATCAGTTTTTTAAACTCAAATCGATCGTTAAATGTCCTGATTCCGCACTTCAGTTGTACAACATCCGAACGTCAGTTTTTTGTAAGCTCCGCACGATTATGGAACTCTCTGCCGCGAGAAATAAAAGGTTTGAATTGCACGAGAAAGATAGGAAAGGAATTGAAGAAATACTTCAGTAACTTATAAGTAATTTGCACACAAAATTAAATTATTTTAATATTGCTTTTTCAGTCTCATATATAAAACAATCAATCGTTGTAATTCACGTAACGTAGCTGTTTTGCATTTAAAGGCTTTAATATAAATAAGATATTTTATCTTAAATGTAAGCTTATCATGAAATAAATAAATACTAAAAAAAATACTAAATGGTGCGAACTCGTTGCTCGATATTGTCTTGACTTCACACCTGTCGCTGATTTCACATTACGATCAGATCCTTGCACCTGGTTTCTCCCATCATGATATGATTTTCCTTAAAATAAACTCAAACTTACCAACTGTTGCTGAGACGACTTTCAAATCATACCAGTTCAAAGATATCAACATGGAGTCGGTCTTTGATGACTGTCGAAAAATGAACTGGCTGCCAATCT
Source organism: Merodon equestris (assembly GCA_958301585.1). Lineage (NCBI taxonomy): Eukaryota > Metazoa > Arthropoda > Insecta > Diptera > Syrphidae > Merodon > Merodon equestris. The sequence continues at coordinate 117,961,882 of OY284413.1, read as the reverse complement.
ACAGCACAAATGACACGACATTTCAAGTTGAGTTTCGCACTGCAAAAGTTAGATATCTTTTTGATAAATATGTTCCTTATAAAACAGTTAAAATAAAACTGAAAGTCTGTAATCTTATTGAATTACGTAATGCAGTGTATGCTAGATGGAAGCGGTTTCGATGTTTAGCCCTACGAGAGCATTTTAAAAAAACCCGTAACCTCGTCACTTCTCTTATACGTAGAAATAAACAACACTTCTACGAGAGGCAATTCGGCTCTAACTATTCCAACACTGAATTTTGGAAAAAAGTTCGGATTATTCAAATTAAATCAAAAAATTTATCACCAATTGATGTAGATTTGAACACTCTTAATAAGAAATTTGTGTCCGCTAGCCAAACCGGAGGCTCCGCTTCAATGACCTTTTTGGCTGCACCCAACATTAATCAATGTACGAGTCCATTCTCACTCCACTGTATTGATGAAACTCTCGTTGCTAGTACGATTTTGAAAATAAAATCCAATGCAATAGGTTCGGACAATATAAAACCGAGGTTCATAAGAATGCTTCTTCCTGGTATAATTCACCAAATAACACATACTGTGAACACTATTATAACTACATCAGTTTTTCCTAACTCATGGAAAATAGCAAAGATACTACCTCTTCCTGGGTCCTGCACACAATTCAGAATACAGACCAATCGCAATTCTGCCTTTTCTAAGTAAGGTCTTCGAAACAATTATAAGCCAGCAAATTAAGTTGCATTTCCATAATAATAATTTAGTCAGCAAATACCAATCAGGCTTTCGTGCTAAGCACAGCTGTGTAACTGCCTTATTGAAGGTTATAGAAGATCTTCGTCAAGGCTTAGATACACGTTCTGATAATTTGGGTTTAATGGTATTTTTGGATTTTTCGAAGGCATTTGATAGTGTAGATCACAGTATTTTAGTTAAAAAGCTTATGATGCAATTCCTGTTTGATATAAGTCTTTGTCGGTTAACATCATCGTATCTTACCAGTCGTTCACAATATGTATGTTATAAAAATGAGTGTTCTTCTAGCCTGCCAGTTCCGACAGGTGTTCGGTGCTGGGCCCGCTCTTATTTATGTGTTTCATAAATGATATTTCTAAATGTTTTTCAAGTTGTCGTCATCACGTGATCAGCAGATGACGTTCAAGTTTATCTCGCCTTCCCGAAGTCAAACATTCTCGGTGCTGCAAACATTATGAACCAACAACTTATAAGGGTCAAAACAAACTGGACCTAAACCTCGCAAAGACTAAAGCTCTACTAATAAATTGTGGTAAAATTAAGCTCCCACCTCCCGCCATCTACCTAAATCAAACGCCTGTGGAATTTGTGAGCAATTTTAAAAACCTGGTTATTTACTTTAATGAAAACTTTAGTTGGAATACACACAATTAATAAGACAGTGTCAAAAATATACGGCGCACTTCGTGCTTTAAGTCCCACAGCACATAATTTACCAACCAGTGTGAAACTTAAAGTCACGTCCAACGTCAAGTCCTACATCCTACCCATCATTATGTATGGTTGTGAAATATACTCTTATATGGACTTCGAATCTAAACACAAACTTACTGTCGCGTTTAATAGTTGTGCAAGATATATTTTTAATATAAAGAGAAACGAACATATCTCTGATTATGCCAAACAAATAACCGGCTGTTCATTACCAACCCTACTAAGTTTTAGAACAATATTACTTTTGTCTAAAACGATAACTCTGAAACAACCACGATATCTGTTCGAAAGTGTACGTTTCCCTGTAGATGATCGGTCTCGGACACTCATCCCACCTCGGTGTAAATACAAAATAACGTCTCGTCAATTTTTCGCTCATGCAATTCAACTATGGAATCGTTTGCCCCTAACCATAAGGCGACTAAGCACTACGAATACAAATGTATTTATTGAAAAACTTTTTGGATTCCTAATCAATAATTAATGTAAAGCTAAGGTCCATCCTTCCTCTCTTTTTCACTATCTATCCCTTATTTCTATCCTTTCCGTCTACTGTCTAAAACGTTATTAAATAATTAATTTTAATTGTAATTAATTGTAAATTGTAAATTAAGTTTTTTTTTTGTTTGTTTTTATTGTTATTACTTTATATCAATAATACACGATTGAAGCTTGTTCCAATTTAAAAGATTTATGTATCTTATGTGAACAAGAATTGTAAATAAATAAATAAATAAATAAATAAATAAATAAATAAATAAATATCATTTTGAATGTAGAAGAGATGAAGTAGGACTCTGTTTTCTAAGTTGCGGTTTGGGTGAATGCTTTCATTTACCGTATACACTTCCTGGAATAGGGTTTCCACTGTCGCCACCTTCTCCTGGGGATCCTCGATCACCAAGAAATCATCATCTATGACGGCGCTCTCTGGATCGATGCTAACTGTTCGCAGCAAGCGTTCATTGTCTGACGCTCTCGGAAGCTTCAGATCCTGAATGTCATTCTGATTGTTTCTCCGACATATTTTATTTATTCTATTCTATTGTTCCAATACAAACTTATTCTGTTATTTTCCTTGATCAACTGTTGGAGATTTCTAATCAGTGACTTCAGTGTCCTGACCTCCGAGTTTTGTCTGTCGGTAAACCGCCTGTACAAGAGTTCGAGTCTTGTCAAGAGTCTACTTTTCTGTCTGTGCAGTGCGTCGATTGTTGCGTTTCGGTACATTTGTGGTATCGTGCTGTCGTTGGCGTGGTATCGTACTGTTCATTGCCTGCTTAATGATGTCATCCATTTGTTCAAGGTACCTGTCAATCTCATAGTTTGACAGGTTCCTATTGGAAAGAGGCACTCGAAGCTCGAAGTGAGCGTTTTCGTCAGGGAACTGGCAAAGCGTGGCCACCGTGGCCAGCGCGCCCTACTGTAATCATAGGGGTACGTTTGAACGTACTCGGCGATTTCCGCGAATTCGTCTGGTACTATGATCACGGCACTTAGTCCGCAATGGTCGCTGTCATATACGAAGGTCCATAGACAGTTAGTAGACCATTCGTTTGTTTCAGCCCGTCTCAGTCGAGAGTCAAGCTGCAATAGATCCGCTCCTAGGATACGACGGACTATCTGTTGAGAGTATCTTGAGTTTGTACTCCATGCTCTGCAGAACCCACCAATGGCTTAGTAGGCTCCCCCTAGTGTTGGGATTGTTATTTACCCAATCACTATGTTTGGCATTTAAATCGCCGGCCAGAATGTAGAAGTTTTCTATCGAGCTTAAGCGCAGAAAAAAAAAGTGTTTCGAGCTCTGCAATGAAAAAATTGGGTTGAGGTGCTTCAGGTGCATATGCTTATACAATGTACATCCTTTTTCCATTTCGGAGAGGAATGCACAGAATATAGGCCTCTAACACCTGGAACCTCCACACTTCACCGCTATATATGACTTTATGTTTTAAAGAGTTTCTTATGAAGATCGCAAGTCCCCCGCCTTGTGTGGCGTTGGGTCGGTCTCTTCGAATCACTTTATAACAACTGTGCCGGATTTTGTGCTTTTGGCTTAGCTTTGTTTCGCTAACCAAAAGTATATGGGGGCTTTGGTCCTGCAACAAGTTGAAAAGTACAGCTCTTCGCTCAATCCTTATCAGTGAATTTACATTCAACGGCAGGATCTTCAAGGGCCTCTCTACCAGCGTACCCATCACGACCTTAGGTGCGCTAGGCCCGGCAGAAGCAAGCAGGTACTATCTACTCGGGTCGCTGTCTCAAGGATCTGTTGTTGGAGCCGCCCAATCTGCCCTTGGATTGCGAGCAAGATCGAACAGACATTCACCTCGGCCTCCGGTGCCTTAGAGACAGACACTGGGGTTTTAGGAACAGCCATAGGCTTTTGTACCGTCTTTCCCGAGCCTGCCGCCATTTGGACGTAGGTCAACTGGGATGTGACCTCTGGTGTTTGTAAGTGACCCGAGGGACGCTTATCCTCGACCTTACGAGCCAGATTTGATTTTTTGATTCCTTGGAACTCAGGACATATCCGATAGTTTGCAGGGTATCCATGGTTCCTACACAGCACGCATTCGAGTTGCTCCCTGTCTGCGACCTTGTCTTTTGTCAGGTCGTATTCCTCGTTTTTGTGGTTCTTTGCACATTTAACGCATCGAGGCTGCATCTCGCAGTTCGACGCGGCGTGCCCGAACCTTTGGCAGCGGATACATTTCAAAATGTTTCCTTGCCTTCTTCATATATCCGATTTAACAGACTGGGATGCTAAGGTAACAATGGCCATTAGCCTCTCCAGCCTTTTGTTTGGTGTAAGCTGCACCAGGAAGAAGGGCAATACCCTTTTCTCCCGTTTGGCCGGCGCCGTGGTGAAAGGCTTGACTCCCACGAACTGGAGGTCATCGCTCTCGAAAACTTTGAGCTCTGAGAGCATTTCCTCGGGGTCCGTGATCGAGTACACGCCTTTGAGGAGCATCGTCTGCAACCTCTCGGCCTTGGGGGTGAAGGAGAAGAACTCCGTCGTGGTTTCCTTTAAGAACGTCTTAACCCGCTTTTTCTGCTCCTGTGTATTACACTGGATAGCATAGCGATTCTGGCCTAAACCTTTAAATACAAAACTACCTATGCCAATGACATACTCACATAAACCTATGGTCTCGCGTAGGGCCGTGGTATGGGTGAAGATGGGTGGTACCTTCTCCTTGCTGCTGTGTTGTTGCTTCTTCTTTTGAGGCTGTTGTTGTTGCTGCTGCTTTTATCGCTGCGGCTGTTGTTGTTGCTACTTCTGTTGAGGCTGTTGTTGTTGCTGCTGCTTTTGTCGCTGTGGCAGTTGTTGTTGCTGCTGTTTCTGTGGCTGTTGTTGTTGCTGCTTTTCCTGCTGCGGCTGTTGTTGTAGCTGCTGCTTTTGATGTTGATGTTGTTGCTGTGTCGGCTTTTGTTTCCGTTGTTTTTGTTGTTGCTGTTGTTGAAGTGACACCGATTTGCTGGCTGTGGCTTCTTCTTCCCCTTCTTCAGCGTCTCGTTCAGCCTATCTACTACGGCCTTTAATGTTGTTGCAATGTTGTTGTTGTTTATGATTTTTGCTGCTGCTTCCCCCGCTTCGATTGGCAGCTTTTCAAGCGGGCGGGGAAGGGGCGCTTAACGAAATTCGATCCCTGGTTAAATCTCCGCCTTCTTTTAATGACGATCATTGGAACGGCAGAAATCGGTTAATCCATCTAGCTGATCATCCGACTCTGATTCTGTGAGACGAACGAGTCTTCTCCTGACGTCACAAGTGTGCATGCAATTCAGTGGGTTGACACGACTGGAGATCACCGGTGTTATAAGAGTAAGATCAATCAAAAAAAAAAATAAAAATCTGGAGCATGCCCGTGTCAAAAAGGAGGGGAAGAAAGAAAACGGTCAAACCGTAGCATTATGGAAAAGAACGCTAAAAGGAAAAGCACTACCCCGCCAGGCACTACTAATGGTCGTGATCCAGGGACGAGCAGCAATGCTCGGGTCAGAGCTATAAGATTTCCGGGGGATAGCAAAGTAATGCAACGGCGTAAGCCACACTTAAGAGTCGCGAGTTGGAACGTTGGAAGCATGAGTGGCCGCAGCTATGAGCTTGAAGAAATGATGGTTAGAAGGCGAGTAGACATCCTGTGCGTACAAGAGACGAAATGGCGAAACACCGGTAATCGGGCACGTTTCTTGGACGTTAAAACAAAACCCTACAAGATGTTTTACTATGGATTGGAACAAGGAAAAAACGGAATCGCCATCATCCTTGCGGCAGAGTTACTTGGCAACGTCTTAACCATTTCAAAGTCCAGTGACCGTTTGATGGCTCTCAAATTGGTGATGCATGGTGAAGGCTACAACGGAGGGCTGGGATACGGCACCAGGAACTCTTCAGGTGAAGATATCCTAAACATGTGCAAGTCGTACGGTCTTATAGTGCTAAATACCATGTTCGTCAAATAAAGCCGGCACCTGATCACTTATAGCAGCGGCGGAAATGAAACTCAAATAGACTATCATTTGGTATCCAGTTTCATGAAGCCACGAGCTAAAGATTGCAAAGTGGTGATCCTGGGAGACGCGATCGCCCCTCAACACCGTCTCCTCCTGACTGATTTTTTTATGGATGCGAGAAAGAAGTCAAAGCAGCAAACGAAGGTGTCTGAGAGAATCAAGTGGTATAAGCTGGATAAAGGAAAAAGCGAGGCTTTTATTACCAACATGGAAAACTACCTCTCTTCCATTATCGATGAGGTCGGTAATGAGGAGTGCAGAGCACAAGACATGTGGAATACCCTACGACAATCTGGCCTGGAGAAAGCCAAATCACTGCTCGGAACATCTAAAAACCCCTGCCAACACGCAAAAGAAACCTGGTGGTGGACAGACGAGGCCAAAGCAGTGATACACGAAAAGAAAATGGCTTTCCAAGCTTGGTCAAAGTGCTCTTCTACTAATAGAGAGGAAAAAGCTCGCCGTGAAAAGGTATATAGATGTTGCAAAGGTATCGCGAAGAAAAAATGCGCCGAATTCAAAGCGAAAAGCATGGAAGGCCTCTATCAGGAGTTGGAAGAAATATCGTCTTCCGCGTCTGACAGGAACCAGACTACCCAGGAGTTTCGACAAAACAATTTGAACAAAGGAGCAAATATCTTTAAGATAGCCGCCCAGAGAAGAAGAAATGCTAAGGAGATTCGTTTCCCAAAGTTTATTAACAACGCTGAGGCCAACTCTCCACAGATGGCGACAGTATTGCGAGGGACTTCTGAACGAACAGTTTCCCCGAGTGTACTTTCCAAGAGCCGCCCCGAATCATGCCGAAATATCCGACATCACAGTCGAAGAAGTTCGGTGCGCGGTTAGAAACTCCAAGAAAAGAAAAGCTGTTGGGCCGGACGGGATACCCTCTGAGTTCTGGAAAAAGATGGGAGACATCGGGTCTAGATGGCTCTTGGTTCCTATCTCCAAACCTATGAGAGGCGACACTATGCCTAATCAATGGAGGGAAAGCTATCTTCTTCCATTGCACAAAGGAAAGGGTGATACGCGAAATTGTGATAACTACCGTTCTGTCAAGCTGATATCGCACACCATGAAGATCGTTGAACGGGTATTAGATAGCCGACTGCGGAAAATAATACGACTATCTGATGACCAGTGCGGGTTTGTCTCGGGTAAATCAACAACAGATGCAATCCAAAGTATAAGGATCATGATGGAAAAGCATCGTGATTCTTCAAAGGACTTGCATATGGTGTTGGTTGATTTCGAGAAGGCCTTTGACCGGCAACCAAGAGATCTTTTATGGGTAGCGCTAAGACAAAAAGGAGTTCCAGAAACCTACGTGCGAGTGATCATGGACATGTACGAGAGAGCAACGACAAGAGTAAGATGCACCGCAGGAGTCACCGAAGAGTTCGCAATCAAAGTCGGTGTACACCAAGGGAGCGTCCTCAGCCCACTGCTTTTTATAGCAGTCCTTGATTGCTTGCTTGAAGGAAAAGTGACGCACCCCAATGTGCACCAGCTATTCTTTGCTGACGATGGGGTCATTATAAGTGATGATCAGGCGTCCCTACAACGAGCACTTGATGTGTGGGTGGACATTTTTGAGGGACACGGGTATCGTATTAGTTCAAAGAAGACAGAGTATCTGTGCTGCCTGTTCTCTGACCCTCATCAGCCTATTCCAGACATTTACTTGAATGGAAGAGTGCTTTTCAAGTGTGAAAAGTTTAAATATCTGGGATCTATGATTAATAGAGAAGCAACTTGTGATGACGACATCAAACATCGCGTAAGCGTAGGTTGGATGAAGTGGCGGGAAAACTCCGCCATCTTCTGGGATCGAAAAATGCCCCCTAAGCTGAAAGGAAGGCTCTACACTTCAGTTGTACGTCCGACGCTCACATACGGTTCACAATGCTGGACAATGCACAAAAAGTATGAGAGCAAATTAACGGCAACTGAGATGAAGATGCTTCGCATGACAGCGGGAGTAACAAAGCGTGACAGAATTAGAAGTTCAAAAATCCGAGGAAGCCTCCACGTAAAAGAAACCATCACAAGAAATATAGAGCGCGACCGACTCAGTTGGTATTGCCAAAGGAGATATCCTTTGAACCCCGTCCAAAAGGCGTTATCAATCAACATTCCAATTTCAACACGCAAAAAAGGCAGGCCGAAAAACAATTGGTGCAAACAAATGCAAAAACACCAGCATTTGATAGGCCTCTGCGATGAAGTAATCCCAAATCGGGAAGCCTGCAGCTACTTTCTGAGGTCAAACCGGCGGACCCCACAAGCGGACCAGTAGGAATGCAGTTAAGTGAGAAGGTTATGGTCCTACACTTCTGACCATAACAACGCCGGAGAAAAAAGGAAAAGAAGAAGAAGTACGGGTGAATAACTTTCTGATAAAGCTGATTCGGAGCCACGTTGCAAGAGCAATGACTTCGGTCAATAATCTGATCTCCGGGGCTTACTACATCAACTACTTGTACCACGAGAGAGTGCGCCTTAACGGCTTGTTCCACCAGTGGCATTTCTCTATTTAGATCAATGTGGGCTGATCCAGGATAGATCAACGGTACCGCTTCTTCCACGTGGCCCGCAATTCCGTGGAGCGGCGTAGCCGAGCCGGTTGAAGAAGCCGATCGACACCATTTCCGTTTATTTTATTTGTCACATAGACCGATATACCTATATTGCACGACAGCAAAGTTACACGTGTCTCTTAACGACCAGATTTGGATCCAATTTATTGCCGGACGTCATGAAGGTCTTGCTCAACTTCGGCTTAGGTCCCTATGAAATTGTTGCTGACATTGAGAAAGCCTTTCTCCAAATAATTCTGAATGACAAAGATCGTGATAGTCATCGCTTCCTATGGTTTTCTTCGGAATTAAAAACGGCTGCCGATAGGCCAAAGTTAAAGGAATTTAGGATGACCAGAGTTACATTTGGGGTGAAGTGTAGTCCTTTTCTCTTATGTGCAACGATCCAACATCACTTAAAGTGTGAAGAAAAATATTTTGCCGTGACCTGTGCTGCTTTAAGGGATAACATCTACATGGATAATCTGGTTGTAAGTGTTGACGCAGAAGATGAAGGCAGCAAAATCTGTAGCAAAGCAGTAGACATTTTAAGACGAGCATCGATGAATCTCCGTAAGTGGAACTCGAATAGCAGCCGAATCCGAGATGTGATGAATTGCAATGGCGCGCCTCATATGCATATGCTATCTTGGTTTACCTACAGCGACGAGCTATCTGTGCCAATGAATTCTGTTGAGGATATACTTACTTCACTTACAACAAAAGGAACTAAGCGTAAGGTTCTGCAAATCATAGCCAGAACTTTCGACCCATTAGGTGTCCTTGGTCCTTTCATTGTAAAAGTAAAGATTTTTTTTTCAGACCCTGTGGAAAAAGAAGCTACACTGGGACGAAGTCCTTAAGGGGGGTTCTGGAATTAAAGATATTACATTCCCGAGAGCACCCATGCCGTTTCCATCATCTGAAGGCACGAACCAGATCCACATCTTCGCTAACGCCAGTACAAGGGCTTACGGTTCAGTGGCCTATCTGAGGTACATCGCTTTGAGTGGGCAAGTCAGTGTTTTATTCCTTTGTGCAAAAAATCGAGTTGCTCTTGCTAGTGAACTAACCTTGCCGAAGTTGGAATTGGCAGCTGCTTTAATATCGGCGCGGCTGCACTCGTACCTGTAAAAGGCTCTGTAGTTATCTGCTGTCAATTAATTATTTTTTGTGGACCGATTCTAGGATTACTTTAAGTTGGATTCAATTAAATGTTCAACCCTACGTCGAAAACCGAGTCGACGAGATTCGACGCCGTGGAATCACTGTTAAGGAAAAGAAAATCCAGCGGCACTCCTCACGTCCTTTTGGGGAACGTCCTTCAAAAATCGGCACTCTGGGCTTATGGGCGGCTGTGGTTAAAAAATAGCGAAACGGACTGAAGCATAATCGACCAACCTGAACAATCAAATATCGCCCTTTTAACTGAATCGGACCCATCATCTGTTCTCGAAGATAATCCAGTAATACGCTATCATGACTACAGCACCTGGGATCGTTTGGTTCGAGTAACTGCCTTCATACATATATCGCTTCGTACGAAATACTAAAAGACGACTGAGAACATTGATGGCATCATCTGACTGAGTGACAGTTATAGTGTCTTTGCAAGCTATTGAAATACAGACCGCAGAAAATCACTGGTTCTGGTATGTACAAAGGAATCATTTTCTCAACGAAATTTCTCTTTTGCAGAAGGGCAAAGCAGTAATGACGTCGTCGCATTTACTCGTACTTTCCCACTTCTTGGACAATGATGGTATCCTGAGGCTAGGTGGTCGCCTTCAATCGCTGGATGAGTCGATGGATGTGAAACATTCAATCATTCTTCCTTCAAAATCGCATATCGTTAACTTAGTCATCGACCAGTGACATCAACGAACACTTCACACTGGTGTCAATAGTGTCCTAGGGCAGTTGCGGAAGCGTTTTTGGATCATCAGAGGCCAGCAGGTCGTGAAAAGTCGAATTAAAGAATGTGTAGTATGCAGGAAGCTCCCGCCTCCCAACCTTTTGCATCTCTTCCTATAGAGAGAGTTACGCTATCACGCCCATTTGATAACATGGAAGTTGACTTTGCCGGTCCGCTCTATTGTTAGGATGACGGATCTGATGCCGCCAAAATGTACGCCGCTATATTCACTTGTGCAGCTGTACGCGCCGTACACTTAGAATTAGTGAGAAGCTTGTCCGCCGAACATTTTTTAATGGCCCTCCGGCGTTTCATCGGCAGACGTGGGGTCCCAACAATGATACTTTCTGACAATGCTCGCACCCTCCGAAAAGCTGCTTTGGAGTTGAAGAGTCCGGAGTGCTTGTGGGACGAAGAAGTCATACAGGGATTTTTATCGAAGGGAAGAATCAAGTGGAACTTCATAGTGGAGCGTGCGTCCTGGTGGAGCGTGCGTCCTGGTGGGGCGGATTCTGGGAGCGGTTAATACGAACAATGAAGAATCTACTGAAGGTAACCATCGGTAAAGCCAAGCTAAATTTTGAGCAGTTGAGGACTATAACCGTCGAAGTTGAAGAAATTGTTAATAGTAGTCCTTTGACGTATGTGAGTGCAGACCCTCGGGACCTATTCAGACCAAGAATCTTATATTGGAGTCATTCTCAAGAGAGTCCGATAGGAACTTACTGCTAAATGCCTGGAAACAATGTATGAGGTACACAACTAAGCTGAGGAAAAAGTGGCACTTGGAATATCTTCAATTTTGAGCTCATTCCAACATAAGCCCAACCTTTCATTAGTGCAGCTTAAGGTAGGTGATGTTGTACTAGTCAATCAAGTCCACGGATTAAATGGGAAGATGGCTATAATAGAGCGAGCATTTCTAGGAAGAGACCAAAAGGTGAGGTCTTGTCAAATTAAGCTGGCCGACGGGAAGCAGCTGCGACGGCCTATTCAGTTGCTGTTTCCACTTGAGCTTCCACTTGAATTAAGAAGCACAACTCTTTTATATATTGAATTGAAGCTAATATTAATCAGTCTATCTCTTTCTCTCTTTATTGAATTTTATATAAATAAGCTATTGTTGGACTTAAACCAGTCAGTTGTAGTCTATGTTCATTGAATTATGTTACCTTACTGGGTTTTTTTTTTTTTTGTAATAAAGAATTAATTCACAGAGGTTTTCGTTTTTACTTGCTCATATACTCCTGAACATTTTATACCAATGTCAATGTCAGCTAAGACTGACCACTCCGCTGGAACGAGTAGATGTCAGAACCGAGATGACCGCACGTCGAGTTAAATTGAAGCTTACCCGTTTACCCGAACTATATTGAATTTAGTTTTAAAATCTTAACTTGTCTAATAAATAATTTATTATTTACGGACTTTTTTTTATTATGTTAATAAATTTTATGTTTTTACGTTATTTGAAACACATTTAGTCGAATATGATGTTAGAATTAAGAATAAACTGCTCTTAGTCCCAATATACGTTAATTGTAACCATTGGCAGTCAGATCTCAACAAGCTTACCAGCCGATTAATTAACCTAGGGTCATGGATCTTATTCATCACCTAACTCTAAAGGCGAATGTTGCAACCAAAGAGGAGTCAGAGTCATCGAGCTAGCAGATCCTTGGGACTGCAATGTTTTAAATAGAAGTTGCGAAGGGGACTCTAGGGATGAGTTTAATTTCCTACGCGGCGTAGCAAGCTCAGTGATCGACTTTTGCTTCGTGTCGGGAGAATGGTACCCTTTCATTAACGAATTTCGAGTAGCGAGAGAATACGTCAAACAGATCCAGGCTAGGTCTTCTCCCCAAGTTAGTTTGGAAAGACAGTTTTCGGGATTCACATAAAGAAAACCTTAATGCAGAACTTGTAAGAATGGAAAATGAACCCTACTACTTATCCACGACCTTACGAACTTGTTAAAGAAGCATCGTCGAAAAGCATGAAAACCAAAAAGATTGTCCAGAAAAATAAGCAATATAAGTTCGAAACGTAAAAAAACGTAGTATCGTAGTAGGCTTGCAATCACAAAAATTAAAAGAGCTTTTCGCTACACTTCTTATTGCACCGCAAATATCCCCATCTATTCAGTTCGCAGCTCCTTTTATTAAGGAAAGCCTCTTAGATTCTTCGATCACATAGCAGAGATGGAAATAGTCATAGAGAAATCGAAAAGAACTAAAGCACCTGGGGATGACCGTATTCCATTTTGGACGGAACTTGCGCAGGAATTCCACCGAATATTCCAGACGGCAACATCCATATCCATTACACAAAAAAGATGAATAAACAAACCTGCAAACTACTAGGTTATTTCTTTTCTGAATACTTCGGCTAAACTGTTTGACGGGATACTTTTTCGCAGACTCACGTAATGGGTTTAGACAGATTTATTCAACCGTATACTAAATATTTTCCCTGCCTATAGTAAATATCGCAGAGATTTTTAAGAGGAAGAAAAAGAATATATGTATATGCTTTATTTGTGGACTTTAATGCGGCATTCGAATCAAAAGCTAGATAAGCACTCTTTATTAACTGGTTAGGTATGGAATCTCAACTAGGTTTATTAACGTACTAAAAGATATGTACGAAAAAAATGTTGCTCGTATATGGGATGGTTCTAACATATCGGAGGAGTTGGGAGGTGTGAAACAAGGATGCGTTTTAAGCACATTTTTGTTTATTCTTTACATAAACGAAATAACGGAGCATGTTAAGGGAGGAATTGGGTTTAGCCAAACGAGGATTCCAGCACTATTATTTGCCGATTATGTTGTTTTTCTTGCAGTTGATGTTTGGAAAACTACTGCAATACTTGGAACCTGACCGTAAATCTACCGAAGTCCAGTTATGGTTTTCAGATGAGGTGGAGGCAGATTTCCCTGCGGTAAAAAGTAGAAATTTCAAGCTGAAGAAAGCGAAATAGCCAAAGAGTAGAGGTGCTTCGGAGTGCTTCTTACATAGAACCTTAACTGGAATAAACATTTAAGAATCAAATTGGCGGAAGCTAAACGGGCTGATTCTGCGAAGCTGTGTTAACACTTAAAACATCACACATAACGCGAAACAGAAAATAATACGATGCCACATCCATCCTCTTATATGCAGCGCAACCATGGGGCTACCGTCCATTTGAAATTGTGGAAAAGTTCCTCTGCTATTGTATCAGATGAATTTTTAAATTGCCGAGCACTTCCCCCAACTATATGCTTCATCTTGAGACGGGGCTAGCACACTATTTTTGGATACTCTCAAGTTTCACTTAGATTATGCGACCAAAGTCATGGAGAGATTACCACGGCAAGTTATTTCCCACATGTTCAGATTGGAGAAGAATGTGTACAAGAATGGATAAATTCTGTTTAATGTGCTGCATTCTACTGCTAGTCAAACGTTTTCAGCCTAATGAAGAAAAATAATGAAATAAACTGGTAAGCTAAGTCCTCGCAGTACAATGTATATAATAGCAAACTAAGTCACCAATTACATAACAGCAGTAGTTTTTTAATAAGAAACACAACTGAAATGATAAACACTATCTTCAAAGTATTGTATGAGAGTATTTGATTAAATTAAATTTCATCAGAATGTGTAATGGACCTATTTAACTTTTATATACCCTAGGACTGCTCTTATCTTCTTCTTCTTTTCATTTTTCCGGCGTTGTTATGGTCAGAAGTGTAGGACCATAACCTTCCCACTTAACTGCATTCCTACTGGTCCGCTTGTGGGGTCCGCCGGTTTGACCTCAGAAAGTAGCGGCAGGCTTCCCGGTTTGGGATTACTTCATCGTTGAGGCCAATCAAATGCTGGGGTTTTTGCATTTGTTTGCACCAATTGTTTTTCGGCCTGCCTTTTTTTTTTTTGTGACACGGGCATGCTCCAGATTTTTTTGTTTGATCTTACTCTTACAACACCGGTGATCTCTAGTCGTGTCAACCCACTGATTTGCATGTACACTTGTGGGGCAGTTTAATGGTGGTATATGTGTCCCTAGGTTCACCTTGGTGTTTTCTAAATTGCCTAGATGTGATTTTTGTTTACCTTTGTTTTAGTCGCCTTTTACGACAAGCGAGAGGTATCGCTGCAGGGATATTCTTAACCCGTCCCTGCACGGAAAGGGCTGCTCTTATCGATTCGCATTAAAGGCACCTTGGTCGATAAAATTAATATTAAATATTTAAGTTTTAAATCTTTTTTAGGGTTTTCGATAGTAATGAAGGCTAGGTAAACAAACTTTTGTCGTAAGGTGGGTTTGTTTTCCTGTTTAGTTAAAAAAATACACATTCTCATTACTCTGGTATGTACTCGCATTATGCGTGAAAGCAGTATGTATTTCAAATCATTGGAATACAATTCTATTTGATGAATGTTGAAGTTTAGGTGGCAAAACATTATTCGGTCCGTCACCGAATTTTCGGCTGAGTAACAATTGGAATCTGTTGAGAGTGACTTTAATTTCAGTTTCTTCATGTTGTGAGATATGGGTAAAATTAACCGACCAATCTTTTTTATTGATATCGTATTACTACTTTTCAGTTCGTAAGGCTGGTTATAATCTGCAAAGAATAAGCGAAAATGTTTCTCCATAAATACGAAAAGGTTGGTCACTATAAATAAAAAGCAGTCAATGGGTTGCTTGGATTTTAGGGTTCATAAGTATCATATTTGAGATACTGTTTCATTACTAATAAAACATATGAAAATTATTATTTTTTCCGTATGAATGATTATTACTATTATTATTTGTTTCGCAAATAGGTAACGTGTAAACACACATGATACCTACTCGTATGATAATGCGTACGTAGTGTTCATAGTTATTTTGGTTCCTTAAGCGTTAAAAAGAATTGATCGAATATTTCCCCAATTCCTGACACTAAAGCAGGCCATCCACCGCGAATTTGTTCGTCACAGCCAAGATAGAAACCTTTCTATTCTTCCCGAACAAAACGTCGAACACTGAAATCTGTTTGCGAACACCCCCATCAACGTCGATCATTTTGTGGAACTGAACATGATTCACAACTTACTTTCAAATGTGAATAAATTGTTGTTCTCACATCTGAAAATGCAATAGTTTTTTCTTTGATCAGCTCCTACAAGAAGAATAATTTAGTATCTAAGATCTTTGGTTATAAACTAAATACTGATTTTCATATAAATTAATTTTTAAATGACATGTATAACAATATATTATATTAGAGATGGAAAAAAAAATTATATTGTTTTTAATCAATATGTCAGATCCACAAGCTAATACATATTTTCAATATTCCCTCTGTCAATTGCGTAAATGTTAATGTCTTTGGTTTCTCCTTTTTTGTTATTCACTAAAATATTATAAGTATTCTAGGAAAATGTTTAACCCACTCTTTAAGTGGCAATAATTTACTATGCTTATGGAGATGCTGCTGCTTTTATTGAAAATTAAATTATAATGACATTGTGATAATTTGCTGTTGTGATGTTTCATAAATGAGCTTATGTGATGGAATGTTGGCAGAATTCTGTATATTTAAATTTAATAAGCTTTCAGCTTCTAACAGCATGTTTTCAGAGGAATTTGGAAACTTGGTTTTAATTGAGTTGTTAAATGATATAATGCCATATTTTTGCATGACATCAACATCTTACGAAATGGTACTCCATTCTATTGCTTCTTTCAGAGGAATTTGAAAACTTGGTTTTAATTGAGTTTTCATATGATATAATGCCATATTTTTGCATTACATCAACATCTTACGACATCTATTGCTCTAAACAAATACTTATTTTACCAGTTTCTTATTGCTTAGAATCATGTACATGCAGACCTATTCGCAAATTCAATTCTATAAGTATTTGCACTCACCACATCATGGTGCGATTTTCAAGCTAACCAAATAACTTAGATTTTTATTTGCAAATTTTTGAACATTGCATGGTGTGTTCCAAATTCATTTTTGAATTTTCGATCTTCGATTATCACTGATTATAAGGCACTTAAAAACCGTCTGTGTTAAACGTACTTTGTGAAATTGATTCTGTAAAAACTTATTGTTAAGTTATTGGCACTTGAAATATACCTGTCAGATTTTATTTGGAAGAAAATGTGAATAAGATGAACACATTAAAACCGTGAATAATTACTTAATTATTTATTGTAAAAAAATGTAAATATCTTTGTTAAGAAAATATCTCTGAACGTTTGTGACACTTTATTTCATAACACAAAAGTTGAGGCAGCTGGCAATACCACGTAAATATCAGAAACTTACTTCAATCTTAAGGGTTAGGCCAGTCTAGAATCTGAAAAAATAGGCTTAGGATTTTTTTTTCTCAGAAATAATACAAAATATATCGCGATTCCAATAAAGAGCATCTATTATATAGGTACATATCAATGACTTTATAAAGGGTCCGCCATCTAACTTTTTTTTTTCAAGTAGTGCCTATTTCGTGAATGGTAACACTTAGCTCATGTCTGATTGGACAGATAATTAGTTTTATCCTTCCGCTGAACGAATATGGTTGTGTATACGCTTGAACAACGCTTCGTTAAGTGGGCCTGCGATCGATTTACAGAAGATGCCGATTTTGCCAAAAAAATCATCTTTTCAGATGAAGCTCATTTTGATCTTGGCGGGTATGTAAACAAGCAAAATTGTCGCATTTGGGGCACAGAAAACCCGCACGCATACATTGAAAAGCCGGGGCACCCAAAACGAGCCACTGTTTGGTTGTTTTGGATTTTGGTCCAGAGGCATATTTGGGCCATTTTTCTTCGAAAATGAGCAAGGAGTGGCCGTTACAGTCAATGGCGATCGTTATCGGGCCATGTTGAACGAATTTTTGTTCACAAAAATTGAAGAGGAGGATATTGGCAACATTTGGTTTCAACAGGACGGCGCTACGTGCCACACAGCCGAAGCTACACTCGATGTTTTGCGCCCTGTTTTTGAAGATCGCATTATCAGCCGCAGAGCTGATGTCGTTTGGCCACCTCGGAGCTGCGATTTGACACCGTTGGACTATTATTTGTGGGGTGCCGTCAAAGATAAGTGTTACGCCGACAAGCCAGAGACAATTGACGCTTTAAAGTACAATATATGTGAAGCCATTGGTGAAATACAGCTGCACACAATCGATAATGTGCTTAAAAATTGGACCGATCGTGTAGGCTACTGCATGGCCAGCCGAGGCAGCCATTTGAATGAAATTATTTTCCATTATTAACCGGAAGGATTGTACTTTCAAATAAAAAAAGAAATTTGAGAAAATATTCAGTAGTTTTTTTTATAGCATTTTCAAAAAAAAAAAAAAGTTATTTGGCGGACCCTATACAAACATTTTTTTGAAGTGATTAATTTCAAAATGGCGGTTTGCAGTGTTTTTCCGTTGACGTCTCTGTTTTTACAGAACCCACGGCTGGACAAACAGCTCCTGTAAGTTTTTAATTATAATAAGCAATTTTTTTTTGGATTTTAGATAGTAACTGCTATAGAAGTACATAGGTTTCTTTCGATATATTCATTTCTGCACAAATGGCGCATTTCTAAAATTGGAAGTGAAAAATTTGCCAAAAACATCATTAGATAATTGAAGGGTTGTAAGTCTAAAGGGGTCTAAGTGCCAAAAAATCAAAAGTTAATATTTTTAGGAAAATACAATCTAAGTGCCAAGCCTAATAATATCCAAATGGATCCAAGTGTCTTTTTCTTTTAAAATTTTACCCACACAGTTGTGGTAGGGTCTAGGTGCCAAAGAACTTTCGCTCAAAAGGGTCTGTGCCTGTGTGCGTTCAGGGCGAATTAGCGGGTGGTGGTGGCTGTTAGCATGGGCTTATGTTTGTTAACAGTTAGTTGATTAAATTACACGGTACGAAATGGACCATTGAGTGATCAAAGCATTCAGAGAAAACGTAACCCAGAAAATTTATTTTTATTATGTATTTTTTCGTATATCTCTTAATAATAAAATTGGCACCCTTTAGATTTACAACCCTTCAATTGTTAATAGCAAATGATAATTTTTGAAGAGTGGCATTACCTATTAATTTCTATTCGCTTTTGATCTAGTTCGTTGACAGCAGAATCCAGAATGAGAGTTCTGACCCTTGTACGTCTTTCCCCGCGAAACCCATTTGTTTAAACTGATGTCCAGGTTCCTAGTGACAAAATCCTTAACAAAAGAGCTTTTATCCGTCAATTGGATGTACACACACTCTTGTATAACGATTGTTTACATAATTTCGACAATCCCCGGGTGCCCAGGTGCTCGCTACAGCTTGTAGGCAAACGTCAGTGGCCATTTAAAGTGGAAGGTCTCATTCTGGCCGTTGTAATTGGTTCATCATATTGTGCAATCTATATATTACTTGTATTTGCATTTAAAACACGACAAAGTAAAAGTAGAATCTTCAGGAAGGTCATAAAACCTTATTAATACCTATAACTACAGAACAAATGCTTAACTTTCGCCTTTTTTTAAGATTTTAATAAAAAATAGAATGATAAGGTTCTTAAGAAAAAACCTTTTTTGTTCAGTACTCTTAACTAAAGGAGCATTCTTAAATTTCTGTACAAATATATACTAGTTTAGAAAGAAAGTATTGAAAGATATTTATCACCAAATGGTTTTAGGACAGCACTAATAAATTTGCGTCATACTGACGCGTTATTGAAAGGTCTCATTTCTATTAATATGTGGACAGTTATTTATTTCATCAATCGTGTCAAAAGTTGTCTTAGTTTGAAAAAACCAACCGCTGCGCAAAAGTTGGAAAAAAAAATTGTCGTCTACAGCCATTATTTAATGTTGAACATTTTACTGAGAACACAGGATTTTTCACCACGTTTTCCCCCATATGCGTTGGTGGATTACTGCCGTAACATTTATGTTTCATTATACATAGTTCCAAAGGACAGAATTTAAGCGCATGATTTTGGCGATCGATGGACATGTTCGTTTCGAAAAATCCTACGTTCAAGAAATTTGTTAAACAATAGTTCCATAAACATTGTCCACGTCCATAGTTCGAATTTGGGGCAAAAAATCAAAAAAAGGCAGAAAAATCCTTTGGTTACGAAATCCATTCACCTGAATGGGTCGTATCAGAGTCATTTTCGAAAGAATGTGACCATATGATATCATGAGTCCAAAAACCGCATCGAACTGCTACTGTACGTGTAGAGATATTTTTTCTATTTCTCTTGAGTTTTCGGAGGCAGAAAAATGGAAATAGGCCTCATACCTCAATATATTTGCATATATCAAAATATTTCAGTGAAAGTGGTACGTATGTAGCCTGCTAGCTTCAATTTTAGTGTTAACTGGACTGGGTAAGCATATATGTATGTACTATACTTTACTTATGCTAGGATCTTTAGCGAAATGCGAAAAGGACAAAAAGGTTGCGATGGCCTGCCGATGCGTCTCGGAATGGGCACACTTGTGCTATAGCAATATTCTCAGCTTTTTCGGAGAATCGATAAATGAGTCTTTACAATGCCAAGATGTGCAAGACATACAAACATGGTGGCTGACGATCTTGAACTTTCCTACGCGCAGTTAAAATCCAATATATCTCAATGACAGGCGCAAACGTGACATATTAGTTTGAGAGTCTCTGCGTGAGCGAAGTTGCCTGCCGTGAATTATGCATGTTTACATCTAATTAAATTTATCGACACCAATTAAATCTCTTGGCACCTTACCCCCCTGAGGCGCCTGAGCCTTTGATGGAAGCTTCACTTACGTCCAACACAACCAAATATACTGTGGGCCTGCGAAGTATCCTGGTCACCGTCTTCACTTCAGCGGAGCGGACTTGTCCATTCACACCCGAAAACACCTTGGAGATCCTTCCTCGGATCCACTGAATCCTCGGTATACTGGCATCGCTCACTAGAACCAGACTACCGACTTCAAGCCATTGAACCGCTTACATCTTCTGGTGAGTAAAGGGTGATATTCGCCAATCCATCTGTTCCAGAATCGGTCTTTAGTTGCTGGCTCATCCTCCACTGATTTCGAAAACCGAGTGCGCTTTGTTCAACAGGACCAGGAATTTGCGTTGAATTCGGAGTTCCTCAGTGGAACTGGTTAGGTGTGAGGGGCTCCTCATTCTCGATTGAGACTGGCAAATATTTAAGCGGTCCGAGCACCCACTCCGTTCCAGCTGCCGAGAGCTCCGCCTTGATTGCCTCCTAATCGAATATGTCGTTTGTCAGTAATTCATTACTAGCTCCGATGAAGCTTGTCCCGTTGTTGCTTCTAATACGCAGTGGGATCCCTCGTAGATTAACGAAGTAGCGGATGCAAAGGATGCAAGCATTGGTTGATAGGTCAGCCGCTTTTTCCGTATGAACGGTCCTCACAGGGCGATCCAGCGTTTTTTCCCGTTGGCGGAGTACAGGACCGAAATAGTCGAGGCCGGTATATGTTAATGCCCTAACTAACTTTTGTCATTGCATCACTTGCTTTTTCTTTCACCAATCTCATACAGATAACCGTTTCATGGTTCCCTTGGCAGAAATCGCATTTGAACCTCTTGACTGGACATTTTCCAGAAAGATGGCCCTTTCTTGTGCAACAGAAACATCTTCCTTCTTTTTTCAATATTTAGACTTTTTTTTGACAAATTTCTTCGCTTTACATGAACAGAACAATTCTCTGAAATCACCGTTGGATTTCTTCAGCTCAATTTGTGGCAATTTTATTCGCCTGGCAGTTTCGTGTGCGTCGCTCGCCGGCACATCATCGTCCGATTTCTCCCAAGGCGTTACTGCTTCAGCGTTCACCGAATCACCGCTAACCGAATCACTCTTCGTAGTTTCTTTTTCTTCGGATGCAATTATTACCGATTGAAACTCTTCAATTGTCCCGATTCTGGTTTCCAAATGAGATAGAACTTCCATCACTTTGTCTTCATATTCTGCAACTAAATCACATTCGCTTTTTTAATTTTCCTTTTCTACGAATTCCGCTGTTTTTTCTATCTAATTCTTTCAGTTCACTTCTGCCTTTCCAAGAAAGACTTCAAGTCTTCTAAAACTGCTGAGAATTCCTCCGCGTTTCCACGAGAAGCTTGCGACTTCTTTTCATTTAAATACTCCCGCGATTTTATCACTAATTTAGTTGCTTGCCCTCGAAGAGAGCGTCGTTTCACAATTTCACTTCTTTCCATGGCGTGTCCTTGACTTAATAATTCATTTCACAAGAAAACTATTTATTTCATCAAAGTCCACAGTTCACATTTCCCGGGTGTCGGCACCAATGTCAAAATAACTCCGGGAGTCTTTGAAATAAATAGACAAACTAAAATTGAATTATGTATGTGAAACGCATTTAATAATACTAAATTAAACTTTTGAAAAAGGATGAAACGAAAGCGGCTACAACTGATCCCAAGGGCTTTTTGAATGCGATTAAATTTAAACGAACATCAATCTTCAATGTCAGTGACAAATTTGCTGTCAGCTGACTGCCAAGCTACTAGGGTTACCGCATGAACAATTTTAGAATAAACTCGATGATTTAATTTTCGACAAATAATTCTTCGGTAGATGATGGTTTTCCGCACTTTCACTTTGAATTCCGATAACTTCGAATTATCAAAATGACTTTAGATGATCGTCGTTCAGAACAGGCAGAAGCAATTTTGCACTACTACAAAGAACATAAGTGAACATTCGAAACGAAGTTCCTATCGACAGAGGTGTGTTTTCTCTGAAATGTCCATCCAAATATGGTTTTGACAGCTCTTTGACAGTTACTGCGGCAATAGTAGTCAGACCCAATAGAAGGCTTAGCCCATCCTCTGCCTCGATTGAAACGTGTATATAATCTACGAGACATAGACCTTGGAGTGATGGGCATGAAACGTCAGGTGCTTGTAACAGGTAAACACAGATATCGGGCATTATAAGGGCTACAATATATATGTGCTGACTGCCACCGTCGATAATAAAACGAATTAATAATTGTTTTTCTCTGCCTGAAGCTATGACAATGCTTCAAGCTGTTTTAGGAAAGATAGTCGAATTTCGGGAAACTGCATTACACGCGCACACGTTTAACTTTTCCTTGCTTTCTGTCACTGCCACTAAGTTACTCGTATTTGTTTTCGCAAACAATGGGTCCACAAGGATGTAAAATGTTTCCCTTTGCACTTTTTACATGAAAAATATTTAGCCCTGCGACATTATCTACCAGAGTGGCTGCGTTTAACACAACGAAAACATCGATTATCTTTTCGCAATATATCTCTTTTCTCCGTGAGAGACAGCTCATTATCGCACTTCTTTGAAACATGTCTAGGTGATACGCAAAATAAGCATTTGTCCTTATCGCTTATAGAAACCAAGCTAGCGGAAGTGTTGGTGGATGGCAAAGAAATATATGATTTGGCCCTTGGCGTTACGGAGGACGAGCGACTTATTTCTAAAGATTCCACATCTCGCTTTAAAAAAACGCATGATTCCTTGGATGGTAGCCGATGTGTGAAAGAGTGGAAGTGCTTTCTAAATTCAAGTTTCCAGTTTCGCTAGTTTTGTTGTCAAATTGTGTAAGACCATGATAATCAACACGAAGTTCCACTGGCAAAGAGCACAGCAATATTGATTTGAGCATAATATAGTACTGCTGCGAAGGAATACTCAATGCAGTTAGAGTTCGACAGCATGCTATGATACAATTGTACAAGTTGCGCAAGCCCACAACAACGGTCCTTAAATGTACAAGGCGAAGCGAGATCAACTGCTGCATGTACTTGTCGCCTAGTCGTTCGGTGTCTCCAAATTGTTCTTGCAGAAAAGTGACAGTTGCATCGTAGCACATCTCTTAATGCGTAAACTCCGCAATTACTCAAGGTAGCTGAATTTATCGACTGATGATAAGTAGGTGTTTTCATTCATTGTTTTACGGAATAAAGATTGACACGAGCGTTTAATTTCGCAAGCATACCTATGGCGGAATCTTGAGAGTCGCCAACTTTTTCCATTTCCCGCTCAAAATCGCTACCATCCGCTTTAATAAGATTTTTTATATGTCTTAATTTGATACCATTATACTTTTGTGTGCTGCAGTCAATCTTTGAATATAAGAAATAAGTTCTTCTTCAATCTCATTATATTTATCACGATCATTTAATTGCGATCCTCCCCGCTTAGAAACTCTTAAGCCGCCTTGACAATTTTTGTAACTTGCTCTCTATAGGCTGATCGCGCTGAGAATTCCATCAGAACTATTCTTGAACTTGCGAATACTTGCTTTAGATTGTGATTCTTTATCTTAATAAAGTAATCACAATCTTTAGATTATTAAAGTTTTTATACGAATATTACTAAGTTGGCCTTCCTTCCGCATTTCGGCACCATGTGAAAAAAAAACCTAAAGAATAGTCAAAGCCCACGATTCAATAACAGAAAGACTAAGACAATGCTAATCATGTCAATTATGGAAAACGGCGGATTGACTGCGGAGGGAATATTTTCGCGTCCGCTTGTTTTTCTATTATTGAAAACGTAATCGAGAAAGCGAGCGGATGTCGGTAAAGCAGTGGAAAAAAATGATATTGTAGAAAACGTAACTCATCCGCGCAGCATACATTTTGTGATGTTTTCAATCTGAATTATTTTAGTTGCGGATTTCAAGAAAGAAACATTAGTTTGTGCAATGAAAAGTAAGTTTCAGATTTTAAATGAACATAATAACGTTAACTTTTATTGTTAGAAAACAAACAACACGGTTGCAGTTCCAGGCAATGTTCAGTGCCCATGAAATAAAATCCCGACATTGGCAAGAATTTCACTAAAAAAGACCCTGAATTTGTGCAAAGGTTTTGGGAAGAATTGAAATTTTAATTTTTTTTTTTAATTTTAATATTTTTTTCGTAGGGGTAACCACCCCCATTTATTAAGCTTAATTCAAGCACATGAACTTACTTAATCTACCTTAACCTAACTTAAACTAGCTTAGTTGTTAAGGGGAAGGGAGAGGGGGGCATGAAGAAGAAGGGTTTTTAAGCATGGAG
The DNA here is from genome assembly GCA_958301585.1 of Merodon equestris. Taxonomy (NCBI): domain Eukaryota; kingdom Metazoa; phylum Arthropoda; class Insecta; order Diptera; family Syrphidae; genus Merodon; species Merodon equestris. Next base: position 117,937,315 of record OY284413.1, on the reverse strand, counting down.
TGCTAAGGTTGAGGTCGAAGAAGGGATTCGAGTTGACTCTTCCGAGCATTCGTAAGATGGGTTCGTTGGAGCCATAAGCGGTACGGGTGGTGGGTACATAGAAGAGACGGGGGTTTCGTACATTGCGAATGTTAGTGTTGAGAGAGACAGAGTTATAGAGGGTAGCGCAGTCAATGGAGCCTGAGAGGAGTCGATGGATGAAGAGGATGTCAGATACAGTTCTTCTTTCCTCCAAGGTGTTCATGTTAATTAGTTTAAGGCGGTCGTGATAAGGTGGTAAGAGCAAAGGATTGTTCCAGGGGAGACCTCGCAGAGCAAAGCGTAAGAACCGGCGTTGGATGCTCTCGATTCTAGAAATGTGGATTTGCTGGTAAGGAGACCACACTTGAGAGGCGTATTCGAGGAGGGGCCGGACGAAGGTTGTGTAGAGAGATCGGGTGACGTAAGGGTTAGAAAATTCTTTAGACCATCGCTTCACGAACCCGAGTGCTGAATTAGCTTTAAGGATTATCTCGTCTATATGTGCGCGAAAATTTAGCTGTTGGTCACATAATATACCAAGATCGCGGATAATTTGAACGGTGGAGATGGGCTGATTATTGAGGTAGTAGAGACGGGGACGGGGTTTAATACGTTTACGTGAGAAAGTGATTGATTGGCATTTGCTAATGTTAAGCTCCAAGCAATTTTTGGAACACCACATGGAAAAACTATTGAGATCGGATTGAATAAGGGAAGAGTCGTGATTGGAGGAAATAGACTTGTAGAATTTGGTGTCGTCGGCATATAGTGAGATGTGGGAATTTTTTATCACTATATCAATATCGTTAATGGTAAGGACAAAAAGAAGTGGACCTAGGTGGCTCCCTTGGGGGACGCCGGAGGAAGCTAAGAAAGGATTGGAAAAGGCAGATCTGAAACGAACATACCGATTTTCCAAGTAGGAAGATATCCACTTCAATAAAATGGGTTCGAAGCCAAGAGAAGACAATTTGAAGAGTATTAGATTGTGGGAGATTTTATCAAAAGCCTTACTGAAATCGGTTGAAACCATGTCGACATCTTTTCCATTCTCTAAAGCCGAGAGGGTAAAAGACACAAATTCAATAAGGTTTGTGGTTGTAGAACGGCCCTTAAGGAATCCGTGTTGTCTGGGGGAGATTAAAGACTTGCAGCGAAAGCTTAAGATTTCGTACAAAATGCTCTCAAAGATTTTGGGTATATGTGACAGTTTGGCAATGGGACGATAATTGTTAATAACATTCTTCGGATCTTTCTTGTGTATAGGGGTTATAAATGAGGTTTTCCATAACTGGGGGAATTCACCTAAAGCTAGGGATAAACTGAAGATCTTTGAGAGAGGGAGAGAGAGGGTTGATGAGCATTTTTTCAGGAATATGGCAGGGAGACCGTCTGGTCCAGGAGTGAATTCATCATTAAGTTTATTTAGTTTGGTTTCGATGACATCGGGATCAACTGTATGAGGAAGAAAGGGCCCAAAGGAAAATTTCGGTAAATAGTCGAAGTAAGCGGGGTCTGGATAGAAGGAGTCGTCGGCGAAAGGACAGCTTAATAGGTTGGGGCCTCCAATTAAGCAAATAGCTGAATGGAAAAAGGTGCTTAAATTCCTTAAATTAAATATATTCTTAAAATAGCAGTATTAATTTGGACTATTTTAAATTTAGGTTTGGTCAGATCGATAAATCGATTTTGCGAAAAAAACTGGCTCACAACAATCGGGAAAAAAGAGCTACAGGTGGCGATGAAAATAACGAAATTTTCTCTTCCCCCTTGGAGGAGGAAATAAGTGAGCTCGTATGATTAAAAGACTGTGCTGTGGGAGTTCTTGGAACAAAATCATTTTTTTCTCTTTCCAAGTCCATAAAGATGCCAATTGTGTCCATAATAAACTTTATTTTACACTTTTTATTTTTTTCAAAATTCAAAATTTTAATTATTCAAATTCCAATTTGACAGACCACAGCTGATTAAAATAAAGGATCGGTAAAGAAGTTTTGCTGATCGATAATGTGGTTTATCCGTCGGTTTCTGTAATGGGGTTGAACTGCGGATGCGGATTCGACGAACTCCCTCCGCAGTTGATCCGCCGTTTTCCGTAACCGACATGAATGTATAATATATCGCTTTCGAGAAGCGAAACTCTCGTACAAACGTTGAATCGCGACTGACTTGAAAAATGAAAGTTGCTTCATGTTAAATAAAGAGAAAGAGAGAAGTACAGTCCGGGACAAAATGATAAGACATCCCCTAAATTCTTAAGAAACTCGAATTGTATGTTATATAGACCAATTTTAACTAAATCAGTTTATAACAGGATGCATTTACAGCGCCCTGCCATAAAGTAATGCTGAAAAAAACCCTTCAATTTTTTTTGTTTGCGAAAAACTCGGAAAGTAGGTCGGACAAAAAGATAGGACATGCCGATTATTTTGAGTTGATTCTTCGTTCAGTGCGGATATATTTAAAAAAAACATTGGTGAAAAAAGTTGTGCTCTTGTTTTATTATCATTGTATGTTAAATTCGATAAGCTTCCTTTAAAAATAGTAATATGGGACGCGGAAAAATGTTAAATTCAGCTGAAATACAAACAATTTTGAAATTTAAGAGTGAAGGTTGGAGTATTGCAAAAATAGCAAAGTCAGTAAAAAGAAGTCGAACAGTAGTGACAAATTTAATAAACGATCCCGAAAATTATGGCGAAACAAAGTCTCCTGGTAGACCACCAGCATTAACTCCAAGAGAAAAACGTGCAATTTTGCGGGAAGCTTCAAATTCTTCTTTAACGGCTCGTCAAATTGCAGCTAAAGCGGGAGTTAAAACGAACGTTAAAAATGTAAGGAGAGTTTTACAACAATGCGAACACCTCCGAAGGCAAAAACTGCTTCGGAAACCACTTTTAACCGAACTTCACAAAACATGTCGTTTAGAGTTTGCTCGCAGTCATTGCCATTGGAAGAAAAAGTGGAGGAAAGTCATATTCACGGATGAAAAGAAGTTTAATTTAGATGGACCTGATGGCTGGGATTACTATTTTCACGACCTGCGTAAGGAGCAACGAATTTTAAGTCGCCGTCAAATGGGAGGAGATTCTGTAATGGTATGGGCTGGAGTTGGCTACAATGGGAGGACCGAAATAAAGTTTGTCAGTGGCAGAATCAACAGCACCAGATATATTGAAGTAATGGGGGAACAAATTGAAAGGTTTGCTTCAATTATAGCCGAGGAAAACTTTATTTTTCAACAGGATAATGCGGCAATCCATACATCCCGAGAAGTTAAAGAGTACTTTAACTCAAAAAACATACCCCTTCTTAACTGGCCAGCAAAATCACCTGACTTAAATATAATTGAAAACGTATGGGGAGAGCTCGCCCGAGCAATTTATGCAGGTGGAAAGCAATATAACAATATTGCGGAATTAAAAGAAGCCATTAGCACGGAATGGAACAAGATAGATCAAAAATATATACAAAACGAAGAATCAACTCAAAATAATCGGCATGTCCTATCTTTTTGTCCTACCTACTTTCCGAGTTTTTCGCAAACAAAAAAAATTGAAGTGTTTTTTTCAGCATTACTTTATGGCAGGGCGCTGTAAATGCATCCTGTTATAAACTGATTTAGTTAAAATTGGTCTATATAACATACAATTCGAGTTTCTTAAGAATTTAGGGGATGTCTTATAATTTTGTCCCGGACAGGTTTCACATTATATAAATAAATATATACTATATACATATCGCCACCTAAATGCAAGAAGCAGCTAACTTGAATTTCACAGTTTTGAGAGCAGAAAATACTTTTGCCTCTAATTCAGACGCCTGTTTGTCCGATATTTGTACAACGCAATAGATGGCTGCAGGCTAGGAAAACTAGATATCTGGTTATTGCAGTCGATGCGAATTTAATCAGAAAACCCAGAAATCTCAAATATGAAAAAAAATCGAGTTAGCTGGTTCTCGTATTCAGTTAACGAATTATATAATTTTCAACAGATCTTGTTGCTGTTGCAACTGAGGCTGGAACAGTTTCTCTGGCAGACGTAGCTGTTGTAACGGTAACTGTGGAGATTTCAGGAGCGGCAGACCAAAAAGCACTATGGAAATCAGAGACAATGGTTGTGCGCTCTGTTTAGCTCGTCTACTGTTCTTGCAATAATTGCTCTAGATGTTGGCGTTTAATTTTTTTTCTCCTTGTGAAGTTTTCGTAACGGCTTTTAATTGTGCACGTAACTGTACCAGCTGGTCGTCCTTTGTTGTCTCGGTGTTCGTATATTCCATTTCTTCACCTGAATTCCTGCCGGCGTCTGACGGATGATGTCTTGAGGTTTGTCTCGTCGTTCTCTTGTTACAGGACATGAGTAATAACGACAAAAATCTTCGGCTGGCCGTGAGCTACACACTAGTTGTATTTTCCGCTGGCTACGGGCATGATGGCTCTGGCGTTTTACCGTTGGCTGCGGTAACTGTATCTTTGACTATTTGCTGAAATCAAATCGAAAAATAAAGCTGTCGTTGGCGCCAACCTGCCAAATTAAGTAAATAAATCAACTTTCTGTAATTACAATATTATCAGCAGGAATTCAGTTTATAATATAGATACGTTTGGTTCTTGTTTAATTACTAGATTTGGCACTGCTGGCAGGCAACCTCGCTCGGTGGCTAACGATGTCGAACTTTCCTACGCGCAGCTAAAATTTAATATATTTCAATGACAGGCGCAAACGTGACATATTAGTTTGAGAGTCTCTGCATGAGCTAAGTTGCCTGCCATGTGTGATGACAGCTTACATCTAATTAAATGTATCGTCACCAATTAAATTTATTGACACCATCTATGCAATTCCGTTTGGTCAAACGAGAAGGCTGATCCCCAAAAGCAGGTTCATTGTACTATTTAAATAAGTAAATAGCCTCCTCTCATAAAAAAAAAAATCGAAACTTTAAAATAATACAAGTGTTAATGGCAGAATTTTCAGTGATATGAACAAAATCGTGGAAGGGGCTGAACGATTGACCCCACATACTTTTCTGATAACGCACTTTTGCAAAACAATCAATGGCTCAAGTTTTGTTTTGTAAGCACCACCCCAGCAACTAATTCCATACTGTAGCCTTGATTGAAATATAGCGTAGTATACTGTTTTTAAAGTTTTTTTGTCACAACAATTTTTCAGACGATAAAAGCTCCTTACTGTAGATCTTAAATATTGCTTCAAGGTCGAAATATGGTTGAACCAACTCATATCTCCATCAATAGTAATACCTAGATATTTAAACTGATTTACTATTTCAATTTTAAAACAGCGTGTGTCGCAGGATCCTTGATTATTCAAAATTAATCTTGTGGCTTCTTTAGAACAAAAACAGTTAGGCACATTAGCTCTTATGCAATTATTTCCATGGAAGATAATTTCAAGGTCAGGGGACTCTTGTATATTTAGACTGAGGTGCATCAATTTAGTCTTATTGCTAACAACTAGTTTGTGTTCCGAAAACCACAATCTCAGAAGGTGAACGTCATGATTTATTTCCGCGCTTAGGTTTGGAGGACTATCTGAGCGATATGCGATCCCAACTTTTCCTATAAATGGTTGGCTAAATAGGGAGTTAATGTAAATAAGGAGCAATACAGGGCCAAGAACTGATCTCTGAGGCACACCTAAGTTCGTAGCTTTAGATTCACTAACAGAGCTACCTACTATAACTTTCTGAGTTCTATTTTTAAGTAGGACTCAAACCAGTTGTGTATAAAACCACGAAATCCTACATGTCGAAAGCTTTGGTAATGTCTCAAAAGAAACCGGCGCAACATTTTTTATCATTCAGAGTTTTATAAATAAAGGAGCAAAACTCCAAGAGCGCATCTTTTGTAGCAAAGCCTTCCCTAAAGCCAAATTGCACAGGACTAAGGGATTTTAATTTTGATAGGTACCTCCGCATTCTACTCCTGATAGCTTTTTCAAAAGCCTTTGAAATTGGCGACAGTAAAGATATTGGCCTGAAGTTACTTTTGTCACTCTTAGTACCTTTTCTGTGAAGAGGGATCACATTGGCACACTTCAATTTATCAGGAAAAAATCCCGGTTGAGATTCTTAGATTGAAAATATGAGCTAAGATGTCTGCAATATTAAGTGCTATATTTTTAAGGGTAGGATTGGAAATGTCATCATTACCGCGAGAGCTGGAGTTGTTCAGCGAACGGATAATTTTATAAACCTCTGAGCCCGTAATTTCTTCATAAAAGAAGCTATTATTCATAATATTATCGTCGACTAAAAAGGATCTAACACATTGCAATAAATAGGAGAATTACTTGAAGATAACATCGGACCAACCGAAGAAAGAAAGAAATCATTGAATATGTTTGATACTGTTATAGGATCGTCAATCGTTTTACCATCATTACATAAGACTATCTCTTTGGTGGGATAAGGAGAGTTGCCATCAATGATACGATTTATAGCCTTCCATTCCTTTCTCGGATTACCAAGTGAATTTCGTATTATAGAATATGTATATCTATCCCGAGCTATTCGTATATCCTTGTTAACTTGGCTTACTCAACATTCGGAAACGAGTTTTCAGAGCTTTATTAAATGGATGTTTGAAGCACTTTTTTCTTTCATTTTTTTTCAATACAGAGTAAGTAATCCATGGTTTTAACCTTTCTGTAATCCATGGTTTTAACCTTTCTGTAATCCATGGTTTTAACCTTTCTTGAGATTTTTTACGGACAATGGTGAATGTGGAATTCTTTATATAATTCTGAAGAAATTTCAAAAACAAATCATACGGCTTCGAAGCATTTGCTTCCATATAAATCTCCTTCCAGGTTTCCGAACGTAATTCAATATTAAGCAGGTTAAAGTTACTTCGTACTTCAGACAACAAAGCAGACTTAGCAGATTTCTTAGTTTCTAACGTACTGAATAAAATACCTGTCATGCAGTGATCAGTAGTTCTAAGATCAAAATTAATACCAGCGCATTCATTTATGGTTATTTTTGCGAAGCGACCAAGAACGTGGTCAAGATAAGTACTTGAAAGTCGTCTGGTCATTTCATTTGTGAAAGATGATAGCCCATGCTCAGCTATTGTAGCAAGATAGAGATCAGATAAAGTATTGCAGGTTAGAATATCTATGTTAAAATCACCCAAGATAGCCAGATTAGCATTTTTTCATTTCTTAAGAACACTGAAAATTCATTTAAAAACACATGAATATCATAAAGGTGTAACCTGTATACAAAAAAAAATTTAAAAACATCATCGCCTATATTGCAAGACAATTCAATTGCATCGGCCTTCAGAAAGCTAAGACAGTTTACTTTAAAGTCACCAAGCATACGTTTCATTTGTGTTAAGATACAAATTATAGCCTGGAATATGGTACTCCTCTTTTTCACAGTTAAAAATCCATATCTCACTTACAAATATCAAATCGGGTAAAACACAAGGGCTTCGAGATTGCATACTAGCAAATTAAAATTTTGCCGCAAACTGCGAATATTCTGATGAACAACAAAAAACGAATTTGTTTTGTCATTCAAACTACAATAAAATAATTCATCATTTGTGTTTACAATAGTATTAGGGGTTGGGTTGTTGCTTAAAAGATTATCATTGATATTTAAAATAGATTTACTGAAATAGATTTAGATGGAAGTAAAGAAAATTAGTCTTTCAGTGATGAAAGATCAAGAAACGATCTTATAGCAACCCTACCATTCTCTGCTTTTCTCATTAAGATCCTCGAATTTTTAAACCATAAATATTTATAGTTTTTTTCTACTTTCAATTTCTTAGCTTCTTAAATAAAGCTCTAGTATAACTAGTGAAGCAGTCACTTATAAAAATATTGAACTTTGTATTCGCGACAAATAGTGACGAATTTAATTTCTTCACTGCAGTTTTTTTCGCTTTCATTACCTTTTTTTTGCCTCTAAGCAGAAGAATTGTACAGACATTCTATCACTATGCTCGTTGTTGTTTTTCTTCCATACACGTTTGACGTAGCATTTTTCGATGTCTGTAGGTGACACGGAGACATCCAACGCTTTGCTGAAAATTGTTTGAACACACTCTTTAGCATTCTTGCTGTTGACTCCAGGCACACCGGTAATCTCGATGAAATTCGAAACACTCTTCTGCTGTCTCCAATTCAGTCTGCTCTCCAGCGATGCAATTTTAGAACTAAGCTTCTTTTTCTCTTCTTTCAGCTGACTAATTGAACTGAGAATGCTGCAATTGATCTTCTTTAAACAAATAATTTCATCATAAAGCCTTTGCGTATTATGCCGTCGTCGAGCTGTTGTGGTAGGTCATATGCTGTTGCTTGCCGTTCAACTGTCGTTTCAAAGACGCTTTGTAACCTGGTGGCTGATTGCTGATTGCTGATTCCGCTTAGGCCTCTGTTTCGCTATCGATGAAGCAGCCGCTGTTGTTGCTGTTGATGGTGACGATACACTTTGTTGTAACGATTTACGAGTACGACGAAGTGCAGTGCATTTGTCGCAGCGATATGGAACATTGTGAGTGTTCATGTACTCTATATCCGACGGATTCAGTTTAGCACAAAAACAGTTTAAATAGACATTACAGTATAGGCAAGTGATTTTCATTTCGAACCCGCGATCAACTTTTTTATTGCAAATTAGACAGTGCATTTTGATTACATTTATGTGCAAAGAACTAAACGTTTGAAAGTTTACACTCCACGAACTTAGAAAAACAAGTCCGTTCTCTACGAACTTAAGAACTTGAGCCCTACAGTGAGTGGGAGTTCCACAAAAAAGTGGGGGTGGGAGTTCCACAAAAAAGTATTCATTTAATAAATATGAATCAGGGGTAAGGCAGGGATGCATACTATCACCACTGTTACTTATTGTTGTGTTGGACTGGATGTTTGGAGTCTTTGATACTTGTAATCGTGGAACTTGGAGAGTCAACAGCTGATTGGAAGATCTTGAGATGCTAATGATGCAGTTCTGCTATCGCAAACAAAAGTATTCGCATTAAAACTGTTAATACTTGTTTTAAAATCAGTGGTCAGGATGTTGCTAACGAAGAGAGTTCTACATACCTTGGAATTATACTCTAAAAAGACGATGGAGCGAGAAATAACATATCTAACATATCATATCATAACATACATATAAAACATTTATCGTCGTATTCAACAAACGCGCTGCATATTTCCAAAAATGAAGAAAGTCTGGCGAGAAAACACCATAAGCATAAACACCAAAATAAAAATATTCAACAGAAAGTAGAAAAAAAAAAATCTAGGTATAAAGGCTTTCATGGAATGAGGTGGTTAGTGACACTAACTACCATGACTATTGATACAAATAAAACTATGATGAATTATGTATATTATTTATTAATATTATCAGTTATAATGAACTTTCTCACAGGCAAAACTAACGTAAGAATTATTTTTGATGAAAATCTGAAAAACATGTTTTTCCTTTGCGTAAGCAAAGAGGCACTTTACATGTATTGCACTGCCATATAGTACGCACTGGAGATATTTTAGTGCTACATTTGCAGCATCTTCTAGAGGTGCTTCCCTCAGGTTGATGGCGACTGCATTCTAGACGAATTTCCTGAGGGACTGTAGCCTTGTGACGTTTTATAAATGCAGGTCCTGGAGAAGAGGTCGCGGAACTACAGTTGCTGTTTACTGATTTGGGCCTTTGTTTATCTCTGACGTATGCTGGCGCCAGTAGACCCTGGTATACACTTCGTCTGAATTCTTTCAAACTCAATGTGCTTTGGTCGGGGCGTGAAGAGGACTGCATTTCTTTATAAATTAAAAAAGCATTGACTACAGAACAATCCAGGAAATGAGAAAAAATCCTGTGCCACCACTTGTGGGATTTTCTGTCAATAGCATAACTTCCTTTTAGTTGATCGAATTTGTCGACAAAGTTCATATACGCGTTGTAATCTTTTAGGCTTATGGACAGGATACTTCAACACTGGTACCATCACGCTCTCTACGAACAACTTTTCCGACATTCTTAAGATCATTATAGTTTGATAAAATAAATACTGATCTCTTGTCTTTCCATTTCAATAAACTTACTTTTGTGTCACTAATCCGGTAATCATGTTCGCCTGTTCGCCTCTTTGTAAATGCTTGTCATCTTTTAGCGTTGGCAAGAACTTCCTGTTTGAATTTACCGTTCCACAGGCGAAAATTTTGTCCTCTCGTAATTTTACTTGCAAAAGGTAACTTTTGAATTAATTGTCAAAATAGACTTTATGATTTTCATCTTTAAAATTTTCGCAAAAATTCCTGACAACTTTGCCACCTAAGTCAGTTTCAACGTTGGACCCTGCTTGCCTGTGTAATGATCAAAATCTAGGCAATAACCTGACTGTGCACACTTCATCCAAACCTTGTACCCTAGTTTAGTCGGTTTTTTCTGGAATTTATTCTTTAAATAGTTCCTGCCTTTGAATTTGATCATGCTTTCATCAATCGCAACTCTTTCTGATGGCTTATAGTTTTTTTGAAAATTAGTTCGCAGAATGTCGAGTAGAGGTCTGATTTTATAAAGTTTGTCAAAATCTGGACAATTTCTGTTGGGCATCACACTATTGTCATTTACGTGTAAGTTATTCAAAAGCCAACTGAATCTATTGAAGCTCATGAACTTTGAAACCTAGCTGTCATGCTAATCAGGTGCTGAAGACCAGTAATCTCTGTAGCTCGGCAATTTTTTTATACCCATCACCAAATTGAAAGCAATGAAAACGTCTAGTTCTTCTGTTTTGGTGGGTATATAAGGCTTTTCAGCCTGAGTAGCGTAAAGGTTTGTTTGAAAACATAAAATATCTTGTAAATTCTCTGTCTAAAAGAGGCGAAATAGTTAAAGAGGTGTAATATTTTCCATGCTAATAATTTCATCGGTTGTAATACAAATTTCAGCGTTGTAATACAAATTGCTTATTCCCGTGCCTATCACCGACTGACTCATCCAAAATTCCAAACATAACTCCTTCGTTTAAATCCCTACGTGATATATAACAAGGAACCGTTATAGTGCCGAATGCTATTTACAGCGAAAACGACAAAATTAGTGTCTGGGGAAATAAACGTGTGTATGTTGGTGAATATTTTGGATAGTATACATCCATGTAGTGTACTTCGGCGGCAACAATGACCATAAACCCGCAACAGTCACGGTGGTTAGTTTACTAACCACTATATTTTCATTGAGAATAAACATCGAAATCACAAAATTAATAGTACTTTTATAGGAACAGGTATAAAATAGATATATGAGAATACATTGAGTAAAAAACATTGAAGAAAAAAGCTTACTTACCCGTTTCACAGTTTCTTTTATCAAAGACGCGAATAAAAGTACGTTGGGGCAATGTTCAATTCAAAAGAAATTAACTGTCATTCATTCAATATACCGCCAATTGGCCGCATCTTGGCAAGCATGGTTCGAACTTTCATAATAATTCAACCGTTTGTCGCTAGATGGCATAGATTTTGATTTAAAAATTCGGAAAAAGGTGGTTAGTGACACTAACCAGCAAGACTGAAAGAGTTAATGAGGGGTATGGAAAGCGCCGCGCCGTGGCGCAGTGTGTCGGACTCTGACGCACGATGAGCGAGTTCGGATTTCGATAACACCAACGCCATCGAATGTTCATTACGCGGCTTCTCTCCTCGGCGAAGTACTGGCAGAACCCCCCACAGTACACTGGCATTGTAATAGCTTCTCGGCGCTCTCCGTTCGGAGTTCGGAATCGGCATCGGAATCGTTCACTTGTTTGAAAAACGAGTTGCACACAACATACTCGTAAGTGAATGAGAAAAGTTTGGCTCTGGCTCTCCATGAGCTGTAACGCGAACGAAGCAAAAAAAAGGCATTGCAGAAATAAAGAAACGTCAATATGCCACAGACTAAGGAAGCCTTACGATTAAATAGTACACCCATTCGCACTTACTCCAAATCCTGCATGTGGTCAAGCAGGCGGGTTGCAGGGGGGCAGCATGCCCACGGTACGCGTTTAGATAATTAATTGTTCATAGATAGATAGATAGATACATCTTTATTTCGTGTATAATGACAAAAGTTGGAGTTATCACACATTTTACAATACAGAGATTTGATAGCTAGTATCTTACTTCTGAAATAGTTATTTTACAAATACAATTTGGCTGCGATATAAATAATAATATTAATAAATTGAAGGAAAAACGCAAATAAAAACCTCCTTTTAAGAGAAAAAAAAAAGCAATATATATATGTATATATAAATATATGACTGTATGTATGTATATAAATAAATAAATAAATATTTCAGTAAATAAACAAATAAATAAATAAATAATAAAACAAATATAACAAAATAAATAAATAAATAGATAATTATATCAGTGAATAAACAAATAAATAAATAAATAAACAAATAAATAAATAAAGTACATGGGTAATTGAATAACAATCAATTTATTTTTTTTTATTATTTTTTTCTTTTTAATTGTCGTTGGAAATAAGGTTAATCACAAGAGGATTTTCCGCCAAAACACAGCGATCACAAAAACGTTGATATAATTTTCTTATCCTTACGAGTATCAATTCAACATTCGCTTTTTTATGAATATCTGCCGTCGAGTGATGCCAAGGTAGATTTAGCATCATTTTATGTGTTTTATTCTGTGGTACTTGTATTTTTTTGATATGACACCTGGCACAATTTCCCCAAACCTGGCATCCGTAAAACAAAATTGCTTGAAAGATAACTTTATATATGATTATTTAGTTTGCTGTTGAGAGTTTCGAGTTTCTATTTATAAAGGGATACAATAATTTGATTGCGATCGCAACCTTATTCAGTGTATTTCTGATATGTGTTCCAAATGTCAGTTTGTTGTCCAGATGGATACCCAAGTATTTAACCGAAGTTACCCAACTGTTATTTCTGTTATTTATATAAAGTTGTGCTTTGGGGAGATAGCAAGCTTTTCTTTTTCTTGTAAAGAAAATTCCTTGCATTTTATCCTCATTCAATTTAATTTTCCATTTATTATAGTACTCTTCCAGTAATTTCATCCCATTTTTGAGATTCCTCTCAATATTGAGAGTGAATTCATGGGATGAAAAAATGGCGGTATCATCGGCAAATATAGCTGCTTCACAATTTGGAAGGCAAGGAAAATCCGAGGTATACAAGTTGTACAAGACAGGGCCAAGAACAGTGCCCTGAGGAACACCAGCATGATAGTACACGATATTAGAGATGCCACTATTAACATACACTTTAAAACATCGATTAGACAAGAAACTACTCACAATTTTACATATGTATATAAGATGGAAAATTCAAATTTATTAATTTGCTAATTAATCCATCATACCAGACAGTATCAAAAGCTTTTTCGATGTCAAGCAAGATCATTCCAGTGGACTTGCCTGCCGAGCGATACTCTTTGACATGTTTACATATCCTGAGCACTTGATGAGCCGTACTATGAAAGCGCCTGAATCCAAATCGAACATTAGAATAGAGATCATTGTCAGAGATATGAAGTAGAATTTTTTGTTTTAAAATTTTTTCAAGTATTTTGCTAATACAGCTTAATAAGCTAATTGGCCTATAACTTTCAACCATTTCAGGTGACTTTCCAGCTTTTAATATTGGCACAACTTTAGCAATTTTCCATTTATCGGGGAAGTATTTGACTTTTATGCAGGCATTCATAGCAAATGCTAAAACTCTGTGGCCGGCTTTCGGCATTTGTTTTAGGTAAATGTTTTTCACACAATCAAGGCCAGCAGCTTTTTGTATTTTTAAATCTTTGACTATAAACTTTATGTCTTCGACAGTTACATACGAATTTGGAGGAGGTTGGGCAGGGTAACTTTCCGTAAGGTGTTGAATAGCTCTTCTTACAAATGCATTTGTATCAGTGTCTCCTAAATGAGATTAGACGACGCGACGTGATTTTGTGAAAAATTATTTGCGAGTGCATTTGCCTTTTCCTGCTCTGTAAAGAAGGTATTCGTTGCATCTCTTAGAAACGGAAGTGATTGGTTCTTCCGTTTTATCACCTTTACTATATTCCAGAAAGGTCTAGCATTTTTTTCAAGTGGGTTTAATTTCTTATTCCATTCAAGATTACGATATTCATTAATGCTTTTACATATTAGTTTATTGAGAAGAGAAACTTGAGATTTGAGATAGGGCTGATAATGGCGTTGCCAATACCTGCGATAAATATTTCGTAACTTAATGGTACTCAGTATGTATGGTGGTTATTTAGGACAATGGTTTAGTTTAGGTATTTTTGGAACGCTTTGTTCAACTGCATCTAGCACTGTTTCTGTGAGAATTTTAATTACTGAATCAACATTTTCTTTGCATTCAACCCTATCTAAATTGCAATCCATATTTCGAAGGTTTCCAGTTAATATTGATCGGTATCGAACCCAGTTTGTGTTTTTAATGTCACGAACAAATTGTTCATTTCTCTCTACCGACCTCAATAGTTGGCAAAAAACAGGATAGTGATCGGAACTCAGACAATTAATGGAAATAGGTTGAGTAACACAGCTGGACGAATTGGAAATAAACAAGTCAATGACAGAAGGACGGCGACAAGTACTCGGTAGGACTCGGTGGATATAACACAGATATTGGTAAATTGAGGGACATGTTGGACAGAATATTACCCCAGGCATTTGCTCTAAAGCAACCCCAGTCCCTATGTTTTTATGGAGAGAAAATAATCTGCGGAAATCATTTTTGAGCCCCAACCTTTTTCTAGGCGTTATTTTTCCACCTGGGAAATAAACGCTAACTATTTTGATTTCTCACTGGTTGCTTAGTTTTAATGTGATTCCTATATTTTCAATAAATTGAGGTTGCAGAACAGGCAAAAGCGAATGCTGAATTGATCTTCTGATTAGGGTGGCTACACCGCCGCCTACCCTGCCGACCCTATCACATCTGTAACATTTGAATTTAATCTTTCATCTGTAACATTTAAATCTTTATTCAGCCAAGTTTCTGTTACTAAAGCAATATCAATGTTTTTCGAATGGATGAAATGTAAAAATTCTGTGATTTTGTTTCGAATACCCCTTGCGTTCCAAGTTATAATATTTAAATGCCTATTAATCATCAAGTTATTTAACATCATGAATTAAAAAAACTTAGTTGCTAAATGTGTGATAACATTAAATTGTTGTATTTTAATTTTACATACAGATAATTTGTTATCATTTCCATTGCTAAGAGGTTAAGCTCCTCGGCTATAAAAAGTACGTCTTCGTTGTTGTTTGCAGAAATGTTGCTGGCAGAATTGCTGCTGGACATCGGGATAATTGGAATGTTAGTGGAAACATTCTTTTGGTTTCTCATGTTATCTCTCTTCTCCCACGCATTCAGCGATTGTGGAGAAGACTTTTTAATTTTTTGGTGTTGGGAAACATGGTTCTTCTGATGGTGCTGCGGTAATGAGGGAAAGTCTTGCAGAGAGCCAATTGCTACTGGGTTTTGTGCAGCATGTGGAGAGCAATGTTGGTTGTTATACAGTCTTGGCTGAATATTTAGTTTTTGTTTAACAGATCTTTGCTTCAGTTCCAGAAACTTAGCTCGGCTTTCACACGATAAATCGGTGGATGTGTGTGGACCATTACAATTTGTGCATTTGGGCGTTGATATATTTACGCAGTTCGCAGTTTTATGTGATCCAGCACAGTTTGCACAGTATGTTTTAATGTTACAATGACCAAACATTTGGCAGTTGTGGCACTGTGTAATCTTACCTTTAAGCTTTCGTTGGAAGCTCCAGTTTATTTGTGTATAGAGAATTGATCGATAATTCTTTTTTATTTCGTTTAGTTTAATGGAGCCATTCTCAAAAGAGACTAGGTAGAAGATGTCAGTATATTTTTCATATGTTTTAGTAATTTTTTTAATTGCAACACATTTTAGTCCAATTCTTTTAAGTTCAGTTTTAAGTGCATCTGCGTCCATTTCACTCATGCCATAAAGCATTACGTTAAACACTCTCTCATTTTTACAATCATGAGTAAAGAATTGACATTGTTCAGCTTTAAATTTACTGATCACTATGTTATATGTTTCCGTAGATTCACAAATAATCTTAATGCCAATCGAAATTTTCTTTATGGAATAGTCACAAATGTTTAAACTTTTGAATATAGTATGCACATATTCACTAGACTTTTGCTAGTTTTATCGGAGGAATATTAACTTTTGCACGGGCATTATTTGGCGAAATAATTTCGTCCATTTCATCACTATCTGTGCCACTATCGGGAAGACATTGTAGTGGGCTCCAATAGTTTGCCCTTGCGGCTTTTCGTCGTAAAACCATTTTTGGCAACGATTTCTGTTTTTTCTCCGTGGACATATTGCTGTCCTCGGTATTCGGTGATCTCGGTCGTTTATTAATTTTGTGATTTATTATTTACGCGGGTTTTAAGTCTCCGAACTGGTATACGACATGCGTTTACAAAAGCTCCGGGTTGACTCTAATTAATTGTACATAGAGTAATTAATTTACACTTTTCAGAGCCGTAACGTTGCTAACTCGATTTCTGGACTGAATGCGGATGCAGTTATCTTGGTATGTCGCCAAAAACTATGCGACATATATAATATGTGATTTCCCTGATGAATACGTAAGCCGAAAAGTATGCCACCGTTCTCTCCATTAGAATTCCAGTGAAAAAATATAAAAATTAAACAATCGAAAACATATTTTTTTCTCACCTAAATAAACAAATACTTCAGTAGAAAGATAAACATTAATTATCAAACTCTGTATGTAAATTGTGCGATAGAAAACTCTACATTATAGACGAAAATAAAGAATCTATCTATTTATCTTAATCAATTTTAAGCCTCATTATCTCGAAAACTAGCAAAATAGTATTAAAAAAAAATACGTTTTATTTTTGTTTAGCGTATCGAGTTCTATCGAAAAACACTTTCAAAACCGGCGCAACGGACATCGTAATATCCCCTTTTTTTAAAGTGCCCAAATCGAAAAAGCCAAAATGTGGGACAAAATAAAGAAATTCAGCCGAAAATAATATACTCGTATTTATATTTTTTTTTTAATTTGGGACACTTTCTATTTTATTAAGAGAGAATATAAAAAAAAATATTTTATAGGAAAAAGGAGGAATAAAATCTTAATGACTATACAAAAACAAAATCATTCAAAAATTCTCACAAAAAGTGAAAACATAACATAGCTTAACAAAAAATAAATAAAATTCAGTTCAGTTAAAAAAAAAGGACTAGATTTTTTCTTAATCCGCACTCCAAAATTCCCTTTTTAAAACCACTTGATTTAATCGCTAAGCTTAAATCTGCAGAAATGTGTGCGTGTACTCATGTCTTTTCGGGTGGCACGCCCATAAAGTGCTATAATAGCTTAATTAAATGCTATCCAAAATTCAACAATGGAGTGTAAATTATTAAATATTTTTTTTTAATCAACGAAAATTTATTTTGAAAAAAAATTTCTACTCCTAGTTACATTTTGATACCATTTCATTATGTCATTTCGAAACTTTGAGGAAGTGCATGCCTAATAGGTAAGAGAACGCATACACATATTCGCAGATTTGAGCTTAGTGCAATTAAACCAAATGCACATTAAAGTGAAATATTTGCAAAAAAAAAAAATATACAGGGTGTCCCACGAGCAGTGTGCCAAAAAGCTAGAGCGTGTAGGTCTGGTCAAGACAAGAAAAAAATCGTATGGGAGGGGGGGGTCTATTCCCCCCCGTTTAGCCGGGAGGGGCAATTTTCTAAAAAATTGACTTAATTTGGAAAAAAAAATATTAAAAATCAACAGTTAAAGCCACAATGCCGTGATATACTTTTTTGAAAAGCCAGAAACCTCTTCTTTCGTCCTGTTTTTAAATGAAGCTGTTTTAGGGAATAGTTTTTGAGAAATTAATTTTCAAACTCAAAATTTTGGAAAAAAAATGAAAAAAAAAATGTTCGAACTATTTTTTTTCAAAATTTTATGTAATTAAGTGGTAATCTTTTTTCAAACATTCAATTCTCTTATTAGTTTTTAGTTAAAGACAGAAAACCGGATGCAAAAATGTCTTGTAGTTTTTGAGAAATTAAAAAAAAACCCGAACCACTTTTTTCTAAGAAAACCCTTTTTTTTTGGTCTTAACGCGCCTGGACTTGTAGGCAAATTGATGTATGCAACATTGACCTTTTTTTTATTATTTTTAAAAAATTCGGAGTTTTATTATAATAAATTTTCAATATGATCCCCATTTTTTAGAAGGCAAAGATTATATCTCCTTCTAATGGCTGCACATAAGTCTATGCTTGACAAGTTTTCCTGCAATTTGACTCCAGCGACTTCAATCCGTTCTTTCAGTTGTTCCAAAGATACTATTTCCACTTCGTAAACATAATTCTTCATGAATCCCCACACATAAAAATCTAGAGGAGTTAAATCTGGTGATCTAGGTGGCCATTCCGTGGGGCCCCTTCTCCCGATCCAACGGTCACTAAAATGATCATCCAGCCAGTTTCTAACCCGTAAGCTGTAGTGTGCTGGTGCTCCATCTTGCTGGTAGATTAAATTATCTGCTATGGCCAAAGGAACGTTGTCCATCAAATCGGGCAAAAGGTCTCGTAGGAACTGCAGGTACGATTCTCCATTAATAACGGCATTCAAAAACCGGGGCCCGATTACAGTTTGTCCAACAATACCAAGCCAAACATTACAGCTAAATCGGTGTTGTGATATATTTTGTTTTTTGTTGTGTGGATTGGTCTTACTCCAATGATGCAAATTGTGGAAGTTAGTAACGCCATCTCTGGTAAACTGTGCTTCATCCGTCCAGAATATCCTTGCAAAATAGTTTCGTTCAGTTTCATCTCGAAGCAGTAATGATCGACAAAATTCTGCTCTCAAAAACTTGTCGTTTGAGGTGAGTTCCTGAACTGGCCTAAAATGGTACGAGTGTAAGTTTTCGGTATGAAGCACTCTCCATACTCTAGATTTGGGCACTCCAAGCATAATATCTATCCTCCTTGTACTAAGGGAGGGATTACGTCGGATCAAATCAAAAATTCTTTCATCTAAGATTCCTGATCCATCTGTAACTGATCTTTCGCTTCTTCGATGCTCTGGCACTCCGTGCTCTCGCAGACGTCGGTGGATTCTTGGAAACATGCTACGACTGGGACACCTCCGATTTAGATATCTTTCAGCGTAGAGTCTTTCGGCTTCACGATCTCGACCATTAGCTAAACCGTAGCAGAAGTGCATGTCCGTTAATTCTTCTCGAGAGTATGAGTTTGACATCGTAATGTGTTGATGAGTTAACGTCCAATTTGGAAATGGATTTTTATTAAAAATGCGATGCCTTTTATTTACATTTGGGTTGCAAATATTTTGTTTTTCAATAAAGAAAAATTGCGGTTTTATTGTCTTAAGGTCCTAGCGGGTAGAACCCATTGGCGGCGGGTGGACCCAGACGAAATTGTCAGGTCAGTTTTCAGGGGTTATCAATGAAAAAAAAGGATTAATCCAGGGTTATTCCAATACTATGTCACTTTATTGTATCCTCATAAAACTCCGAATTTTTTAAAAATAATAAAAAGGAGGTCAATGTTGCATACATCAATTTGCCTACAAGTCCAGCCGCGTTAAAACCAAAAAAAAGGGTTTTCTTAGAAAAAAGTGGTTCGGGTTTTTTTTTAATTTCTCAAAAACTACAAGACATTTTTGCATCCGGTTTTCTGTTTTTAACTAAAAACTAATAAGAGAATTGAATGTTTGAAAAAAGATTACCACTTAATTACATAAAATTTTGAAAAAAAATAGTTCGAACATTTTTTTTTTCATTTTTTTTCCAAAATTTTGAGTTTGAAAATTAATTTCTCAAAAACTATTCCCTAAAACAGCTTCATTTAAACACAGAACGAAAGAAGAGGTTTCTGGCTTTTCAAAAAAGTATATCACGGCATTGTGGCTGTAACTGTTGATTTTTAATAATTTATTTTCCAAATTAAGTCAATTTTTTAGAAAATTGCCCCCCCCCCGGCTAAACGGGGGGGAATAGACCCCCCCCTCCCATACGATTTTTTTCTTGTCTTGACTTTTGTCTTTTTTTTTCCTTAAAAAACAGCTTCGTTTAAAAACAAGATGAAAGAAGAGGTTTCTGGCTCTACAAAAAGGTATATCACGGCATTGTGAATGTAACTGTCGATTTTTAATAATTTTTTTTCAAATTAAGTCAATTTTTAGGAAATTGCCCCTCCCGGCTAAACGGGGGGAATAGATCCCCCCTCCCATACAATTTTTTTCTTGTCTTGACCAGACCTACACGCTCTAGCTTTTTGGCACACTGCTAGTGGGACACCCTGTATATTATTTTTATATTATATATATAATATTATTATATTATGTATATATTATATTATATATATTATATTATTTATTTATTTTTTTTGTTCTTTTTGTTGGAGGCTTCTACTATCTGCTGGAGCACTCAGACACAAGTACTGGTCCATTGTACTACCAGACAGACGCCTTGTCTTTATTGTATTTTCCCCGTTGTCCGGAGAAAAGTGAGGAGGGGCTTCAGTGATGTTGAGCTAAGAGATTCGGCACCCACCACGTCGGCCCCAAGGGTGCGCCACCGTGCACGAGCGAAGGCGGGACAGTCGCAGAGAAAGTGTTCCGCTGTGTCGTCCTCCTCGCAGTAAGCAGCACAGGTAGGCGTCTCACAGATGCCAAGCACGTAGAGATGCCTGGCAAAAGTGTAATGGCCCGTAATGACGCCCGTTAGCCTTCTGCAGTCATTTCTCCTTAAGGATAAGAAGAATGTTGCGGACTTTTTACAGACGTCAGGGCGTACGCGCTTAGTCATCCTGCATCCTGGATAATCCCTCCATCTGCGACTGTGTACGTTAAAGACCCAGTCATTGATGTCAGATTTAACCGTTGAAGCTGGTAGACCTAAGGCGGGTTCAGGCCCTGAGAAACCCTCCTCTGAGCCTTTTCTAGCGAGTTCATCGGAGATCTCGTTTCCTGGGATTCCAGAGTGACCTGGAATCCATACAAGCCTAAGTGAATTTAGTCTTCCGACTTTGTTCAAAAAGGTCTTGAGTTCATGCACTAGTTTGGAGTTGGACAGAGGATTGGATACAGCTTTGAGTGCAGCTTGGCTGTCACTGCAGACACATATGCTCTTTCCCCTCCATCTGTGTTTCACAACATAGTGCATGGCCATTAGGATTGCGTAAATCTCCGCCTGGAAGACAGACGCATATTTTCCTAACGAGAAGTGCAGTCGAATGTTTTCGCGCTCGAAGAAAACTCCAGCGCCGGATCCCTGACCAGTCCTGGAGCCATCTGTGAAGATGCGAAGACATTCTATTCCAGGTTCAGTGTCTGGCCAAAGCCAGTCCTGACGCCAAGGAAATGTGACTGTGTAGTTACAGCGCAGTAGGATGGCAGGTGTCATTGCGTCAGAGGGCATATCCATGAGACAGTGGTCGTAGGATATTTCTCTATCAAGTACACTTTCACTCCACTGCGAGTTGTACCAAAGACCATTCCTCTTTAGGCGAGAAATAGTTTTCAGTGCACACCCTCTGATATATATGTCAAGGGGTGGAAGGTTCATCATAGCATCTAAAGCAGCTCCCGGTGTGCTGGGGAAAGCCCCCGTACAACTGAGGCAGACCGCTCTTTGGAGTTTATATTTATATTATACAAATTAATAAACTCTCTGAAGAAGGTTTTTTTTTTCAATAAGTTATTATTTTTTGACACTTCTTCGAAGAAATGTTGGCAAATTGAATAGCTCGATCTCACAGCCATTATAGCTTTAATTGTTTCGACAGAGATTTTGACTTCTCCTCCGTCCACAATTTATTCACAACTGAAAATATCCTTTACCTCGACGCATTAGTTCCCGGCATACAGAGGATATACTCTCTAATTTTTGAAATGCGACAAAATTTCTAGCCATCTTATATCAGTTCATTGATCGAGCGGAGCGTAGCGGAGCGAGAGCAATCACCCACTTTTTGGCCTTACGCGTGCATGTACGGGGAATATAGTGGTCCGAAAACGATTTCGGACTAATCTTGTACGCACTAAATGTAGATATCGGCTATAACCACACATGTGTGCAGCATGTCATTCGATAGATCTAGGTCTGTAGATGAGCCATAAATTATCAAATGAAATTGTTTGATTGAAAAATAGTGAGAAATAACGTCGATAAAGATGGTCCATGTTTCGGATCAGATTACATTTTCAGTCTTCTTCAAAACGCGTAATTGTATTCTCCACTCAAGAAATTGAAGTCACAAAGAAGAGAGCAATAGATCCACTCACTGGCTTAATTATTCCTTCGTTTCACGCTATTGTCGCATTGGTGGATAAAATTAATGGCAAATACAAGTTGACGCAATATGATCCCCATGCGCCGGGTATTCGAGAGCAATGGGGCGTGAGGAATTTCACTGTGGAATTGGCAAAGGCATTGAAAGCTGATCGGATCATCACACTATTAAGAGGTACCCAAGAAGAATCCATAGATTGCATGCAACGAGCTTTCAATTTCGTCAGAAAAGCCTATAAGGCAAAGGTGCGAAAGATGTGGTCAAAGCTTCAGAACAACACGTTTCTCAAAAATATGATCTTAAATCTAAACGTCCTTGCAAGTAGACAATTAATTTGATGTATCACACTTAGCTATATGTATTTACTTGAGAGTATTGGTTATGATTGTAATTTGATAAAACAACAAATTTGCTCGCTCGATCAAAAATTTTCAGTAGCGGAGTTAAGCCCGCGCATACTGATCTGCCTAGTATTTTATCATCATTCCAGTTTTGTAATTTATTAGCGATTGCGTATTTCTTAATGCATGATATTTCATCAAACAAATCATTTTAATTAATTTTATGACTTGGAAAATATGTATTAAACACTAGATTGCCCAAAGAAGTCATTTTGACTGCTTTTTAATTTCAATTAGAAAAACAATGTATATAATGACTCAGAATTTTCTTTCTTAGAATTTTGTGACTTTTTATACAACATATAAATGCGTTTATTAATATTTATAATTACCTCTCCCCTCCTTCGTTTTCGGTATACTATATATGTGTGTTATACCTATAGTATATTTATATAGTCAAAATGACTGCTTTTGGGCAATACTAATTTCAGTCTTTCTAGACCGAAACATTTCTCAAGCGATTCGTTCTTGAAGCTTATTTTTTCAGTTTTTTTTCAAACATTGGCAATCCATTACATTTAGGATTTCCTGCTCAATTGATTTTATAGGACGCCATGTTATTCAGAAATTTCAGCCAGAGTTCAGACGCGTCGTTTTCAATTTTGTTTTTATTGCTACTGGACACTTCTCTATTGAAAGGAAATATGAATTAAGAGGTAAGTAAATTTGTAAAACCCTTTCAATAGCTTGCATTAACGCAAGCCAACTTGTTTCGGAGTACCCCAACAATCTTTTTTATTCGACATCTACTTCATTGCAGAATATTTTAAGTTCTTCAATCCGCACTGTGAAAATATAAAAATAACTATAGATCTTTTTAATTTAATAATAGACTCTATTGACGGGCATAAGATCAGCTGCAGTTCGTGCAGTATTGTTGGCAATATGTGCATAGCAGCCAATACCTATAGTATTACATTTTGTGAAAGCTTTGCGTTTATTTTGGGAAGAACATTTTTTGTACCTTTGCGTTGAGCGCCGCCAAAATTTGTGTTCGTATTATCGGCGCAGAGGGCTATCAAGTTGCTGTCGATATTATGACTTCGGAGAGTTGTATATGGATAGTCCGATATTAGTTCTGATGTCTCTCCGGGGAATTTACAAATTCAAGCAATTTAACTTTTACCCCCTCTAGTTCATAGAAAAATCTCACAACTATCGGAAACATTTATTTATCTTTGAAGCGTTAGAAGCGTTTGTATACACAGCAATAAAATTAGATTTCATTAGGCTATTCGTTAATTTTTCTAAGACATGTGGCATGAGAACATTTTTAACAATAGCTTCGGATTTAGTTCTTATACAAACAAACTTGCTTTGAAAAAGTGAGCGCATAACCTTAGAAGTACAGTCCATCGAACGAAAACTTTAATTATGGTTTATAATATGAAATGTAAAACCTACTTCTGCCAAGGGTATATTCTTCGTGTACATATAAAGGACAATTTGCTAGGTTTTGCGATATACAACAATTAATGTGCAAAAATTGTAATAGACGGCGTGCAACAATTCTTTGCCAAAAATTTGAAAACCAAAAGGATAAAACTAGCGTTTGAAACAGTGCTATTAACTTCCTTATACCGTTTTTGCTATTTTCGCAGTGTCCCATTGTTTGCCTACGAGGGTTTTTTTTGTATACCATTTATTTAATTATTTAATCTTTTAACAAAATATAAGGTACAATGTTCAATATCGGTCCACTGTCCTTTACGATTGTTAGGTGTTTACCATTTTATTTTATAATTATCATATTTTTTTTGTATCTTGGTACAGGTAGGTTTTCATCCTCCCGAAAGGTTGGGGGTTATATTGACTCTGAGTGCCCCTTGTCGTTAATTGTAGTCGCATATTTTTGTTTTACTTTTCCATTAAGCATATTACTTTTGAGACTTACCAGTAACTGAACTAAGTCAGTTGGTCGAATTCGCTTTAATCGTTGTTGGTAGAAAACATTGGTCGATAATTATTAGTTTTTGTTGCGTCCTTGTCATGCTTGTTTCTGGTTTTCTTTTCAACTAATTTTCAAATCTTTTGAAAGTACTTGTCTCGGAAGATGGCATTGAAAATATTTCTAATAAATACTAATCCATGGTCAGGTAGTTCTTTAAGAATATGTCCTCTTATTAGATCATAACCAGGACTTTTCTGCGGTTTTGTTTTGTGTTTTATTATGTACTTAATTTCTTCTTTAGTGGTCGGTTTTATATATTTATTCTCGATTGTATTTTCAAAGTTTAGGTGGCGGGGGTAATCATCTTTTTCGTTTGTAAGGTTTTGGCAAAAAAGTTTGCTAGTGGCTTTTCTAGATTTGTTTTAGACCACGTATTGTTGGCGTTTAGAATGGGAGGTTAATATAAGGTTGTTGTTTTTATATTCTTTGTGGTTTTCCATAGAGAGTGATTCGTTTGTTAAGTTCGAGCTACTTTTGCTGTGTAGTTGTGAAGGCAGTTATTTGGTGAAATTGTAGTAGTTCCTTTAATTATTTTGTAGTCTTATTTAGTTTGGTTTTTAATTCTGGACATCTGCTTGCCACAGTTTTCTCAATTTTCGTTTCTTTTTAATTTTCTTTGAAATGTGTTGGGGAATAGAAGACGAGCTTTCTTTGGGTCTTAATTTGCGTGTGGATCTATGAGCTGAATTAATGATAGTGCCATTTAGGTGCATTATTGTACTTTGTTTGTTGTGAGGTGCTTTGAGGCGGAAGATAAGTTGGAGATCTGAGGTGATAATATCCTTGAAGGTCAACCAATCAGTTTTTTTCAGTTTTTTTATTGCAAAGAGTTGTATTGTTGGCAATAAGAGTTGCTTTGCTTTGGTAAATAATAATAATGAGGGAGATGTCTTTATTTTTTGTGTTACAGTCGCCCCCTTGTGTATTTAGGTACTGTTTGTATTGTTCTGTCGATATGTTGTGTTTTGGAGGGCAGTTAAGTACCGAGATTGTGAATGGTCCGTAATCGTCTTCAATTTGTATTATCGTTGCTTGAATGTGTGCAGTCTTGTAGTCTTCGAGTTCATTGGATTTGATTTTTTGTCTTACTAAAATTGCCGACCGGCCGTGGGCTTTGTTATCGGGATGGTTTGTATGATGCACATTATATTCAGGTATCGTGAAGTAATTTTTGTCAGTAAAGTCTTATTGTGAAATCAGTAAAATGTCTATTGAGTTAATTTTGGTAAAGTGTCTTAGTTCGTTAGATTGAGTTTGTAAGCCATTTACGTTCCATTTTTTATAGTTCGTTCAAGAGTGTACGTTCTTATGAATGCAGATGGTTTGTGTCGAAGATGTTCGTTCACTTAGGATGATAGGATGATAGATTCAACTGAGTTTGTCGCATTGGTTGTAGTTCACAGTAACTTTTTCTTCCATGCTATTAAGGTTTTTTTTTTTTTAATTCATTTCATTTTTAATATCAATAACTTTTTTTTATATATATAAAACTTAAACCTAACTAAAAACTAGCTTAGTCTACCTTAATTAAAATATAATAAATATAAAATATAATAATACATATAGGACGATCAAAAAGTAACGATAAACGGGTATTATTGCAGGGCCTAATTACGTGAAATCTATTGTTTTCACTCACGTATACCCTCACTAGTGGCGAGCAAAAAAATCATATAAATAGTTCACCTTTTCTGGAAGATACATTCATTCAAACACGAGCAGTCGAAGAGTTCACATCAAAATGGAGAAAAATAAAGTAAGAGCCGTCATTAAGTACCTCTGCCTGAAAAAAAGTACTACGAAAGAAATTCACGCTGACTTAGTGGAAACATTGGGGGCCTCTGCTCCTCCATATTCCACAGTTGCAAGGAGGAGTAAGGAGTTCAAACTGGGCAGAACGTTGACTGAAGACGAACATCGCTCCGGGCGTCCATCCACATCCCGCACCGAGGATAATATCAAAAAAAAATCGAAGACATCGTGCTAGATGACCGACGAGTGACCATCCAACATTTACTTAAGATCACAGGGCTCTCATTTGGAAGCATTCAAAGTATCCTGACAGATGATTTGAACATGAAGAAGGTATCCGCAAGATGGGTCCCAAGAATGTTGACCGACGAACAAAAAGAGAAGCGACTTTGCATTTCAAGGGCGAGTCTTGAAAAATATCCAAAGGATCCGGCGGCTTTTTGCACTCGTTTTGTAACGATGGACGAAACCTGGGTACACCACTTCGACCCCGAGACTAAACAACAGTCTATGGCCTGGAAAAGACCTTCTTCACCGACCCCTAAGAAGTGCAAGGTTTCAAGCTCGGCAGGCAAGATTATGGCATCTGTTTTTTGGGATGCCGAGGGAATTATCATGATTGATTATTTGGAGAAGGAAGCTAGTATTACAGGCACTATGCAGAACAAATAAGAAAGTTGCGGGAAGCCATTAAGGAAAAAAGGCGGGGCAAACTGTGTGCGAAGGTGTTGTTTCACCAAGACAACGCACCCTCTCACAAAGCTCAAGTTGCGTGGGATGCCATACGGGAAGCGGGCTTCGAATTGGTTGAGCACCCTCCCTATTCTCCAGACCTAGCCCCCAGCGACTTCTATCTCTTTCCTCGCCTCAAGGAACACCTCAGAGGCCAGAAATTTGCCGATGATAGTGAAGTGATGGCTGCCGTACAAGCGTTTTTCGAGGAGAAAGATAAAGATTTTTTTTAAAATTGAATACAAACTTTAGAGAAGAGATGGACTAAATGTATAAACTTATTAGGAGATTATATGCAGAAAAGTAAATTTAATTTAAAAGAATAAATGTTGTATTATACATTGATTATCATTACTTTTTGATCGCCCTCGTACATACTATAAAGAGTGGTAAGACAACAACCACTATATCCCTATGTTAAGTTGAGATGAAATAGTTATTTTCCGATAGGAATAGCTGATGGGTGTTTAGACTTCAAACATATTGCTAGTCTCGTAAAATCTTGGCCCTATACAATAGGGCCCTCGTTCGGGTTAAATTTCGTGTACCTAGATTCAGGTGTCCTATGTAACCCGAGACAAGTCCTGAGATATTGTCCCTCAAACACCCGAATCCTTTCGTCATGTAGCAGATAACCTTCACTCTGGAATCAAGTTGGCTGCTGTGAATCAGCCATCTTGTCAGAGCGAAAGCGCTCCGGGCTCTCGCCAGAGCAGCATCTACATGTTTGTCAAAATATAGATACTCATCCAGCACGATCCCAAGGTATCTGACTACACTTTGTCTCGCCAGTGGACGCTCGTCCGGTCCAAAAATTGAGAACCTGCGCCAATTTTTTTTCTAGTGTCCCGAGAGGCCCTAGACAAAGGCGTTCTAAATAAAATAGATTCTGATTTCTGGAAGTTGATTTTCATCATCAGTCATCAAAATACTGCTGAATTTTTTCGAAGTCACGCTGCAGAAGAGTAACAATGACGTCGATCGTTGGACCTGATCTGAAGAGAAGCTTTCAGATCACTGAAGTAAATGCTGAAAAGTATCGGTGAGTTCACCGTACCCTGTTGCAGTCCGTTGTTAATATCAAAAGTTTGGGTAGAAGTCACGTTGGCAATTTTCACAACGAACTTTCTACCGGTTAACATGTCAAAAATCATATACAACAGTGGTTTGCTTATGCCCAACCGACTGAGCTTGTAGAAAAGTCCTTCTAGCCATACGGTGTCGAAGGCTTTTTCCAAGTCAATCAGACAGGCACCCGTGCATTGGTTCTTGCATTTATTCCACTGGACATCCGATGCGAGCTTCGTCGCGGCATGAATAGTGTCATGCCCCGCTCAGAAACCGAATTGGTTATCCGGAATGATTTTCTTGTCCTCAACCCATTTGGACAGGGCTCTATGGACCACCTTCTCAAAGACCTTGCTGATACTGGGAAGGAGACTTATTGACCGAAGAATTGCCGGGTTAGAGGTGTCTTTACCCCACTTGTGGATTGGTTGCACCACTGCTTTTTGCCAGGGCACTGGATAATATGCATTGTACCTCTTTACAGCTACTGGCGGAAAGTGCCTAAGCACAACATTGGATATACCGTCGGTTCCCGCGGACTTTTTTCTTTTCAATGACTCGAAGATCATCTGGAGATCCTCCGTCGAAATGAACAAGGTGTTAGCCCCTTCACTGGCGACGGCATTATTTGCCATAAAATCATCATTGAACCTAGTAAAACCAAGGTTCTCTGATTGCCAATGATCTAAAGGGTCCGCCAAATAATTTTTTTTTTTTTTGAAAATGCTATAAAAAATACTACTGAATATTTTCTCAAATTTCTTTTTTTATTTGAAAGTACAATCCTTCCGGTTAATAATGGAAAATAATTTCATTCAAATGGCTGCCTCAGCTGGCCATGCAGTAGCCTACACGATCGGTCCAATTTTTAAGCACATTATCGATTGTGTGCAGCTGTATTTCACCAATGGCTTCACGAATATTGTCCTTTAAAGCGTCAATTGTCTCTGGCTTGTCGGCGTAACACTTATCTTTGACGGCACTCCACAAATAATAGTCCAACGGTGTCAAATCGCAGCTCCGAGGTGGCCAAACGACATCAGCTCTGCGGCTGATAATGCGATCTTCAAAAACAGGGCGCAAAACATCGAGTGTAGCTTCGGCTGTGTGGCACGTAGCGCCGTCCTGTTGAAACCAAATGTTGCCAATATCCTCCTCTTCAATTTTTGTGAACAAAAATTCGTTCAACATGGCCCGATAACGATCGCCATTGACTGTAACGGCCACTCCTTGCTCATTTTCGAAGAAAAATGGCCCAATTATGCCTCTGGACCAAAATCCGCACCAAACAGTGGCTCGTTTTGGGTGCACCGGCTTTTCAATGTATGCGTGCGGGTTTTCTGTGCCCCAAAGGCGACAATTTTGCTTGTTTACATACCCGCCAAGATCAAAATGAGCTTCATCTGAAAAGATGTTTTTTTTTGGCAAAATCGGCATCTTCTGTAAGTCGATCGCAGGCCCACTTAGCGAAGCGAAAACGCATTGGATGGTCAGTTGGCTTCAACTCCTGAACCAATTGGACTTTGTATGGCGTCATACCAAGGTCTTTATGCAAAATTCGTCTCAATGATGTCTCCGAAATGTTCAATTGTTGAGAACGACGGTGAATTGATGTTGATGGCGCTTCACGCACACTTTCTGCCGCAGCAGCAATATTCTCGGGTGTACGCACTGTTTTTGGCTTTTCACGCTTTGGTTTATCGATGAGGATGCCAGTTTCTTTCACTTTTTTCACAAGATAACGAACATACAGAGCTGACGGTGCTTCTCTTCTTCCAAAATCCGTACGCAATTTTCGCGCACATTCTGCAACATGATTTTCAAAGTAATGTCGCAATATTTCCCAGCGTTGTTCAAGCGTATACACAACCATATTCGTTCAGCGGAAGGATAAAACTAATTATCTGTCAAATCAGACATGAGCTAAGTGTTACCATTCACGAAATAAGCACTACTTGAAAAAAAAAACGTTAGATGGCGGACCCTTTATATCATTTTGAAGGTAGAAATGATGAAGTAGGATTCTGTTTTCCAAGTCGCGGTATGGGCGAATGCTGTCATTCACCGTATACACTTCCTGGAATAAGGCTGTCACTGTCGCCACCACGACTGTTGTCACTGTCGGCCACGGGGATCCTCGATCACGAAGAAGTCATCATCCAAGACGGCGCTCTCTGGATCGATGCTGACTGTTCGTAGCAAGCGTTCATTGTCTGATGTTCTCGGAAGCTTTAGATCCTGAATGTCATTCTGATTGTTTCTCCGAAATATTTTATTTATTTGCGGGAACATACTCGCGCTGTCGGATTTTACAACACGAATTCTGTTGTTCCAATGCAAACTTACAGATATTGTGCAATTCTCTTTGATCAACTGTTGGAGATTTTTAATCAGTGACCTCAGTGTCCTGACCTCCGAGTTTTGTCTGTCGGTAAACCGTCTGTATAAGAGTTTGGGTCTTGTCAGGAGTCTACTTTTTTGTCTGTGCAGTGCGTCGATTGTCGCGTTTCGGTTTACGTTCGCGGTATCGTGCTGTCGTTGGCGTGGTATCATACTGTTCAGTGTTTAATGGTATCGTCCATTTGTTTGAGGTACCTGTCAATCTCGTAGTTTGACAGGTTTCTATTGGATGGCGGAAAGGAGGCGCTCAAAGTGATTGGCAAAGCATGGCCAGCGCGTCCTACTATAATCATAGGGGTACATTTTTTTCATACTCTGCCATTTCCGCGAATTCGTCTGGTAATTTGATTACGCTTAGTATATGAAGGTCCGTAGACAGTTAGTAGACCATTCCTTTGTGTCAGCCAGTCTCAGTCGAGAGTCAAGGAGCATGAGATCCAGATAGGAGCCACTCCTAGGATACGACGGACTATCCGTTGCGAGTATCTTGAGTTTGTACTCTATGCTCTCCAGAACTCACCAATAGCTTAGTAGGCTCCCCCTGGTGTTGGGAATGTTATTTCCCCAAAGTCATTTCTAATAAGGATCGCAACTCTCCCGCTTCGTGTGGCGTTGGGTCGGTCTTCGAATCACTTTATAAGAACTGTGCCGGATTTTGTGCTTTTGGCTTAGCTTTGTTTCGCTAACCAAAAGTACATCAGGGCTTTCGTCCTGCAACAAGTTGAAAAGTACAGCTATCCTAATCAGTGAATTCACATTCACCGACAGGACCTTTAAGGGACTCTCTACCGACGTACCCATTACGATTCTAGGGGCGCTAGGCCCGGCAGAAGCGAGGGCCACTCGGGTCGCCTGTTCATGGATCTGCCGTTGGAGCTGGCCGATCTGCCCTTGGATGGCGAGCAAGATCGAACGCAGATCCCCCTCGGCCTCCGGTGCCTTAGTAACATGCACTGGGGTTTTAGTAACAGCCACAGGCTTTTTTACCGTCTGCCTCAGTCCTGCCGCCATTTGGGTGTGATGGCTGATGTTTGCGAGTGACCTGCCGGACGTTTCTCCTCAATCTTCTGCTTACGAGCCAGATTTGATTTGATGTCTTGGAACTTCGGACATCCCCGATAGTTTGCAGCTTATCCCCGGTTCTTACAGAGCACGCACTCGAGCTGCTCCCTGCCTGCGACCTTGTCTTGGGTCAGATCGCATTCCTCGTTCTTGTGGTTCTTTGCACACTTAACGCATCGAGGCTGCATCTCGCAGCTCGACGCGGCGTGCCCGAACCTTTGACAGCGGATACATTGTAAAATGTTCCTGCTTATGTTGTTGCTGCTTCTGTTGTTTCGGCTGTTGTTTCGGCTGTTGTTTCGGCTGTTGTTGTTGCTGCTGCGAGTGTTGGTTGTTGCTGTTTTGTTGTTTCTGCTGCTGTGTCTGTTGTGGTTGCTGGTGCTGCGGCTGTGGTTGCTGCTTCTTCCACTGTTGTTGCTGCTGCTTTTTCTTGCTGCAGCTGAGGTTTTGGCTGCTGTTCGGCCGTTTTTTTTGGCAGCTTCTTTTTGCGGCTGCTGTTGTTGTTGCTGCTGTTGATGTGACTGAAGCTGGACGGCCGTTGCCTCCTCTTTCTCCTTCTGTCGCATCTTATTTAGTTTGTCGACTACGGCCTTTAGTTTGGCACGTAAGACACGTTCCTCCTCCTCGAGCTCGCTTAGCTCCTCCTCAGTACCCGAACTTGAGAGGGTAGAAGGGGTTGTTGTCCCCTGTATAGCGGCCTTCCCTACCATCGGAGAGGTAAGCGATATCTGCTTCCACTGAGATCAGTGATTGTTGATGTTTGTTGTTGTTGTGGTTCAGCTGCTTTGGACGTCGATGGTGATGGTGATGGCGCCCCTTTCCTCGCTTCGACTAGCAGCTTTTCAACCGAAGCGGTGAGGGAGGGGCGCTTAATTGAGTTGGGCCTTGGGCTAACCCTTTTCCGCCTTTTCATGACGGCGGCCGGTGTTGCGAAATCGGATGATAAATCATCCGATTCCGACTCCGTAGGATGTACGGGATTTCCCCCGCCGTCTCCCGACATCTCTCCCTGCTACTTCTTATTTATTTCAGAAGTAGCAGAAAGAACACGGAGAAGAAAAAAAAGAAAAAGCACGAACAAACTTTTTTCCCGACAGTGGACTCTAACAGGCGACCTTCCGATTTCAGGTCGGGCGCTTTACCACTGCGCTAACTCGGGATCCGCGAATACTTCGCCTAAATGCGAAATTATATTCTCACTTATTTTCTTTCCCACTATACAAGCTGACACTACCTTCTCCTTCACTGGTCTGTGATCAACTATTAAGGTATTATATAAGAAATGCACACACAGAGTATACATTTTAAAGTGATCTTATACTGCGAGTGTTATGCCTTCGTCAGCATTTTTTTTATCATCCCTCATTCACAACTGATGTTGTTGCACAGTTTGTCCATATAGGAATTGTTCTTGGCTGCGGACAGACTTGAATTAAAGACCTTCCGCTCAACAGTCGGTGATGATTACCATTGCGCCATGACTACCCCCCAATTTGCATTACGTCCATGTTCCGTTTAGTTGCATTAGTTGGTTCTGGGCGTTTGGGATTTGTTTATTTCTTAGAGTTTGGAATCCTTGTACTTTTAGGGGCTTATATATATTATAGCCTTTGTAGTTAGCCGTGTGGTTATTTCCACAGAGGGCACTTGTTTATCATTGGAACTTTCTTTTAATGGTCAGTCAATTGTTTTATGATTATTTGCAGTAGTCTGAGCAGTAGTTTCGTGTGGCCCCACTTTTGAAAGTTATTACATAGCAGTATATCCCGCTTTGTTAAGGAGTCTGAAAAGTTTATTATAGTTTGTAAGGTTATTTATTGTTTTTGCGTCTCTTGTCAGCTCTTGTCAGTTCACTTCGAATTTCGTCTTTGTCGGCTGAGAGGTGCATTTTTTTTTAGAATTACTTTAAACCCCCTTTGGTCTTTCGGTTTGTACATATATAGTAGCATTTTTAAAATGTTTATGGAATGTTGGCACTCCCTTGGTTGAACCTCTACTTCCTCGTTTTTACCACTTACATATTAAAGTTGTCCTGCGCAAATAAATTCATTTACTGCGTTCGCGAGGATATCTCTGGATATATATAGGTGGGGGTTTCTAGATTTTAGAGCTTTTTCAGCAGCGTTTTTGTCGGGGGAGAGAAGGGCAAACTTGTTTTGTGATGTTTTAGTCGGTTCGGTGAGCCAGTAAGTCGTTAGTTTGTCTGTATCGTTTCTTTTGTTTTTTGTTATTGTTTTTTTGTTCATAGATTGTTCTGTGGATGGTCTGGTTCTCTTAAGGGCGTTTGATTGAATAAGATTTATTTGCAGAGTAGCAAAGCACAATACAACACAATCTTTCAAAGAAGAATAGGGCATATTTGACAATGTACATGTGTATACAAATACAATGATTGACATTTGTCAACGCTTATATAAATGTCCGTTCACGCTTTCAACACTTCCCTTGAAGGAACATTCTATTCTCTTAAGACATTTGTTAAAATAGAGATTTATGAACATAAACAATTGATTATGAAATGATTTCAAATTTTCTAAGCAAGTAGTTCAGTATAATAATAATTTACTTTATTTCAAATTGAATTTTGAAGTGATTTAAACTACCCCAAATTTGCTGCCAAAATATTCTAATTTTACTTTAGGAAGGCCCTTTGTCAAGGCTTCAGCAATCATTTCCGTTGTAGGTACTCGTACTTGACGTGATTCGATATCTTTTTCATAAATCCTTTGGTGTAGAAATTTGAGTTTCACATCGACATGTTTTGTTGCGTCAGAGAACGAGTTGTTGTTTACATGCTTTTTGACAACTTGTGATTCGAATCCATTGGTGTAGATATCGGATTGCAATCAGTCATTCCGAAACGGTTTAGTATTTCATCGATGTATGCAGACTGATCGATTACAATGCTTTTATTCCTATTATTGCGTGTAATGCAAATACCTAATACTGAACTAGCTTCCCCCAAGTCTTTTATTTTGAAGTTCTCGTATAACACTTTTTTTAATTGATTCATCGGTGCTAAAAATCAATAAATCGTCTACGTAAATTGCGACGGTTAGTATTTTGCTGGTTTCAATACTGTGATAATCACACTGGTCTACCTGGCTACATTTGAGGTCGAAACTCAGCAAAGTTTCGTTCAACCGCACATTCCACACACGACATGATTGCTTAAACCCGTACAATGCTTTTTTGAGCTTACGAACACGCTTGGTCCCATCTTCAAAACCTTTCAGTTGACGCATGTAAATTTCTTCAAGCAATTCACCATTCAAAAATGCTGTAACAGTATCCATTTATCGGGTTCGTAGCTTTAGTTTGGCAGCTAAAGCGATTAAATAACGAACTGAAATATAACGCACAACATATGCAAATGTTCCTTTATAATCTATACCTTCGATTTGCAACTTATGGGTTTTTGCCTTTTGGAAGCTCGACCATTGATTCGATTTTAATGAATTTTCATTGCTTCTCTCCATAACGTGGAATCGAATCGTGACGTTGCTTCATCATAGGTTAATGGGTCACTCAAATGCGTTTCGATCACATTGAAATTGTATTGCGGTGGCAAATAACTTAGCTTTGGTTTCGATTCAGTCCGAATCGAATGTCGTACCGCATCCAAGATTTCGGTACTTTCATCAGGTGCAAACGTACCATTATGTTGATTATCGTCGTACATTTCAGTCGTTGCCGAGTCAATCGAATCACTATCACCGTTGATGGTAATAATCGACTCATTCGATTGCTCGTTGGCTAGTGCCTCAATTACGTTTTAATTCCAAAATCCATTTATATTGTGGACAGTTGGTGATTCATTACTGTTTGGTTCCCCTGAATCAGCATTGCCCTCAACTTCACCGACTATAGCCTTTTCTTGCTGAAAACTGTCGAACTGTCGACGATAAAAATTGATTAATTTCATTGCAATTTTTATTAATTACTTTTTCTTCGTCTCTGGATCATATAGGCGATAGGACTTCGATTCACTGCTATATCCCATTAAAATGCAATCATACGCCTGGAGATTCTTCGTTGCCCCTGCATGGAATTCGATTTAACAAATATGCTGCTGTTGACGATGCTACAGCCCAAAGTTTTTTGCTTAAACCCGAATCAACTAACACATGGAAGAGCCATTTTTTGTATGTGGTTTATTTTAACAGAACTTATCGGGTCGAAAGCTACGTTAAAACTGATCTTGTCTGGTCTATTGGTGGTCTATTCAAAAAAAAATAAGTAAAGAGATTATATAAAAAGATTAAATAAAATGAGAGTAAAAGAAGGAGAAAAACATATGTCATGAAGAAACCTATGATGGTTTAATTTTCGACATCCTACGAGGGGGCCGCCTGACGCAGCTCCAATGGGTACAACAACTGTATATGTAGCTCGCCTCATTCTCTTAACATCAGCAAAACATACCTCGCAGGCTCTCACTTTCCCATCACGTTCTGGAAAGCAGGTTTCGACAAGAGCCAACTTCCAATGGATCATGGGAATTGCGGCATCATATACTAATTTTTTATTATCATTATTAATCGTTGTCTTCCGAATAGAAATTTTTAATATGTTCTTAACACGTTTGACCAAACGCTCCCAGAATCCACCCACCAGTCAGCCCTTTCTACACTGAATCACCATATGATTCCTCGATTACTCTAAAAACCGATGAAAATCCCACTGTTCAAAATATTTCCGAGCCGATGGTCCGCTAACTCTTTAGCTGCGTTTTTGAAGGTCTTCGCGTTGTCCGAATAAATGATGGCCAACAAACAGCTTTCGGAAGTTAGATTTAAAACTAACTCTAAATGTATAGCATAAACCTTATTCATTTCACCCTTGTTAGTATAGAGGGGACCAGCGAAATCTACTCCCACAGTATCAAATGGCTTAGAAGCACGTAGTCGTTCTCTTAGTAGAGGCGCAAATGGTTGATTAGCCGGCTTACCCCTGTTTTTTCCAGACTCGACAACGACCAATGATTTTCTTTATTAGTTGTCTTCCAAAATTCTTCGCGCAGCCGTTTTAGCACAGTGTTAATGCCTGCATGCAGTATCCTCTCATGCATATCAATTATAATAGGTTTGCTTAAGAAACTTCCCTTCGGCAAGATGATAGGGTTGATAATCTCCGGCGGTTCATCTAGGAGCTGTAATTTACTACCCACACAAAGCAAACCCATATCGTCCAATAAGGGATTGGGGGTCAACATTCGGCCACATATTCAGAACTAAAAGGTTCATGCCAACCAACTTTGTCTCGCCATAAAGTTTGGAACAGAATTTTGAATCTTATTACAACTGGGTGTAAATATGCCAAAGGATCGAATATACGTCCTATCAATTTCAGCACAATACGCTTTGTAGGATAAGTCTTCTTTTGCAGTTCCTCAGCATTCAGTTTGCACCAGCTCATCGTTTAAGACATTCCAGTTGAAGCCTAACACCATTTGACTGACTATACGCTAATTTCAAGTCCAAGATTCCTTCGTACATCCTCGTCGTTCGTACTCCATGTACTCAGGTTCATATACGCGCGATTCACAATTTCTGTAGCTTCTTGATAGAACTGTCTAGCTTCTTCTGGCGTATGGCAACTGGTGGCTAGATCATCGACATAAAATCCTTTACTTAATTTTGCGCAAGTCCTCGGAAACTCGTTTGCTGCTGTTTTTTGATGAAGTGCTAAAGTTGACGACAAGAGGAAGGGACTACAGGTCAAGGGACAAAATCACTTCAAAATTCATACTCTGCGTGTGCATTTCCAATATAACATATTAATGGCATGGAACAAAGTTACTGTAAAAACTACAAACAATGCGACAAATTCAGTCGAATCTCTCGAATCCTAAGACAACCAAGACCGAAGAGCGAACGAACATCTTCGACACAAACATCATAAGACGGTAACTCTTGAACCTGCACGAATTATAAAAAAAACATATTCTTCCTTTCTTTAATTGTTTTCGGAAAGCTACACTGTCTTGTAATGTGCTCTGTTGATTTGCAAAAGAACCACTGCTTATTCATGCTAGGGGTGAAGAGGCCCGCTGCTGTCGATGGCTGTGAATGTTTCGCATGCGCCTTCGCTACCTTCTCAAGTTTTACTCTTTCTATTGATTCGACTTCCTGTTTCAAGAACCTTAATATATTTTTCACATGTATGTATATCACCATCGAATGAAAGTGAGGATTCACGATCGTTGCTGTCTTTTTCTTTCGGCTGGATGTCTTTATGTATATGATGATAATCAATACGCAGTTCATTGGGCATACATTTAAGGAGAATACTTTTAAGCATTATGTAATAATGCGAGGAAGGTACGCCTAATGCTGTGAGCGACCGACTGCATGTTATAACCGTATTGTATAATTGCCGAAACCCAGTTGCATCTGCTTTCTGATGTACCGTGGGGGTGACGTTAGCTGCTGCATTAACTTGTCTATCAGTTATTCCTTGTCGCCAAATTCCTGATGCAAGAGAGATATAGCCCCATCGTAATATGCGTCAGTGGGAGTGAAGCCTGATATTGTTTTGGCAACATTTCCTGTTAACACCGATTGTAGGTAATTAAATTTATCGGCGCCAAAGGGCTTCGTTTTCGTGAATATTGACGCGAAAATTTTCCCAGTCCTAATGATCTCCGGAAAATGTTTTTATTTTCAATTTAGGTAGATTGATGCATCGTGAATTCGTTGTAGCAGCTATAGGCGATGACTTAGCATCGTTTTGGCGAGGGTCAAGACGCTGTTGAACCTTCACTAAACGTGTTCCTAATCGAGTAATCATGCCTACTGCTACCTATATATCTTCGTATTCAGCCGTCTTTTCGGGATTTTTGTCTTCTATATTCTTCGTCAGCAAATTCTTGTCGATAAAACTGAGATTTTCCTTGGCTGTAGTAAGACGCTGTATAACAGATGAAGATCTTCTTCTATGATGTCTAGTTGTGATAGATCGTCTATATTTCTGAGAGATATGTTGATTGAGTTTAAGAGTTCTGTGGCTTTGTTCACTATCTTTGTAATTTGGCTGCGGTAGCCTGCACGTCTTTGTAACCCCATATTCACTTTGAGTTATCGTTTCTTAGTTTCAACGCTTAGAAAATCTTTTAACTGTCTTGGCTAATCCCTGGTTTTGGCACTAATTTGAAATAAAACACGTGGAAGAGCCCTTTTTTGTATGTGATTTTATTTTAATCGAACTTATCGGGTCGAAAGCTACGTAACAACTGAACTTGTAGGTGTATTAAAAAAAAAGTAAGTAAAGAGATTAAATAAAAAGAGTAACTAAAAAGAGAGAAAAGGAAGGAGAAAAATATATGTCATGAAGAAACATATGATGCTTTAATTTTCGACAATTTATTCTCTCCGCGACATCATTTTGTTCCGGTGTGTATATTGAAGTTTTTTAATGTTTAATTTTTGGTCAAAAAATCGTTGAATTATTTGTTACAATATTCAGTGCCATTATCAGTACGAAGTATTTTGATTGTGCGCGAACACTCATTCTCTACTGACGTTTTAAATTTCACAAATTCGTCGAAGGCATCTGCCTTTGCTTTCACAGGAATTAAAAAAACTTTTCTATTGAAATCGTCTATGAAGGTAACATAATAACGCGCACCAGAATAAGAATTCGTTTCAAACGTCACACACGTCTGAATTCAATAAGTTCAAAATGTTTTCTGCACGCTTTCCAATTGAATTGATTTTTTGATGATAATTTCATGCCGGCCGAAGCCTTTTCTACTTTTGTCAAATTTTCATCGCAAATAAGGCCTAATCTTCGATGCCATACATTTTGGCTAGGCCTTGCTAACATAAAAACTTTTTTTTTAGTTGTTTTTGTGTTTGATTGACAGTTTAATTCGTAAAGTCGATTTACAAGTGACGCGGTACCCATGAGTTCACCATTCTTGTTAAATATTTCACAACTGTCTTTTTCAAACATTTTATTACCATTAGTTGCCATTCGACTCACAGAAAGTAAGTTTGTACACAAGCCCGGAACAAATGTAACATTTTTCAATATTGCTTTTGCTTCAATTTTATCGTGGCTTAATATCATGCTCACATCACCCCAATTTTCCACTTTTATTTTTAACTGCCAGCAACAGTCACTTCTCTGTCCGAAATACGCTGTTTATTTTCTAAAAATGAATCATCGTTTGTCATGTGAGATGTGGCACCGGAAACAATGTTCCACTTTGGATTCATTGATTTCTTTCCTTTCATTACTAGTGATGCAAATAACACATTTTCTTCTTTCTTTATGTAATTTTTATTCTTATTGAAATTTTGAGTAGGCTTTTTCCTTTGCAATCAGGTTCATGCAAAATGTTTACATATATGGCAAGGAAACCTTTTTTTAAAACAAACATTACAGTTTCACTTGATTTCGGATCGAGACGCGATTCTTGAAGCAAAGTTGTTTTGACTTTTTTTTTGTTTTTTATTATTCGTGCAGGTTCGAGAGTGTGTACGCTCTTATGGTGTTTGTCACACAACCTGGACGGGGTGCAGATGGTTTGTGTCGAAGATGTTCGTTCACTACTCACATATTAAGTTATTAAGCACTTTTGTGTATTTTCGATTGTCATAACGAAAGTGTCAAATTCATTTGGCCAGCCTCCCAGCATTATGGATGCAATAACTTCATCCTCTAATTTCAAACCTGCGTTCTTCACACGCGACAATAGAGAGACAATTTCTTTAACGTAATGAATCCATTTGAATCGAAATCACGTAAAACTGTATGTGGCAATTATTTTAGCAATGCCACTTTTCGGCTCAAACCGGTTTCACTTAGACTTTTTTTTCTAAAGCATCCCAAGCTTGTTTTGCAGTGTCTAAGCCGTCGATGTATGAAAAAATTAATGGATCAGTCAATAGTGCTATTTCGGATAGAGCCTTTAAAT
Source organism: Merodon equestris (assembly GCA_958301585.1). Classification (NCBI taxonomy): domain Eukaryota; kingdom Metazoa; phylum Arthropoda; class Insecta; order Diptera; family Syrphidae; genus Merodon; species Merodon equestris. Next base: position 117,896,594 of record OY284413.1, on the reverse strand, counting down.
CGTTTTCTAAGACCCTTTATGAGGCTCTTAACATGTCGTTTCCATACATTATAATTTTCATTTTTATAAATTATATTCACACGATTGTGGTTTTTGGTTTTTTTTTTTTTGACTGTTCATTCGATTTACTTCACACGATGTACGTAACAATGATTGGTTTCACACTTCGAAATGTGCAAAGTCAAAATGAAAAAAATATCAACTATATTCTTTTACTTCTTCAAAAAATTTCAGTTGCTACCGCTATAAATTAATTTATTTTCACAAATTGGTTATAATATTTTGATGGATGGTTCGCCCGTAACCTGATAGAATTAGATTTATTTGCAGAGTAGCAAAGCACAAAAAAATACAACCTTTCAGTTCCAGCGGTAACAAAGAAGAAGACATACGAGTGTGTGATTGTGTATACCAGTGATTCTCAACTTTTTTTTTGTTGCGGCACACTTTTAACGATTTCAAAATTTAGCGGCACAAGAAGAAAAAGATAAGCTTAAAAATTATTTACTTACCTATAACACACTGCGTAAAAAAGTTTATGATAATAATTTTAAATATGCGAAATAAAATAATATGTATTACAAAAATAACAGTACGTTTATTCTGGAGTCCATTTAAGGCAAAGCAGAATTCAAGACTTTTTTCATTAAATATACACTTAAAATACATACGTATTTTAACTAGGCACAGTGGGTATACATACGTACTCGTGCATCAAAGTGTCCAAGAAATAAAAGTGGTTGGTTTTGAATAAAAAAAATATTAAGAACTGATATCTAAACATTTTGTTATTATGAAAACAATGTTCCACATGTTTTAATTTAATTATTTCAGCGTAAACATTTTTTGACAATTCCCATAAAGCGGACAAAAAATGTCGGTCGTGCAGGTGTCGCTTTTGAAAGATTTCACTTTAATTATATATCCAAAATTTGGCGGCACACTTTTAGAATTTCGCAGCACACAAAAGTGCGGTACAGTGGTTGAGAATCACTGGTGTATACATTTGTCAACGTTTATATAAATGTTCCTTCACACTTTCAACAGCGTTGTAGACAGTTACATCTCTTGGTTTTACACCTGTGTCCTTTACGGAAGAAACAATAGAGTGAATGTGTTTGGTATTGTTGACTTGTTGATCGCGGTAGTGGCTTTTGGCCCAAAGGACGTTTGTGTCGTAGCAGGATCTCCAAAGAGGTCGGCATAATATGTGGAGGGTATGGCACGCAGTTGTTGATGATCAGTTGTGCTTGTTGTTGTTGTTTTTGTTGTAGTTTTGACGGTATTTTTTATTATTTTTGTTGTGGCCATGAAGTAGTTTAATAGGCTCTGTTGACTAAGAATATTTATAAGTAACTTTTTTGGACTCTGTTGTAATTGATGGGAAGCTCAGGTTTAGTTGAATTGATTATAAAACTGACTGGAAAATTATGTTAGAAGGTTAATGCCTAATTTTGATTGGAAGAGAAGGAAAAATTAATAGATTTCGTGGGTGTTTCATGAGTGGGAGAGGGAATCGTTGAATTTATGTGTTTATGCTCGAGTGGAGGCGAGCGAAAGACACTCATACTTCCTTTGTTGAATTTTTGAAATTTTTGAAAAAAAAAACAATGGATATTAAATAAAATTGCGCCTAGTAGCGCTCTTTTTTTAAAGTTTAGTCTCTCTATCACTTGATAACTCGGTGCAATAATACTAAATACGGCACTCGATGTAAAACATATCCGTCCGTTTTCGGACTTCATTCAAGTTGTTGTGTCTATTTGTATAAACAGCGTTTGTATATAAAAAAAAAACCTCGTTAATGAGCTGAAAATACCGATGGTAGGAAAATTCATTTTGAATAAACATACAGTGGCGTGTACGTAATTAGAATCGCTTCAGAAGCAGAAATGGCGAGACTCATAGTTCTTGTGTATTAACCCAATGCCTACTAAGTTTTTTTGGTTTAAGTTTACACACAGTCAGAGCCTCTAATCTGCGAGGCATAATATCAATTAAATTTTCACAGACTGACTTTGGTATAGATTGCCATATCCTTTGAGTCTTTTCAAAAAGATTGTGAAGATTTCCAACTTTTTTGGAGCTCATCTTCCTTTTACAATAATGCCATATGTTCTCAATAGGATTTAGATCCGGGCTACACGACGGCCAGTCCAATAATGTAATCCTATTTTCTTTAAACTACTTTTTTTGTGTGAGCCGCCGTGTGTTTCGTTATCCTGTTGGAACTTCTAAATTACTGGCAGGTGTTCATCTGCGTATGGCAGCATTATATTCTGAAGAATGTCACAAAACGGGAACCGGCCCATATGTCCCCCAATTTTATGAAATGGGCAAATGCCGCAACCCCCTAAGCCCTCATATCATAACGCTGCCGTCCCCGTGTTTTACTATGGATCGTGTGTACCTTCGATCGAGCTCTTTTCCATCGCGGACGGCGAACACATGTTTTTCCATTAGATGAAATTTTGTTTCTCTTGGTTTCATCGGAAAACAGAACAGTTTTCCACTGAGCGACAGTTCAGCCCTTATACTTATGGGCGAATTCTACGACGTCACTCAGTCAACATCGGCGTCCGCAGAGTCCTGCTTTGCATAATCTACGTTTGGCTGTGTCTATAGATGGTCCATCCTCTCTTTCGCCGAAAACTGCTGCCCGAACATCTCTAGCTGTTGAAGCGGGTGTTTTTTACTGTGGCGCACAATCAACGAATCTTCTCGTGCAGATGTTGATCTTGCCCTAGGTTTGCCTGGGGATTTTCTCAGCTGTTCCATTTCTTCTGCCATAATGCACTACATCAAATACAATTTTCTTGGAACATTCTAATATCTTGGATATTTCGCCGTATGATTTTCTATCTTCATGATGGCTGACAATAAGAGCGCGAGTTTTTGCGTCGCAATATATTTTTTTACCCATTGTCCAAAACTTACAAAAATAACATCAATTCAATATTCGTATAATACTACATAAGGTGATAAAAAAAACTCTTACTTTCAAGTCGAATTAAACGCTTTAAATTTATTAAAACTGCGAATATGTAATGTGTTCTAATGCGTTTCTAATTATGTGTACGATCAGTTGAGCTCATTTTAAACAGTTTAGATAGGTAAAAGAGAATAGCGGTACTACATGTCCATGCAATCTTTTGTGTACTAAGGTTGGCAGTACTAAGAGCAAACATTTTGAAAATGCTTAGGGTGAAAACACAGGAATTGAGGAAGAAAGAAATGTGACTTTTAAATCGTTTCTAATTACGCGCACGCCAATGTATTATTCCCTTCCTATTCTCCTATTCCCTTTCAGTCAGACGGTACTGAAAAAATTCGGGGTCTTCATCTGATATAATAATGCATTAAGAAGTAATTTACAAAACATTCTATAGAAATAGTGGCAGATTGTTGGCTGGTGGAATAGAAAATATGTATGGATGTCGTACTTTCACCTAATTGTTAAGGATACAATCTACAAAATAAGCAATTACTTTTGGCGGATTGTTATCCAAATAATTATGTGCGGTCAAAGCAGAGGTTGCTCACAAGACAGTGATACTATGGTCGTAGATTATCTGTCGCCGTTGCACTTGTGCTAAATACTTTAACGTGTTTGGCACCAGTCAGGCATGCATCTGACCTACATGTGAAGAAGAGTACGCCACAGCGAAAAATGTTCCCTATGATCGCTCCGAATATTCACACTTTAGCTGGTGCATTCTTGAGATCGACGTCGTGTGCCAATTTACATTTTTTCCCGAAATAGTGTAATGTCTGTCTAATAGCATAATTAATAACTAAATGTACACGACTGTTCCAACGGATGATAAAGAATAAATCTGGACTTAATATCACAAAACTGACCATAATCAAAAGAAGCACTGAATTGAACAATATATTGACGAGATAGGCGTGCCAGCAGAAAGATCCGTCACGCTCTTAAAAAAAGTTTAAAGATCTTTAAAATAACAATATCAACATTTCAATGGGATATTAACCAGATTAGTGTAAATAATAAATCACTTATGCTTAAAAAGCACTCTTTTCTTTTATGTGTTTTTTATGTCGTATGTCCAGCAACTGACACTAAATATTATTTTTCTTTTACTAACTTTGAACTTTTTTTCTTGTTTGGATTTTATTTCGTAACTAAGGCAAATATCCAGGGATCACCCCTCCAGTACATCAAGCAGTGGGAATGAAAGTATATTAAATACCCCATCTAAAAAGGTACATCTTAGCAAATAATGTATTTTCATGTTAATACAAATATTTTCTTCTAGCTGTATACAATAATGTCAAATACTCTTTCAGCAGTGATGATTCCTGCGGCGTTTCGTTTTCAATTCAAAAGTACAACAGGCAGTAATACATCATTAGTGAACAAAAGTTCGATTAAAGCCCTAACGAACAAATATTATTTAGACTCATTTGAAGTTTTAAATTGTTGTCCTTTGAAATTAGCCGATCAAAGTCCCCAAAAGATTAGGCAAAAAAAAGTTTCGAATACTGTTTCTATTTATTCTGTGAGTCCAACTTTTTACCAGAAAGGCTGTAATAAAAAAGCCCTTGAACTAAGAAATGAAACAAATTTACATGCACTATATACGATTAGTAACTTGAATTTTCGACGCATGAGAACTATGCCCACGAATAGACGAAGAACACCATATGGAGAGCAGGAACGAAAAATATCACCTAACTCTTCGGGAAATCAAGAGTTACTTTACATTACAAATCAATTGCAAGTGGACCACTTGATTAAGGTTTCATCAATATATTTGCCATACCATATATATATATATATATATATATATGTGCATATATATATATATATACTTAAAATATATATATTTATATTGTATATATACCGTGGAGTACCAGAACTTATCTCATTCACCTATTACGCAATTTCTGAAAGCTTTTTCATGTATATATACCTACCCTTACTATAATTACTGCGTTGTAGAGATACACTCTTCAAATAGATTTCGATCACTTGGCCTTTAAATTGTAGCATTTGGTAATGTATATAGATAGAGATAGCTTCGCGATGATTCATTCATCGTGTTTGAAAGTGTTTGTGAGCTTTCCACCTCTACTGTACTCGCTATCGATCGACGAAACTTCTAGATTAATAATGAAACACAACTGCCATTGCTGGACGATTGATGAAGGATGACGAAACTCCACCGTCAGCACTGCCACATTACCGACCGATCTACATTCGTGTTTCGGATAAAAACTGGGCGCAATGACTGCATCGGTTCATTAAAGTAAAAAGTAAAATGAATTAAATGTGAACTTTTAAGAAGAGTAAAATTTGGGTTGCGAGCTTTATATTATTGTCGAACTTATTGTTGGTGAGCATAAGAAAATTGTGAAAATGATATTGCATAGTGTATATATTCTTTTCCTTTTTCCGGCGTTGTTATGGTCAGAAGTATAGGACCATAACCTTCCAACTTAACTGCATTCCTACTGGTCCGCTTGTGGGGTCCGCCGGTTTGACCTCAGAAAGTAGCGACAGGCTTCCCGGTTTGGGATTACTTCATCGCTGAGGCCAATCAAATGCTGGTGTTTTTGCATTTTTTTGCACAAATTGTTTTTCGGCCTGTCTTTTTTTTTTTTTTTTGTTGTGACACGGGCATGCTCCAGATTTTTTTTGTTTGATCTTACTCTTACAACACCGGTGATCTCCAGTCGTGTCAACCCACTGACTTGCATGTACACTTGTGGGCAGTTTAATGGTGGTATATGTGTCCCTAGGCTCACCTTGGTGGTTTCTAACTTGCCTAGATGTGTTTTTTGTTTACCTTTGTTTTAGTCGTCTTTTACGACAAGCGAGAGGTATCGCTGCAGGGATACTCTTAACCCGTCCCTGCACGGAAATAGTGTATATATTGAAAATAGGAAAACAAAAATATGTATTCTAGCAAACCCGCTAGAATATTTCCAGATCAAATTCTTCTTCCATGACTTTCGACATGGAATTCGCTCCGTTATTGTTTATTTTACTTTTTTTGTTGTAGAGAGAAAATAATCATTTTTTTTTAATTATTTTTAATACGGAATATGTAAATATTGAATTGACACCGATTTTTGTTATTACTGCTTACTTATTAGTTATTTAACAACACTCAAATCCAGAAAAAAACATAATTCCGAATACTTTTGTGAGGGACAGTATATGAACTCAAGGCTAGTGTTGACCTGTGGCGGCACCATTTTTTTGTGGCCTAGGTTCGAGAATAAACACTAATCAACTTTGTTAAGGTTTCTGCGAGGGTTTCGTATTTATTGTTGCAAAATATTTGATTGATGATGTTATTAGGCCTAGAGATTTACACAAAATATATATTTTTACAATTAGACTTCATAAACTTTTTCCCAAGTTATTACCTAAAAATAAAAATAACCTACACAGCTGAAGGCTAAACACGGAAGTACGAAAACTTTGTTTTGCACAACAGAATGGTAAGCAAGTATTAGACGAAACAATAAAGTCATCCGGCTGCCTATTCGGAGTCTTGCAGTTAGCATAATGCCACCACTAGTTTACTGTTGCCGTATAGACCTATAAAAAATATGTTTGAATACTTGTTGGCGAAGTTGTGCGTTTTCATGTAACGGACATGAGAATGGAATAGCTTGGATCACTGAATTTTGAGTTCAGCAAGCTAGTGTTCCTGGATTGAGCTTATATACGTATTATTGAGCCTTTTCATTTTGAATCACAATTATCAGGTCATCGTATCCATTCTTCACATGCAGCACGTCATCGAGTCCAGACTAGACCCCAGCCAGCCGAATACACAAAATCCCGATGATGTCTTATAGTCTTCTACCTTGCAGAGCTGGGGTAGGGAAGACTTATGCAAAGGCTTTCCTGTCTGTCCGTCTCTACGTAAGTTAGGTTGAGCTTCTCCCTTGTCGCTTTTTTTTTAAAGAAACGAAAAGAGGTGGGTCATGTTCGTTGTTTGGGAAAATGCGCCGTCACGCTTTCCCGGGCGTTGACGTAGCTATGTTTGTTGGCCAGAAACTGATTTCCTGGATCAAGTTCGGCTTGTGAATGAGTGTTGGTGCCGGTGTGGTGTCGGTCGTTGGCTCCGACATAACTCATCACCCTTTGCCTCATGACTCCCCTGAGTTGTGATTACTTTATTTTTTTAACTTAGACAATTGAAATTTAATGAACATTACAATAATTATATTTTCAAATAATAATTTAATACGAATAATACGAATGTTCTTCAAATGGTACAACAAATTGTTCCTTAAACACTTCTTCTTCTTAGTGAAAATTCGATTTCCAATATTTACTTTACAGTTATTAAAGTTAAGTAGGTAGTTTACGTTTATTTTTATTCTTCTTTCATCACATGTACTTGAAATCTCGACATTTTTAATTTTTTTCAATATTAGCAACCTTTTTCTATTTCTTTAGTTGGTCTTTGTTGTTTTTTTTTTTTGATATAATTCTTAAAGTAAATACAGAGACTTGTTTTCTTTAAGTATTTTAGATCGACATATTCTTCGAATGTGTACGTTGTTTTGTTTATTTTTACAATTTCTCGATTCTCTATTATTAATCCATTGGACTCAGTTAAAGGATTCCCTGAAATGCTGATTTATCAAATCCCGTTAGTACGGGGTATCGACCTTTGCCCCTGGCCTTGGTCGATGGTGTTAACTCCTCCCCTTCAAAAATCTACGTCCCGTAGATCGGCGATGTCGTCTTCTGTCTGGCTGGTTGTTTTTTATTTTAAGGCTGTAGCTGCGGAATCCTCTAGCAGCTAAGGCGGTGGAAGACTTAACTTCTCACTAAGCTTCCGCCAGATTATGATGATGCATGGGATCAGTAGTATCAAAACTGTGACGTCTATTAAGGTCAAGAGTCCCATCCTGGCGGTCAGCTTACCGAGTTTTTTATGTTTCCGATGCGGAGAGTAGTGAAGCTTGAACTCACAAAGGTCCTGTTCCCTAGGATAACTCTTTCGTTGTTCAACTGAATAATGAAGGTAGCTGTTAGAGAATGGTTAACGCCTCTCGCGATAAGCTGGCCATTGAAGTTTGTTGCGAAGATGGTGTTTCCTCTGACCAGTTCGACTATTTCACGAGTGTTGGTTCGATATGTGCATGCCGCGTGACCCCCCTTGAACAATCTGGTCATACAGTGATACTCTGGAATTTTTGACAAGAACTCCTCTCTGCACACGGTGATGTTACTGATTGAAAGGCATTCTTGACTTATGCCGTAGGTTTCTTCCTGATTGATAAGTATCCTATCGAATTCTGTGCTTACTTGCTTGTCGTTGATTATCGATGGTTTTATGAGTAACAGGTTATAGTCTTCCCTCTTCACCTTTGGCATTGACAAGACGTACAGGAGCGAGGAGCCATTTGTGTGAACGGATGGTATCCCGAATTCTACCGCTTCAACTTCGTTCTCGTACGGAAGCGTCTCGAGTTCATTTACAACTAGGTTGATCTCGTCATGGTTCAGAAGGTTTATATTCACAATGCCAGTTTTCGCCATCTGACTTTTCGCTCGCACTATCTCATTTACTTTTTCCCTCATTAGTAGGACCCGGTCCAGAATGTCTCGCCTGAACCTTTGGATATCCGCTACTCCTCTTTCGTTGTTGGAGTCGTTGATCACCCAATTAAGTTTCTTAGTGATTTCCCCTGATACCTCCCGCTTGTCGTAAAAGGCGACTAAAACAAAGGTAAACAAAAATCACATCTAGGCAATTTAGAAAACACCAAGGTGAGCCTAGGGACACATATACCACCATTAAACTGCCCCACAAGTGTACATGCAAATCATTGGGTTGACACGACTGGAAATCACCGGTGTTGTAAGAGTAAGATCAAACAAAAAAAAAAATCTGGAGCATGCTCGTGTTAAAAAAAGGAGGGAGAAGAAACAAAACGGTCAAACCGTAGCATTATGGAAAAGAACGCTAAAAGGTAAAGCACTACCCCGCCAGGCACTACTATTGGTCGTGATCCTGGGACGAGCAGCTCGGGTCAGAGCTATAGGATTTCCGGGGGATAGCAAAGTAATCAACGGCGTAAGCCACACTTAAGGGTCGCGAGTTGGAACATTGGAAGCATGAGTGGTCGCAGTTATGAGCTTGAAGAAATGATGGTTAGAAGGCGAGTAGACATCCTATGCGTACAAGAGACGAAATGGCGAAACACCGGTAATCGGGCACGTTTCTTGGACGCTAAAACAAAAGCCTACAAGATGTTTTACTATGGATTGGAACAAGGAAAAAACGGAATCGCCATCATCCTTGCGGCAGAGCTACTTGGCAACGTCTTAACCATTTCAAAGTCCAGTGACGGTTTGATGGCTCTCAAATTTGTGATGCATGGTGAGGTGTGGAACATCGTAAACGCATATGCCCCTTAAGTAGGATGCGAACAAAAAGAAAAAGATGCATTCTGGCTAGATTTCCACAACCTTGTCAAAATCATCCCAAAGGAAGAGCTTTTGTTTGTTGGGGAAGATTTAAACGGACATGTCGGGAAGACAAGCGAAGACAAGCGAAGACTATGAAGACTACCACGGAGGACTGGGATACGGCACCAGGAACTCTTCAGGGGAAGATATCCTAAACATGTGCAAGTCGTACGGTCTTATAGTGCTAAATACCATGTTCGTCAAACAAAGCCGGCACCTGATCACTTATAGCAGCGGCGAAAATGAAACTCAAATAGACTATCATTTGGTATCCAGTTTCATGAAGCCACGAGTTAAAGATTGCAAAGTGATCCTGGATCGCCCCTCAAAACCGTCTCCTCCTGACTGAATTTTTTATGGGGGCGAGTAAGAAGTCAAAGCAGCAAACGAAGGTGTCTGAGAGAATCAAGTGGTATAAGCTGGATAAAGGAAAAGGCGAAGCTTTTATTACCAACATGAAAAACTACCTCTTCCATTATCGATGAGGTCGGTAATGAGGAGTGCAGAGCACAAGACATGTGGGATTCCCTACAACAATCTGGCCTGCAGAAAGCCAAATCACTGCTCGGAACATCTAAAGGCCCCTGTCAACACGCAAAAGAAACCTGGTGGTGGACAGACCAAGCCAAAGCAGTGATACACGAAAAGAAAATGGCTTTCCAAGCTTGGTCAAAGTGCTCTTCTACTAATAGATATTATAAAATAATATTGCAAAGGTATCGCGAAGAAAAAGTGCGCCGAATTCAAAGCGAAAAGCATGGAAGGCCTCTATCGGGAGTTGGAAGAAATATCGTCTTCCGCGTCTGACAGGAACCAGGCTACCCAGGAGCTTCAACAAAGCAATTTGAACAAAGGAGCAAATAGCTTTAGGATAGCCGCCCAGAGAAGAAGAAATGCTCAGGAGATTCGTTTCCCAAAGTTTATTCAATGCTGAAGGCCAACTCCTTGTGGAAGACGAAAAAATTCTCCACAGATGGCAACAGTATTGCGAGGAACTTCTGAACGAACAGTTTCCCCGGGTGTACTTTCCAAGAGCCGCCCCGAATCATGCCGAAATATCCGACATCACAGTCGAAGAAGTTCGGTGCGCGGTTAAAAACTCCAAGAAAAGAAAAGCTGTTGGGCCGGACGGGATACCCTCTGAGTTCTGGAAAAAAGATGGGAGACATCGGGTCTAGATGGCTCATGGTTCTTATCTCCAAACTTATGAGAGGCGACACTATGCCTAATCAATGGAGGGAAAGCTATCTTTTTCCTTTGCACAAAGGAAAGGGTGATACGCGAAATTGTGATAACTACCGTTCTGTCAAGCTGATGTCGCACACCATGAAGATCGTTGAATGGGTATTAGATAGCCGACTGCGGAAAATAATATGACTGTCTGATGACCAGTGCTGGTTTGTCTCGGGTAAATCAACGACAGATGCAATTCAAAGTATAAGGGTCATGATGGAAAAGCATCGTGATTCTTCAAAGGACTTGCATATGGTGTTGGTTGACTTCGAGAAGGCCTTTGACCGGCAACCAAGAGATCTTTTATGGGTAGCGCTAAGACAAAAAGGAGTTCCAGAAACCTACGTGCGAGTGATCATGGACATGTACAAGAGAGCAACGACGAGAGTAAGATGCACCGCAGGAGTCACCGAAGAGTTCGCAATCAAAGTCGGTGTACACCAAGGGAGCGTCCTCAGCCCACTGCTCTTTATAGCAGTCTTTGATTGCTTGCTTGAAGGAAAAATAACGGACCCCAATGTGCACCAGCTATGATGGAGCCATAATAAGTGATGATCGGGCGTCCCTACAACGAGCACTTGATGTGTGGGTGAACATTTTTGAGAAACACGGGTATCGCATTAGTTCAAAGAAGACAGAGTATCTGTGCTGCCCGTTCTCTGACCCTCATCAGCCTATTCCAGACATTTACTTGAAAAGAAGAGTGCTTCCCAAGTGTGAAAAGTATAAATAACTGGGATCTATGATTAATAAAGAAGCAACTTGTGATGACGACATCAACCATCGCGTAAGCGTAGGTTGGATGAAGTGGCGGGAAAACTCCGCCATCTTCTGTGATCGAAAAATGCCCCCTAAGCTGAAAGGAAGGCTCTACACTTCAGTTGTACGTTCGGCGCTCACATACGGTTCACAATGCTGGACAATGCACAAAAAGTATGAGAGCAAATTAACGGCAGCTGAGATGAAGATGCTTCGCATGGCAGCGGGAGTAACAAAGCGCGACAGAATTAGAGGTTCAAAGATCCGAGGAAGCCTCCACGTAAAAGAAACCATCACAAGAAAGATAGGGCGTGACCGATTCAGTTGGTATTGCCATGTTCAAAGGAGAGATCCTTTGAACCGCGTCCAAAAGGCGATATCAATCAACGTTATAATTTCAACACGCAAAAATGGCAGGCCGAAAAACAATTGGTGCAAACAAATGCAAAAACACCAGCATTTGATTGGCCTCAGCGATGAAGTAATCCCAAACCGGGAAGCCTGCCGCTACTTTCTGAGGTCAAACCGGCGGACCCCACAAGCGGACCAGTGGGAATGCAGTTAAGTGGGAAGGTTATGGCCCTACACTTCTGACCATAACGACGCCGGAAAAAAGGAAAAGAAGAAGAATGATTTCCCCTGATTGTCCCAAAGACTCTTTCGTTGGCCTTATATTGATAGTTATTGTTCTCCACGATGTGCTCTTGACTTTTGAGGATTTCGTCCCAGTCTGAAGCATCCGGATTCCCAGCAACCCATTTCCAGGCTGAGCCAATCCCATTGATAGACCTCTGTTTCCTTTTTACCCTCTTGCTCAGTAATTCGATGCGATCTGTAATGGCGGTGAGATGGAGGTTAATCAGTCATTTATATGTTTCTCGATTGCATCGGCGACTTCTGCTACCTGTTGCTCAAATTGGTTTAGGTTAATAACGTGCACTAGGTTAAGATTGCCTTCGACTATCCACGCTTTGCCTTCCTTGATGGGAACGAGTGGAGCAGTGTATTGGAATATCTGGAACCCTTTGCCTATTGCCAGGCAGATCAGGCAGTTTGCGACGGATATAAGGCTACAGATAGTTACAATATATGAAGTTAACTTAGTCTAAGTACATAGTTAAAATATCCATGTATCAAAATCATGGAACATGGAAGAAATCAAATCAGGTATTATCTAACGTTTAGCTATATACATGTGTGCGATTTGAACTTAGATTATCTCCTTAATTGTATGTATTCTCTGTGATATACGAATATATGGCTTTACGATCCCGCAAAGATTAAAAGGATTACATTCTATGGTATGTGCCTTGTGCCATGGTTCGTGCGATATACATACATACATATATGCTTTTGTGTCGACCTTAAATTCTACTTGGTGCTGTGCTTAGTGTGCTTGGTGCCGTTTCTGTTCTTAGTTATTTTTCTTTGCCTGATTATTTTTTAAGTGCGCCTTGTGTATCTTGCGCCCTGTTTTTATAACTACTGTTACCTTATTATTTTTCGCCACTACTTCTTTTCGGTACAATGGCTTATGCCTACCCTGAATTCGTTTGAAGCGGTTATATACTACGTCACCCTGCTTGAACTCCTTCGGTGAAGGTGTCTATTACGTCTATTGTTACCTACTTTTAGCTTAGTTTCTATCTTCCTTCTTAGATCATTATTGGTTTTCATGTAGAAATTCAATGTGTTTCGGAAGTTGATCCTGAAGCTTCTGTTAAAGAATATATCGGACAGTTTTCGGTTCTTGACCGAATGAACCGTGTTGTTGTACCGGTGAACGGCTATGTTCAGTAGTTCCTTTAAGCGCAAATCCTTGTACTCGGCTTTCAGGCATCTATACATCTCTATGATTGTCGAGTGAAACCACGTGACTTGGCCATTTACTTCGCTCCGATTTACAGGGGTTTGATACATCTTAATATCCAGGACGGTAAAGTAATGCAAGATCTTGATGAGATTTTCACTCAAATAGAGCCAGGACTTGTTTTTGATAGGAAATAGTTTTGCAAATTTCGAAAATTTGTCGATATAGCTAGTAAATTTCTGGTTCTGTACCTCCATTAAGTCCCTGTGCAGTATCTCACATGGATAAGATGGCACCGGCGTTGGTTGTAGCACGGGATTTACCGGGTGCCTGTCGTACTTGTTGGCTAGAGAGATTTCACAAGATTTTGTATATTTCGTAATCAGGCTATTCATCCTGGGGAAATACTATTTTCTAACAGCTGTTCTTTGTTTTCCCGAGCATTCTTGTGGGCCCTTCGGTGCTCCTTACTAATCAACTGCCATATCCGATGTTCCTTACATCCTCGACAATTCTTTTCGTAATACGGATCTTGTAAGCAACGAAACTTTCAGCGTAAACTTCTTGTAGAAGCGTTATATGCGTTTCAGGGATTTTAATGTCGTTTATGACATTCGGTTGCAGTCTAGTCTTCAGGATTTTTGTAAGATCAGACTTACCCAGGTTTTCGACCGCTGTGTAGAGCCTGAATGCGGTTCCTCGTATATATCCAAGCCCTTTCCTACCCTTATGATAATCTGATTACGAAACACGTTAAGGGGAGCCTCCACGTGCGGAATAAGATCGGAGGAATCTAGTGCCGCACTGTGTATTGTTTCGGAAGCTGAGTCAGTTGTGCCATCGTCGGCCTGCCCAACATTTGCTGAAGAACCTCGTACGGACATTATTGGAGCTGAAGAGTGTGCTGTTTCTGTACTAAGGTTGCGTTCGCTAGCAGTCTCCGTTGCAGAAAAACTATCCTGCTGATTCTCACTTGGTCCCGCCTCAGCAGTTGCGGAGTGGTAAGAGTGGGGTACTTGCCTAAAATCAAGTACCAGTACCAGGTACTGAAGTACAAGTACAAGTACCTGTTGAAATACTGGTACTGGTACTTGTACTTGATTTCATACAGCCCTGGTAAAAACATTTCGATAGCTTCAGAATCAAATTGAATTTTTTTCGAATGTTTTCTAACTCTCTGGTTGGTAATAAATTTTTTACTCCCAATTTATTTTTATACATCTGTCCAATTGGACATTTGGTACATTTTTTTACAGTTAGATTGTGGGACTTATACTAGGCTGAGTGACCAATGTCATTCAGTCTCTATTTCAAAAACAATTTACAAGTATATGTAGTATATGTACATATGTATATGTGGAGTGGCTATGGTGAGCTCCCTCTTATCATGTCACTTGGTCTGGTTCTTTTGAGTCTTCTTCGTCCGAGTATCTCTTTCCGTGGTAGTGAGTTGACCTCGTCGTTTGGATGAACTAATAATTTGGTGTGATGTCTTCTGCCTGAATTTATTGCTTCTTCCTCTATTGTTCGTATTTGAAGGTGTCGATGGATGTCATAATTGGAAATATACCAGTCCGCATTGATAATACATCGCAGGATTTTAGATTGCTGTCTTTGAATAATTGCGGTGTTCGTTTTCTTCGACGTCCCCCAAAGTTGGATTCCGTACATCCAGATTGGTTTTATTATAGTCTTATATAAAAGTAATTTGTTATTTGTCGATAGTTTAGAGTTTCTGTAAAGGAGCCATGATAGTCGTCTAAATTTTACTTTTATTTGATCTCTCTTCTTTTGTATGTGGTATTTCCAGGTGAGCTTGTTGTCTAACTGTATTCCCAAGTATTTGGCTGATTTGTCAATTGGTATAGTTTTGTCCTTTATCTTAAGTGGTATTGGAGTGTAGTTCAGTTTTGTTGTGAATATCACTTGTTGAGTTTTGTCCTCGTTGATTTTAATACTCCATTTGTCAAACCATTTTATTGTATTATCCAAGATATGTTGAGCTTGATTTGTTGCTACCTCAAGGTCCTCGTTCGAAGTCATCAGAATGGTGTCATCAGCAAAAGTAGCAATCATCGATGAACAACCCCTTGGAGAAGGAATATCGGCAGTGTAGAGAACATATAACTGTGGTCCCAGTACAGATCCTTGTGGTACTCCTGCTCTCGATCGGTGTATGTTCGAGGTTTGGTCCTTAAACCTTATGTAAAAATGACGGTCTGATAAGTACCTTTTTATTAAGAGATAATAGTCTGGTGGGAGTATGGTCTGAAGTTTGTTTAATAGTCCCTTATGCCAAACCATGTCGAACGCCTTTGCCACGTCCAGAAATACTCCAATGCAGTACTTCTTTTCCTCAAAGTCAGTTGTGATTTTATTTACCACCCTGTGGACTTGTTGGATAGTTGAATGCTGACTGCGGAAACCGAATTGGTGGTCAGGTATAGAATTGCTGTTAGTCAAGATTGGAGTCAATCGAACGTATAAGAGTTTCTCAAAAACTTTTCCTAGTATTGGGAGCAGGCTTATTGGTCTATAGGACGATGTGTATATTGCATCCTTACCAGGATTTAATACTGTGATGATTTGAGCAACCTTCCAGGTCTTGGGAAAATATTTTATTCGGATTAGTGTATTGAAGATGTTTCTAAGGTACTCTAAGGCTTGTCTGGGTAGTTCACATAGTAATTTACCATTTATGGAGTCATAACCTGGAGCTTTTTTGTGGTCTAGTCTTTTGATGCAGTGTTCTATTTCGATTATCTTTATTTTCTTTATCCTTAGATTGCTGGAGTTTATGTCAGGTTGATGTGGGATGTCCGCACCGTCCTTTGGATTTGTGAAAGTTTGTTCAAAGTGCTTAGCAAAAGTATCTGCTTTGTCTTGATTCGTTCTGGCCCATGATCCATCTGGTTTTTTAAGTGGTGGTTCGTGAGCTATCCTGTTTTTAAGTTTCTTCGTAGCTTTCCACAGTGAGTAATTCGTTTCTGATGTCGAGGAGAGATTTTTTAAATAGTCAGCTATTTGTGCGTTTTGGTTTAGTTTCAAACTTGCTTTTAGTTCCTTTATTGCTTTGTTGTATTTCTTTTTGTCTTCTGGTGATCTGCTGGACTACCATTGTTTTCTAAGTTTTCTTTTATCTTGTATTTGTCGTCGTATGTTAGGTGGTGTATAGTATTTATGTCCTTTTTGACTGATTACTGGGGTCGTTTTAATAGCTGCATCAGTAATTGTTTCGTTAAAGTGAATTATTGCTCGTTCAACGTCGTCTTGCGATTTTAATGGTAAGTTAGTTAGTAAAGTTTTGTTTATAAGGTGTCGAAAGGAGTCCCAATCCGTCTTACGGTTATAGAGCCGGTGTTGACTAGGAATATTTTTTATTTCAGATGTATATATCAGATGTATAGGGGAGTGGTCAGATGAGAGGTCAAATAGAGATTTTATCGTTAATTCTTTTAATGGAATATTTTTAACTATGCAAAAATCAATTAGATCTGGGCGTTTATTTGGGTCAGTGGGCCAGTAAGTAGGTTCACCTGTGCTGAGGTATTTGCAGTTGTTCTTGTAGATAGCTTTATGTAAAATTTTTCCTTTTGTGTTCGATAGCCTCGAGCCCCAGTCCACGTGCTTAGCATTAAAATCGCCTGCAGCTATAAATCTGCTGCCTAGTGTTTTAATAAAGTCATCGTACTGAGCGCTAGTTGGTTTATGTTTAGGAGGGCAGTCAACTGCTGCCAGCGTGATTAGACCTCCCTTGTCTTCTAGTTGGACTGATGTCGATTGAATGTGGTCATATGTATTTATATTGGTCAAATTCTAAGCATTTAATTTTGTTGTTGATAATTATTGCGGAGCCTCCATGTGCAGTACCATCAGGGTGATTAGTGTTGTAGATTGTGTAACCTGGTATTTTGGGAAAGCTATTACTAGTAAAGTGTGTCTCAGATATCAATAATACATCAGTGTGATTGTCTTTAATAAATTGCTTTAGTTCTAGTGAATGATTGGATAGTCCGTTTGCGTTCCAGATTAAAATATTCAGTGTATTATGCATGTAATCCATTTATTTTGGTTGTTAGGGTGGTCAGAATTTGTAGCATGTTCGTCATTTGTTGTATTAGGTTTTTCATCATTTCTTTAAGCTCAAGCATGTCGTCAGTGCTAGGATTGCCTTGGTTTAATTGGTTGGTAATAAAAGGATCTAAAGGTATTAATATTCGGTTCATAATGTCTGTTAATGCACCTTGTCTTGATGTTTTCCGACTGAAATGTTCTCTGTATATTTTAAAGTCCCTATTCCGGGCTTCTAACGCTTCTGCACTCAATTCTCCAATGGGCAATACACTTTGAGAAACTATTTCATGTCCATGAATGAGAATTTTATGAACTGAAGTGCTCATATAGTACCAAGCATACAGCAATACAAGCAACTTCGCAGTTTCAAGACAATAAATTTTAAATTTAGGAACATCTATATTAAATCCACTTGGAAAACACTGTAAAATTATGTGAAATTTTTTTATCAGATCAACATCTATAGTATACCAGTTATTTCACTTGATTTAAGAGAGTTTTTGAAGAAACGCCTGGCTACATTTCCCGTGCTTGTATTGCCATATCCTCGCTTGGGTCGATACATTTTTAACCCCAATTCCTTTTCGAATGCCCCTTGAATGCGTGACTTGTTTTGAGCCACACAATCTTCAGTGACTTTCAATTTACGCCATTCTTTCACAGGCAATTTATAAGCAATGTGAAGCAGGCATTCACACATTCTTATCCATGCATGAAGAACGGATATTCCAAATGATAAAAACTGTTGAGAGATTGGAAGTGATACCATTTCTTCAATATTATTAAAGTCCTTGGATGCTGCCTGACAAAGATAACATCTCTGAGCAGAGCGAACACCACTCAGGCTATTACATATCTTGCCATCAACCATTGAAACTATCAACTGGTGTTTGACTATGTAATCTTTATCCTCAACAATTATTTTTGTTAGTTCGAGTTCATTTATTTGCGATTTAATGGGTTCGTTCTCTCTGTTGACCAATAAATCTGTTTCCTTCTCAAAATATATCTTTATAAGCTTATAGAACCTAGGAGAAGATGGACAAGGATTCTTCCAAAAAAATGTTTGAATTGTTCGATAGCTTTAGTGGTACCAAACAAGTTATAAATAAAAATTTGTCATCTGCATCTGTTGTGTTAGCAAACCTTTGATGGTATTCGCTGTGCCCGGAGCTACCATCGAAACCCACTTTAGAATAGAGCGTAAGTTCATTACAGCTCGCACTATTCAAAACATCTTTCTGCGATGCTGAAATTCTCTCAACAGTGTGATCCAGCAGCTTCTGCATTCAAACTTCAGCTGTTTGTTCATTCACAGTAAGATTTTGTGGATAGCATTTGGATTTCTCTTTTTGCACAACTTTATAAGACGGCAAAACATCATTGGTGACATATTTTCTAATTGTGTCGTATTGATCACGGGACAGTTTTGCTTCTATAAGCATTGAAAAAGCTTGACCAGGAGTTAGCATAGCTGTCGAACTTTTTGAGGTATTAGGTGGAGGGGACATGGTTTCTTCTAATAATTCTGCAGTTTTTTTTTTTCTCCAGCAGCTCGAAAATTCATTTGAGCAGCGAAAACAAGTTATTCTGCAGATGTATCTCGAAGATCAGCTACTCTTTCGCGTTTTCTTCGCTTACTCAAAGGATCAAAACGTTCAAGATCAATCAACGTTCCAATTTCAACACCCAAAAAAGGCAGGCCGAAAAACAATTGGTGCAAACAAATGCAGAAACACCAGCATTTGATTGGCCTCAGCGATGAAGTTATCCCAAACCGGGAAGCCTGCCGCTACTTTCTGAGGTCAAACCGGCGGACTCCACAAGCGGACCAGTAGGAATGCAGTTAAGTGGAAGGTTATGGTCCTACACTTCTGACCATATCGACGCCGGAAAAAAAGGAAAAGAAGAAGACTGAAAAGATCAAAACTAGTCTGAGGGCGTCCAGGGGGTAGTGAATACATTTTAAATTTAAGTTTTTCTTGAAGCCAATTTTATTCATTTTTATCAAACACTGATCTTGTACGGTGGCTTTTCTTCCACACTTAGATTTTAGTTCAAATTTAAACTGTATTAATTTTTTTCTTAGGTCTGTCACATGATTTTCAGAGCAGTTTATACTTGTCATTAAAAATGTCTCAATATCTTAAATTTTTTTGTCAATACTTTTAAATTTACTGTTAAAAAAGATTTCGCAGAGTTCCTGCCTTTTGCAAGAGAAAATTTGCATGTTGAGACCTTACATATGATGCAAAAGGTTTAATATTTTGCATACTTATGACACAAAAAATTAAAAAAAAAATATTTTAGGCAAATATTTTTTACTTTTAACTTCAATTCCAAACAAAGAAAAGATTAAGCTAAGAAAAACAATCTAAATCTTGTTTTAATGTTTGCCTAATCAAAAACCACCGTTATTTAAAAAAATGTTTAAACATTCTGACATTCTGTTTATTTTTTGTTTTCAATTTTACTTCATAATCGAGTAAAAACTAATGCTGTTCAAAGAACATACCTGATTCAACAAATTCTATGGAAATTTTTTTTATTAACGATTGATTTTCAACAGAATAATTGAGTCCACTTATTTCGGTTAGTTTACCACAGAACGCAATTTTAACTAAACTGTCAACTTTGATGCGGAACGGTACAGTGATAGAACCACTAATTGAAAAAAAAATTCCCGAATCATGTGAGACATATTATCAGTTAATCGAAACAGTTATTTTTATTGAAATTTGTAACATATAAAAAAAATGACTTCTCGCCGCTTCTGCCTATGCAAGATCCCACAGTGCGTCGGCGGACGTCAATAACTTCTTTTGGTAATTGAAAGCCTTCATTGCCTCCGCATCGAGGTTTATGGGTATGCGTATGCCTCCGCATCGAAGTTTATGGGTATGCGTTTGGATTGGTTTGCCTTAATCTGTGCATTCGCTCCCCGTGTTAAGTTGGTTAGTGGTTTCACAACCTTAGCACAATCACGAATGAACCTCCTGTAATAGGAAGTCAGGCCTAAGAAAGATTTGAGTGGTAGGATATTTTGAATAGTGACCACCTTTTTTAAATCGGGTTTCATTCCATTGGGAGTAATCACGTATCCGAGGAACTCAACCTGGATTTTTTCTAGATTTACCTTCAGGTTGGCCTCTTTCAACCTGGCCAGAACTGTGTCTAAGTTCTTAAGATGGTTCTGTGGGCTATCACCGAAGACAATAATGTCATCGATGTAGACATAGCATAATTTCCCAATGTAAGGTTTCAACACATAGTCTATCATTCGCTGAAAGATCGATGGAGCGTCTTTCAGCCCGAAGGGTAATCGTAAAAATTCATATTTACCATTCATGGTGGAGAAGGCTGTCTTGGGCACGTCCGATGGTTTCATTGGGATCTGGTGGAATCCCGAGGTCAGGTCAAGGATGGTGAAATGCGTCGCCTTACCGAGGCTGGCGATGGTAGCAGTTATATCAGGAATCGGGTATGTATCAGGGATGGTTACACTGTTAAGGCGTTTATAGTCAACCACCATCCTATACTGATTTTCACCATTGGGCTTCGGATCCTTGGGAATAACCCAAATGGGAGAGTTGTAGGGACTCTTAGATGGTCGAATGTTCCCTTCTTTCAAAAGTTTTGCGATTTCCTGTTCAACTACCTCCTTCAGACAGGTTGGGTAAGGATAGCTCTTGGTATATATGGGTTCTTCTGTATTGGTCCGGATCTCCGCCCGAACGCTCGTGTCAGTCAGCTCTCTTGCACTGATTGGTCCACAAAGCGTGCCATATTTTTCAACCAGGTGGTGTAGTTCGTCTTTAATGATTGAGGGCAGGTCTTCATCTAGCGCGATGTTCAATTCGCCGGTTGATTTTTCCCGGAGTTGTATCACAATAGATGGTTTTAATTTCAGAATGTTCTTTTTTCTATCTATTATGCCCTCCAATTCTTTTAACGTATCTTCTCCGATGATACCGTCGAAGGATTCCAGGCCTGGTAAAACAGAGAATGTAAGGAGAGTGTCGTTGCCTACCTTCTCGAAAAATCTTCCCTGCACATATTTTGTGATTTCGAGCCTACCAGCAGCACAGCGGACAAAAAAACTTTTCGGAAGAGTCGAGGCTTCTTTTTGTACCGATGGACAGATAAAATTCTTGTTAGCCCCCGTGTCGACAAGAAACTTTAGCATCTGCCCATCCTTCGCTACGTACTCTATATATGGTACGCTGGATGGCCCCCTGTCATAAAATTTACTTCTTCCTCGGCGAACTCTTGTGCTGTTTCCTCATATTTCTCCACAGAATCTTCCCTAGCCAGTTCCATGTTGAACAGCGTTTGCTGCTTGACTGGATAGTAGTCCGACCTTGACGTCTTTTGAAGGGGTTGTTCCCCTGAGATCGTTTCATGTAGTTCATCTGTGCGATTGCACAGAGCGATCTACTTCCATTCTTTCAGATGGCTTGGGTGCAGTAGGCCTGGGCGGGACACCGCTGTCACGAACAACAACGTCACGTTCCGGCTTTCGATCCTGTTTGGGAGTTGATGCTAGAATCTTCTGGGTGTTAATGAGACCCTCCCAAAAGACCTAAAGGACTGGTTGAATGGGGCTGTAACCGTGTTTAGTGCAGTAGGGTTGTGGATTGTGTGGCTATGATAGTTGGGATTCTGGATCTCTAAACAGGCGGAGTATGCATCCGGCAGGGTCCTCGGCTTTTGTACGATAATCATTCGAGAGAGCTCGCCATTAAGGCCGCGGCTGAATACGTCCAAAGCGCGTTTTCTGTAGGTTTCCACGACCGTTTCTTGCGAGAAAGATTCCGTCTTGATTTTGTTAATCATCAGGGAGAGCTGATGGTTAACTGCGGCGTAGAATTCATCAAGCCGGGAACCCTGCTGGGACAATTGGCTTAGCTGGTGTTCAAACGTACGCATGTCTCTTTTATCGGTGTAATGGAGTGAAAGGCATTGCTTAATTTTATGCCAATCGTTATCAAAGATATTGTACGAGATTAGTGCCACATCGGCAGGTCCTCTTATCTCTTGCCGAATATGCTGGAGGATGGCTCGGTATAACGGCTTGGATTTTATTATTTGGAAATCCCTTAGAATTCCTTCCACAACGTGAACCCAAGACACGTATTGAGTTGGGTTGCCATCAAAAATTTGCAACTCGTTCACGCAATCCGGGAGTCGACTTATTTCTTTGAGGGCAAACTCGTTTTGAGGTGGACAAAGTTCCACCACTTCGTCGAGAGCCTTAAGCCGACCCTAAATTCCCTTAACCTTGGGCAACATAGCATTGACTGCTCCTGTTAGCTCAGTAAGGGAGTTGGTTACTGCGTCCATTTCAGGTATACTAAATTTTTAAATGTAAAGAGAAAAGAAATGACTTACAGTTTTGTGGCTCACGCTACGCACATAGAATATACATATGTACGAATTTTAGATTCTTAACTATTTATCAACTTATCAACAACGCACAATTTTCTACACTAAGCGCAAGAAATGAATGAATTATCAATTTGAATCGATCCTTACAGGCACAATGCACAATGCGCAATTTTTAAATTTTAAATTTCGTATTGATTCCACTTAGGGATGGATCACTATCATATGCACATGTATGCACACACAAGGCACAGTTTCTTTTTCGTTTAACACTTTTTCTTTTCTACATAATTGAGATTTAGTTTTTTATTTCATGTACATATGCGTATGGGTATATATATTTTTCCTTTTTTTTTGTATTCTTCTATATCTTTCTTCAGATTTTCAATGCACTTCAACAATTTTTCTGGAACTATTTTGTATTTTAATTTCTCCTCACTTACAAAAGTTTTTGGTACATATCTTTCGGTGTTAATTATCGTTTTCCCTTTCGTTAATCGTTATTTAGTAATCCCGACTGTTATTGCAACGAAAATTACCGGTTAACTAACTGAACCGTAACGAGGTTTGCTTCTTGGGAGCCGGCAAGGATGTGTCGTATGTTTCCCTTTTGGTCGCAAACGTTTATTGTTGTAAGCGACCTACTCGTGGTACGAACTACATATCTTCACTACCGTATCCTGTTGCCTTCTAGGATATCCGCATGTTCGCATGAGTATGCGGAAAGTTAGCATTAGGAACTCAGAATGGTCATTGTGTTCTCATGGGTACAATGATGTTCAATCGATAGAGCGTACTGGTTTTTGCTGATCCACAGGCAAAATGGAGATGGCTTTATTTTGCCGGTCCCTATCAGGCGCCAGTTAAATGGAACGCCAGCCCCAAGGCTGGCCCAACAGTTCGACTTACAATAAAACGCTAAATTAAATCCGTTATACAACTTTATTGATTCTAACTAAGTATGATCACGCTCGCCGCAAGACTGCCACTTCGTCGCTTGTGCTCATCGCCTCGTTCAAGTCTCGTCCCCATGCTGACTCAGGTGTTCCCGTCGTAAGTCCGCAGTTCCTATGATCATGTTCGGTGCATAGTTCCCATGATTATGTTCGGTGCATATTCCCCGAGTGCAGTTACCTGATCGGAAACGTATGCACGCTTCGTCAGCATGCGTGCATTGGCTGATGTAATGAAGAAACACACAAAGTAGCAAGAACCGTACAAAAATGCTGATTCATAAAAACCCCATTAGTACGGTGTGTCGACCTTTGCCCCTGGCCTTGGTCGATGGTGTTAACTGACTCATTGTATGGAATAGCAGTAACGAAATATTCTGTTGTTTCTATTATTTCTCTACGAGTAGGTATTTTAAAAGCGAATAAAATTCTAATGCTATTGTATTTTGCTGTTCCTATTTTAACTGATCGTAACTTATCGAAGTCTATATCATATTTAATCATTTCTGTTTTACTATGTACATATATTGCTTGTCATTATTCCTTCTTCTTTTCCTTTTTTCCGGCGTTGTTATGGTCAGAAGTGTAGGACCATAACCTTCCCACTTAACTGCATTCCTACTGGTCCACTTGTGGCTTCCCGGTTTGGGATTACTTCATCGCTGAGGCCAATCAAATGCTGGTGTTTTTGCATTTGTTTGCACCAATTGTTTTTCGGCCTGCCGTTTTTTTTTTTTTTTTCTGCTCCAGATTTTTTTGTTTGATCTTACTTTTACAACACCGGTGATCTCCAGTCGTGTCAGCCCACTGATTTGCATGTCCACTTGTGGGGCAGTTTAATGGTGGTATATGTGTCCCTAGGCTCACCTTGGTGTTTGCAAAATTGCCTAGATGTGATTTTTGTTTACCTTTGTTTTAGTCGCCTTTTACGACAAGCGAGAGGTATCGCTGCAGGGATATTCTTAACCCGTCCCTGCACGGAATCCTAGTCATTATTCCTAATCTACTTTAAGCAATATTTGATTGAATATGCTCTATATTGTTTCTTTTGATGACCTTTAACAGAGTTTCCAGATATATAAGTTTACTAAATAGTCTACCAATTCTACCATCTGTTACATTAAAGTTAGTCATGATCCGTTGGTTATGTCGTCTTCTTTTGTCTGTTTAAGCGTTAGAAATGTTCTTCTATTCCTATGGGGGTAATTGTATGTACTTTGTGCTTTAGTGGTTCCAGCTCGTTCATCAACATGTCTTTTCCGTTTTCAAATTGTATAGGTATGTTTGTTAGATTTTCTTCTAATTTTTGTATAACGTGCTGAATTTCTGTTGGATTAATTGCATGCAAAATAATGTCATATGATTTCGTTATTTGAACATTGCCTAGTTTTATTTCTGCAAATACATTGTTTGCATTAATTTGTTCGATTATCAATGTTGCCTGAATCATAGTATTAGAAGTAGAATCAACATTGTCGGTTTCCAGTTGATCTGAAAATTTGTATGGACGTTTGATATTGTCTATGTTAGAAAGTTCGACGTTTCGGTGTTTTGGCCGTTCTTTGTGTCTGAGTGCTTTATAATTTTTTACGTAGCCTACTTCCCTTGTTTCTTTATTATCCTCCCTATTTTCATTTCTTTTCGATATTAGCTGTGTTCAATGACGAAAAGATCAGAATAGAACAGAACAGGACAGCACAGAATTTTGAAAACTTTTTTGATCAAATTTGATCAAGTTAGAACAGAAAAGTTACGGCTGTACTTGTTCAGTTGTCAAAAAACAAAAAAACATCTTATTTGTCAGATTGTATTAAGCATGTTTTAGAATTAAATAATAAATTAAAATGAATTTAAATAAAATTGCTTTGGAAGAGTTGTGGTAGACACTGATAATGAAATTAGTGTTGTTAGTGACTCGTCAACAACATATTTCAGTGATAAAATGTATGTTTTAGCAAGGACTTAAGTGTGTTTTTCAAAGACAGCTGACAGCTCAAGAGTAGGTGCAGAAAATCGTGTTCTGAAACACCGTCACTGAACACAAAGCAGAACACTTTCGGACAGAAATTTTTCTCACTGAGCAGCACAACGTGTACTTTTCTGTCCGGAAAAGTCCAAAACAGTCTCATTGAACAGACTAAGTATGTTTTCATTTTTTGCCTTTTCATATTCTGCCTATTAGTTGTCGAGTGAATAGAGTTGTTATAGAAGGATGGTTCGTTGTGATTTTTCGCCTGACATTATGCTCATTCTTTCGCCTAGAGTGCTATGGAATCTTTCTGTATATGAATTTCCAGTATGGCTATTAGGCTTGGAAAAGTGTATATCAATATGTTTGTTTCCCAAGAAATCTCTAATGTTAATATTGGTAAGTTCATTATCGGAAATTATTAATTATTGATTGAAAAATATAGTCTTAGCTTTTTCTTAATTGTGATACTGCTCCTGTCTTCCAAATGTCATATTATCGCGTGTTTAGAAAATTTGTCAATGAATGTGATAAAGTAATTTTTACTATTGATATATATATCGACGTGTATTATTTGGTTAATATCTAAAGGTGTAGCTGTAAATTTAAATTTAATATAATAGTATAATAATAACAAAAATAATTTTTTTTAAATAGGTTTTCTATAATATTTAGACTTTGTGCAAGTGTCGCAATTATTTATATACTTTTCAATAAGCTGTTTCATTTTTATGGTACCTTGATATTTGTTTCAAGGCTTCGTTCTCGTTTGATATATCCTTGGTTTGATATGCACATTTATAGAATTTGATGCCTTTATTAGCACTGAAATGCTCAATGAGTTTTTGCTGAATTGCATTGTATTCGTGTTCTGTGAGATCTGAGTATATGCCTATCCTTCCTATGTTCTTAATGAATCTTCTAAATATATCGTCAAGATTATTTGAGTTAATGTCGTTAGTACTAATATAGATCTTTCTTTTATTGTCAACTATGTCGATTTCTCTGGACTTATTATTGGAAAGTATTATCCGTGTATATAATCTGTTCACTACTGTCTCTAAAATCGGGAAATGGTCATTTCCATCTTTTACTTGTGAGTGTATAGCATTTACTATGCTCGCATTGTCATTTTGTTTTATATTTGCGAGGGGTGTCCCAACAACATTAATTTCGCCTGTATCTGGATTTATGCGACTCAAAAAATCTGCTGCTGCATTTTCTTTCCCTTTGATATAATCAATATTGATATACCTAACGTGAGTAACCATCTTTGTAATCTAAGCTTAATATCCCTGCTTTTGTGTTTGGCTTGAAGCCATTTAAGAGGCTAATGATCTGTCAATAGGTCGAATTGTCTACCGTAAATGTACGAGGGTGGTCAGATAAGTACTTAGCCTCACCGCCACATGGCGTCAGTATCGCAAGAGCAACTTACCATCGTGTAGTACATTCTAGTAGACGGCTACTGTCGAAATTTCATCCGGATCAGACTCGTAGTTTTGTTCTGACCGCGTGTGGAAACGGGAGTGTCCGCAGATTTTAGAAAAATGGAAAAAGAGCAATATCGGTCGGCGATTCGGTTCTTGTTTTTGGAAGGAAAATCGCGTTTGGATGCTGTGTACGGCGACTCTTCTCCTTCGATGGCGACCATCAAAAATTGGTTTAACGAGTTTCAACGTGGTCGCACGTAGGTTTTTGATGAGCCACGTCCAGGTGCCCCCATAACGTGACAAAAATCCACGATCTCGTATTGGCAGACCGCCGATTGAAGGTGCGCGAGATAGCTGAGACAGTAGGCATTTCAAAAGATCGCGTGGGTATCCTGTATGAAATGTTGGGCATGAGAATGCTGTCGGCGCGATGGGTGCCGCGTTTGCTCACTCCGGACAACAAGCGCAACCGTGAGACCACTTCAGAGCAGTGTTTGACGCTGTTTAAGCGCAATCCGAAGCGTCGTTTCGTGACAGTCGACGAAACATGTATCCACTGGTACACACCAGAAACCAAGGAACAGTCGAAACAGTGGACTTCACCCGGCGAAAGTGTTCCGAAGAAGGCGAAGACTGTCCCATCGGCCGGAAAGGTGATGGCCACCGTTTCCTGATATTCACAAGGTGTGATCCACATCGACTACCTGGAGAAGGGAAGAAAGAATTGAAGAAAAAACGGCCCCACTTGGCGAAGAAAAAATTGAAAAATAAATCGCCATTTCTCCAAATGTTTTGTTTTTCTTTTGTAGGCTAAGTACTTATCGGTCCACCCTCGTATGGTCTGTAATAATTAACCACCCAGCTTTTTTCCCGTAACAGAGTATTTCCGTTCTTGTTCACTTAGGGATCTACTGGAATAGCAAATTGGATGACCGCCCTGAGCTAGCACAGCTCCAATCGCTGAGTCGCTTGCGTCTGTGATTAGCTTAAACTTCTTTTCGAAGTCTGGATATTTTAGAACTGGTACTGACCCACCAGAGAATAAATTTAAGCTTATTGAATGCATTAATATAAAGAGGGTCCCTGATGTTTAGTTTTGTGTTCTTTGTCAAATATTTTGTTAAGGGCTTCCTATAGTAGTCCTAAATTTGTTTTTAATAGGTTTTCTGCCTAAAAACGATTTTATTTGTTTGGTGGTTTTGGGAAGTTGCAGTTTTTGGATTACAAGGATTTTTGATATGTTTGGTTTTACATCGTCGGTTGTTAGGATTTGGCCAAGAAATTCAGTTTCTCGGGCGAAAAAATGTCATTTATCGGGTCTCATTTTTAAATTATGTTCTCTGAGCTTATTGAAAATTTTCTGAATGCTGTTGACATGTTCTTTTAGACTGGTAATGAAGATATGAATATTATCGAAGTAGGCGATACAAATTTAATTTACGTATTCTCTCAAAATTGAATTAATAAGCCTTTGCAACGTGGCGGGCGCATGTTTTAGCCCGAAAGGCATTCGGACATACTCGTAATGTCCTAAGGGGGTGTGTAAGGCTGTTTTTTCTACCCTCTTCTGTGACCAATATTTGATGGAAGCCCTTTGCCAGGTCTAGGGTCGTAAAATGTGGAGATAGTCTTAATTTCTCCAATATAGTTTCAATATTGGGAATAGGAAACTTATCTTTGTCGTCACTTCGTTGAGTGTCCTATAGTCGTTTTCGTGCGAACATTCCAATCAGCGAGACTGTACATCTGTCAGCTACAGATATTGGTTTTGCCGAAAAATATTCAGGTACATACAAAAGCTCAGCTTTTCTAATGAAACTTCTTTATTGCAGAAACGAAAGCATATAAAAGGTTCTAAGCTACAAGAGCTTACGCCATTTTTAGAAGGTATTTTAAGGTTGGGTGGTCGTCTTCAAGCACTTAACGAACCTATGCCCACTAAACACCCAGTTATTCTTCCTTCAGATTCGCATATTATCAATTTGATTATCGATGACTGTCATCGGCGCGATGTATGTGGACTCTCCGAGCTCGACAAGTGATCAAAGATGGCATCAAAAAGTGTGTAGTATGCTGAAAGATCTGGGCACGTCATATTTGCACCCCTTTTGCGCCATTGCCTATGGAGAGGATAGTTCAATGTAGGTGTAGATTTTTGCCTTTTATTTTTACATGCGGTTTTTTGAGGCATCTTACTTGTATTCGAAGTTTCGGCAGCTAGTAACCTACTTGTCATCGGTCTTTACTATGAGAACAATTAAATTTGTTTAAAAAAGGAATGTGTAAGACTGAATTAAGCATCTAGCATAAATGCTATTTTCTTTTCCTCGACAACTAATTTTACATAACTACAATTTTGCATATATTGCTCGTATTTGGAAAAATTAAACTGACACTTTTTTTCATTCTGTTATCAATTCGGTATCAAAATGCTCCTGGTTCTCGGAGTGGACCAAAATCAGAAACCACAAACAAGCATTGCGAGAACGTAACCTTCACGGAAGACGAAGCCGAGCATTCTTCCTCTTTTCGATCTGCACCACGCTGGGGTTAAGAAGTACGCTAAGCTACTGCGGGATGATTCGATAGAAGTATTGTCAAGAGTGTTATTAATGTAATCAAAAGTAATCGGAAATAAAACCACTTCGATTTTAAATAAAATAAAAATCTGAGCCCAGCAGCCCAGAAAACTATATGTTAGTTAGAATTATTTATCGACAACAGGCTACGTTTTAAAACATGTACAGATTACGTAAGCAATAAAGCGTCGTTGCTACAAACGGCACTACAGATGTCTACCAAATCTGATTGGACACAGATATACCAAGAGCACCCTAATTTCTAGAGTGATCAGTTCTGTTATTCTATATGCTCCACCAATCTGGGCAGAAGCTTTTAGAAGTAATCTGCCATCTCCACCTACAATTCGTTCCAGCAAAAAAAGAAGTTGCCCACAAAAAAAAAAGAAACCAGCTAACTAATAGGTAGTTACCAATAATGAATATTCTTCACCCGCACTATTAAAACTGCTTCTATACTGCATGTAACCTGCTTGCTTGTTGATAATCCACTGACTCTCTAAACCACCCAACAACCGACCAGAACCTGCCGTACGCACACTAACTTCTTCTTTCCCTTATATAATTGTAAATTTATATAATAATATAAATATAATTATAAATTCCCTTATATAATTATATAATTGACATGTGGCGTGATGATTATGGCATGATCCTGTATTCCCATCGCGCGATACATCTAATCAGTTTTCACTATCCTTAAACATAAAATAAAAAAAGTAAGGTCGTTCACTGGGAGTCGAACCTCACTCGTCGATCTATGGTCGCTTCCCTCGGATCACGCGTCATGCGTGGGGACGGTTCCCCAAAATTGGAAGATACGAACCGTCCACAACTGAAACTGAACGAAAATTGACAACGAAAACCTTTCGCAGATCAAATCATAACAGTCGTTCGTTGGACTTCTATTGTGCGCAATTGAACCGTCCGCGTAGGTTACGTTGAACCCAGCGGCTGACCCAAAGCAACATTCCCACACAACAATTCCGGGAAACATACCGGATGTCTCGTCGCAGCCAATACCGGGAATTAGGCCGGATACATCGCCACCGCTGATACTTAGAAATCGACCAGCGAATGACCCCTTGCCTGTGTCAGCGTCTGACACTGTGCTGGGTCAGCAATTCGCCGCTGCACTGGCGAAGCAACGAAGAATAAAAATGTAAAATATATCAGTCAGTCAATAAAGAGCATTCAATATAGCAACTTTTGTTTCTTCTGACTCAATAGAGCAACTTTTGTTTCTTTTTAAAAAGACAAACCGCTCGACCCGCGATTTAACTGGCGCAATCGGTAGTTCCAATATCTAAAGATATTGAAACCAGAAAAAAAAAGAATTAAACGTTTCGCGAAAGTGCTAAAGTTCCGAAGAACTGATACAAAACTGTGAAAGTGCTTAAGGTTTAAGGAACCAAAATAAAGGGAAACAAAAATTAAAAAAAAAAAAAAAAATTTATTGTTAAGTGCTAAATATACGAAAAAAAAACATAATTAGAGAAAAATAATGGCAAATCCAGAACAGGCAATACACACACCAATAGCTCTACCTGTTAATGAAATCCTGAGAGAGTCATCGAAAATAAGACAATTTAATGAAACTAGTGACTATTCTCTATCGTCATTTATCCGTTTATCCGAGAAGTGGAGTTATTTTTACCCTGCTACAACGATACACCGTTGGAAAACTACTTCCTTCAAAGGAACGTCATCAACAAAATCCAGGGCTAAGCATTGGAAGCAGTAAGAACATTAGGAGAAAACCCATCATGGAGGGAGATAAAAGAAGAGCTTGTAATAAATTTCGGAGTGAGGGAAAGCTAACACACACTATACCACCAAGCAATATCAACTAGAAATTACAATGTAAGTGAATACTTTGATAAACTTAAGTTCATACTAGATAAGCTTAATTGTAAGTACGAGTTTGACTCTAACAAACCTCCTGAATTTATAGATACCTAAAAATAATGAAAAAATGATTCTCAAAACATTCTTAAATGGCATAGAAGCAAATTTAGCAAGTGTAATAATAAGTCGGAAAATACAAAATTTTCGAGAAGCTTACTTTATTCTAGAGGAATCAGGTCTTCTTAAACAAAATAGGTATAATAATCATAAACCAAAATACAACAAACCAGAAAACACAAACACGAAACCACATAACGAAAGAAGTAGCTATTCAGGTCAGTTTAGGAACAGATCAGGACAATATAGATTTGGTAATAGCTCTGGTCAATTTAGACAACAGCGAAATACGTTCAATAATTCTGGACAATTCCGAAACAATCTCCAAAGACAAAACAGAAATAATATCGATCCATTAGCAAGCCGACCATTTGCAACAAAACGAAGAAGTAAATTTTCGTTTAACAGTCTCAGACAAGACTTACCAATAGTACAACTTACAATAGGTAACGACAAACTGCTATGCTTAATCGACACAGGATCAACGACGACATCACTAGACAAATCCAAACTAACATCGTATAAGAGAATCCCATTAAAAAACAAAATTTTATTTAACACTCTTTCCGGAAGAACACATACTGACACGGAAATCATAACCGTAGTCCCTAAAGAAAACCTTTACAAGCAATTATTAACCTAGAACAGGAATATATAGAAATAAATGGAAATAAGATTAAATTCAAGAATGCTTGTCTATTCAACTATAATGATATTAACCTGCTAGAAACCTCACAACAACCACTACAATCACTCTTTAGAGAAGATCTTAGTAACGAAGAGAAAAAAGAGCTAGAAATTTTGTTGAAAAAAAATAACGATTTGTTCTACAGAGAAGGACAACAACTAACATACACTGAAAAAGTCCAACACGAAATAATAACGACTGTAGACAAACCAATATTTTCAAAAATCTATAGATACCCACAAATCCATGAGGCGGAAATAACGAAACAAATCCGAGATATGCTTAAGCAAGGGATTATAGTGGAAAGTAAATCGCCATACAATAACCCCCTGTGGATTGTCCCTAAAAAGATGGACAACTCCGGAATAAAAAAATACCGTATAGTCATCGACTATAGAAAGTTGAACGAGGTGACCACCGATGATAAATTTCCTATTCCCAATATAGATAGTATATTGGAGAAATTAGGACGAGCGCAGTATTTTACAACCCAAGGTCAAGGAAGAGGATAGCTTTTTCTACCCCCCCTGGGCCACTATGAGTACGTAAAGATGCCTTTCGGACTCAAAAATGCCTCCGCAACTTTCCAAAGATTAATCAACTCCATCTTAAGAGAATACATCAATAAGATATGCGTGGTATATCTTGAAGATATACTTATATTCAGCACTACTTTAAATGAACACATTACTAATATACAAAATATATTTGACAGACTTAGAGGGAATAATTTAAAAATTCAGATAGATAAGTGCAACTTCCTTGCTAGGGAAACAGAATATTTAGGGCACGTTCTTACAACTGAAGGCGTTAAGCCAAATATGAATAAAATCGAAGCTATACAGAAACTGAAGCTGCTGCAAACAGCTAAACAAATAAAATCTTTTTTAGGTATGACAGGCTTTTATCGAAAATTCATCAAAGACTACGCCAAAATAGCATACCCTATCACGAAATATTTAAAGAAGAACGCTTAAATAAACTTAAATGACCCGTCGTATATCGAAGCATTCGAGAAACTCAAGATTATTCTAACCGATTCACCTGTACTTAAATACCCAGACTTTTCAAAAAAAATCAAGCTCATTACGGATGCCAGTCACTCTGCTGTTGGTGCAGTTTTAACACAAGACGGACATCCAATCTGCTACTCAAGCAGAACGCTTAATGAACACGAAAAAAGGTATTCTGCCACAGAAAAAGAGTTACTAGCGATTGTGTGGGCAGTAAACTACTTCCGACCGTACGTTTACGGAAGACCTTTCGACCTCATGACAGATCATCAACACTTAAAATGGCTACAAGCCAATCATAAAGGAAAGGATATTAATCCAAGGCTACAAAGATGGCTACTAAAGCTAGGCGAATATAATATTTGCATCGACTATATCAATGCGATCGAGACGATCACACAAGAGGAAGGAGAAATCAATCCCGCAAACCAAGAAGTTCGCGAAATTGATAATGCGAGCATGCGAAACAAAATCCATTCCCAACAGGAAGAAGCAAACGATCATTTCCCAATTCTAGATACGGTAGGCAATAGGTGTTATACTCAAATAATTTTCACTAATAACAAATCTAGAGACATCGAAATAGTCAACAACAAAAGAAAGATTTACATCAGCCCAGCTGATATACAAGAAGGCAAATTATCCGATATATTTAGAAGACTTATAAAAAAGGGAAGAGTAGGAATTTATTCCGACATAAGTGAACATGAATATAATTTAGTACAACAAAAGCTTATTGAACTTATTATACCCAATAGACACATCAAATTTTTCAAATGTTCCTATAATGCAAAAGATATGAAGAGTGAAGATGAAACATTCAAACAAATAGAAAAATATAACAAATACGAAACCGATCATACAGGCATAAACGAGAATTACGAGAGTCTTAAGGAACTTATATATTTTCCAAACCTTAAGGAACTAGTGCTGTTAAGCACTCCCAGTTCTGTTGAATGGTTTTGCTTGGCCTTGTATATTTGACTCTCAATATACTTGGCATCATCCTGATCAAGAACCCCGAATAGGCTATTAGCCACTTTTCCCACAATATCAAGAGGGGATCTTACTACTCGAGTCCTTTCCTGACCTCCCATATTGTAGTTGTACAGAATCTCGTTGTTGTGATTTATGGCTGTGAACCTGTGTGTTACTGGAGAGGCGCACAACCTTATCCAGCATTTCCAAGCTACCAACAGTAACTACGACATTGCTTGGAAAACCCTAGTGGAGCGATACGATAATAACAGGCTGTTGCTTACTGCTCAACTTAACCGGCTTCTTTCGCAACCTATAACAACTAGTACCGCAGCTAGCCTCAGAAAGTTACACGACACCACAAAGGAAAGTATGCAGGCGATTACTAGTTTGGGTTTCAACGTCAGCAGCTGGGACCCACTGGTGGTTCCCTTAATGCTGCAGAGAATGGACAAAGACAGCAGAATGCTCTTCGAACAGTCTCTAAGTGACCCAAGGAGCAGCCCCTCCCTAGGAGAGTTCCTAAAATTCGTAGAGCTCAGATTCCAAACCCTGGAGGCCATCAGTAGACCAGGCGAGGGCAGAAAGACGGCCACTGTTGCAACACGGCCAGATTGCATCAATTGCTACATGTGCAACTCAGGTAAGCACAAAATTTTCAGTTGCTCAAACTTTCTTAATCTTTCAGGTGAAGATCGTGAAAGGGCGGTGCGACGACTAGAGCTATGCAGGAAATGCTTGAAACCGGGCCACTTCTCCCAATCATGCCAGTCCCGAGGATGCCAAAATTGTGGCAGCAAACATAACACACTTCTTCATCAAAAGCAGCATCATCAGAAGACAAAATCCAACCGACAGCAAGAACTCACTCAGCAAGCAAGTCATCATCAACAAGTTCAAGAGTCAAGTCAGATGCGGCAACATCAACCCAACAAAAAGGATGACCAAGAACATCAGCCTAATAATGTTAAGGTTTATGCAAGTCAGTCGTCGAGCTATTCTGCCAATGCAGCAATAGGTCGCCAGCCGAGAAACCGTGAAGTTTATCTCGCCACAGCAATCGTCAATGTCATTTCTGCGTGTGGGTCCCGTACTCCTTGCCGTGCCCTATTAGATTCTGGCTCACAACTAAATTTCATAACGACAAGGTTTGCTCACGAGTTAGGCCATAGGAAGCGTCGAATGGATATACCAATCAGTGGTATAGGAGGTAGGGAATGCAAGGCTGAATACGTCACTAGTGTGACAATTGAATCCAGGTCCTCATCATATAGGTCAATAATTGAGGCAAGCATCATGCCTCGTATCAGTGAATATCAACCTACTCAAGAAATAGACATAATGCATTGGAATTTACCGCCGCATGTGCAACTTGCGGATCCCATGTGTTTCAAGGCCCAACGCATTGATATGCTCTTGGGAGCAGAAGTATTTTTCGACTTGTTCATACCAGGAGATATCCAAATATCAAATAATCTAGCAGTCCTGCGCAACACGAAATTGGGTTGGATTGTGGCTGGAAGTGCCTCACCGACAAATACTACAGCTCATTGTCACCTAGCGACAAGGCCCTCCTTCGCATCACTGGACAGATTAGTGCGCAAGTTCTGGGAGACGGAATCGCATGACAACCC
Source organism: Merodon equestris (assembly GCA_958301585.1). Classification (NCBI taxonomy): domain Eukaryota; kingdom Metazoa; phylum Arthropoda; class Insecta; order Diptera; family Syrphidae; genus Merodon; species Merodon equestris. The sequence goes on along the minus strand of OY284413.1, from coordinate 117,860,652 downwards.
CACTAATGTCCTAAGTGAAGAGGAACACCAATGCGAGAGACATTTCACAACGCATACTAAGATCTTACCAGCTGGACGGTTTTCAGTAAGATTGCCTTTCAAACGTGAACCAGATCTCCTACTTGGGGAATCATGGGAGTCAGCAAAAAGGCGATTCTTCTCCTTAGAGAAAAGATTGGAAAAAAAATACGCTATTGAAAGAATCATATGTAAGGTTCATGGATGAGTACGAATCTTTGGGTCATATAAGCCCAGTATCTGCCGAAGAAATTCCAAAAACACACTACTTTATTACTCATCATTGTATTGTCAAGCCAGAAAGCTCGTCCACCAAGCTTCGAGTGGTGTTTGATGCATCTGCCAAAAGCACTTCCGGGCACTCGCTCAATGATTTATTAATGGTTATTCCAACAGTCCAACCAGATCTATTTTCCATTATAACTAACTTTCGATCACATAGGTATGTTTTTACTGGAGACATAAGCAAAATGTACCGACAAATATTAGTAGATTCTAAGGATAGAAGGATGCAATTAATCTTGTGGAGATCACAACATGACCACCCATTGCAAACATATCAGCTTAATACTGTAACGTATGGCACAGCATCCGCATCATATCTAGCTACGAAATGTTTGATGAAGTTGGCAGATGATAACAAAGGTGAATACCCCCGTGCTGCCGAGGCATTAAAATCGTGTTTTTACGTGGATGATTGCCTTACGGGCGCAGAGAGTGTAGAAGATACCGAAAAATTGTTGACTGAAATCCGTCATCTTTTGAAACTGGGAGGCTTCGAGTTAAGAAAGTTTTGCGCCAACCACCCCAGAATACTAGAAAAAATCCCGGAAGAACATAAAGAACAACTTGTTGGGTTTCATCAATCCGAAGTGATTAAAACGTTGGGACTAATTTGGGACCCGTCCTCCGATGCATTTAAGTTTAAGTTTGATTATGAGAGAGTGTACGGACCTGTGTGCAAACGAACTGTACTCGCCGATCTTGCCCGGTTATTTGATCCGGTGGGATTACTTGGATCTGCAATAGTCCTCGGGAAGCTTTTTCTGCAAGAACTTTGGAAAACAAAGTTATCCTGGGATGATCAACTTCCGGAAGAGCAAGCTAATAAATGGCATAAGTACCTGAAAGAATTCTCCACGTTGAACGAGCCAAGCATCCCACGATATGCTTCCCGTCCTTGCAGCGATATTGAACTGCACGCATTTTCGGACAGTAGCCTGAGTGCCTTTGGGGCATGCGTATATCTTAGATCTGTTGATGACAGTGGATGCATCTACTCACAATTGCTATGTTCGAAGTCGAGAATTGGGCCCCTCAAAGCAACATCCATAGCACGATTGGAATTGCAGGGCGCTGTGCTCATGGTGGAATTGGTAACAAGACTACTGCAATTGCTAACTGTTAAAATAAACAAAGTGCGTTATTACACCGACTCCACGACAGTACTAGCATGGATTAGATCACCTTCTTACACATGGGAGACCTACGTCGCAAATAGGGTGGCTAAAATCCAAGCAAACACGGATATACAACAATGGAACTACATAAAGGGAAGCGTCAATCCGGCTGATATGGTCTCTAGAGGGATGGGATTACAAACGCTTCTTAAAACGCCCGCCTGGTTCAATGGTCCTGACTTTCTTTACGAAGATGAGAGTTTATGGGAAGCAATGCAGCATGTTATTCCAGAAGATGTTCCAGAACGTCGTAAGAAGAAGTCCGTTTTAGCAGCGACAACAGTTAGCAACGAAATATTGGTTGAAGAAGTTAATCATAAAAATTCCTTTTTTACATTACAAAAGATATTTGCATACTGTTTTCGATTTTATAGTAATTGCAGACAAATATAGGACAGTTAACAGTGGACGAACTTCATCGTGGGACTAATTTTATTTGGGTATGCGTGCAAAGAAGAGAATTTCCGGATGACTATCGCTCTTTGCAGAGGAATGTAAATGTGCATAAAGGTTCCAACATAGCGTCGTTGTCGCCATTCTTCGATGAAAAAACTAAACTAATTAGAGTGGGTGGAAGGTTAAAAAATTCATCTATTGTAGTTGATGCCAAACATCAGATCTTGCTACCGAAAAATAATTGCATAACAAAACTACTTCTAGCATATTTGCATCAATCACACATGCACGCAGCACCTCGAGCGTTGATTGCAATTTCAAGGCAGAAATATTGGATTCTAAGTGTAGGAAGAATGGCGCGACAAATAGCCTCCAGTTGCATAAAATGCTTTCGTTCAAATCCCAGGCCTGTCGCACAAATGATGGGCAACTTGCCGAAGGAGAGAGTCACTCCCTCTCGCCCCTTTTATTACTGTGGAGTGGATTTATGTGGTCCTATAAAAACGCACTATAAGGACAGAGGTAAGACTCCTACAAAGTCATACCTAGCGATGTTTGTATGCTTTTCGACAAAGGCAGTTCACATAGAAGTGGTGGGCGATCTCTCTGCGGAGGCATTTATCCACGCTTTGAAAAGATTTGTCGGTAGAAGAGGTATATGCCATACCATATTTTGTGACAACGCTACCAATTTTGTGGGCGCAAAAGCCGAACTTATAGACTTAAAAAAAGCGTTTGAATCCGAAAGCCACCAAACGGTTATCAATCGTATGTGTTTGGAAAATGGTATAAATTGGAAATATATTTCGCCGCGTGCACCGCATTTTGGAGGACTTTGGGAGGCTGCAGTTAAGTCCGCAAAGAGTCTGTTAATACGCTTTCTTCGTGAAACATCATTGACATACGAGGAGTTGCTAACAGTGGTTATACAAACAGAAGCGATTTTAAATTCACGCCCTCTCACGCCAATCACATCTGATCGAAATGGCTTAGAGGCATTGACACCTGGGCATTTCCTAATCGGAGAACCACTTACAACATTGCCCGAGCCAAACGTTTTGGACAGCAGCATTAACAGTGTTAAAAAATTCCGTCAAATACAACACATCCAACAGCATTTCTGGAAAAGATGGTCATGTGAATACTTACATCTCCTACAACAAAGATCGAAATGGACCCAGCCATCACCCAATTTGGTGCCTGGAACGTTGGTGGTACTCAAGGAAGCAAATGTTCCGCCTATGAAATGGAAACTAGGACGTATAGAGGAGTTTATAAAGGGTAATGATGATTTAATTCGGGTGGCCACCGTCAAAACGCAAAACGGCATCTTTAAACGAGCAATACACAACCTGTGCACGCTACCTATACCAACAGAGACGAATACGGTAAATGGACCAGAAAACTTGAAAACTAACAGCCAAATCACTAAGGGTACCTTCCAAACTAATTGCCTTGAGAAACCAACGCCGAAACGCAAAAAAATTGTAACATCACTGTTGTCGATTGCTCTCATGGTGTGTTTAAGCTTCCCTTCCTCAATAGCTCAAAAAACAGACCGAGTAAAGATAAATCCACTAGATGAAGCGGTTGGTATATATTTCGAAGACATTGGAAAAATACAAACTATTAATAGCTACTGGAATATATACGTATATTATAACCTTACAGCCTATTTCTTGGAATTGCGTGAAATTGAGTCGTGTCTTCAGCGAATAGAAGAATTTTGTGCGCAGGAAAACATTCACAAGGTAAATTGCAAACCAACGATCGATGCAATAACACACAGGTTCACAGCCATAAATCACAACAACGAGATTCTGTACAACTACAATATGGGAGGTCAGGAAAGGACTCGAGTAGTAAGATCGCCTCTGGATATTGTGGGAAAAGTGACTAATAGCCTATTCGGGGTTCTTGATCAGGATGATGCCAAGCATATTGAGAGTCAAATATAAAGGCCAAGCAAAACCAGCAGCATCTGATGGAACTCATCCAAAAACAAAGTTCCATCGCCGATTCTACGTCAAATCTTCTAAAGCGTAGTGTAATTCAAATTAATCAGCAATCTCAGGCTCTAAATGCCTACTTGGCCAAAATCGCAAACGCAATTCAAGAAAAACAGGTGGAAAATGATGTGAAACAAAATATCGCCTCTCTAACTTCATACTTGATCCTGGCAATTTCAAATCTCGAAAAGATTCAAGAACTACTCTTAGGTGTACTTTTAGATTTGAAGCATGCAAGGATTAATCCTCAAATAATAACACCTCACCAACTTACCGAACAGATCATGCTAATAAAGGCACATCCACCGCCTACACTAACACCAGCGAAGGGATCAACAATGGACCTGTACAAAATGGCCTCGGTGAAGGGACGAGTTTTGAAAGAGGCGGTTGTTTTTGAAATGCGGCTCCCACTTGCCGATAGCGCGGAATTTCAATTGTTTAATCTACTTCCTATTCCCATTCTACAACAGTCGTATAGTTATCTAGTGGAAACGTCTTCACAATTGTTGGCTATTTCACCAACAAGGGATGAATTCTTTTTGCTCTCCGAATTCGAATTAAGTTTGTGCAAGGAATTATCGTCGCAACATTTTCTCTGTAAAAAAGTACATCCCACTTACACCAAACAAGCTGCCACGAGCAGCTGCGAAATAGCACTGTTGAATCATAAGAACAATGCCGTTCACGAGTGCACGTTAAAAAAAATTCCCGATGGAGATTACTGGAAGGCATTGAAGGGTTCTAATCGGTGGATATACTCTACAAGATCTCGGGTAACAGGCCATCTAATATGCAACGAAATCACGGAAGGTCTAACGGTGGTCGGAAATGGCTTGCTTGAATTTAAGGAACCTTGCATGCTAAAAATGCCAACCATGTCTATCAGGGGAATAATACTGTCACCATCAAAAACTCATTCATTCCAAACACCAACATAAGCACTTGGATCCTAAAGCCTTCAAAACCAAGTACCAGTGACCTCCCGCAGATACATGACATTGATGAAGTGGAATTTGTAAAATTAAAGGATCAAATCAACACAGTAATACAGCAGTCCGAGGAACTACCGGAAAAAATTAACTGGCATGACTATCATCACTACGGATTAGGCTATCTATTACTGGCTGGCATGATTGGGGCGGTGGTCATATATTGCTGTCATCGACGACGGAAGCCTAGGCCGGCTCCCAGATCCTCTCGTTTTCAAGTGAATGTCTAGGTCACTATTTTCATTGTTTTTTGTTAATACATTAGTATCTTTCGTTAACACGTTTGTTTAACCTTCATTCAAAGAATATTTAGCCCAAGATAACAATAATAAAGGGTTTTGTTTTAAGTTAGAGGCTAAGAACCCTCTAAAGAGGGGAGTGTGTTAAGATTTATATTCTCACGCATTCTACTGCGTTGACACTAATTGCAAGTGTGCGAACGGTCATTACTAGGTCGCTCACGAATATCAGATTCCGAGCGACGGTACTATCTGTTCCCACACTCGAATTCAATTCATTTGTGAAATTCGAGTGTTTACGAATTTGAATTTATTCGTGAGCACTCGAGTTCCGTTGCTAAAAATTAAAATTTGTCACATTAGTCTTAAGTGAACTATCGGTCAGAGTCGACTCAAAATAATAAACTGTGTTGTCGTGATTTTGTACAATTTTGTCCCTTATTATCGAACAAGTGCAAAAGTATATTAATAACTGCGACACATGTAATAAGGCAAAGTATGATAGGAATCCGATCAAACCAAAGATTAAATTAACAAACACACCAACAGACATAAATGAGATAGTTCATTTAGATATTTGCACCAATAACCACCATAATTTTATTTCGTTAATTGATAAATTTTCAAAACATGCAACGATGTTCCACTTAGAAGATAGGAGTGGTGTTACTATTAGAGAAAAAGTAAGATTGTATTTTTCTATTAAAGGAAGATCAGCTAAAATAGTTTCGGATAACGAATTCAATAATACTAACACTAAAGATTTCCTAAGAGAAGAAAATGTCGAGGTACACTTCACAAAACCAATCAGCCATACCGTGAACTCGGACATTGAGAGGTTCTATAGCACGATAGGAGAAAAGCTGAGAGTTCTGCAGCAGAAAAATCAAGATTAACAATCCAAGAAAAGATCAATGCGTAGAATGGTATAATAGATCTATGCATTCTACAACAAAACACAAACCTCTATCAATAGAACATGGTAAAATCGATAAAGAAATAGTTAGAGAAAATACGTAAAACAAAAAGGTTAGAGTTATATCAAAACAAAATGAGAATAGAGAAGACTATGAGAAAGAAAGAGAAACAGGTTATGTAAAAAAACTATAAAGCACTTAGGCATAAAAATCAACCAAAATATCGTAAACTAAATTGTTCAAATATACATCCGACCAATATAAAATGATCTTACAAATTTCTAGGTAAAATGCATACAGACAATTTTGAACCTATTACTAATATTGACAATGACCCAAGCGACAGTTGAACAAATTAGAACAAACAGCAGATTTTCAGAAATAAAACTAGATAACGTACAAATAGTGAAATCTCACGACATAATTTTGCACATAATAAATCTAATCGAAATTCAAAATGTGATACAAAGCTTTGAAGAAAACCTATCAAACGTAGAGTTCGAATATGGAAAAGACTTAATTTATAACGAACTCGAATCACTTATGCACAAAATACAGACAATCATTCCCCATAAACAAAAAAGAGGACTTATTAACATCATACATAGGTATTGGTATGAAATGGTTATATGGTACTATGGATGATGAAGACAAACGGAACATTGAAGAACACCTAAGAATTACTGACGAAAACAATCACATTAAATATGATATAGATTTTGATAAGCTAAGATTAATAAAAATGGGTACAGCTAAATACACCAATAATAGATTCATTTTCGCAATTAAGATACCAAGAGAAATAATAGAAACCAATAAATATTTTGTTACTGCTATGACAGATATCGAATCAAATGAATTAATAATAAAAAATGAATCAATTGTAAAAATAAATGGAACAAAATACACCTTTAAAAGCCAATAAACTTATGTATTTATTCTAAGACTTGTAAAGAAATTAAAAGTACTAAGGCTCAACTTATAGGAATCGAAAGTGGCTTGCTATTACTTAAAAATTATAAGAACATCCAGTACATGTGACGAAAGAATATTAAAAACAAATGGAAATTATCTACTTAACTTTAACAATTGTAAATTATATATTGGAAACGAAACCTTTGTTAATGAAAAAGAAAATTTTGAAAGTAAATTTGCTATTTATTTATTTATTTATTTTTTTTTTTTTTAAATATTAGAGAGCTTAAATACGCTCGAAAAACCCATGTAATATATAACATCTGCATACTTTCCCTTATTATTTTTGTAATCATAATTATGGTAATTTTAATCTACTTTAAAATGTATAAGTTAAGAAGCAAAATAATTATAACTCAGGGGAATTCTAAACCAAAGGGGGGAGAGGTTACGTTGAACCCAGCGGCTGACCCAAAGCAACATTCCCACACAACAATTCCGGGAAACCTACCGGATGTCTCGTCGCAGCCCATACCGGGAATTAGGCCGGATACGTCGCCACCGCTGATACTTAGAAATCGACCAGCGAATGACCATTTGCCTGTGTCAGCGTCTGACACTGTTTTGGGTTCGCAATTCGCCGCTGCACTGGCGAAGCAACGAAGAATAAAAATGTAAAATATATCAGTCAGTCAATAAAGAGCATTCAATAGAGCAACTTTTGTTTCTTCTGACTCAATAGAGCAACTTTTGTTTCTTTTTAAAAAGACAAACCGCTCGATCCGCGATTTAACTCGTACGCTATTGAATGGTTCCAGAACACCCAGGATAATGCTAAAAGGGATCGGCGAGTTCACTGCACCCTGTTGTAGTCCATTGTTAATTTTAAATGTTTGAGTGGAAGTCACGTTGGCTAATATCAAAACGAACTTTCTAACGGTTAACATGTTAAAAATCAGATATAGGAGGTGTTTACTTATATTCAGCAGGGTTAGGTTGAAATAAATACCTTCTAACCTTCTAACCAGAAAAGCACTCTACTTTTCTGTCTGTGCGCCGAGTTGATAGGATTCAAGAAGTTTATATGATCATGATATATTTTTAAATAAATCTTAAATCACAATTGTTTCAGCAAAAGAAGCGTTAGCGAGATTTTTAGACTTAGGACTTTCAAAAGATAAATATTTAACATTAACCTAGTAGTATCTGCACAAAAAAAAAAGTTTATGTTCTTTCCACTTACCCCTCAATAAGTCAGGCGAAAAAAGACGCAAGGCCATCTAACTGAAATGTTACGGAAACTTTGGCTCATCAAGCCTTCAAGATATTCTGAAGCAAATAGAATTTTACAAACGATAGCTTCGAGTTTCTCTTCCACTTTTGTTCTTTATACAAAATATGGATTTGATGATTCTTCGGGTCAATCGCTATATAAGCAACATTTTTTTTTTGGAAAATACAACGGAAATTTCTGATAGTAATTTGTTTATTACATCTCTAGTACCATTAAGACAACAGAACTGTTCTCAAAATATGAATGAAAGTAATAATAACAAATATGATATTTCGGAAATATGGAAGAATCCTAAGCCATCATCAACTTATTTTTTGTCGACCTTTTGGATTTAAATATATAAAAGAAGAACGACAAGAAATTCAAAAAGAGGGTAGAAAGTTAGAAGAAAAAATTAAAACCTTAAAAAGAACACTTCTAGATAAATATGGTAGGAAAATCAGAAGCATAAACTTTTTTTTACAATGATAACGGAGGAGTGGCTCAGCATGCATCGGGTACGACATGAAGTATATCATATGTACCAAAACTATGAAAGAATTTAATAAGAGTGAAAGCAATGAAGTTGAAAATAATGCTGAGTTCGGTATATCGCCTTTGTATGCAAGAATTCGTCTCATGAAATTTCTATTGAACGTAGCATATGAAAAAGTTATTAATTTTGAAAAAGCTAAAAGCGCGCAATGTGTAGAAATGAAGCAAAACGAAAAAATACGAATTTAGATGGAATTTCGGGATAAAATGGGATTAATTATAGATACACCAAAACAAGACTTCGGAAATACTAATGACGGCAACACGGCAAGACGATTTTTTGAGAGTTTCGAAACAACTGCAGAAATACTAAATATTGATCGTAGTATTTAGGTTTAGAAATATTTTCAATTTAATTAATAGCCGTTTCAAGCTGAACGCGTAGAGGTTTGGAATCTACGCTAAAGCCATACTATCAATGCTCGAAGCACATTATGCACAAAAGTATATAACACCAATTGTTCACAAAATTCTTTGTCATGGAGAATATATAATTGATTCCCATATTTTGCCAATAGGAGAACTTTCAGAAGATTCTTAAGAAGCCAATCATAAGCTATACCGAAAGTGACGCTACAAAATTTCAAGAAAGAGAACAAATGTAGATTTATATCGAATGATACTAGCTTCATCAACCCCTTAATATCTCCATTAAAAAAATTACCCCAGGACACCGGGAGCTGCTCTAGATGCTATGATGAATTTTCCACCCCTTGACATAATATCGGAGGGTGCGCACTGAAAGCAATGTCTCGTCTAAAGATGGTCTTTGGTACAACTCGCATTGGAGTGACAGTGTACTTGCGCGAGAAATATCCTACGACCCCTGTCTCATGCATATATCTTCTGACGCAATGACAGCTGCCATCCTACTGCGCTGTCACATTTCCGTGGCGTCAGGACTGGCTGTGGCCAGACATTGAACCTGGAATGGACTCTCTTCGCATTTTCACAGATGGCTCCAGGAGGGGCAGGGGTCCGGCGCTGGAATTTTGAGCGCGAAAACATTCGACTGCACTTCTCGTTCTCGTTATCTGAGATTTATGCAATCCTTATGGCCATATACTATGTTGTGAAAAAGCAAATGCGTCTGCAGTGACAGCCAAGCTGCACTAAAACCAACCAACCTTCAATCTAAGTTCAGCCCTTCAGCACAAATAAATATGTTCGGGCAAAGCACGAAAATAAAGTTATGTTTTATCAGCATTGTAAATGTTAGAAGGCAAAAACTCAGTAAGAATTTTCGCCCACTCATTGTGAATCCAAGTTTCAGCTCCTAAGACATCTGCATTTTTCTGCTCTTCATAAGTGGGTTTATAAACAACGTTTTCACGTTTCTACCAGTGATGAAACCATCCCTTTGTTGAAACAAGGCTGTGTCTTCCCATTTTACTAGCTAAATCTTCTGCTTTCTGACGCATCAATGGTCCATCTACACGAGCATCCTTTGCTGGGACATCAGTAAACAAACGTTTCAACGCTAATTCCATCTGATTGTCTTTTCCACTCCTCTTACGTTTAGATTTGAGGTTTTCATTTTCCCTTGTGGATTTTTCAATAAGTGGTCTATTTTTTAAAAGCCTGTATAGCAAGGGTTGTGAAAACTTTAGCTGGATCGTTGCATTACGGGAGTTTAATGGTTTAATTAATTAATTGTTAAATCGTTGTGTTTTTTTTTACATTTCCTCCATCACACAAAAAGTACAAAAATACACAAAATACAAAAAGCAAAATCGTTACTAAACGAACTTTGAATGGGAAAGTATGTATCATATTGTTTTTTCCCCTTACGTTCACGGTGCACTAAAACATACACAAATTTGACTGTTGTTCATATTTCGCAGAAATTTTACCGTTAATGTCGGCGGCAAAAAAGACTGCCTGGTAAAACAAATCGCACATGCGACAAAAATGATAACCATACCCGATGTGTTGATTACATTAAACATCTTAATTTTGCATACATTAGTATATGAGCGGACGGGACTATATGAAAGCGATAACATTAAACGGTTGATAACATTAACCGTGATTATATTAAGCGGCGTGCACTGTATAACGAAATCGCCGTCGAGAGAAGATCGGACCCAAAAACGTGATAAATAAAAACCTTGTTCGGAAATGTTAGATAAAAGGTTTTTTTCTTTTTTATTCCCGCGTCGAAAGATAATCGACGCTCATTCGGCGCTGCGGACAGTATAACCTCTAAACGTCTCAAATTGCTTCTTCAAGAAGGGATTACATCGCACGACAGGGATTATATTCGTCATAGCCAGCCCGTTTTAATAGTAAAACCCAAATGGAAAATTACGCTCCGGCAAGCAGTACATGCAATGAGAAGAAACCGACGGTAGCCCCATGACAGATTCAGAAGACATGAACGCGGAACCGTACGACCAAAACACCATCACGACGGCTAACATCACGAGGAGTAATTGCAGAGGAAGACAATAGTTAGCAAAATTATCTAAGTTGTAACACGTGGCAAGTTGGATGAAGAACGGATCTTTGAGCTCATGGCATATTTGATGTACTTAACTGGTATGCATCAGATATAACACCACACATGGAAAACAGTGCGTGAGCCGCTCATATCACAGTTTGGACCGGCAGTTACTAATCCACTTGTCAAGGTACAGCACAGTTTTCTTAAGACTTCCGAGACCGTTACCAGCTACTATGAAGACAAGATGCGCCTCCTACGAAATGTTCAACGGCAAATGTCGATGTCATCGCTTAGCTGACGGAAGGTATGCCCCAACGATATCGTTTTGCTATGCGCAAACGCAAGTGCTGCAGTTGATTGGCTCGCCATTGGACTTTAATTGCAAGCAACCGTCGGACGGCAACTAACAAATCAACCGAAATTACAACCTGCCCCCCAAGGGCACTGGAAAGTTGTACTTGCGACTGAATTCAATATAAAGCAACGATTTAAACAAAAACCGCCGAGCGCCAGTCGTCACTGCGCTCAAATAGGAGAAGTGCAATGGCATTGGAATCGGGAGTGTCCACGAAAAATATAACAGCTGACGAATAACGAGCAAACAACAACAACTGTGACCACGGAGGCGCCATACCCCAAAAATATCCCGGCCCAGGAAAACTTCCAGGGCGGTCGTCGCTAATCGACATTGGCGATCAACAACATCCCAGTACGTGCAATTATCGATTCAGCTAGCACGATCGATATTATCAGTTCATCACCTATTAAACGATAAATAGGTCCGAACACAGCTATCGCAGTAATGCATGTAAACCGCAACGCAAAAAACGGCGGCCGCCTCACCCTCTGTCCCATGATTGGCTCGACGAGTCGCAAAATCATAGCTCATTCAATGCAACACTCACCTCACGACTTCATCATCGGCCTTGGAACGGGTAAGCTATTCGGCCTTAAATTTGATCTCTGGCGCAATTTAGTCCTCACAGCATCGTCAGTGGAAACAACGGACCCCCAGATTCAAGAAATATTGCATGATTTCCGGCAGCTCTTCACCACAGAGAGTAAAGACGCATTCCAGGAGTTTCGCATTTCATTCGGCTGTTTCCAGAACAGCAACTCATTGCCCAACGTCCATACCATCATTCAGATGCAGAAACTAAAGCGATCAGACAACAAATTTCAACTCTCCTTCAGAAAGGATTCATTTGGAGGTCCACCTCACAATGGCAGTCACACTTGCCCCCAAAAAGAACGGAAGTCGGGGGCTCTGCATAGATTAACGTCGAATCAACGCAGTTACTATTGATGAAAGCGAATCGATTCCCCGCATCCAAGACGTTATCGACCAACTGGTAAGCTCGCGTGTATTCTCAACCAATATGAGCATGTCCACCTTATGCAGGAAATTTTCAAGCGTTTCATGACATCAAATGTGAGACTTAGACGTGAAAAATGCTGCTTCGCTCAATCCGAAGTGGAATTTTTGGAGCACATTATCTTCATTGGAACAGTTCGCTCATCACTGAAGAAACTTACCGCAGGATACGAAGCTCCTACAGATGTGAAGTCATTCTACCGGTTTCTTGGTCTGGTCGACTATTATCGATGACAGATAAAAAACTTCAGTACGTTAGCGGAGCCCGTCACACGGCTGACAAGGAAAGATGTCAAATTCCTGTGGGGTTCTCAACAACAGCAAGCGTTTGATGCAGTCCAAGTAGCACTCACAACAACATCAGTTATCGCCATCTTCAGAGGCAATCGACCTGTTTTTCTGTACATTGATGAAAGTACTTTGGACCTAGGAGCGATCCTTATGCAACCGGAGAAAGACGGGCAGAAGCAAGTAGTGGCATATCATTCACATCGTCTCAACATACATGACCAGAGATATTACGCAACGGAGTTGGAATGTCTGGCCATTGTTGGCGCAGTCGAACGTTTTCATGTACCTACATACGTCCATGGCCGACATATAGATATCTATACAGACCATTCTGCACTACAGTGGCTTTTCTAAGTGAAAAATCCACCTACCCGACTTTTCAGATGGTCTGTTCGCGTTTCCATATACACCATACATCACAGACCGGGAAAACTGAATTTGGCTGCAGATGCCCTATCTTGACAGCCAGTCTCATTGCTTATTAAAACTACCGAACTTCAGCATGCTCAAGACCAAGATCTTTCAAACGATGCCTCAGTAACAGTGGACGCACAAGAGCTCGAAGTCGATCCATGTCGAGGTAAGACGCCGTACGTTTTTCCGAAGAAACTTCGATTCAAGATATTGCGACATTACCACTATGAATATGGCCACCCGGAGATATCAACCGAAGATATCAATGAAGCAATTACTCTGTGGAAATTATTGGTAGAGAACAGTGGTTGACGATGTACGATGCTATGCACAAAGCTGTATTGCTTGTTATGTTAATTGGTTAAGGCGAGCAACCGTCCGGCTTTCGGTATACTACAGCCGATACCAACACCAAAAACACCGAACAAGGTCTAGGCGATTGACACCATAGTCAGGGGATCGTCTTCTTCTGATACCGGAGAAAAATGCATCCAACCAACTAAGCACACCAGAAGTGCTCATCTGTGACAGAGGACCAAACTTTACCTCGAAACGTTTTCGTCAATTCCATTAGACATCAATCCCCAGGTAAACGGTTTATGTCAAAAGGCTAATGACACAATTGTAACGTGGTTGTAAACTATAATCAACCACCCCATAGTGCCACTGGATTCTCGCCGAAATTTCTTCAGTTTTGTATACCTTTTTTTTTTTTGTTTTTTGATAATTCGTTCGTGCAGGTTCAAGAGGTTACGCTCTTATGATGTTTGTCACACAACCTGGACGGGGTGCAGATGGTTTGTGTCGAAGATGTTCGTTCACTACTCTCCGGGGGTGGTTGTTTTGGGATTCGAGAGATTCAACTGAATTTGTCGCGTTGTTTGTAGTTTTTACAGTTATTTTATTCCATGCCATTAAGATGCAGAGTATGAATTTTGAAGTGATCTTATGCTGCGAGTGTTATGCCTTCGTCAGCTTTTTTTTATGATCTCTCATTCATAACTGGTGTTGTAGCACTGTTTTTTTTTCCGTATAGGAATTGTTCTTGGCTATGGTCAGATTTGAACTACAGAACTTCCGCTCAACAGTCGGTGATGATTACCACTGTACCACTACCACCCCTTCGCCGCCAAAGCTAACGTCCCACTAGAAGAAGCCCGTTGGAAGTCGTAAGACTCAATTAAAGCGTACGTAAGGAGCGGCATGATCAGCTCCACCTATCGTCCAAATTGTCGCTTGGTGACCTCGTTGTGCGGATCGCCGACAACCACCCCTCACGCAGCAAGCTAACTCCTACTCTTTCACCGGACCATACGTTGTACTTCGTGCACTAGGACTCGAGATATTCCGCATTGGGTTCATCGGCGGCAACCAAATCACCAACATCACCTCAGCACACTCGTACCAGCTGCAGCGTTTTCGGCCACGTACCGAAAATCTCTTAGCGTCAGGAGAGTAATATACCAACCACCAACGAGCTGCTCTACAACCTCGGCCAGAGGCGCTGGAATCTTGTATCCAAATGATCGATAAGGTCGTGCTGAACTGCTTTAACGATCATCTGGAGAACAGCTCGACGTTTTCTTTATCCTTCTGTCAGCCGCCGTCAAGATCTTCTCTTGACCCAAAAACGTGATAAATAAAAACCTTGTTAGGAAATTTAGGATTAAACGTTTTTTTCTTTTTTTAGATATTCGACGTCTCAATAATATCCATTTTCTTGAAGTACCTGTCAATCTCGTAGTTTGACACCTTCCTATAGTACGGTGAGAACGAGGCGCGTGAAGGGTGGCCAACGCACCCTACTTTATTCGTAGGGGCACGAATTCGAGCGGTACTTTGGTTACGGCACTAAATCCACAATGATCACATTGGATGTGACGGTTGGTATTTCGACTTGCGAGACGTTTTTCCTCAGCCTTCTGCTTACGAGCCAGATTTCATATTTCATGTCTTGGAACTTAAAACTTAGAACTTGGAATATCAACAGTAGTTTGCAGGACGTCCTGGGTTTCTAGAAAAAATGCACTCGGTCTGCTTCCTATCCTCATTTTTTTGTTCTTTGCACAATGCATCGGGGTTGCACCTCTCAATTCGACGCCAAGGAAATAAATGTCCTTAGCCTTTCCAGCTTAGTGCTGGGCTTATGCATGTGCCTAGAAGAAGAGTAATATCTGCTATTTCCATTTGGCCGCGCCGTGGTGAACGGCTTGGCTTCCAAGAACTGGAGGTCATCGCTCTCGAATACTTTAGTTCTATGTACATAGAAACATTTCCTCGGGCGCCGTGATCCAGTGCACGTCTTAGAGGAGCATTTTTTGCAATCTCTCAGCCTTGGGACTAACGGAGAAGAACTCACTCGTGGTCTCTTTTAATAGGTTCTTGATTATGTTGCTACAGTTGCACTGGATAACATAACGGTTCTGGCCTGAACTTTTAAATATAAAACTACCTACGCCAATGACACATTTACATAATTCTATGGTCTCACGTAGGGTCATAATGTAGTATGGCTAGGCATGGATGGGTGGCACCTTCTCCTTTCTTCCATGTTGTTGCTGCTTCTGTTGTTCTGACTGTTTTGTTGCGGTTGCTTATGTAGCTTTTGTTTCTTTTTTATGTTACTGCGACTGATGTTATTGTTGTTACTTCTGTTGCATCGGTTGTTGTTGATGTGTCAGCTTTTGCTTCGGCTGATTCTGTTGCCACCGACTTTGTTATTGTTGCTGTTTCTGTTGTTGAAGTGGCTGCTATTGGGTGGTTGCGATTGTGTGGCTGTTGCCTCTTCTTTCTCCCTACGCCAAATCTCATATCTACTACGGCCTTTACTTTGAAACGTAATATGCGCTCTTCATATTCAAGTTCGCTGCGCTTCTCCTCCGTCACCGAACTTGAAAGAGAGGCTTAGGAGTCATTTTCCTCCGTGTAGCGACCTGCCCTACCTTCGTAAAGGTTGGCAACGTCAGCATCCACGGGGATTCTAAGTTGTTGAAGTTTTTGGTGCTGCCCTTGATGTCGGTTGCGCCCTTTCCTTTGCTTGGACCGGCAGCTTCGCAATCGAAGTAGAGAGAGAGAGAGATGCTTAACCAGACTAGATTCCTGGTTAAGCCTTCGTTTTCTTTTAATGACATAAGTCATTGGGACGGCGGACGGATTTGCGAAACCTTATGATTCATCCAATTGATCATCTGACATCGAGCATGTGAGATGAACAGGTCTTCCCCGACGTCTACAGTCATTATTTTCTGCTACTTCTTATGTATGTGTATTAGGGTAGAGTAGGAGAGAAGAAGAAAATTGAGAGAAACTTTCTCCCCCTGAGTGATTGAACACCGCATTTTTGGTTCTTGAACCGAGCACTTCACCGCCGTGCTCTTCTAGCTATTGAAAACACTTTGCCCAAAACGCGCACTTCAAATATTCGAATGTACACCACGAAGTTGAAACATGACTGTTCACTATCGTGATCTGTGATCTGCACACGTTCGTAGTATTCTATTGCATTTTATTATACTGTATTACCCTTAATTGGGTTGATTTTCTTGAGTTCCATAGGCTGCTAGAATATACACTCCCTGTTCTTTTCGGAAAGAACTGCAAACAATGAGGGCCTCTAGCACCTGGAATCGCCCGTTTCACCACTATATATTGTATAATTTTTGCTTCAAATTATTGTATATTTAATGAAGATCGCAACTAGCTTCGATGACGATAAAACCTTAGCGACGGACTGTCTCTTGGAATATGCATGCTGGTCTTGGTGCTTCTGGCTTAGGTTTATTATGCTAACCAAAAATTGCGATTCTGTCGACTCGGGTCGCCTGCTCATGGATCTGTTGTGACAGTGATTTAGGAATTTTAATTAAAATTAAACTCAGTCCATAATTTTGCTTAATTTTTTTTTTTAAAGAAGAGTTTATTTAACTACAAAAACTTTAAAAAAAATATTTTCTTTATTTATTTTAGTTAGTTTTCCTGTTTTCCTTTTTTGTGTTGTCTTAAAATCTTAAAATCATAAATCTACCTTAACCTGCCGTTTTTTTTTATATATTTTTTTTTATAATTCGAGCAGGTTCAAGAGTGTACCCTCTTATGATGTTTGTCACACAACCTGGACGGGGTGCAGATGGTTTGTGTCGAAGATGTTCGTTCACTACTCTCCGGGGGTGGTTGTCCTAGAGAGAATTTAAGAGATTCGACTGAATTTGCGTTGGTTGTGGTTCACAGTAACTCTTTTGTTTCCATGTCATTAAGGTGTTATATTGGAAATGCACACACAGAGTATGTATTTTGAAGTTAACTTATGCTGCGAGTGTTATGCCTTCGTCAGCACTTTTTAATCATCTTTTATTCACAACTGAAACAAGAGTTTTCCGTATAGGAATTGTTCTTGATTATGGAGGGACTTGAACTACAAGCCTTCGGCTCAACAGTCGGTGATACCATTGCACCAGAACCACCTCCTTAAACTTTAACTAAGTCGCTCACGGATTATCCTGGGTCAGAGTGCGGAGTATGGAATTACTGCTCTATTTCTGCGATGCTTCGTGTTCATGCATTTTGTTTGTTGTAAGTTAGTCCGTCTGTCATTAACGGAACGGGCGAAGTAGCAACTTAGCGGAATCTAATCTGTCTTGAATTAGAACAAGTCGATCGAGATTTAAGAATGATACCTACATTCTTTCCCACTATTTTGAAGCTTTTCAAGTATATCTTTAGTGATATTGTTAAGATTTTTTTTGTGTGTTGAGACTTTATAGCTATATACGAATACTATGACCTGTTTATTATTATTTTTCAATATATTATTAACTATGTTTCTACGAAATATGAAGTCAGTCATAATTTTAAGCTATCCACTTCCATGCGCTTCCAATGAAGTGCATGGGTTTCTTTTTTGCTTCTCTTTTTTTATAGGTTTAGATCTGTGAGACTTCACCGGAAAAGAGTTGGTGAGGGTTGATTAAGATTCGGAAGCAAAACACACAAATGGGCAGTTCCGCTTTGGTTTTTATACTCTTGATTCACTATCTGATGTTCCAATGCGTGGTGTGGGGTCAGTTATTGACTCGAGTGTTTATATCTTATGTAGGGCAATGCGGGACAACAGACATTGGCCTACGGTCAATATTTTATGCTTGCGTGTTACTTTCGTTGTTCCGTATGTGTTTCTGTTTTGTGTGGGGCAATGCGGAACAACGGACAAAGGGATATTGGCCTATATTTGATATTTTATATTTGTTTATTTTGGTGTAGTTTGTTGCTCCACTAATTTACGCAGCAATGTCGCAAGTTCGTTTGGTTATATTATGTTGGATGCAATGTGCTTGCATGTTACTCCCCTCTCGTTAGTGTGAGGCTCCGACATTCTTTAAATTTTTTACATTATTTGAATTTTTTACATTATTGATTAAATGTACTTTTTCTTTTTTCAAAAAATTTAACATAAAATATATGGTATAATAAAGATATTTTTTTATTTTTTTTTTTGTTGGAGGCTTTTACTATCTGTTGGAGCACTCAGACACAAACACGGGTCCATTGTACTACCAGACAGACACCTTGTCTTTATTGTATTTTCCCCGTTATCCGGAGAAAAGTGAGGAGGGGCTTCAGTGATGTAGAGCTAAGAGATTCGGCACCCACCACGTCGGCTCAAGGGTTCGCAACCGTGCGCGAGCGAAGGCGGGACAGTCGCAGAGAAAGTGTTCTGCTGTGTCATCCTCCACGGAACATGCAGCACAGGTAGGCGTCTCACTGATGCCAAGCACGTAGAGATGTTTGGCAAAAGTGTAATGGGCCGTGATGACGCCTAGCCTTCTGCAATAATTTCTCCTTACGGATAAGAAAAATGTTGCGGACTTTTTGCAAATATCAGGGCGTACGCGCTTAGTCATCCTGCATCCTGCATATTCCCTCCCTCTACGACTGTGTACGTTATAGACCCAGTCATTGATGTCAGATTTGACCGTGGAAGCAGGTAGACCTAAGGCGGGTTCAGGTCCTGAGAAACTCTCCCCTGAGCCTCTTCTAGCGAGTTCATCGGAGATCTCGTTTCCTCTGATTCCAGAGTGATCTGGGACCCATACAAGCCTAAGTGAATTTAGTCTTCCGACTTTGTTCAAAAAGGTCTTGAGTTCATGCACTAATTTGGAGTAGGAACAGCTTTGAGTGCAGCTTGGCTGTCACTGCAGACACATATGCTTTTTCCCCTCCACCTGTATTTCACAGCATAGTGCATGGCCATTAGGATTGCGTAAATCTCCGCTTGGAAGACAGATGCATATTTTCCTAACGAGAAGTGCAGTCGAATGTTTTCGCGCTCAAAGAAAACTCCAGCACCGGATCCCTGCCCAGTCCTGGAGCCATCTGTGAAAATGCGAAGACATTCCATTCCAGGTTCAGTGTCTGGCCAAAGCCAGTCCTGACGCCATGGAAATGTGACTGTGAAGTTACAGCGCAGTAGGATGGCAGGTGTCATTGCGTCAGAAGGCATATCCATGAGACAGGGGTCGTAGGATATTTCTTCCGCAAGTACACTTTCACTCCAATGCGAGTTGTACCAAAGACCATTCCTCTTTAGGCGAGAAATAGTTTTCAGTGCGCACCCTCTGACATATATGTCAAGGAGTGGAAGATTCATCATAGTATCTAGAGCAGCTCCCGGTGTGCTGGGGAAAGCCCCCGTGCAGCTGAGACAGACCGCTCTTTGGGGTTTGGTGAGTGAAGCCACAGCGTGTTTGCGTGTTAGCCTGCTCCACCAAAAAACCGATGCATATGAGATTATCGGTCTTATCATTGCCGTGTAGATCCAAAGTACCTTCTTCGTCGATAAGCCCCATGTTTTGCCAAAGGCACCTTTGCATTGCCAAAAAGCTGACAGCGCTTTGGTTGTTTTGGACTCAACATGTTTTGACCAAAGAAGTTTGCTATCTAGGATGACTCCCAGATAATTAGCTTCCTTGGATATCGGGATGGGAATGCCTTTTAGCACCAGCTGAGTAATGCCAGTATTTTTCCTCCTTCTCGTGAAGAGAACGACATCAGTCTTAAGAGGATTAACCGGCAGCCCATTTCTCGTGCACCAGGGTTCGATCACGTCTAGCGCCGCCTGCGCTTTGAGACAGACATTCGCTAAACATGAGCCGATAGAGAGAACAGCAACATCATCCGCATAGGCCTGGGCATAGATTCCAGAGGCATTGAGAGCATC
Source organism: Merodon equestris (assembly GCA_958301585.1). Lineage (NCBI taxonomy): Eukaryota > Metazoa > Arthropoda > Insecta > Diptera > Syrphidae > Merodon > Merodon equestris. The sequence goes on along the minus strand of OY284413.1, from coordinate 117,840,139 downwards.
TAGCAAGGAGTCAACCACCATGCACCATAACAGCGGAGACAAGGCGCCACCTTGCGGGCAGTCCCTGTTTACTCCAGACTTGACACATTGTTCGAGGCCTGCATCAGCGATCAATGTCCTGTGCACGAGCATTGTTTTGGTCCACAAAACCAGTGCTTCATCTACGCCATGCCGTCTAGCAGCGTTTCACATGCTGTCGAAAGTAGCGTTATCGAAAGCTCCCTCAATGTCAACAGTGTAGGAAGCAGCTGTCTTATACCTTCTTGCAGCATAACGGGGCATATCCCATCAGTGCCTGGCGACTTAAAGCCATCGAAGGATGCCACAGCAAATTCAATGGCTTCAGTAGTTGCCACGCGTGACGCAACATACCAGCTACGCCGAGTTGTTTCGTTTCATTCGCAGTTTCCAATGACGGAGTGTGCAACGAGCCGATGGCAGTCTGATTTCCCGGAAAATGGGTCTGAAACAGTAAACTAAGAGTTTCTGCTTTAGACTCGGTGAAGGTACCATCAGACTTTCTGAGTACATCCAGCTTTGTCGATTTTCCTCGTTTGAGGACGTTAACCAACTTGCTGGTCGCGCTCAGGGATTTGATCTCTTCGCAGAAGGACTTATAGGAATCATTCTTCGATTTACGAATAAGCTTCTTATATTCCTTCTGCTTCGATCGATATTTATTCCAGTCATCTTCCGAGTTCGATTTAAGCGATCTGTTCAGGAGACTTCTGGCTTCCCTGCGAAGACATTGGGGCTCAGCGTTCCTTCAGGGAACCGGCTTCCTGCCGGGAGGTTTTTTGAGAGGAAATGGCGAGTTCAAAACAGTTGGTAATGGCGCCGTTCAGGTTATGAACGGCATCCTCCACCAATTGATTTGTTTTGAGTTTAGGCGGGGCTTGAGTGGATTTCTCAAGCTCCTCCCTAAATCGCACCCAGTCCATCTTTCTCGGATTCCGCTTGGGCAGCGAGGGAGAGATCCCACACTTCAATTGGAATTCGATGTATCTATGGTCTGACAGCATAACATCTGGTAAGACTCTCCAGTTAGTGATTGCCCTCACATGCCTATTATACAGGGCTAGGTCAATCACTTCCTGTCGTCTCGCCGTCACAAAGTTTGGTTGAGCGCCAACATTGTTGATGATAAGGTCAGACGAAAGTATGAAGTTTAAAAGATGGTCTCCTCTCCGGTTGCATTTGCTGCTGCCCCAAACTGTATTTTGAGCGTTAGCATCGCAACAGATGATGAGTCCAATCCTTCTGGCTTCACAGTACTCTACGAGTTCGGAAACCGCCTTAGGTGGCGGGGGTAGTACCGAGTTGTAGGGGAAGTAAGCAGACGCCACGACGAAGTGTTCAATTTCTCCGTGCGCTTTGTAGTTTACTTTCGCAGCCACCAGATCTCGACCACAGAATTGACCAAGTTTGGTTGCCGATAGCGTGTTCGATATGATGAGGCAGACTCTGGGCCTTTCGGATCGCTCATCATAAAGGATCGTAGCATCACATATACCACCAAGACCACACAGGCGTTTATTCCACACCCACGGTTCCTGAATGGATACAATGTGATGATTTGTACTACTGCATGCAATTCTGCTTCTGAGAAGAGCAGTAGCCGTCTTGCAAGGCTGTAGGTTAATCTGAGTGAAAATCACAGATTTGTGTGAAGTGCCTGCCTCCGACGAACAGTCTTTGGTCCTCTCCGTTTTCAGATTTTTGCATTGATCTTTGTTAGTCGCCGCATCAACCTTCGGACTCCGATTTCCCGCCGCTACGTCAGAGGAGGAGACATCACGTTCTCTCTCCCCAGCAAGATTGTCCCCGGCGGCCGTCTTCCATTTGCTTGCGCTCTTACCTTTTTCGGTTTGAGCTCCTGCTCCCTTCCGACGCCGCTTTGGAACAGCTCTGCCAGCTTGAGGTTTGTTGTGATCCGAGACCGCTTCGCCTTCTACGATCAGAGTCTGTCTGTCAGCATCATCGCCTTTTTCGCCGACCATAACAGGACCCTGAACACCTCCAGCTCCGTCAGTTTTGGAACCTGGCACGCTCTTATTGGGGATATGACCGTCACCAATAAGAAGAGGAGTGTTTGAGGCACATGCCGAAAGTGCTGGCATGCTTGTGCCTCTTGCAGCAGCCTTTACTAGCCGCCGACACTTAGCAGTGCAATCTACAGTACGTCCCAATTCTGGGGCTCGTTCAACCTTAACGGTTTCCGTACCGTGCCATCGTCGGTGTAGCCTCCGTTGGTTGCACCACTCATGCTCAGTCCAACCAGGTGGTCGGACAGTGAGCCGCAGGAGTCGGTGTCGTTCCGGGCTGCCGGAGAGTTTTGAATGAGTGGTGGGGCCTCCAGCATCCTTGCCCCGGCAAGCTATTGCGGGTGCCACCTGGAGTAATACCATCCATTAGGTTGTCCATTCATCCATAATAAACTCGGTATAATAAAGATACTAATTACTATGATAATCAACGCATCGGTACTCCAACTAAATATATTATATTTCTTATTTTGAATCGATATTTCTTCGATGGTTTGTCTGTTTTCATTTTACTTTAGGTGCAAGTTTTCTAGTTTTAATGCAGGTATTACTTTATTATTTGCATTTTTGTTGTGAAAGAATGTTCGTGTATTTTTGTTTTTTCGTTGTTAAATGTGCTTTCATGGATTTTAATTTTGCAATTTTCGTATTTATTTAAAATGTTTTCTGTAATGCTTATATTTACAATAATTTGTTGCAATTTGGAGCAGTTTACTGTATTTAATATTTTTTGTGACAACCGTACCAGTGATAATTTCTTTTTTCTCTTCTTGATTAAAAAAGGACATATTACAAATTGCTTCTTTAGAGTTTACAATGTTATTTATACAACTATCGGTCTTATTTGTAATGGACAGTGTCGTGAATAGCTTATTTATGTTATTTATAGTAAAAAATTGTTTGCCTAAGCACGACAATCAAGAAATCACGAATATTGCTAGCTAACGCAAAGGACAAAAACTGTTGACCTAAGCCTTGCAACAAATCTGTACATTTTGTTGATGTCATCGACAAAAGTAAACAAAAAAAAAATAACAAATTCTTAACCTAAGCAATACAGTGTCAAAAGAGCGCGCGACATATAGGGTCGGTCAATATTACCTGCTCTTAATTGATTTTGGAATAAAGTGTTTCTTTTTAAATTAAAATAAAAATAAAACATATTTGAGCCATCGATTTTAATAGTTGCAGTAAAAAATTACAGTTAAACGTGCATTTCTGTGCAGCCGACTGTTTCATCTTTATTACTGTCCATTTCACCGTTTTTCCCCTTGTACGCAGTAAGTACAATGAACAAGTGCGACCATTGTAAGGAGAATCTGCCTCCATCCGGCGATTTCGTCTTATGTCCCTTATGTGCTCGAAGACTACACTTCGATTGCACTACGATAACCGAAAGGTCATGGAGATCCATGGGTTCCAAAAGGGAATCATGGAAGTGCCAATTTTGCCGAACCAACAGCGAAAATCTCTGCACCATTCCACCACAAACCTCATCGCGCCCACTAACACCTGATCTGCAAGCAAATAAAAGAAATCGATCTGAAATCAATAGCCCAATAAAACAAAATACAGAAGCAACTTCGGAAAACGTAATTCTTAACTCGAATGAAATTATGAAAGAACTGCGGAACATGAAAATAGAAATGAAAGGAATAGCCGATTTCTTCAGTTTTGTCTCACAAAAGTTCGATGACATAAACAAAAACATTGAAAAAAACAACACTATAATGGATACACTCATGAATGAAATACAGAAGTTAAAGGAAGATCAAAAAGAAAAAGACGGATGCATCTCCCAAATCAATAAATTGGAACAACAACAACTAAAAAATACAATTGAAATTAAAAATATACCACCAACTCAGAACGAAAACTTAGTTGATCTTCTCAAAGCAATTGGAAAGACAATCAAACAAGAAGTTGCGAACACTGATATTTCCGATATATATCGCACCCAACCGAAAAACCCCAAACGATCCTCTATTGTAGCAACATTTAACAACACCTTAATTAAAAATACATTTATTAATAATGCCGCCCAGTGACAATTGCAAAAATTACCCAAAATATGGGAAACACAAAAATTACTGAGACAAACACCAACAACAACATATTCATAAATGATATGCTTACAAACGTAAACAAACACTTGCTGTGGCAGACAAAGAAAAGAGAGAGCAGAAGTTTTGCTCATCCAATGCATTAATGACGTAAACAAAATAAAACGACATTAATTTCATAAATATGCATATTCATTAAAGTACAATTATAATTACTATTCAAATGAATAACACAGATCAAATATTCTTAGATCTAAACTTTATGGAGTTTGGAAATTTTGCTGAATTACAAGATGAGTTAAGAAAACTGAATTTTCGTTGTTTATGTTTGAATATTAGGTCACTGAGAAAAAATTGGGATGTCTTTTGCGCGAGTATATGTCCGATAATGAATTTACTTGATGTAATTGTGTTAGTAGAAATAAATATTAAAATAGAAGAAAATAATTTATATAATATCGATGGATTCAATGCTGAATTTGAAAATAGAGAGAAAAAAAAGGAGGTGGCGTTGCCATGTTTATTAAAAAGTATTTAAATTACGAAAGGCTTAATATCGCACAAAATCCTATGAAAACCTGACCGTGAAAATTTTTTCCGATTCAAAAAATAAAATAGCCAGTGGAGTGTACCGACCTCCAAAAAATAACGAAAATGAATTTGTTGATGAGCTTGAAAAAAATAACAAATATGCAACAGCAGAATGATAAAATAATCTAGGGTGATATTAACATAAATGTTAAAGAAAGTACGAAATCAACAGTACTTAACTATCTGGAAATGTTCGCTTTTAATGGTCTCTGCAACGTCATTACAAACCAGAATCGATTTGAATGCAGGAACAAGCACATTAATTGATCATATTCTGGTGAATCTAACAGAACATAAATTATTTTCAGCTATAGTTAAGAATAATATATCGGATCACTACAGCACTATATACGGTGTCTATGATAATATCATATGTTCCAAGGAAACTCGTTCACCCTTGCGTTCAGTCATAAGCACTAGTCGAGTAAATCAACTGATAAGAGCCACAGACTGGACCCCAATACTGGAAAAATATGATGCCGATGCACTCTTTAATTCCCTGGCTGATAAAATGGCAGAATATACCGAAATTCATCAACCACCCGAAGAATGATGGAAAAAGGAAAAATGCCGCATGGATTAATAAAGATATTGTTAAGAGCTGTAAAGAAAGAGATATTGAAGAGTTGGAAAAATAACCGAAGTAACTTGACGTATGAGATAGAATACAAAATATTTCGAAATAGCATCAATAAGAAAATATCGAGGAGCAGGGACTTATATTATACAGAAAAGTTTAAGCAAGCAAAATCTGATCCAAAAAAACCTGGTCATTAATAAACGAAGTATTAGGACATAGAAAAATAGCAGTGGATGAAGTGAAGTGGTTAACGAGAAGGTCAACGAACAGCTGGAACTTGGTGTGATTCGTCCATCGGCATCGGATTTCTGTTCGCCGATTGGGGCGGAGGCTGAGCTAGGTTCTGCATTGACTTCCACGCATTCAACAAACTCACGGCAAAGCGAAAGTTTTCTACGCCAGTGATCGACGAAATATTGATTCTTCAACATTCTGGCCTTGGCGTCAGCCTACCACCAGATGCGAATAGAAGAATATAGTAAATAGGCACTTGTTAGACCAATCTACAAGGGAGGAGCCAAAAAAGAGATAGCGAACTATCGCCCAATAGCAATATTACCAGCTGTAGAGAAAATGCTGGAACAAATCGTAGTTAATCGAATGTGGCAATTCATCGAAAAGCACAATTTAATAAACAAAAATCAGTATGGTTTCCAAAAAGGAAAAAGCACAAACAAACTTCTGGGAGATTTCGCTAACCTAATCAATAGCAGCCTTGCAAAGAAATACCACGTCTTAGTTCTATTCCTAGATTTCAGTAAAGCATTCGATACCCTTGATCATAATAAAATAATTGGTGCCTTAGAAACAGCAGAAATTAGGGGAACTTTAGCAGAATGGCTAGAAAATTATCTCAGATCGAGGACCTTTCCGGTAAAAATCAATGATTGTTGTAGTAGCGAATATAAGGTGCACTTTGGAGTCCCACAAGGGTCAAAACTTGGCCCATTACTGTTCATTTTGTACACTAATGGTATGCTGAACTGTCTTAAAAAGAGTTCAGCATTTGCATACGCGGACGATACGGCTATTGTTGTTTGTCACAATAATTTCGAAGAAGCAACCAGAATAATGCAGAACGAGCTCTACGGAATAGGAAAATGGTGCCATGACAACGGGCTTGTCATTAGTGTATCGAAAACAAAAGTGATGCATATCCGCAGCCCACAATACCCAACGACAGAAATTAGGCTTCAAGCCTACAACTGTACCAATCAAACCACTGTTGATGTCATCGAGGTAGTGGATACGTATAAGTACCTTGGTATTACCATAGATAAACATTTTCTTTGGGAAGCCCACATCAATAACCTACGGAGAAAGTTGAGAGGATCCCTGTTTGCATTGTCTTGTATGCAATACAAATCAACAGCTTGTGTCCAAAAGCAAATATACCACGCTCTTATTGAATCAAGGTTCAGATATGGCATACTTGCTTGGGGAAATGTTGCAGATACACACATCGATAAATTGCAAAACATCCAAAAGAGAGCTATCAAACTGCTATTGCGAAGAAACATGGGAGAAAACAACGCAAAAATACTTAAAGTGAGACAGATATTCAAGATGACAGCTGCGCTGGAGTATTACGATGACGATCAGCTCCGGTTACCAATCAATCACAGCTTTAACACGAGGAGACAGGCCAACGGGATGTACCGGCTTCCTTTTTATATTAACGTTTACGGCAGAAGGCAATTGATGTATACGGTACCAAATATCTTAAATGACCTTCCCCAAACCCTAAGAAATATTTCTTCTATCAATAAAAGAAAAAGAAAACTAAAAGAACATTATATAGAAGAAATAACTTAATAAAATTCAAAAATTGCAACTAACTTTTCATGTTGAAATGTTTATTTATTTCTAAAATATCTAACATAGTTATTAACTTTTAATTTCCTAATATGCAAACCCTTCTTTTTGGTATATCACAAATCTTTCAAGTCAAACGTTCTTTTGATAACCTAATTTATGTACATATGTAAAAGCACAGCCTCCTGCAGATAAGCAGATAAGATAATTGAGGGATATAGGGGAAGACATTTCTGAAAGCATGGTCATTACAAAAGTTCTTATGACACTCCCAGAAAGCTTCAGACATTTTTTCTCCGCTTGGGAATCGACGGCTAAAGAGGAACAAACATTGGAAAACTTAACATCGCGCTTAGTTATGGAAGAGACCAGAATGCTTCCAAGCACATCGTTTCTCGCTCCTTCCTCCAGCACATCAGCCTTGATTGCAAAGCAAAGAAACTGGAAGCCGCCAAAATCAAAAACTTCCAAACCTGGAAAGTGTTTCGCTTGCAATGAAATAGGCCACTGGAAAAGAGATTGTCCCAGGAAGCCTGTAAGAGTCTGTAAGAGTGCTAATAGAATCTCAAGGGAAAAAGGGAGAAGCACTACTGTGCAACACCGAAAATGGATATCAAGAAGAAGTGAGGACTGGAAGTGAAGGTGAGGCAGCAGCGGAAAGGAAACTAATTGAAGCCAGAAGTCAACGTACATGGACTGGAAGTGAAGGTGAGGTAGCAGGGGAATGCTCAAAAGGGTTCAACGCACTCATGGTCGACAATGAATCAAAGAAGGAAGATTGGTACCTTGATTCAGGAGCAAGCGATCACATGACATATCGGAAGGATTTCTTCATCAACTATAAGAGTTTCTCCGATCCAATCGATATAAGGGTTGGAAGCGGTCACAAAATATTTGCGTTGGGAATGGGTGATATTAACATCTTATCATTCAGTGGAGAACGGTGGATTCCAAAGCACTTATCCAATGTTTTATATGTGCCAAAAATTTCTGTAAATCTTTTCTCCCAAAGTAGAGCGTTGGACAAAGGACTGAAGTTCGTCTCAGACAAAAACAGCTGTGAGTTCGCTAAAGCGGATGGTGGTGTAGTCGCAGTGGGAGAACGTGAGGGGCAACTTTTCAAAATGCTTTTCCGAGTTGAAGTTCCAGAAGAGGCAACGGCAAATTTGGCGACCACTAAAATATTGCCCTTGAAGGTGTGGCACGAGAGGATGGCCCACCAGAACATCGCAAAGGTACGTGCTCATTTGAAAGAACAAGATATTCCCTTTCTAGATACACAAACGTTTACGTGCGACGCATGTGTTTATGGTAAACAACATCGACTACCATTTGGGAAGAGTACATTCGAAGCCAGTCGACCAGGTGAGCTTGTTCATGCAGATTTGTGTGGTCCAATGGAAGAAAAGTCGTTAGGTGGAGCCAAATATTTCATCCTTTTTAAAGATCACTTCTCAAACTATAAAGTGGCGCGTTTCCTGAAGGGCAAGGAGGAAGTTTACTCTTCAATTGAACAGTTTTTAGATCTTGCTGTTTGTGAAATCGGACACCCAGTTAAAACTCTACGAACTGACAATGGATTAGAGTTCGTGAATGAGTCTGTCAAATCACTCCTCAAAAGACGTGCTGTTCGACATGAAACTAGTGTCACATATACTCCGGAGCAGAATGGGTGCATTGAAAGAGAGAACCGCACAGTAGTTGAAGCTGCTCGAACCATGATCAGTGCAAAGAACTTAGGCAAACAGTTCTGGGCAGAAGCTGTGAACACTGCCGTATATGTTTTGAACCGCACAGCTGATCGTGCTTTAGGAGGGAAAACTCCGTGCGAAAAGTGGAGTGGACGTAGGTTGAGGCTGAAGAAGAAAACAAACCCTTTAAGGAAGCAGTTGATCCTTCTGTGGATAAAGATGGTGACTTGTGGATAGGATTACCAAACGATGAAAATCAAGTGGGAGGTTATCATATTATACAAGATGCAGAAGAGTCAGCAAGGAACAGCGTTGAGGCATACCGAACATCTGAAGAAGAACATCAGTCACCTGCCGAAGAAGAGGAATCACTAGAAGTGGCGAACATTTCCGTTCCCTTGAAATACCGACTACGTAAGAGAAAAGAAATAACACCAAGAATCTGCAACCTCATGGAGAAGCATGCGTTTTTTATGCAAGAAGAACCCCAACGTTATAGAGATGCTGTCAATTGTAAAGAAGCGTCACACTGGAAGGAAGCGATGGCAGAAGAAATAGAAAGCTTGCATCGAAATCGCACTTGGGATTTGGTACCTCGTCCTGTGGATAGGAAAATTGTAGGCAGCAAATGGGTGTACAAACTTAAAGACCTAGGGAAAGGGAAAAAGAAGTACAAGGCGAGATTGGTTGCACAGGGCTACACACAGGAATACGGGATAGACTACGAGGAAACCTACAGTCCGGTGGCCAAATTTACATCAATTCGAGCAATTCTTGCGATTGCAGCCAGTGAAGGATTGGAATTGAAAACAGCTTTTTTACATGGAGATCTGGCAGAGGAGATCTATATTCATCAACCTGAAGGTTTTATTGCTGATGCAGCTATGGTTTGTAGACTGCGGAAAAGTTTGTACGGGCGAGTAAGATGGATCCTTGCATCTTTCTATCTGATAATATCCACAAGAGAATTGTACTTGCCATCTATATTGATGATGGGTTGATGGCTACTAGAAACAAGGAGGATGCTCTTCAGTTAGTAAATTTCCTGCAGAAACACTTCGAGATCACCGTTCTGGAAGCGAAAAATTTCCTTGGTCTGGAGATTTCAGAAGCAACTCAAGGCGGAATCCATGTGGGTCAAACACTTTACATTGAGCGGTTGCTGAAACGTTTCAACATGAGCTGCTGCAATCCCGTGTCCACACCGGCGGAAGCTTGTTCTTTGGTGGAGTCTGTGTCTTCTGAAGCAATCAAGTTCCCATATAGAGAAGCAGTGGGTTCACTTATGTACTTAGCCATTGGTACTCGTCCGGACATTGCCTATGCGGTGGGAGTAGTTTCCCGGTATTTGGAAAATCCCAACCAGTCTCACGTCAACGCCGTAAAACGGATTCTAAAATACATAAGCGGATCCAAGCAAATGGGTATAGTCTTCAAAAACACTAAATATTTGTCTCTAGTTTGTTTCAGTGATGCAGACTATGCGGGTGATGTCGCAACCAGGCGATCCACTACGGGCTTCATTTTCAAACTTGGAGATGGACCCTTGTGTTGGTCATCTCAAAGGCAAAAATGCGTTTCCTTGTCAACTACGGAATCGGAGTATGTAGCTGCTTCACAGGCCGTGAAGGAAATGGTATGGTTGCAACAATTACTGGGTGAAATGGTTCCTGCTGGTATTGAATGGGTGATTTTGAACATGGACAATCAAGGAGCCATTCGACTAATTAAAAATCCGGAATTTCATAAACGAACGAAACATATCGATGTTCGATATCATTTTATTCGTGAACAATATGAAAAAGGAAATTTTTTGATTAACTTTGTTCCTTCTGAACAACAAGAAGCCGATATTTTAACAAAAGCTTTGACTAGAGATAAATTTGAAAAATTTAAATTGTTAATTGGTATCAAAGATAAGTGATTGTAATTGAATCAATTGTATAATTTAATTATTTAAAAGTGGGAGTGTTGAATTAAATGTTAATAAGATGTTTAAATAATTGAATTTGGTAGCACAGCCCACTTAAGTTACATTGGCACCATTGTATGTTTTCACTATTATAAAAATAAATCTGTTTCACACTTCGTTTTGAACTTCCAAGAGTACGGTTGGTTTTCTTTTGCTTAACACTTATGGTATAATTTTCTTAATTCAGGTTCAAGTTTCGGACATAACAACTGAATCACTAATGGGTCCCAGTAGTTTTAGGGGTGGACCCCTAAATTTTATGATGCCGTACAAGATCTCCTTTGACATATCCATGATCGTTTTCAAATCGAACGGATTTTCATGTCGAACTGGTTTCAAAGTAAGCATTTTTTTAATGTAGTTGTTGACCAATACTGCTTTATTTTGAAACCGCTTAGTTAATAGTTCTATAGCTGCTGCATAATTGCTTGATGTCGGTGCCAAATGGTTAACAATCCTTGCTGCTTCTCGTTTTGTATTGTTTTTTAAATATTAAATCCGTTCAACATCGCCTAAAGATCCGTTCTCGTGTACTAATCGAACAAACACTTCTTGATATTAGTTGACATTTCAGTTTTTTCTGTCTATTGACGTGGTCCTTGTCTTGCAGGAGCTGACCGTGAAGCTTGAATGCCTGCATCGCTTGATAATGGCATTGGCGTTGTTTGCGTATCTTTCTTGATTAGTTTAAATTTTGCCTTGATGGTTCCCTTAAACTCGGGATACCTCGTTTCAAATTGGCTAAAATATTTCCTCACAAAATAGTCATCCTCCAAATACCCATTATTTATTTGGAAGTTGGTCCATTTCCGTCCTAACTGCTCGAGCCGCTTTGTGAAGTACTCTACAGAGTATCGAGATTCTCAATCTTCCTTGAAGTTAGTCTATAATCTGTGCACTTCTTCCGTCATTCTCGTTTGATTCAATGCAATCTCTTCGATTTCACTCATGTCTTCTGCATAGTGCGAACTTTTAAGTATATTGGTCTAGTACTAATTTTAACTGATCACTTTTCAATATTCCGGCTAATCCGGCTTAGTGGAGTACGAACTTTTAAGTACGAGTATATTCGTCTAGTACCAATTTGAACTAATCAATTTTTAATATTCCGGCTAATCCGCCTCGAAGGACCATGAAAAATTCAAACTCTTTGAATTCTTATTTGTAATGGATTCTGCCATGAATATTTCATTTATGTAATTTATATTAAAAAATTGTTTGCCTAACCATGACTATCAGCACAAAAGAAATCACGAATATTGCTAGCTAATGCAACAAAAAATGTGTACTTTTTGTTGATGTCATCGACAAAAGCAAAAAAAAAAAAACAAAATAACAAATTCTCAACCTAAGCAATACAAAATAAATTTGTATTTTGTTGATGTCAAACTCCTTTTTAAATTGTCTTTTACATTAGGATAGAAAATTGCATTATTTTGAACTGTTAAGATTTCATTAGTTTCTAATTGTATTGTCATATTTTGAGCATTAGGAATTGGTTCTATAGTACGTTGCATAGTGGCCGTGATAAAGTACGGACGTGTTTTTCTTTTCGACCGGTTAAATACAAACAGCCCGTTTATTGCAAATTTTCTTTTTTTATTTTTCTTTTTTTATTGAATAATGTCTGGAAAGTGTTCCATCTGCAAGCTGAGACTGCTTCGTGACAATTTCATAAAATGTGATGGTCTCTGTGACCAATCTTATCATAAAAAAAACGAGTGTGCTTTAGACCACACGACTGAAGTAAAACTTCTTTAGCTCCATCTATTTGTATGTATATATATATGCTTTTTGGCACTTTATTCAACCTATGATTGTAATGGTGAACCTCTACAATTAATAAATATTTAATTATTTACGTATTAGTTAAATTTTATGTTACCTTATTAACGAAACGAAACTCTCTCTCTTTGTATCTTCACTAACTTATATCTCCCTCTCAACTTTCGTTCGCCTCTCCCGATCACACTTTTCCTAACGCTCTCGTTACGCATTCACCAGCTTACTCCCCAAGTCAAGCGTGCGTAAAGAAGTTTAACTTCAAAAATGTTTCTATTTCGGATGATTCTATCAAAGCCTTGCAAGCTGACACGAATCTTATGTGGCGTTGCAATAGTTGTGTGTGCGCGAGTGATTCTATCACTCAGCTGGCAAACGATATCACTGAAATTAAACAATCATTACGCCTTCCCGAATTTCTTTCCGCCGCTAAAAATGTGACCTCAGCTGACTCTAATTCCCGCAGCTCAATCATGCATAAACTACCTCCTGCATCAATTGCTGATCCATCGTCATCACTATCATTAACTCCGTGTTCCTCGCCTTCTTCAGTACCTCGCTCATCGTCACCATCTCCAATCCAGATCACCATCCGCCAACCGTTGCCGATGTAAACATCCACTCCTCAAATACTAGCGTCTGGAAGCAAGTTGATTTGAAAAGAGTTGAAGAGAAAAGAGGTCAACGTACTCCCAAACTGCATTCCCTACCGTTCCCAGATTAAAATTTGAGCAGAGATGTCACTGAGGGAAATGTCGTCTCTTTTGTAGCACATAAGCGTAAACTCCCAGAATCTGTGCTTCTCTGCAAAAAGCTTATCAAAAAAGATGTGGATCCTAATTCTCTTCACTTCTTGAATTTTAAGCTCGCCATTCCTGCGCATGCTTACCAAAGTGCACTCGACGTCTCTATATGGCCCCTGGGAGCGCAAATCAAAAGCTTTATACATCTTCCAAAGCCAAAAACCAACAATCCAGCTGTCGAAGGAATGGCTGGTTAGAATGTGCTAATTCACATTCTCCAGATTCTCCACGGACCTCTCACACAAGCTTTTCATCAAACACAGCTTCGCTTAAGATCTACTACCACAGTGCTAGTGGGATTCGAACCAAAATCTCCAGTCTCTTCGTAAACATCAGCAGTGAATTCTATGACGTCATCATCATAGTCGAATCATGGCTTTATCCTGGAATTTCATCTTCTGAAATCTTCAATCAACACTGCCTTTAATCGACAGGCGTAACACATCAGAAGAGCGTTAAGTTGGTATAATAGTTGCTATACGCTCTTGTTTAAATGACAAAGAAGTTTATCTACCGTTTCCCGGCACTGATCAAATTTGTTTATCTTTGACATTCAATTATACAAACAATGAACATTTGTTTTTACTTATAAGCTATATCCCGCCTAGAAGTATGCTTGAATTGTATGAAAAGCATATCCTCAATATGGAATTTGTTAATAACCTTTGTAGTGAATCCGACAATGTAATAATTGTAGGAGATTTCAATCTTAGTAATATTAATTGGAGTAAAACAGATAACATGAATTTCCTATTACCTCATAATATTTCCCATGCCCATGAATCTCTTTTACTCGACTTTATAAATTTCCTAAATCTAAAACAGATCAATCCAATAGTTAATTCACTTTTTAAAATTTTAGATCTGATATTTGTATGTTGTGATGAATTCAACTCGAACGTAAGTCAAGCTCCTATACGTTTGTTAAATGAATCTATTAATCACAAAGAAATTTTTATTGAATTATCTCTGCTCCCCTACATGATACCTAAATTTAATCATAACGTGAAATATTTAAATTTTTCCAAAGCAAATTACAGTGAACTGAATATTTTCTTCAATAATATTAACTGGATCGACGAAATGTCCAATTTAAACTTAAGGTCTATGTATGCACGCTTTATTGATATATTAACAGATGGGTTCTCGAGATTTGTACCACTTTCCTTCTATCGAAATTCGAATAAGCCCTGTTGGCACAATAGATATTTAGCTACTCTAAAAAATCTAAAAAATAAAGCTTCCAAGGCTTTTAATAAATCCCATTCTAGCACAGATTATGCAACTTTTAGCAAACTACGTAAAGATTTTAATGTTCTCAACAATTCCTCTACAAAAGTTATATCTATGCTTATCGAACGTAATATCAAATATGATAGTAGGATATTCTGGCACTTTATCAATTCAAAAAGAAAGTCAACGGGAATTCCAAATTCAATGCATTTTAGAAATTTAGAATCTAACAATATGCAATCTCGAACTCTTTGCAATTTTTTTTTCAGTCAGTATATACTAACCATCACCAAAATAGTACATTTCCTGTCTACTCCTCCAATTGTGTCGACATCAGATCTTAAACTTTAATTCATAATGATGTTCTAATCGCTCTTCAATCTTTAAAGCCTAATTTAAGCAGTGGATCAGATGGCATTCCTTCCCTCTTACTGAATAAATGCTACGGATCGCTTTCCTTTCCCCTGCTTCATATTTTCAACCGTTCCCTCTTGGATGGCCTATTTCTCGATATTTGGAAGACATCATTCTTGGTTCCCATCCACAAATCTGGATCTAAAAGTAAAATTGAAAATTACAGAGGAATTTGTAAGCTCTCCGCAATTCCCAAATTATTCGAAAGCATCATAAAAACTAAAATTGAATTTCTTATTAAAGAACATCTGCCGGATGAGCAAAACGGTTTTGTCTCGGGTCATTCCTCTACCCGTTCCTCTACTACCTCAAACTTGGCACTGTTTTCATCTAAAGCCTTAAAACGTTTGGGGACAAGGAACCAAATAGACACCATTTATACTGATTTCAGCAAAGCGTTTGATTCTGTAAATCACGCTCGGCTAATCCATAAACTTGAATCCTTCGGTTTCCATTCCTAATTCCTTCGCTGGGTATCCCCTTTTCTTATTGGCCTAACTCAACAGGTCAAAATGGGTAACTCTATTTCTAGAGAAATAACTAGCAGCTCTGGGGTTCCACAAGGGAGCCATTTGGGCCCACTGCTTTTCGTCATCTTTATTCGTGACATTGTCCAAGTGGTGAAATATGGACAGTGTTTACTGTTTGTCGACGACCTAAAACTATTTAAAGCCATTAGGAACATTACTGATTGCAAATTGCTACAATCAGACATAAATAGAATCTCGGAATGGTGCAATGCTAATGCTTTAAAGCTGAATATAAGCAAATGCAACTTCATATCCTTTTCCAAGTCCCTCTCCATAATCAACTTTGATTACTTCATTGGTTCTCAACCTACATATATCCCGTATTACCGAAGTTAAAGATTTGGGTGTTGTGTTGGACACCAAGTTCTCATTTAAAGCACACATAAACCGTACTCTAGCTAAAGCTAACTCGACTATGGGTTTTATTAAGAGAAATTGTAGAGGGTTTTCTGATCCCTTTTCTCTCTTGTACACCTCCCTCGTTAGACCTCATCTTGAGTACGCAGTTATCATTTAGAATAGCAATCTGTGTACTGATTCCGATCGAATCGAACGTGCCCAGAGGCGTTTCACAAGATTTATTTTTCGCAAAATGCATTGGAATTTTTGCCCCAACTATGATTTGCCCAGATGTTTACTTCTTGGCATAAAATCATTGAAAACTAGGCGTAGTTTATGATACTGTGATACATAATATTGTGAACGATAAAAAATACTGACGTATGCCTTCGTCTTGCTACACTTGCAGAATAAGATCACTTCAAAATTCATACTCTGTGTGTGCATTTCCAATATAACACTTTAATGATATGGAAACAAAACAGTTACTGTGTGATAAGATGCCCTACTCTCTTGTCAAAAATACGACTTTATGTCTCTGCAAGGCCTTTGAGAATAAGACATCTTCTTTTTGTCGACTATCATAGGACTAATTATGATACAAATGAACCTCTTACACGCACTGTTAAAATTTTTAACGAGGTCAGCAATCTTGCGGATATTCATTTAGATCGAGGTCAATTTAAAATCTTAGCTTCAAGTCTATTTCGTATTTAAAACAGCTGATCAATTATAATATATTTATGTATCATATTTCTATATCTGTTAGCACTTACCTATATAGGGCCCGCCAAATAACTTTTTTTTTTTTTGAAAATGCTATAAAAAAAACTACTGAATATTTTCTCAAATTTCTTTTTTTATTTGAAAGTACAATCCTTCCGGTTAATAATGGAAAATAATTTCATTCAAATGGCTGCCTCGGCTGGCCATGCAGTAGCCTACACGATCGGTCCAATTTTTAAGCACATTATCGATTGTGTGCAGCTGTATTTCACCAATGGCTTCACGAATATTGTCCTTTAAAGCGTCAATTGTCTCCGGCTTGTCGGCGTAACACTTATCTTTGACGGCACCCCACAAATAATAGTCCAACGGTGTCAAATCTCAGCTCCGAGGTGGCCAAACGACATCAGCTCTGCGGCTGATAATGCGATCTTCAAAAACAGGGCGCAAAACATCGAGTGTAGCTTCGGCTGTGTGGCACGTAGCGCCTTCCTGTTGAAACCAAATGTTTCCAATATCCTCCTCTTCAATTTTTGTGAACAAAAATTCGTTCAACATGGCCCGATAACGATCGCCATTGACTGTAACGGCCACTCCTTGCTCATTTTCGAAGAAAAATGGCCCAATTATGCCTCTGTACCAAAATCCGCACCAAACAGTGGCTCGTTTTGGGTGCACCGGCTTTTCAATGTATGCGTGCGGGTTTTCTGTGCCCCAAATGCGACAATTTTGCTTGTTTACATACCCGCCAAGATCAAAATGAGCTTCATCTGAAAAGATGATTTTTTTGGCAAAATCGGCATCTTCTGTAAGTCGATCGCAGGCCCACTTAGCGAAGCGTTGTTCAAGCGTATACACAACCATATTCGTTCAGCGGAAGGATAAAACTAATTATCTGTCAAATCAGACATGAGCTAAGTGTTACCATTCACGAAATAAGCACTACTTGAAAAAAAAAACGTTAGATGGCGGACCCTTTAGTAAGCGATTGTAGATAAATAAAAAAAAAAAAAGTTGGAGTATTTAGTTTTTGTATACTGATTTATCAGTAATATGATAACTATTTGTCCTGATATATTGATACAACCGTGTTAATGACGCTTAAGCTTTGGAAGTCTGGTAACAAGTCTATTTCTTCGGGCGTTAATACGAGAATATTTTTGGTTAATTTGCCTAGTTTACTAGTTAATATTATTTGTTCTATGTCATCTACTTGATCTTTTAAAAGGTATATGTCATAGCCTATTTGGTAGATGTTTTGCATGGATCTAATACTACGAGTATCTTCTAACCTGTTGAGTTCATCTTTCATCTTGTTATTGTAAGTATTTATGTATTTCTCTACAGTTTCTTGTTGTTTCGTTATGTGAGTCGTAATATTTTTGATTTGGTTCATGAGGTTGCTATTAATTGATACCTGTTTGTTATTTTGTTGATAAGTTGTTGGTTGTTTGCTATGAAAAAGTCGAGTTTTCTTGTGATTTCCTTTTCGTCAGTACTGTCCATGGTACCTGCAATGTACTTTAGTCCGTAGTTTCAAATTCCCTATCTTGTTTTCCATCAAATTAAAGTTGTGTTTTATGGTATTGTATATTGGGTCTATTGTTTCAGATTTCGGTTGTAAGTCTTGAATATTGTTTTTTATGGGGTTTTTGGCAACTTCAAATTATTATGTTATGTTGATCACGTGGAGTAATTTCTTGTAGTTCCTAATTAATCGAATGTCATCTAGTTTTATCAGCAAATATCCATTGTTGTTGTTTAAGTCTTGGATAGAAATTTGTTAAGGTACGATGATCATGACGCTAATAAGTATAAGAATTACTGTCCTCATTCGAACCTGAAATTGATAATTTATTTCGTTTCAGATTTTAAATCTAGTTTTCGTATTGACTTAGAATTTCGTTTTCTTTCTCACAGGGGTTTTATAATATTTATATCCTGAATTTTTGACTTTTTAATGCTCATCATCGATTAGATCAGAATCTATTTTCCTATACTTACATAGAGTGGTTTTTTCCTCCACGAATTTCTTTTATGCGGTTTAGTCCTGGTTCTAATTTTACATCTATTCTTCTTCCTATTTAGTTTACTGATAACCTTTTCCTTTTTATTTACCATTGCTTTGTATATTATTAAAAATCTTCTTCTTTAACTTTACCTGAAAGAAGTCAATTGGTTTTCGCTTTGTTGTAGATTAATTAATTAATTAAGATTAATTGCTCTTCAATTGGTAAGCATCTTTTTGTGTGTTTAAGGAGTCTTAGGTGTTCATTCAGTGTTGTGGAGTCTTTCTATGTCGGAATTGCTATTATGGTTGGAATTAGAAGGGAAGTGGATCTAAATGTTTCTTTCTTGAAGGAAGTTCCTAACTGCTTTTAATTCCATTAGTTTGTTGTCAGTTATAATTTTACCTATATTCCCATATGCGCTGATATATTCAAGTATGGCTTTCAAAAATTCCGTTCCGTTTCTGTGATTTATTTTAGTTAGCAGGGCTGTTTTGCTAAACTTACATATCATGGTTACAAAGAGTGATTTGTTAATTGAATAAAAGACATCTAGGTGAACTATTTCATGAGGTTTACTTGGTGTTTCTGATATTTAAAGAGGAGGCTTTGTGGGATTCCATTCATATTTCTCCAGCATGCAAGTCTCACAGTTGTAACAAATTCTGTGATTCCTAATATCATATTGGGACAGTAATATTCTAGTTTGAGTTCTTCATAGAGTTCATTAATTCTGCGATGATTGTTTTCTAGGTGTTTTTCGGCTATTAACTTTTCTAGATCCATATCGTTCGTTATATTCTTTAGCAGTTTCGTACATCTTATACCTTTTAAAGTGTTCTCGGTAAATTGAGTTTAGGTTTGAGAATATTTCGTCGTTGTTGACCATAATGGCATTTGTGGATTTAGTGATAAAGTGGTTCCTTATAATTTGAATGATACTTTGTTTATCGGCTTTCTTTATGCCTATTATTTTCCGTTGTTTGTTGAATACCTTTTCGTTCCTTGTATATAATGATTATGAATTTATTTTGTTAATAATGATTTGATTCTTATAAAGGTTAATAGGAGTTACTGTTTCAGTGATAGATTTTACATTTTCTAATTTTTCGTTGGTATTCGTTTTTAAACTACTCAAGAAGTCGGCAACTTTATTTTCTTTCCCTTTTTTTGTAAAATATTTTGTAATCGTACTCCTCTAGTTTTAGCTTTCATCTAATAAGTTTGCTGTTTGGTTCCTTGAGATTCCAAGGGCTGGTGATGAGTAAACAGATGAATTTTCTTAGCAAAGATATGTGGCCGGAACAGTTTTAAGCACCAAACAGCTCTTTTTCTATACGTATAGTAGAGTAGTTGATTTCATGTTTTTTGAGGGTTCTGGATATATAAGCTATTGTAGTTTTCGTTGTTGTCGTCGATTTAGAATCTTTTTGTAAAACCTGGTCATTGGTTTTGCTATCTCGGCGAATTTTTTTATGAATTTCCTGTAGTATCCAGCTATTCTTAGGAATCTTTTAATTTCTTTAGGTGTCTTAGGTATTGTATAATTCTTTATCGTTTCTATTTTCTATTGGTTGGGTGATATACCTTTTTCGTTGATCACGTGCCCTAAGAATTCAACTTCCTTTCTTAAAAATTCGCATTTATCTAATTGGAGCTTGTGTCTTACTTGTTTTAGTTTATTAAAAATCATTCTCAGGTTTTTGATGTGTTCATCTAATCCATTTTTCTAATACTATACTATAATATCATCTATATAGACCAAACATTGTTTACGTATATAATCCTTTAATATTTGATTCATTAATCGTTGAAAGGTACTCGGTGCATTTTTTAGCCCGAATGGCATTCGACGAAGCTCGTAGTGCCCGTTATCTTCAGAAAATTCTTTCTCCATTTCGATTTGATGGAATCCGTTTCTTAGATCGATTGTCGAGTAGTAGTTGCTCTTTCTTAGTCTGCCAAAAATTTCTTCAATATTGGGAATAGGGTAACGATCCACAACTGTTTTCTAGTTCAAGCGCCGGTAATCTATAACCAATCTCCATTTGGGTTTTCCGGATGAATCGAGTCTGTTTAATACAACCTATACTGGACTGTTGTAGGAGCTGTTACTAGGTTGTTGTAATTTCGTTACTCACCTTGGATTTGCTTCTGTATCTCTGGTTTATGAATGTATGGGTACCTGTATATTTTGCTCTTTATTGATATATTATCAGAGGTCTTAAGATAACGTTTGATCGCATTCGTAAAACTTAAGGGTCCCGATGTGTCGATGATTTGTTTGTTTTCTAACAGTATGCGTTCCAGTTTGGATCTTTCTTCTTCGTTAATCGTCTTCAAATTCTATTGAGTAGAATGGTGTTATTAGTTATTTATTTTCTTTCGTGTAGTTCACAGCTATTGAACTGGCAAACCTATAAATCACAAATAATATGTTGAGTGATATGTATTTATTTTGTGCCGTAAAGTATACCTTTTGCCATTCTTTTTCATCCCTTACAGGTGGCCCCAGACTATTCAGAAATGCTGCTATTTCCTTCCAACCAGTTTTGGTCGCTTCCGGTTGAGGAATACCTCTTTTAAAATTTGTAGCTAAATTTACATTCTTCTCCATCAATTCAACCAACCGCCTTTTTTGTTTTGGGTTGGAAATCTTAAATAATAAAATATAAAATATATTTTCATACAATTTCAGTTAAAACACAAAGAAAAATCACTTTTATAATCGAGTATCCATTTGAGGCGTTCGCAAAATCTAAATCGACTTCTTTTGTCGTTTCACTACGCTTTTTAGTATACTTAAACGACTATCAGAATACCGATATACGACATATGTCACTCAAGAAATACGTTCCACATGGCGTTAACCGACAGATGTCATTTTATGATCGAGGAAAGGATAAAGCACAAAATGCAACTCATTTAACTAAATAACAACAACAAAACATATAATAAACTAAAAAGGGACAAAAACTTCAGTGTCAAGAAAGTGTTTACACATCTGAATGAATTCGATTCCATTTTTTTCAACTTCCTTTTCGTAAATGCATTGTTTCAAAACAGAACCATTTAACAGTAATTTGTTCTCACAGCTTTTGTAGGCATTCGAAAGAAAAATGGCATATTTACATAGTTATGTACGAGTATACTTCTGATTTTATGTGAATTGGAGTAGTTGTTGATTTTTTCAATATGCCTGGTAAAGGATTATCTTTTATGTAAGACAGTTTGTCTATGTATAACAAGTATCATAAATGAAAAGTGTTGCGGAAGTAGTTAAGATGTTTAATTTATACAAACAGCTGTTTATAATATTACTAATCGAGCGGAATGTGAAAATCAGCTGAAAAGTATTATTTCAAAATGAAGTCCAAGATAATTAACTAATAAAGGGTGGTCCAACAATAATGCACGATATTAATTAAGAGTCACACCTTAACGTCAAATTTTTTTGCCCAACTTAATATGACATTTCTTTGTTTAAGTGTTTGACAAATTCAACCATGGAGAGGTACACAATTGAGCAGCACGTTAAGATTGTTGAAATGCATTTCGTGCACTTCGTGATTTTTTTGGTCAGCATAATCGACCAAATGTGTCCACAATCGGTAGAATTGTGGGCAAATTTTAGCAAACCGGGTCTGTGGGAAATGTGAAAACACCTGTGCATGCTCGCCCAGTTCGTTCTGCGGAAAACATTGCTGTTGTTCGCGATAGTGTGGCAGAAGAGCCGTCAACCTCGACTCGTCGTCGTGCCCAACAATTGAACATCTCACGAACATCACTGATGCGAATTTTGAATAAAGATTTGAATTTACACGCTTACAAGGTTCAATTGACTCAATAGCTGAAGCCTACTGACCATTTCAAGCGTCGTCAATACGCCGAATGGTTGGTTGAACAGACAGAAGTGAATGGTGACTTTACAAAGAAAATCATCTTCAGCGACGAGGCACACTTTCACCTCAGTGGATTCGTTAACAAGCAGAATTGCCGCATTTGGGCAAATAAGAATCCACGAGTGATTGTTGAAAAGCCGATGCATCCACAAAGAGTGACTGTTTGGTGCGGTTTATGGGCTGGCGGCGTCATCGGGCCGTACTTTTTCGAAAATGAGGTCGGCCAGGCAGTTACCGTGAATGGTGTTCGCTATCACTGTGGTGCCACATGCCACACAGTAAACGAAACAATGGCTCTTTTGCGCGAAAAATTCAATGGCCGTGTTATCTCACGTCGTGGCGATGTTGATTGGCCACCACGATCATGTGATTCGACATCATTGGACTTCTTTCTTTGGGGATATTTTAAAGAAAAAGTGTACGTTAAGAAGCTAAGAACAATTCAATAGCTAAAGGATGAGATAATTCGGCACATGAACGACTTAATTATGTCTCAGAATCATTGAAAATATGAACCATCGGATAGAGGTATGCCACCGAAGCCGTGGCGAGCATTTGGCCGATATTTTGTTTCACACATAATTGTCATAGATCCTTCTATCATAATAAAAAATATTAAGATAATTCTCTGAAAACTTTTTGTTTTATTTACAATTATCATCGTGCGTCTTCGTTGGACCACCCTTTAGAAACGACTGCTGTTTATCGAAGAAAATATATGACAACCCTCAAATCTCAATTAGATGGCAGGCAAACAAATTTCCCATGAAATTGTAAGACAAATGCTACTGAAACATAAGTATTCCTCAAGGGTTGCTTGAAAAAAAACCGTTGCTCCCGACTCAAAATGAGCAAAAACGTTTAGAGTTTGCTAACGAATACAGTAATCAGCCCATGGATTATTGGGTTGATGTCATATTTTTCGACGAAACTAAGATAATGTTGTTTTACAACGAAGGTCCCAACAGAGTGTGGCGCAAACTTTTAAAAGCCTTGTTGAAATCAAATGCTATGCCAACCAAGAAATTCGGAAAATTATCTGTGATGGTATATCCAGCAAGAGTGCTGGCGATTTTTTTTGTATTGCAAATAATATGGACGCTAAAAGGTATTTAAACATTTTACAGGGTCATTTGCTCAAAAGCGGCAATGATTTTGGTTTCAATGATAGGGAAGTGGGCAGAAAACAAAAGTTAAAGTTGAACCAAGACAACGACTGCATAAAGAGCTTGGTTGTTTTACAATTGCAGCAAAGTGCTAGATATACCAGCTCAGAGTTCAAATATCAGCCTCATAGAAAATCTATCTGCATATTTAAAACAAAGTGTCAAAAAGGCGCCCCAAGAACCAAATTCAACTTTTACAGTTTCTGAAAAAAGAATGGAGCAAAATTCCCATCAATTATGTCCTCAAAAAATTAATCACTATGAAGAAGATTACAGGCGGAATTCGAGCGAAAGGTAACCA
Source organism: Merodon equestris (assembly GCA_958301585.1). Lineage (NCBI taxonomy): Eukaryota > Metazoa > Arthropoda > Insecta > Diptera > Syrphidae > Merodon > Merodon equestris. The sequence continues at coordinate 117,816,177 of OY284413.1, read as the reverse complement.
TACTAAGTATTTACCCCCATTACCGAAGTCGAAAACGAGAGCAAACGAAACGACATGACACAATTTGCATTCTATAAGTCGTTTTTAAAGCTCTTATCTCGTTTTGATATCGTGTGTAAAATTCAAACGTCGCTGAATGCGTTTATTTTTCATTTCGGTAGTCGAAACAAAGCGATAACGATGAAAAAAAACGACGATATCTCTCGTTGAGAATTTTGGTGACGACAAAAATGGAAGGCCACAAAACAGTAAGTAATTTTGTTAAATACATTTGATTTTTATAAAATAATTACATTTTCTACATTTGTAGTTGAATCTCACCATTCAAAATCAGTTTGAAACGCTTGTCGACTTTATGGAAAAAAATATAACGTTGGCTAGAGGGTTTTCCAAGGGTATTCAAAAAACGGTTGTGAAGAAGGAATGGGCTGCGATAGCCGAGCAGCTTAATAGCAAGGGTCCCCCATTTAGAGATGGAGATGGATGGCAAAAGGTTTGAATTGTTTTTTTCTTTGAAATATATTTTGTTAAAGAAAACTGTTATACAGTGGTCCGATATGAAGCATAATGTTAACAAAAAAACTATGCAGAATTCAAAAGAATTAAAGGCAACAGGAGGAGGCTCAAACCAGCTCAAAATACTATCCCAACTCGAAGAAGCTCTAGCAAATTTGCTCAATTTTGAGATAATTTGATCAATTTTGGTAAACCTAAAGGGAACAGCCATTGGAATATCACAGCCACGGCCCATTCATTTTCAAATCTCTTAACTGGTTCGGACCAATTCCTTCAAATTCAAAAATGCAGGCTACAGCGGCTTCACTTCAAGAGTTAGAAGATATAATCTTGGAAAATAGTTTTCTCGAATCTGAAGATAAAGGTGGTGCAACCACATGAGAAAAAACAAAGTGAAGCATTGTTGACTGCTGGAAGAAACCGGATACACTCTGTGGCTTTAAAAACAGAAGGAACTGAGTTTTTACGGAAGCAGTCAGTACTTCAAGAGATCACCTTAAACGGTATAAATGATAGTCTGAGACAAGTAGAAGGATCTATCAAAGAAATACAGAGATATCTAAGAAAGTAATTTCAATTAAAGGAAGAAACCGCCAGGAGAGATGCCAAACGTCTCAAAATTCAAGAAGACAAGCTTGTAATTTATAAAAAAGAAACGGAAAGAAGCCCAAAGACAAAAAAATAATTAAATTAAGATGATGGAATTGGAAATTAAGAGGAGGCAAATTGAAATTGAAGAAAAAAAGATAGCATTTAAATAACGTGTTGTTTGTTTTTGATTTATTTTATGTTTTTGGAAAATGTTTATTTTGTTTTTGATAAAATATCATATAAAAGAAAAGTTATGAATTAACAATTGCATTCATTATTTGGTTTCTTATTCTAGCTCCAGTAGAGTTACTTTCATCTGCTTCATCTTTCTGTTTCATCTGTAGAAGCCGTTTCGTATTGTAGTATATAAAAATGTTGTATAAAGCTGAACACACGTTTACGATTTTGGTTCCTTTTTCGGGACTATAATGCAATTGTCGTGCGCTGAGAAGACCAGGAAATCGACTCTTCAAAACGCCGACAGTTCGTTCAACGATATTTCTAGCCGATGCATGTTATACTTTGAAAATACTTTCAAGGCTGCTTTCTTGTGTAAGTCGAAATGGAGTTATTAAAAAGGGCTCAAGTGGATATCCTGCGTCACCTATTTTTAGAATATACATATGATTTTTTTTTTTGTAATTTAACATAAAAGAATCTCACCGACCTAAAGGCTTCGTATTTCTTTGACCGCCGTTAAAATTAGCTTGCAACACTGCTCTTACTACACTTTAATTCCAAACAAATGCATTATGACTTGCTCCTGGTTGTCGTGGATCCACATACCCAATTCGCATTTTATGACCGCAAATCTACATTTTAAATTTAAACAAAATATGTTTCAGCAAAAATGCAATATTACTTACCAACATCGTGTTGAGGCTTTAGAAATCTTTTCTGTTATAGTAAAAGTTTTGGTATTCTTTTTTGGGCGTGAAAATTCTTACATGTGTGCCATCAACACATCCAATGACTCCAGGAAATCCCGTCTTATTAAAAAAGAAAGCTTTTGCTTCAGATTTTTCTCTTTCCGTCATTTCAAATCTAACCTATTTAGGGCAAATATGCAGTTCCAGAACATTAATCATTTCCTTTAAAAACTGGCTAACTGTTGGTTGAGCCAATCCTAACTTCATTCAGCAAGAATTCTTAAAGTAACTGCAAGTCGTAGTATTATTGGAATCGATGATGAACGCTGCGGAATTGCTGCGGAATCGTCCAACAAATATTTAAATCCTTCTGGAATCTGTAAAATCAATAGTTTTATAGGTACTTGTATATATGTAGAATGAACTCACTTTGAATCAGGCAAATCAAACGGATTTGAATTTTGTCTAATTTGTTTTTTTTTTAATAATTAATTGTTTATTTCGCATTTCTTCTTCTTCATCCTGGTCACTTTCACTGCTTGTGTTAAAATACATTTGTACACTTATCATTTTGACTATGTTTTCCGTCTTGTTTACTAATAAAGAATAATGGAAACCGATTCGATAATAAATGCATTGCTTTCTTATTTTAAATTGTTTCAATTTCTTTTAATTCTGACACATGTTTATTACGTTTATTAGACGTCTGGAAGAAAATATGGAACACCGTTTAAAAGACGACACAACAGAGTAAACGAGTGTTGTCGAAAAAACGAGACGACTTTCGCAATGGTTTAGAAGGGGAGTTTGTTGGGCTCTGTTCCTGATTATTACAATCCATTGGTTCAAAATATTCTGTGTTGGTTTTGAGGAAGATATTTCTTGATTGGTCCTGTAGATTTCCAGGTGGGTTTTGGTAATTGAGATTTGGGCGATACAGTTCTTGGAATAATTGTTGTATGGGCTCCGATTATAGTTCGAATAGGAATTCCCATGGCCCTGATTGTTATAGTTAGATGGGTTTCTAGAGTGGATATCAGAAAATTTTCGATGTCTATAGTTTGCGTACTCGAATGTAGTTCCAGCTTGAAGTTTTTCGAGGTCTGTTTCGAACATTCGCCTGGTTTTATTGTTGATTCTTCTCAAGATTGTTTTTATAGTGTTGTAGAAATCTACGGTATTTGATTTGAAACTGACTCCTCTTAGTTCATCGAACAGCTCTAAGCTCATTCGATCGCCAAAGTTGTTGATTAACACATCCCTCATGTCTGTCCATGAGGTTATCTGGTTTCACTGATTTCTCTAGCATTACCCTTTAGTTTGGAAAAAATGCTTTGTGCTAACGGGTCATATTTTTTTTAGTAATGGGTGTGTTTTGTTAACTAGATTAAGGAAATTCTGTAATTCCCTGTAATTACCGTTGAATTCAGGCAATTGTCCTAAATATTTAAGGGGATCTATGTTGAAAGATAACATTTCCGTGGATGGCATTGTATTACCGCTTTCGTGTTCTTTTGACTCAGACACTAAACTACTAACGATTTCACTTCTGGTTCTAAACTGATTTCTTAAAGTCTCCAGACCAGATTCTAATTCACTTATCATAAGTACGGGTACCAATATACATATAAGAATCAAATAGTTTTACAAAAAACTAGTTTCATTCAATAGGTCTTTGTTATATCAAGTCATTGAGCCTTTGTTGTAATGCCCTGAAGTGTTCTAGTATGCCAATCCACGTTCTTGAGTTGTTCTCTGCCTTGGGTGTATGTGCTGTTTTGATGGTACTTCTGTTCCCTCTTGAAGACTTATCTTTTCTGGCTGTATATGTATGTATGCACTTATAGGTACTTTTATTCCTGATCACTTTCGCACTTTTTTCTTTTTTTTTTTACATATTTCGCCGATAAAATCACTGCACGGTTTCGTTATTTCACGTTGTTCCATATGTGTTTCTGTTATGTTACTTTCGTTGTTCCGTATGTGTTTCTGTTTTGTGTGGGGCAATGCGGAACGGACAAACGGATATTGGCCTATATTTGATATTTTATATTTGTTTATTTTAGTGTAGTTTGTTGCTCCACTTATTTACGCAGCAATGTAAGCTTTTCAGCGGGCGTTAGTCTGGTTGACCAAACGCAATAGTTTGTTTGATTATATTATGTTGAGTGCAATGTGCAATGTGCTTGGTTAGTTAATTTATAATAATAAAAATATAATCTTAGTCTAAGTGGTTTTGGTCCAAGACCGCCTATCACAAAATGACTATATATACAGTGCCTTTACTGTACATACAATATATATATGCATAGTTGATAGACAACGGTTCGGTACCGTGACTGTCGGCGGTATTTCCAGTACAAAACTTGAACACCAAAATTGAGACAAATTGGCAACAGGAATAAATGGAAAGTCTTAATTAGCTGTCATATTATATCTGTTCTGATTAAACTTCATTGGGCGATATTTATATAAGAACATTGCTTAATCAAGCAACTTATAATAACAAATTTGCTTACTCTAGGCTAAAAAAGTTCTTACGAATATTAATAAAATAATATAAGGACACAATGAAACAAAACAAAGGGGAATACAATTGCATATTTGGTAAATCAATGTTACGTACGATACAAATAATTAGAGTAAAGTGGGGGTGTCTTCTTGAATTGGAGTGAACTCAGTTCAACCGCAAGTGTGAATATTATATTTCAAATTCAATGTCTTGCGGCTGGCCATTGAATGCTGACGCATTGTGGACAGCAAGACGACAAGACCACCACAATAAACCAGAATTTTTTTTTAGGTGAGATTCCTTAATGGTTCCCTCGAATCCACATAAATTTGATTTTTAAGTGAATCATCAAAAGACTTTATTTTGATGGCGTTTCCACCTTTTACTGCCTCATCAGGATTTTGTTAATTTTAAGGCAAACATGCCGTAGTGGCCAGATAAGTGTTACCATCCCTAAAATAGTTAAAAGAGCGACATTTGGAAAAGTCAGCGGCGACGCGTGATTAAAATATGTAGTCGTTCAGTTTCCTAATCGAACAACTATGCCTTAGCTAGTCGTTTTTCTCATTCCTTCATTCCATTTATTCAAAAAAAAAAAAGCTTTACTCGTTCAAAACTGATTTGAACGAAATGGTCCCTACAACGCGCGATCTGCTTTTTTTTTTTCTTGTATGCTTCTAGTGAGCTCATTCCGTTGCCAAATCGTTTGAACGAATTGGATAGATACACAAATTGGTTAAGGGGAAAAAAAACCGTGGCTTTATTTAAGTGGTTCACAGGATGGATGCACTATGTGGAAAATCGAAAATAGGTATAAATAATGAATAAAATAAGAAGAAAAGTGTGAATATGTTTTGTGATGATTATTGGATATAAAATTAAAGTAATATCAGCTGAAAGTTAGGCGTTCATGAACGAGTTGAACAATAGGACGCCTCGTCATTGGGAAAAGTATTAAATATATATTTCGGCTCAATTTTTTTTGGCTGTTTTTGCAAGCAATTTTGATAATAAATTTATACATTTTGGAAATAAAGAAGAAAAGTTGCTGAAGATAATAATAAATTTGGCAATTGGGTTATATAAGAATGTTTGTTAAATTCATTTTTAACTTTAAGAAACAATAAAAAAATTAAATATTTTTACAAAAACCAAAAACAGAAATAAACGATAAGATATTAAATTCAATTTAATATTTGATATGTTCCCCTCTAGTCTTGATTACAGCCTCGATTCTGCGAGGCATGGGGGTTACCAACTCTCGGCAATAATCTAGGGTTGCATATTTTTCCCAGGCTTCCATTATTGCAATTTTAAGCTCTGCTTTGTTTCTCGGATTACGATGCGTAACTTAACTTTCTGTTTGAAAATTGCCCAGCAAATCTCAATTGCGTTAAGGTCAGGAGTGTTTCCTGGCCAATCAAGCGTTGTAAGACCGACTTCGGTTATGAAATTCCTCCCATTTGATTAAAAGAAATAAAGGGATCAATACCAAGGTTTGACTTTTGATGGATTAAATATTATAAGTTATCAAATTAATGAAACTATCCTTCCGAGCCAGGTGACATGGAGCAGAATCATCCTGGAAAATAGGGTCGACTATTATGGGGAATAACCGAAGGAGTAAAATATTCTTTAATAATATTTATGTTACAATCTCTATTCATGGATCCGTTAATAAAGGCTAAGTCACCAGTTCCGAGCATAAAGTCAATGGGACATTTATAGTGACCCGGTTTTTATCGATCTTCTGGCTGATAAGCCACTATCCTGCAATCTTCTTCGCACTGTTCTTGATCTTATTTCGTTTTGGGTTCGTCCCTTAAACTCAAGACTAATTTCTCTGGATGTTTTTTCTGTGTCTTTTATACATATTTTTTTGAGTAAACGGTTCTCTCTTTGGTTAGTTTTCCTATGTCTTAACCCGTTCCAACTTTCCTCTCAGCTGATCCAAATAAGCGAATTTTCTTCAAAATATTTTGTGAATGTAGCCATGTACTACATCCAACTCATTTCGCAATAACCCTTAGATAAATGTTCCTTATGTAAGGCGTAAATAACACTTTTTTTCGCGCTACTTAACTGTCGACTCATACTTTACAAAGTTGAAGTTTACCGTAATTCGCCAAATCTGAACTGGAAATGAGACAGTTCATCGAGCTTCTGAGTAATAATAAGGATAACGGAAACATTTAACAGTGTATCGAACTAAAAAGTACAGCTAACTTTTGTTTGAATTATGCATCGTGTGTTGGAATTCGTGGACGTACACCAAGTATCTCTAGATGAAACTTGTTTGTGTTTCCAACTCCATTCTATTTTTCTAAAATGCGCGAGATTTCATAATTTCACCATCATTATGAATTTCATAATTTCGAAACAATTATTTTACCGTATCTCAACCACAGAAGTCTCATATGAAAACTTTTCCCACAATACGCAATTTAACTAAAACTCAAGTGCTTAGGCTGAGATTAGAGGACGTGTAAAAAACACAATTATGTACCCGCTACGTGAAATAAAAGTTCGACATACGAGTTGCATATTATGTAAGTACGTGGTGCGAATATGGCGAACTACATTATCTGTGTATTGTGTTAAAAAAAGCCCCATGTGCTTTAGGCGATCGCATTTGGCAACGTATGTGGTTGAAAATGATGAGGAAAAACGCAAAGATTTTTTTGGTGGGGGCTATGCCCCCATTTTATTATGCTTAATTCAAGCTACATACTTAATTTAACTTACAATCTAAGCACCTGTTCACATTGGCGCGGGAAGGACAAGCGCAAGAAGGCAAATAGTGTTCACATTGGTGGAAGCACACTTGAATTTTTGACAAGTGAAACGCATGAATCGGGTCATTTTCATTCTATTACCAGCGGAAAAAGTGAACATAGTTAAACGCGATAGTAAATTAATATTGGGATATAATTTTGTGTTTAAATGGCAGAAGAGTTTATGTTGGCTTTTGCAGCAACAATGTTTGCATGTAATGCTGCATTGTTTTTTGAGGAGGAAAATAACAAAAAAAGAAAAATAAAACGGAAGAAGGTGTGGAGATTAAGGAGAACACAATCGTTATTTGCAATATTTGGATGGTTTACTACCAATTCAATTAATTGCAACGTAGTCGCCTTCGTCCAAGTAGTCATTTTTGCAAACCAAATCAACTTTGTCCAACAGTAAATGAAGAAAAACTGTCAAAAATTGAACGAATTTAGAATGGAACGGTTTGCTTCACCCGAAAATCCAAATTGAAGATGGATTTTCGGTGCAAGCAACCCTTCTCGTTAGGGAACGTCGTGGCGCAGTGGGTAGTGTGTCGGCCGCTGACGCAAGATGAGCGAGTTCGGATCCCGATAACACCAACGCCATCGAATGATTATTTCGCGGCGTCCCTCCTCGGCGGGGTACTGGCAAAAGCCCCCGTTGTATACTTGCCATTAAAAAGCCTCTCGGCTCTCGCCGTTCGGAATCGGCATTAAGCTTTAGGTTCCGTTCACTTATGTGAAAAAACAAATCGCACACAACATAAGTGAGTAAAAAGTAGCTTGGCTCTGGCTCCACATGAGCTCCAACGCCATCTAAGGTGTCTGTCTGGCAGTACAATGGACCAGTATTTGTGTCTGAGTGCTCCAACAGATAGCAGAAGCCTCCACAAAAAAAAAAAAAAAAAAAAAAAAAAAAAAAAAAAAAAAAAAAAAACCCTTCTCGTTTCCACTTATTAAAAATCGGTTCATCTCTTTCCAGCAATTTGGTGCGCTTCCACTAATGTGAACAGGCTCTAAGAGACTAAGAAAGATGGCGATTGAGACGGAGTTTTAGACAAGGAGTGCTGATGTTAAAGTCGAAACAGTTTTTCGCATTAACATTCCAGCATACGGGAGATAAGTTCATTGGAGCCATAAGAGGTACGAGAGGTGGGTACATAGAAGAGACGTGGATTTCGTGTATTACGAGGGTTAGTGTTCAAAAATATAGAGTTATAAAGGGACGCGCAGTCGATGGTACCTTAGAGGAGTCGGTGGATAAAAAGTATGTCGGATATCCTTCTTCGTTCTTCCAGCGAGCTCAAATTAATACGTTTTAGGCGGTCTTGATAGGGAGGTAGGATTAGAGGATTGTCCCAGGGTAAGCCGCGAAGGGCAAAACGGAGAAAACGACGTTGGACACTCTCAATTCTGGAAATGTGTGAATGATAGTAAGTAGACCACACTTGAGACGCGTATTCGAGCATAGGGCGAACAAAGGTTATGTAAAGAGACCGAGTGACGTAGGGATTTGGAAATTCTTTAGACCATCGTTTCACGAAGCCGAGTGCAGAATTGGCCTTAAGAATTGTATCGCTGTGCAAGAAAATTGAGTTCCTGGTCGCATAATACACCAAGATCACGGAACACCTGAACGGTGGAAAAGGATTATGGAGAAAGTAGAGGCGGGGAGGAGGTTTGTAATAGATTGGCACTTTGAAATGTTAAGGTCGAGGCAGTTCTTGGAGCACCAAGTGGAAAAGCTGTTGAGGTCCGATTGAATAAGGGAAGAGTCATGTTCTGAGGAAATGATCTTAAAGAATTTAGCATCGTCGGCATATAGTGAGATGTGGGAATGTTTGATAACCATTTCAATATCGTTAATGGTGAGGATAAAAAGAAGCGGGCCTAAATGACTGCCTTGGGGGACACCGGAGGAAGCAAGGAAGGGGTTAGAGAGGGCAGATCTAAAGCGAATGCTGTAGTTGCGATTTTCCAGGTAAGAGGAAGTCCACTTTAATAAGATGGGCTCAAAGCCAAGAGAAGACAGTTTGAAGAGTATTAATCTGTGTGAAATTTTATCGAAGGCCTTACTGAAGTCAGTTGAGATAACATCGACTTCCTTGCCATTTTCTAAGGCTGAAAGGGTGAAGGAAACGAATTCAATAAGGCTTGTGGTTGCAGACCTGCCTTTAAGGAAGCCGTGCTGTCTGGGGGAGATTAAAGACTTGCATTGAAAACTTAAATTATCATACAAAATACTTTCGAAAATTTTGGGTATATGAGACAGTTTGGCAATGGGTCGGAAGTTGTTAATGTCATTCTTCGGACCCTTTTTGTGTATAGATGTTATAAAAGAGGTTTTCCATATCCGGGGAAATTCACCTTGGGAAGGGGATAGTCTGAAGATTTTGGAGAGAGGTAGAGAAAGGGAGGAGAAACATATTTTTAAAAATATAGCTGGAAGGCCGTCGGGGCCAGGGGTGAATTCATCGTTAAGTTGCTTTAATCTTTCTTCGATGATAACGGGGTCGACACTACGAGGGAGAAATGGCCCAAAGGAGAAGTTTGGTAAATAGTTGAAATATGTAGGTATGATCGGGTGCAAGGAATCATGGGTAAAAGATTGATTGAAAAATGTGGCAAAAAGGTTTACGATGTAATGAGGATCATTGGAAGTTTCATTATTGAAGGAGAGTGAGGTTGGGTAGCCATCAGATTTTCTTTTGTGATTAACGAATTGAGAGAAGGACTTGGGATTATTTATAAGGTTGGTTTGCATCTCAACTAAGTAGTGTTGATAGAGAGATTTATAAAGCTCTACAAAATGCAGGTAAGTGCCGAAGTAGTTCGAGAAGTCATTTGGGGATTGAGTACGAAGGAAAGTTGTCCAGAGCTTGTTCCGTTTGTTTCTCAAAGAACGGAGCCTGCGATTATACCATGGAGGGGAGGTGGAGGAGGGTTTATGTCGAGAAAAGGGTACATAAAGGGAGAAGGAATTAAATATTTCTTTGTAGAATATAGATATGGCAACTTTTACGGTAAGGTTGTTGAAATTAAAAGGGGCATTATTGAGATATTCATTGATTTGACGGAAGTTGGCTTTGTGAAAATCGTGAGAGAATCGAACAGTGGGGGAAAGTTCTGTATAGGGGAGTTGTGAAAAAACGAGAGAAAAAGGGGAGGGTGGTAGTTGTCGACGGTTGATAGGGACAGCGGAGAAGCTGAAACTGAGGAGTTGAAAGTTATACCGAAACGTCGAACTTTACTAAACAGAATTTTTGTGTGCGAACCAGTATTCCATAGCAGTGGACGCACGTCAACGGCCACACTCAGCTTGTTTCTTCCCTTTTCCACTCGTGCTGCATGTTTTTTTTTTTACCTGCAGTCGATTTTCGAGCTCGAGGCTTTCCTGCATTTAATATCAAAATCTGAGATGTCCCCAAATCCGACATTTCAAGTTCAGATGCTTCAAAACTCATTCTTTTTCTACATTAATAAGCCAAAAAATACCACAAAGCACGACCGCAGCATGACGCATGACGCGGACACATAACAAAAATGTGTGGCTGCAGGATTTTAAACCAATACATAATTGTGACTGCGCTCAAAATTGGGTAACAAAATTTTAAAATGCCACAAATTTTTTTTTTCTAAGCATTTTTTTTTAAATTCTTTTCCTATATCTAACTTATTTTAGACAAAAATGTTCCAGTCTAGCTTAACTGTCTTAAGTAATTAAATTTAACTTACTGGACCTGAGCAAACAGCACGTTCTTAAGACTATGTATTTCGACTTAATTAATAACTAAATTTAAATAAATGAATAATAAAAGCTAATACATTTTAAGCAAAACTAAAACTTAGCATCTGATAGTGGATTTGATTTTATGTAAAGCTTATAACTTACTGAAACTAGCTTAACCTACCTTAACTACAATACACATAAAATGTGTGTATATATAATATATGTACATCATTCACTAAATGCATCTTTAATTTTAGATTTATGTTTTGTTATTTTTTTTTGTTTATTTTGAATTTTGTTTTTAATTTTTTTTTGTTGATTTTTGGGTTGTATATAAACTAAGTAACCCTAAAGACTACGCCACCATCCTTATCCTAATCTAAGTCTGTAAAGAAGTTGAACTATCAAACAATCAACGACAGACCTTCCTTACCTTCATCCTGGAATCAAGTCGCCTGCTATGTAACAGCCATCTTGTCAGGGCGCAAGCGCCCCAGGCTCTTACCAGAGCAGCAAAATATAACTACCACTTTGTCTCGCCAGTGGAGTCACGTCCGGTTCAAAAATTGAAAACCTGCAATAATTTTTTCTAGTATCCCGAGAGGCCATAGACAGGCGTTCTGAATAAAATAGATTCTGATTTCTGGATGTTGGAAATCAAAAATCAGTTAACATTTAACTCTTTATCTGTGCCGACGTGCCCTTGTGTTTCTCCTTTGCAATTCACCCGTCAGTAGAAATTAACAAAAAAAAAAACAATACGAAATCACAGCAAAATAAAACCAAAACAAAGAAACAAAGTGAAAAAAGAAAAAATAATAATAATAGTTCTGTTTACCCTGCAATTTAAGTCTACCTGTCCGTGCAACCACCCCATCACCCAATCACACCAAAATAAAAAACCAAAACAAAGAAACAAAGTGAAAAAAAAAAAATAATAATACGCTGCTTTATTGAACCGATTTATAAGATTACCTGTCCGTGCAATCACCCCACTTGCATAATGCCTTCCTGCGGATCCGTTAATGTTTCGGTGACTGCTCACTCATCACATAATTCTGCTTGCCATTAAATGTAACAACGAGCAAATGTGTGCAGTAAATGACTCTCTGGCCGGACTTAAATCCGAACTACGTTACTATTCTCAACTACTCACCGACAACTTTGACTCCATAAACCTTTGAGTAGACAGCCTCACAACGAAACAACAGTCAGCTTTCGGGAAATACAACGAAACAGCTAGAAAAAGTGCGGAAAATTATGACAACCTGCTCTCCCTTATATCACAGCTGAATTGCAAACTGGATAACCGCGAAAACACACCGACCAAGCATGTAAACGCGAACTGCTCTCCCGCTTCTCCGAACTTGAACTTTATTCGTGGGGACATCTCAATCGTCAGCACTCTCGGAGCATTCAGCAAAATTGAAGTTCCTGGACGAGAAAACATCCGAACAACTTGAATGTCTGAATAAAATCGAAGACGCCCTGCACACATTCAACGTCGATTCCAGCCTCACAAAGTCAGCGATCAGCAGTATAAAAGGAGAACTGAAATTTATGTCATCCAATTCCCCGATAACTGCTTGCGATTGCAGGACTACCTACAACGTCTCCCTTATGCAAGAACTTATTGAAGACTCGACCACCCGTACCATTCCAACGCCTCTTACATCTTCCATCCAAACACAGACCAGCATGAGTCCTCTGAAGTTCCCATCTTCCGCTACTTCTCCCATCTCAGCGCCGACCATTGAACGATTCGAAACTGTTTGGACCTTATCTGACTATAGGACGCCCCATGCGGCGCTGACGACAGTATTTAACTTTTTCCGCAAACGTTATGCCGTCAACCTTGTTAAGTGCACGAAGCTCATCCGCCCAAATTCCTTGCTTGCTTCGAAATTACCACCCCTCCGCAATATGAATGGCTTTTCGCAGCTCCCCCAATAAGGAAATAAAAGTCGACAGGATGCGGATTACCATTAGGGATCGTAAGAACAACAGTAAACCTAAATATAAATCTAAACTCAACACTCGCAAATTCCCTAACCCACCTAAACCTGGACTCTCCCTTCTCAACCTCCTTGCAATCTCGGAACTAATTGGGAATTAAGGACAGGAATATTCCCCAATTTCTCGCGACCTCTTCATCTCGCAATAGCTCCCAAATCAAGAACTACCCCCAACATCCCTACACCTAATAATACTCTTAACAGAGTATGTGCCCATAACCGCTTATCTTTTAGCCTTGCGCCAGGCTTCCGACCCTCATCCCCCTCACCGAATACTGTTAATTCGATACCCTATCCCAACACCCAGGCTTCTCGTAATAGCCGCACATATCCACAGTACCCACATTTTATACACACCCACACTCTGAACCCAACTCCCTCCATCTCCTCAGCTTCCTACAACATCCTCTCCAGCCCCCCCCACCACCTCAGCTTCTCACAACATCCCCTTCCCTCTCTTCTCGCCCTCTTTCTTAGATCCACTCTTCCCTCCCACGGCCAAACTCACCAAATATCTCACCGAGCTTAACGCCGAAGACCGCTATGTTACGTCACGTTTAAGAGACAGAAGAATCTTCGACAATGTACGCATCTATTTGGCCTACCTCCACGACAAACCTGACTCCATATGTATCGAAGGCAAAACTAAAGCCAATGTCCTTGTTTCAATCCTTCAAGAAAGCTTACCCACAGACCCCCACGCGATTAAAAGACCTTTATCCGGTTTCACGAAAGCCTTAATATATCTCACTTTGTTGTAAATAACGACCTATCCACCTTCGCGCCCATGTCAGTTGAAAGCGCATCGCACACTTGCATGGTACCGCTCTAATTTCAAAAACTATTTTAAATCCTAACCTAAACACCACTACATCTCCCCAGCCATCGAATATTTCTTACATAAACATATCCCTGTACTATCAGAACGTCAGCGGATTACGCACCAAAACCTCTGCACTACTCCTTGATTCCCAAAACCTACTCTATGATATATTTGCCTTAACTGAAACGAATTTATGCTTCAGCATTGGAGACAGCGAGTTATTCTCCTTAGATTTCATTCTGATTCGGGCCGATGGACGCGACAGCTCTGCCGATCCTGATGGTCGCGGAGTTCTCTTAGCAATCCACAGCCGCTATGAACCCTTGCCTTTCAAATTGTCGAATGTCGTTGACTTCTACTTCACTAGTGCCTCAATAAGTCTCCCTAAACGGAAACTTTATTTTGCCTGCCACTTTGTTAATACAAAAAGAAAAACCGATAACTACCCCGCTACATTTAATTTTCTCAATAACTCTTCCAACGTACCCGAAGTAAATGCCAAATTCTTTGCCTTCTCAGCCGCAAAATTGACAGCCCCTCATTATTGCACATGAGTCCCCTTAACACCAACCCACGTAACCTTTGGTCCACACCATTTTCCGTATAAACAGTCACCGCACAAATTATGGCTACCACGATCTTACAAAACCGCAAACTTACACCAATCTTTTCGACCTTCACCTCTAAAAGTCCAGCCTCAGAATTGCCCTATACCACAACCCTTCACCCTCTCCTTAATCGTTTGTGCCAGCCAGTCTCAGTCGAGAGTCAAGCAGCATAAGATCCCGATAGGAGCCGCTTCTAGGATACGACCTGACTATCCGTTGTGAGTAACTTAACTTTTTACTCTATGTTGTGCATAGCCTACCAATGGCTTAGTGCGGTCCCCCTAGTGTTGGGTACGTTATTTCCCCAATCACTATGTTTGGCATTTAAATTTCGCTATATCAGAAAGAAAGGTAGTTTCCGTTTCTCCCTTTTGGCCCTCACCGTGATATATGGCTTGACTCCCATGAAGACGAGATCCTGACTCTTATTTATATAACTTATATAACTTATTTATTGTGAGTGGTTGCTTATCATATTTATGTGATGGAAATTCGGGGTTCTTATTTTTGCTTCCATTTTAAGAAAGAAAGATTCTTCAAGAATGTTGACACTGTTTTCGACTGCTTTCCGATGAGCTCGCTTTTCGGTTTCAAATGTTAATATCTTCTGTTCAGTCTCGTTTATTGTATCTTAAACTTGAGTTTGAGTGAAAGATTTGCATTTTTTTTTTAAATATCCAGAACAGTTTTCTTGAATTTTTAGTTCAAGAGACTGGATTAAGGATTAAGAGGTTGGATTAAGGATATTAAAAATTGAAATTATATTTTTGTAGTATAATTTGGTTGGATTAAATCTGCACTATTCGATGAAGTTCGTAGTCGTTCTTGGAGTTGATTTTGTTGTTAATCAGAACGAATGTTGGTGGCTGTGTGGAAATTCGTTTGTCCTGTTTGTGTACTGCGTCTTCCGGCCAACTTTATTTGCGGTCTATTCGATTTCTTCGCAAGTCAAATTCTTGAGCGTTGAGATTTAATTTGGTCAAAATACAATGTAAGCCATGAGAGACTTAGTGTGAAAGCTGCTTGGTCTGTATATTAGTGCTGGTGCATGATTCGAAGCCCGCTTGGGGCTGTAGAAGGAGCGGGGTTATTAAATTGCTCTCTCTTTGTAGTTTAAGGCACAAATGTAGTACTTGTGGAAGATCAACCGGTTTTCCGATTTCTGGTTTTCCTGTGTTGACATCACTTTCAGTATATACTTTAAATTGCTTATTTCGGATTCAAATGCTATTATTCTTATAAGGTATGTACATTTTAATTAATTTTATTCTTTTTCAAATACTGTAAATTTCATTTTACTTAAAACGAAATTTCTTTTTATTTTTTAATTATTCAACATTTATAATTTTTAGTAATAGTTTGTGTTAAGCCTCAAATGATCTTATTTTATAAACTCTTTATTAAATATGCATTCGACGTTTCTATGCACATAAAAATAATTTCCTTTTTATTTCTTTATTATTTAACTTTTAAAATTCTTAGAAAATACCTATGCTTATCTTAGCATTAATATCATGTTGAAGCGGTTGATAGTTCGCATTGCTTCACTTTTCATCAATTGTCTTATTTTCTTCCAATTATTACCACTTTATTCTTTCACTTTTAACAGTGTCAGTGTTTTGTTATTGTATTATTTTCCTTGCTTGCTTTTCCTTCACTCTCACAAACAGGGTTCTTAATTCTGGTTGCCCTATCACACTTTTAAAAAAAGAATTCTGAGTTCTACTTTACTTGTTATCTTTCACAGAGTTCTTAATCCTTTTTCACTTTTCTCATTTTCACAAGCAGAGATCTTAGTTCTGTTTTCTTTGTTACTTTCACAAATTAACCACTCGCGACCACATGCATTCTGTAATAAATTAGTGCAGTGCGATTTTCGGACGATTTATAATTTTTTTCAATGTACGCCATTTGTGGTTCCTGATCGGGCCACTTCAAGAAGAAGGAATACGCAAGAAGAAGGAATACGTTGAATATTGAGTGAAGGTTGTGGCTAGGTGTCGTCCGGCATAGTCGGCTCTTACATGCTGCATGTTTTCCCTTCCACGTTTTGAAATTCTATAAGTCGATGAAAGCAGGAAGATACAATGGAAGACCAACTGCCCGAATAGCCGCGGGTATATTTTGTTTGTTATTTTCGTGTGTTGCATTTTATTTTCATTTTTTATCCGCCGAAATTTTCTTGCTGTTTCTTCGGATTTGTTGTTGTTTGCTAATATGCGTTGTGTACTCACCAAACAATGAAACCAAGTAAAAGAAAATGCCAGCAATGATCAACGTTGGTGACTACAAGGGACGAGCACGATACTTCCCTAGCCAGTTCCGTAGATTAAATTTCTTTCCTTTCCTGTGTACGCCCAGAAAAAGCGAACATCGAATTATTTCCTCTTGTAGCTTCAAAACTAAGCCCAGCTATTGAGAAACCACTTCGAACAAAATTGTCTGACACAAATATCCAAGCCGAAGAGCTATAGTCCAGAAGGGCATATAGTGCGGCTTCAAGTCAAACTCGCTCACTTGGAAAAAAAAGTTCAAAAGTGAAAATCTCTGAAATGAAGTAGTAAATGAAAAAAACAGTAACCATTCAATTTTTTTTTTACAAATTAAATTTTTTATTCAAAACAGAAAACAAAATATCAATCCATAAACAAAGATAAAACATCAATTTATAAACAAAACTTTAACTTCCAAAACTATGTACTATATACCCCTAACTACCCTAACGCGACAAACGAATATATAAAAAATAAAACTCGATGCAGAGGCTATGAAAACCTTTAATAAGCCTACATTTCTCAGTCCTTCAACGAAACCGATGAAAATTACGCGACGAATGCAATGGAGATGTTGGCGATAATTTTACCTCTTCACAATCTGCAATCATGCTTGAATCATTAATCTTTTTTTTCGCAACTCAGAGCTTAAGCGTTTAAAGGCCACGAAAGAGGAGTATAATTAAGAATTGAGTTACAAACCAGGTAAATCAAAGGTCGGGGCCGATGCTCTCTCTAGATTAGAGACTTAAATAAACCTAAGACGGGACCAAGAGAGAGTTTACAAGAAGTTCCCATAACAGAAACTACCCACATGCACAACTCCAATACTGAGATGGCACACTCTACAACCACGGTAGCGTCCGAACAAGGTCCTACGGGAAATGCGAAGCAGGGATACGACGGCTCAATCGACTCAGCTTCTGAAATTGTACAGAATGCAGTACACGATTCTTCAGACCTTATCCGTGGATGTTCTCTAACGTCTCTTTTAACATTTTTGGAAATCAAATTATCATAAAGATAAAAAAGTGCATCCCGCATATAAAACCACTCTCTATTTAGAACAAAAACTCATTAAAAACCTACATTTATTTATAGAACATAAGATGTTGGTCACAGGTAATGAGCGCAGCTTATTCATCCTAATTCTAGTGAACTACATCAAAATGCTGGATATTCAAATGTATCAGGTCCGTAAACCGCGGCGAGGTAAATAAGCAAATCGAGCGGTTCCACTCGACAGCTCTTGAGATGTATAGATGCCTATTCGGCTATTAGGAAGGGTTTTACGCCCAAAAGAAAAATATGTTCGACACATTTTTCAACAGTAGCTCTAGGTTGCATTTCTGAAATATATAGAATTTCCGCATAAAAGTCAATAATGATCTTAAAAAGAAGAAACTAAGCAAAAGGCAAACAACAACCAGTGTAGCACATAGAAAATCTCACCCAAGAAGTTCAAAAAGCCTACATAGTCTATACCCTCTAAATTGAGCACAGCACTATTATATGTTAATAGAAATTTACATGCACATACTTAGTGTATTACAATGCACAATTCACAATGTATATAATACACAATAAAATACATATATAAGAGCATACTTATAAAATAAAATTGAAAGTAAAATGCAGATATATATGTACATATGTACATATGTAGGTAAGACTGGGTAAGCCTATCTCATGACTGATATTAATAGTCGATCATCATGTACATATAAGCGATGTGTGAGTGTACGAACTATGTTAAATTTATATATATACATGTTAGATTTAAGTTAGGTTAATCTCTTCATCCCCTAGTTGCCATAATAAGTCCGGCATCACACTTTTTGTGTTAATTCATACGTTTGAGGACACCTACAAGCGTTCTTCCACGAAATTTTTCCTAATTTCTGGACAATACATCCTAAACGGAGTTCTGATCCTGAAGGAGGAGGTGAACGAAATCATCAGAGCATCCGGGACAAGGAAGAGATCAACAGAATCATCAGTAAAATAATAATAATAAAGAAAATAATATTAATGATAATGTTTTTTTTTTGACAAGCTGATTTTGGGAAACGCTAATGCGCACGAGAAACAGGTCTGTTCTGTTTCAAGTAGTGTGGGACTTACACCCAACAAAAGCCCACAGTAACCACTTATCATCTACACCATCTACTCCGGAACCTTTTCCTTTTCTCTCTTCTTCTTATTGAGAGCCGATTCAATAAATGCACTGATCTTTATCGATTTAGCGGCACTCGAGACCACTTGAGGGAGACCTTCTGGACCACGTTTTCTGGAGAGATGGGGTCTACCTCCACCTTCAGGATGGGGTCTACCTCCACCTTCAGGATGGGGTGTACCTCCATCTTCTGCAGACGAAGGTATGACAGGCGTCGACGACCTTTGAATCACTGTACTAGCAAGCTGGAATTGTGTGGCGTACTATTTCACTTCACTAGGATACTGCTGCGTCTATGGTGGGGCCGAAATTCATTATAGGAAGTGATTTTAACGCGAAACATACTTTTTGGTAATCAAGAGATATTTCTCCGAGGAGTGGAGTTCTAAACAGAGCCGGTATGGATTTTGATGGTAACTTCTTTTCAACGGGGAAACAAACTTACTGGTTCTCCGACATAACAAAGACTCCAGAACTGATAGACTTCAAAAATAATATGCAGATATTTTACCTATATTTAAGAAAAACTTGATCTTTCCTCAGTTCACTCACCAATTGTCTTAACAATAGGAAAAAAATTAAGAATGAAGAGGGTCTAGCTAGATTAACTAACGTCAAAACAAATTGTCTTAACAATAGGAAAAAAATTAAGAATGAAGAGGGTCTAGCTAGATTAACTAACGTCAAAACAAACTGGGAAGGTTTTAGAAACTGTTGCAAGACGAATATTACTCTCAACGTGCCCTTAAACACACCTGGTGGACTTGAAAGTGAAGTCGGACACCATTCAGTCCGCGGCGTGGAACAGTATTCCCTACAAGCAGCTATAATCTCCAAAGAACAAAACAAAGCATCCACCGGAAGTAAAAGAATTGCTTCGCGAATAGAGGAAGGCACGAAAACGATGGCAGCATCGTGCCCCCAACACAAAACTTATCTTCAACTTTCTATGCAATAAATTAAACGAAGCGATTCTCGAATTCAAAAACAAATGTTAAATATAAATTTTCAAAATTAAATTCAGGTGTAACTGCAGATAAAAGTACAAATGATTCGTTCTGAAATACAATCAAAGTATAAAAAAACTTCAAAAACTATCACCACCTCTAAGTGAAAGTTATTACAGTACAGACGCGATGCCTGATAACTTCGGAGTCAAAAGCCTCCACTTCATAAACGCTTCATTTAGGATTTCAAACTTACGGCGATAATAGAAAGTCGAAGTGATAATGGTTCTTAAGCCAGGAAAACCACAAAACTATAAAAAATAATATCGGCCGGTATCATTTTTGCCCATTGTCTCAAAAGTATTTGAGAAGCTACTCTTGACGCGTTTACAGCCAACTGTAGACGAATGAAGTTTAATTCCCAATCATCAATCGGTTTCCGTGTTAAACAGTTCACTATTTTGTAGAATAACCAATAAAACAGAAAAAGCCTTAGAAGAAGAAGTTCTATCGCTTTTCTTGGTGTCTCTCGGGCTTTTGACAAGGTTTGGCACAAAGGCTTGAAATTCGAATTATTACAAGTTCTTTAAGAACAATTATATAAGATCTTAAAATCTTATCTTGCAGAAAGACTTTTCCGTGTTAAACATAGAAATTAATAGTCAACATTCAAAGAAATCGCTGCTGGTATTCCGCAAGAAAGTGTCCTTGGCCTAATTTGTTTTTCTTCTCTACATTGACAAGAGGGTACGATTGTTGCAACCTTTGTCGCCGAATTGGCTGTTTTAGTAACTGGAAACATGATCGAGTCAGCTACTAAAAAGTTCCTACTAGCTTTAACCCTAGAAAGATAACGTGGGTCTTGGAGGCGCCCGCGACACAGTTATATTGCAGTCTTCTTTTAACCAACGCGCATACAAGCATGTGTTTCTGAGCCAACTCAGTCGTCGGTAAACACTTACGAGAGATTGTCGTTTCCGTTCGGTAATTATTATACCCCAGGTTTGTTGTTATTGCGATTCGCTGTTGTTATTGAGAGGCGCATGTCCTTCTCTGTAACTTTCATGCGATTTTTTATGATTTGGTTACTTTTTACTCGTGTACATATGTAGATAAAACGTTTGTTTTTAGGAAAATCATGGCGTGTAGAAGAGTGTTGGAAGTAAGAAAAATTGTTTCTTTATTAAATCAAGAAGACGAACTTGCAAATGATGGTAGTCACAGCGAGTTGGAGGAGATGTAAGAGAAGATGATATTCAAAGCGATACTGATAACGAGTACGAAGGTGAAATAATCGAAGAAAACTTGAATGACTTCAACACCTTCTGGAAACCCATGACCACCGCATAATCATTCCGCCTAACAGAATAATCAGAGGTAAGAATAGTTACGTCTGGGCTATTTCTGAAGGTCAAAGTAGTGGAAGAACATCTGCGGTCAATATAGTTCGCTCTAATAGAGATCCTACTCGAATGTATCGAAATATTTTTGAACCACTTTTATGCATTGAACTATTTATTACGGATGAACTCATTCAAGAGCTTGTTCAGTTGACAAATGTGGAGATATCAAAAAAACGTACTGTTAGTATGACTTGTTTGACATTTGGAGACGCGAATCCTACTGAATTCAAAGCCTTCATTGGAATACTTATTCTCAGTGCTGCATTTATCAACCGTTAAGTTATTTGACAGTTCATTTGCCGGCACGAGATATTTGGCAGTAATGAGCAGAGATCGATTTGATTTTATTATCGTCGTCAGCAAGATCCTTTTATTCCAGTTCGAAAGATTTGGTATCTGTTTATAGCTCAATGCAAAATGATTTACTCTTCGGGAAGCAAGTAACTGTTGATGAACAACTACTTGGTTTCCGAAGTAGATACCAGTTTCGAATGTACATACCTAACAAGCCGAGAAAGTACGGTATAAAAATCCCGATGATGTGCGATAATCGAACCAATTATATGGTAAATGCTTGGCATAAATTGGAAAAGCTACAAATACAAATAGTATATGTAGAATATTACTTGAAGTGCTCGTAACTATCACGACCATTTCATGGCACCAACCACAATATAAAGTAGGACAATTTTGTCACGTCCATCCCTGTCGCAAAGTCAAATTCACAATTGTGGGCATGATAAGGTCAAACAAACGGGAAATTTCTGAAGAATGGGAAAACATCCGTTCTCGACAAGGGGGTACGTCTATGTTCTGTTTCGATGGATATTTAAACTTAGTAGGGTATCCTACATCATTTCCGTGCAGGGACGGCTTAAGAATATCCCTGCAGCGATACCTCGCGCTTGTCGTAAAAGGCGACTAAAACAAAGGTAAACAAAAATCACATCTAGCCAATTTAGAAAACACCAAGGAGAGCATAGGGACACATATACCACCATTAAACTGCCCCACAAGTGTACATGCAAATCAGTGGGTTGACACGACTGGAGATCACCGGTGTTGTAAGAGTAAGATCAAACAAAAAAATCTGGAGCATGCCCGTGTCACAAAAAAAAAAAAAAAAAGCCAGGCCGAAATACAATTGGTGCAAACAAATGCAAAAACACCAGCATTTGATTGGCCTCAGCGATGAAGTAATCCCAAACCGGGAAGCCTGCCGCTACTTTCTGAGGTCAAACCGGCGGACCCCACAATGAGAATAAAGACGCCGAAAAAAGGAAAAGAAGAAGAAGGGTGTCCTACAAGCCTATTGTCCTCAAACCTGGTAAACCTAAAATAATTATCTTTTATAACTAAACTAAACGTGTCGTCGTTTGATCAGATGTGTTGTTCGATGTCTTCTTCTAGAAAGACTGACAGATGGCCAATAACAATGTTTTATGGCATTTTGAATATAATTTTTGTCAACTTGTATATAATTTACACTCACAATGTTTTATTAAAGGAGAAAAACCATAGAGAGTATATAAAGAAACTAAACAGTGATCTGCCTACACAGTGGATGAGATCTAGATTGGAAATCCCTACTTTGTCGACGCGTTTGAGGCAAAATATTGCCACAAACCAATCAAGAGGTTTCTGAAGGAGCTGATGAGGAACCTTTGGCTAAGGTTCGGCGTTACTGTAGCCTATATACTAGAAAAAAGAAAAGAATGTCTAAGATGATGTGCACAAAATGTAAAAGATAGTGTATAGTGAACATATATGTACATGATGTTTGCAACAATTTGTCTAAAACTGTTGATTTTTTTTTTTGTATTTTTGACTAATTCGTATGATTTGAGACTGATTATATAGTAATTTATCATATAGTAAGACAAAATAATATAAATGTCACCTAGTTGTAATAATTCATATTTAGATACAGAAGACCTCTTATTTTTGTTAAGAATTTTTAAAATCCTACATAGCTTTTTTATAAACAAAAAATAAAAACAAATATTTGTGTTTTATTTAGTTATTAATAATGTCACATTTCACTGAAGTTATTAAAAAAAAGAAAAGAATAATCTTTTTTTCTTCCTTTTAATCTTTAAAATAAATTCTTTGACGTTAGGCAAAAAGGTTTTAAGTCAGAAACTGTAGTTTTTCGTAAAACCAAATTGAAAATAGTTTAATTATTTGCAAATCGGGATTAAATATGTTTGAAAAAAAAAATTATGGAAGATAAGCTCTGAAATAAAGACCTATATATTATGTTAATACATTTTGCAAATTCATTAGTATTTACTGTTTTTTCGATGACTTAAGTCCTTAAGATCCTCTCATTTTGTACTATTTGTAAAAGTTTTGTATCTCCGTAAGACTTAAGTCAGGAAATAAAACATTGTAATAAAGTTATAAAATAGGAAATTGTTTAATTAATCCAGAATCTTAAAAAAATGTACAGCTAATAACAAAAAAAAAAATGTTTATGTTGTTTCCGCTTCTTCTTTTTCATCTACCAAATCTGGATCATAATTCTTTATTGCGGAGTTAGAAGTCGGTAAATTTTTATAGAAGTCGTGAAGCACAGGTGGCACTAAGCTTAAAAGAGATCACAAATCCTTTTTTTTCTCCTCATATATCGGGACTAAGGTTTTGTACTTTGCTTGGAGTGGATAATCTTTGAGACATCTATTTTTTCCTCTTCTACGGAAGCTTAAAATCTTAAACTCTTCGGAGTGGTTGAAATTGTTTTTATATCTCACTAAGCCATTCTCCTGGTATTGGAGCCATTGCACACTATGCCAAGAATACTGCTCATTAATAGTATTTTTTTTTCTGCACACAAAAGCTGTCTTCAACAAAGCAGCAAAATCAAAGAATTCTTCTTGCTGCATTTCGTGTACCCGGAACTTATTTTTTGAGCTTGTTGTTCGTAATAGCTGGTACCAATCGTGGGGGTGGTAAAGAGGTGTTTTAAGTTTCTTTTTTTGTTTTTCAATCATAGAATGATCCACGTCACATTCCATATGTGTATGACCCGAAACAAAGAACTTGTGGTTTATAGTTAAATTGGGGAACTTAATTTGAGCGATTAAAAACATTGCCGCCACATGACTTTTTTTATTTTGTCCCCCGCATGTGTCTGAGTAAAATGTCACCTCAGAAACGTAGTTAGGCAGCTTCTTCAAATGAGCATATAGACAAGAAGCTATTTCATTTCCCCCTCTAGCAGCTAGAGCTTCATGCCACATGTAGTGCGTTGAATCTCCGGTAATATTGTCGTGAACAGTAAGGTTATAGGTCCATAGCTGCCTTTTATAAAATGCTACCGAAGATCCAACAAACGGTGTTGGCAAGCATTGTTGAAGATCGAAGCTCATTAATTTCTTTTGCGCGCTGTCTTGAGCTGCTAGCTTATCAGCTTTTTTGGCATCAAATGCCGCATTAGCCTGATCCTGGTGGATTTGGAGATCTTTTTCTGCTTTCTGTTTTTCTTCCTGATGAACAGCAACTTGAACGCACATGTGAAGGGTGTCGCACTTGTAGCAGATGTCTACTTTTGGCTTTTTAAAGGCTAGTTTTAATTTATGAAATTCCCTTTCATAAATTGAACGACCAACGAAATTCTCTCGTCCTTTTTTGTATAAGTCGTACATAATGCGCAAGTTTAAATAGGAAGGTAAAATTTTTTTCTCATTTGTACGTCTGGTGTAATGACTTTCATAGCTTGGAAAAGATTTTATGTGAGTCAAGACTTCATTAAGCACCTCTTCAGATTTTTTGTTTTTCGAAGATTTTTTACCCCTTTGGCCGTCTACCGTAATGCCGGATGTGTTAAGCGTTTTATTTTTGACGGCGTTTGAGATGAACTTTTTATGTATGTATACATATCTACGCTATTCTCCTATTTGATTATTCCGTACGGTATAAAAGATAAAAGACTTAAGTCTTTAGAAGAATGTTAAATGCTTCAGAGACATCGGTCACAAAGACTTAAATAAACTTAAGACTTTAATACCAAACCAAATATGCATTTTTCTGACTTATTGCCTAAAGACTAAATTATTAGGATGGGAAGCAGTTGTGACAGACTAAAGTCGTTAATACCAAACGAAAGAGAAAAAAAAATTGAGTTAAACCCAATCAAAAAACCAAAATGCAATTTTTTGACTTAAGACCTTTTTGCCTAACGTCAAAGAATTAGGATATAAAATTGTTCGCCCCTCAGGTGCATGTTTATATTTTTAGTACTATAAAATAAGATTATTTTTCTAGGGTTAAACAAAATTTGTGAATGGACAAGGACTTGGCGCCTAGCTCTAAATGAAGCAAAATCTACTCTTGTTAACTTCACAAATTGGAAAACCAATAATCTTCCTATATTTATAAATATTTACTTAAAAACGAAACGTGATGAGTTCGAAAACAGATTCAGACAGTCTGTGAGTGAGAGAGTGTGGGGCAACACGCATCGCGACTTCCCTAATCCATAATTTCATTATAGTAAATATCCAAAAGAAAAAACCAAAATGATTTGTTTGTGCACAAAAAAAGTTGAACGCAGTGATACTAAAATAGAGTGCAATGACTGTAAAAAATTGTTTCATGCAAAGTGCGTCAATTTATTAAACACTGATCTCGAATACATGAAAAAAAACTGCTAAATTTGGAGGTGTTCTCAGTGTACAACATCGCGGCGAAGCTCTCTCTGTGCCGAAAATGCTCCCCTCCCGTCACCCCTTACAATCCCAACAGTCACTGAAAAAGAAAAACAAATAACAGAAAACATTACAATGGAAATGATATTCAATGAAATCAAAAACTTACGGAAAATAAACGAGGAATACTTGGCCATGATCACTTCCTTGCAAGGTGAAAATGTCCAACTTAAGACCAGAGTGCGCGAGTTGGAAAATAAAATCAATAACTTAGAACAATCCAAACTCAATAAATCGATTGACATTTTTAATGTGCCAATGTTGACAATACAAATGCAATGGAAGCCGCGTTAAAAATTATTCGTGTTGGTGTTGGGTATGATCTTGATGAGCGCGACATTGACTCTCTCTACGTCAAAAAAATAAAAACAAAGAGGAACCCCTCTTCATCCACAACTGTACTGTCTCTAAATCTGACCCGACAAGTAGTCAAGGAGAACATCATGGAAATGAAAAAGAAGAAAAAACAGCGACTAACAACAAACCTCTTAGAAGAAAACTGTGATGGTTCGCAAATTTTTATTAATGAATGACTACTAATATGACTACTAATATGAGAATATTGTGTAATGAAGCAAGAAAAATCAAAGTAGATAAAACATTTAAATACATATCGATGAGAAACAACAAATTTTTTTTGCGTAAATATGAAGGTGATATTGCTTTCAAGTTGAGGTGCCTTGAAGACCTCGAAAATCTTAAATTAATGTAAAACATGAATAAAAACAAGTCATCCAACGCAGAAAATTGTGTTGTCTCTTATTTCTCTACCTTACTCATCCATCAAAATATTCGTAGCATTAGGAAACACTTTGATTTCTTTTTATAAACACATTCAATTCCAATGCAACTTTCATTGTACTCACTGAGATCTGGGTTTATGACTACGAGCTTGTTCAACGTTTAGCTCCAGAATGTTCTTTTATTAACTTTGACAGTCCAATCATAAAGTAATTGTTATACAATTGTTATACAATTTACTCGTAGTGCTGCCAATGCAACATCTCCCTTTAGATATTAAAATTTTATATAAAGTTAAAGTTTAATATTTCATTGAATAATTAAATCTAGATTTTGTTTCGCTTTAGAATTAAGTTTAAATACATTTTATACTGTTTGTTTTTTTTTTTTGTTTGTTTTGAATCCATGTAAAGTTTAAGTATAAATACCTGATTATTAAATTGTTTAAATGAATAACTATGCGTATCAAGTTAATACAAAGAAATCAATTAAAATGTTTAATTATTACATTTCCAATATTGCCATAGACTTTTCTCCCGGATCTGGTTATTAGAGCATCACCGGAACATCGACGAGCAGGAATCCTCACAGCCTCTCTTGGATCCGTAGGTGTCTCCTTTGCTTCCGATGTAGAAGTTGGTGAATTGACGTCAAGTCCCCAGTATACCTCAGCAGAGGGTTTTGGCTGTAAAGATTTTAAATAAGGAGCTTGGATCAAATGAAATCTATTTCTGCGAATAACTCTCTTATCCGTGTCGACTAAATAAGACCTATGCTGTACTTTTTCTAATAATTTTCCCATGCCTCCTGAGATCGGTTACCCAAACAAACTCTCCTGCCTTTAACTCTGGCAGTTCTTTTGCTCTGTGTCGTCTATCATAATTTAATTTATATTTATTTCTATAAATGTCTTCCTTTTCCCTCAGGTTCCGGAAATCCGGTCTCTCTGTTAGATTTACGTCTGGAAGGTTGTCACGTAGTCTACGTCCAAAAAGTAGTTCTGCCGGGCTTAATCCGTTAAAAAGTGGTGTATTTCGGTATGCTAGTAATGATAGCTCGACGTTCCCTGGATTTTTCTTCATTATGTTTTTAGCGACCTTCACGGCTGCCTCTGCGGCTCCATTCGCCTGATGGAATTGAGGGCTGCTCGAGAAAATAGTGAAAGACCATTCCTTAGCAAAGCGTCGAAACTCGGATGTGTCGAGATTTTGAAACTGTGTCCCGCTATCAGTGAAAATACTTTGAGGTACTCCATGTCGGCTGAACGTAGCTTTGCATACTTTTATCACATCTTTCATACGCATGCGGACCAATTCTTCGATTTCGAAGTATCTGGAATAACAATCAGTTATGACAATGTACCATTTATTTTCTAATTTAAACAAATCCATAGCAAGTTTTTGCCATGGATAATCCGGCAAATTTGATGCGACTAACGGCTCTTGTTTATTACTTGAGTTCTGGATACACGCTGGGCAACTCTTCACCTTAAGCCCAATGTCTTTTGAAATTCCTGGCCACCACATAGTTCTCCTAGCCCTAATCCTCGTCTTAGTTATGCCTAAATGTCCTGCATGTAATTTATTTAACATTATGGGCCTTAAAGTCTTTGGAATAATCATTCTGTTACCCCTTAGTAGTAGATCATCAATTACGCTTAGTTCGTTTCTAAGAGAATAATAGTCTCTAATGTCGGAGATCAGTTTATTCTTTTCTGGCCATTCAGTCCTTACATATTTTTTTATTTCCTGACATTCCTCATCTAACATTTGTGATTGAATGACTCGAACAATATTCTCGTCTTTTGTATGGATATTCTGTAAGGATATTTGGTTTATATAAGCTTCTATTTCATCCTGCAATTCTTCTGACCCAGAAATATCATCAATGGGCATTCTCGAAAGGCTATCAGGTATAATTAGATTTTTACCGGGGATGTAATTTATGGAGTAGTCATACCTCATCATTCGCATACGAATGCGTTGTAACCTTGGAGTGAGATCATCCAAGTTTTTAGTTTTTAAAATTTGTAGAAGGGGTTTGTGGTCCGTTTGTACTGTAAAATGTCTGCCAATCAAATAAGTTTTAAGTTTATCGCATGCCCACGCAATTACCAATGCTTCCCTTTCTATATTTGCATAATTTTTCTCTGCCCCAGATAAGGTCCTTGATATATATGCGATAGGAAATTGATCTTTCCCATGCGTTTGCAAAAGAACAGCTCCTAACCCTCGTGAAGAAGCATCGCAAGACAAAGTTGTCTCTTTTCCCGGATCATATATTTTCAGACAGGGAGGGGAAATCAACTTTTCTTTTATTTCCTTGAAAGCTTTTTCCTGTGCGCTTCCCCAAACGAAAGCATTTCTCTTACAAAGTAAACTTGAAATTGGTTCTACAATCGATGATTTGTTGGGGATGTATTTTCCAATGAAGTTAACCATACCAAGAAATCTTTGGACATCTTTAACATTGGTTGGTGCTGACATTTCCTGAATAGCTATTGTTTTTCCCTTATCGACTTTTATAGACCCTTCCGAAATAATGTGTCCTAAGAAATGGATTTCCGTTTTACCAAACTCCGATTTTTGTCTGCTAAGCGTAACACCCCCTTCTCTTAATTTTACAAGCACTACTTCTACCAACTCGTCAAGTTCCTGCATATTTTCAGCCCAAATGAGGATATCGTCAACATGGACTATACAATTTTTAACTCCTGACAGCAACTTAGACATGGTTTTTTGGAAATACTCAGGAGCAGACGTAATTCCGAAAGGTAACCTCGAAAACTGAAACCTTCCAAATGGAGTAATAAATGTTGTTAACTCTTGCGATTTTTTCGATAACGGCACCTGCCAGAATCCGCTATTCGCATCGAGTTTTGCGAAAACTTTGCCTCCGGCTAACTGCGACAACCAGTAATCAATTCCATGTATAGGATGCACCTGTCTTCTGACACACTTATTCAATTCCGTTAAATCAACGCAGATTCTAATCCCGTCCTTTTTTGGAACCACGACCATAGGTGAACACCAGTCTGTAGCTGTTTTTACCGATTTGATTATTCCATCTTTTTCCATCTTTTTAAGTTCTTCCTGAACTTTTACCCTCAGATGAATTGGTACAACTCTAGGGGTAGAAATAGCAAATGGTGTGACCTTGTCTTTTAGTTCGATTTCGTATTCTTCTTTAAATTTACCCAACCCTCCAAACACGTCCTTAAATTCCTCAAACCAATTCCGTTTAGTAACAGCAAATAATTTTTTTACTAGACCTAATTTTTCTATTCCAGATGTTCCTAACAGAGGCGTTATTTTATCCGCAGTTACGTATATTATTTCCTTAATTGCTTTTTCTCCATATTGTAAATTCACAGTGGACTTCCCTATAACATCAATGGCCTGGTTTACACTAAATAATTTTGCTGCTGTTTTTTTCTAATTTTATTCCCTGCATATTTTTGACTGCATGCCAGGGTACCAGCGTGACATCCGCACCTGTGTCGACCTTAAATTGTATACGGTCTCCATTGAGTCATAAATTAACTGACCAGCTCTGAGTCACAGCACCTACAAAATACTCCTCATCCCCATCTACCTCGTTCCCATTCTCCTCTCGTACCTCATTTACTTTTTTTGTTCGACACTGCTTTGCATAGTGCCCTATTTTTTTGCACCTTTTACAAACTATATTTCTGGCTGGACACCTATCGTAATCATGGCGCTCATACCCACATCGCATGCACTTTTGAGTATTGTTCCGCCTATTTCTATCCTGGACTGCTTCATTGTTATTCATTTTTGCCTTATGCTCGAAACTTCTAACTCTATTCACTGCCACAGGCGAAATGGATGAAAGATCTTTTTTCTGCCGATTTAGCTCCTCTAACTGTCTGAATGATGTTATAGCCTTCTCTAGGGTGAGGCTGGAATCTAATTGTAGCCTATCGCTCAGGCCCTCATCTTTCATTCCTACTATGAGAGTCAATAAAATCATATCATCGTGCAATGCTCCCCATTCGCAATGTTTAGAGAGCGCATACAGTGCGGTGATGAATTCTTCGCCTGTCTCCTCGCCTTGCTTTCTTTTAAGAAACCTTGCGCGCTCATAAATAACATTCCTCTTTGGAATAAAATGTTCCTCAAATTTTCTTTTAGTATCCCCATAAGTTATTGGGGGTGGGGTGAATGAAGTAAAAATTTCTTCCGCTTTTTCTCCCATGCAATATATAAGAATATTTACCTGAGATTGATCATCTGTCTCGTGTAATCCATTTCCCATGCGGTACCTTTCAAAGCGCTTAATCCATCTCTCCCAGTCCGCAGGTATAAATGAAAATTCTTCTGGAGGACTTAGTGTCATCTGTCTGCTAGAACTAGCCTTCAAAAATGATGTCGAATTCCCTTGCTGCTTCTTATCGTCTTCTTTAGGCGGCATGACCGTGCTTTTCGCCGATATGGGTATAATGCTCGATAGGATTTTTAATTTATTTAGGTAATTTTACAAACTTGCACTTTAGTAGTTTATATTTGAAGTATTTTACCTTCGGTTTTTTATTTATTTTTATTTTTATTTTTTAATAATAACTTAATTATCTTATATTTCAGCCACTATGTATATATTCCTCCTTGTCAGTGTGTCCGCTGCCACCATGTTCAACGTTTAGCTCCAGAATGTTCTTTTATTAACTTTGACAGTCCAATCATAAAGTAATTGTTATACAATTTACTCGTAGTGCTGCCAATGCAACAGAGCTATCCAACTATAGTATTCCGGGGTATGAACCTTACTTTAATTGTAATAACTCGAATAGCTCAGGAGGTGTCGTTGTTTTCATTAAAAAAGAGTCAATAAGCGACTGTATAGTAGAGAAAAATAGTGTGTCCAGCGCTGATATCATAAAAATCACTTGCCTTATATGTAATGAACCTTTTACGATTTTGTGTGTATATCGCCTGCATCGAATTCACTCAGGTATTGACGCGTTTTTAGAAGAATTTAATAGATTACTTAAAGACGTAAAGACGAAGAATGCATTGGTAGTAGGCGACATTAATATTAATATTTTGTGAAAAACCAATGATTCCTATAACTACCTACCTCATAATGTCTACTTTCGGTTTAAAATCATTAGTTATGGAACCAACTCGTATAACAGATAATACTCAAACATGTATCGATATATTCGCTAGGTTAGACTCTAAATTTATACACAAGCTGTCTGGGGAAGTACTTGATTATAAAATCTCAGATCATTGCATGACGAACATAAACTTAGAAACATTTCAAAATACTCGTAATTTGGATAGATCAGTCATTCCGAGAGTCTCGTATGAGAAAGACGTGTGACTTTATTTTGGAAGTAATTAGATATATTTAAAAGACAATAGCCAAACGTAGAACGGAAAATACTGAGGATTGGCCTTTGTCCTCAGGTAAAAAAGTGCGAATTTCTTTAAAAATGGTCAATAGTGTTAAAAGCAAGGACTCCAGAGCCAACTACTGGGCTCCTTTGCAATGCCAACCGGAATGTGATAGTAATAACGATATGGACGATGTGTTACTGAATAAACCGGCTAAAAAGGTTCATGTACCACCAATTAAGGTACTACAAAAATCAAGTGAATTCATACATAACATGATGCAGAATCTAAGTGTTACCGATTATTCCGTGAAAATCCTTTCCATTGGAATAAAAATTTCATGTGACTCGATTACATCCTTTGATCGTGTATTGGAGGCACTAAAAAATGCTAACTGCCAATATTTCACTCACGATTTAAAAAGTGCTAAAGTGTTTAAAGCCATGCTATACGGGATGGGAGATATTGAGGAACACTTGTTGAAGAGCGAACTTATAAAATTAGGACTAAAGTGTATTGGTGTTAAAAAAATAATAAGGCAGTTTGAGAAATTTAAGGATTTCTACTATTTAATCTCATTCGAAAATCAAGCTTAATGATTTAAAAAAGAACATCCGCTCGATAAGGCATACTCAAGTCAACTGGAATTACGTTCGTAGGCAAAGGGGCAAGTTGACACAATGTTACAATTGTCAAATGTTCGGCCATGGCGAAAAAAACTGTCATGTGAAAACGTATTGTGCCTTCTGTGCTGGTACACACAAAACTGCAGACTGCCCTAATACAGCTGCTCCATTTAAGTGTGCAAACTGCAACGGGAAGCATGAGGCCACAGTTGTTACCTGCATCACCCGATCACAATACTTGGACGTTAAGCAAAGTCTGTAAGTATGAAATCGAAGTCACATCCAATAATTCCCCTCCGTTTGGAGCCATCAGCGACTAGTAAAAAAAACATTGAGTTCTCTCATACATCAATGTCTGATTTTCCACCTTTAACGCACCGTCAGAGAGAAAAGGCAGTGGTGAACTCTCAAAATCCCTCCTCCTCAGCGTGGGTGAATTTCAACTCTAATTCACCAAAACTATCAACGCAGAAAATGAGTGCTAGCAACATGTCTAGCAACAATGGCTTGTTCTCTGCTGAAGAACTCAATTCACTAACGTTGGATGGTTACACAACTTTCTGTCTGCAAAACTAAAGTAGAACAGTTTAATTTCATCGCACAATTAGCAGTTAAATTATTATATTATGATGTTAAGTAATAACAATTTAACTATTGTCACTTGGAATGCTAGGGGTGTTCGACACAAACATTCAGAATTAATTAGTTTTCTAGTTGAGAATGATGTTGATATTGCGCTAGTGTCAGAAACTTGGCTTAACTCAGAAATAAAGTAATCTACTTCTGAATTCAAATGTTACCGTGTTGATAGAGTCGATCGTAGAGGTGGTGGAGTTGCAATACTCATTAAAAGATCTCTTCAACATTCGCCTTCACCTATTATTCCAAGACATGTTGTAGAAAATGTTGGTGTAGAGTTAATCTTAGAAAATGGAACTTCCTTTCCTGTGTATATTTTCCCGGTGGTATTGCTACAAATGTTAAGAAACAGACGTTGAAGAGTGATTTACAAAAACTCTTTTCTCAGCGGGGTAATTTCCTAATTGGTGGTGATTTTAACTGCCGCCATAGGGATTGGGGTTGTACTAGAGCTAATACTTGGGGAAATATACTTTCGACCTTAGCAGTCACTTATCCCTTTACAATTTTGTTTCTTCTCAGTCCCACCTTCATTCCGTCGTCTTCTCGTGCAAGACCGTCCGTTCTTGATCTGTTTGTCACAAATTGTCCTGGTATCGTTACGCATCCAATATCTTTATCTGAACTTAATTCTGATCACAATCCTGTTCTGTGTAGGTTAGGTTAGGTTAGGTTAAAGAAGGGGAGTGTGATGGTTGGACACCACTTCCACTCGGAGGCCAAGAGGCCCATTGTGATTCCCTTCGTTTGTGTGGGTACACATAAAATTAACCTATCCTATCACGTGGTGGCTGAAACCATCCCGTGCTCTTGATGAATCTTAGAAGATCCGATATATCTGCATTAGCCACATCCGCAACCTCTGTAAAGAATCTTTGGCCTAGAGACAACAGGCGTCGATTCTGGAGAGCTGGGCAGTGGCAAAGCAGATGTTGGATCGTCTCAGTTTCTTCCTCATCGCCGCAGCTCCGGCAGAGATCGCTGGACCCCGAGTCACATTTCCGTAGCATTGCTCCAATGGGACAGTGTTCTGTGATCACTCCGACGAGCATACGGATCTAGTTACGGTCCAGCGCCAGGAGCTTCTTTGTTTTTCCAACGTTGAGCTCTGGCCACGTGTAGCTGTCGTTTCTTGAAAGCCAAGACGAGTTGGCCCCTTTGATGATTGTGTCGCTTATGATCCTGTATAATGCGCTGATCGGTGGTTGCAATGACGTGTGCGCTTCGCTGATGTGCATTTCAGAACCTTGCCTGGCCAGCTCGTCTGCTCTTTCGTTCCCTGCGATTGAGCTGTGGCCCGGGGCCCAGCAGAGTTTAACTTTATGGTGTCTGATGGACTTCAGTGAGTCGCGGCATTTCTTGACAGCCTTTGATCTCGTTATACAGGATTCTATTGACTTCAGTGCAGCCTGGCTGTCTACGAAGATGGTGATATCAAATGGTGGGATATCGGCTACCTGTAGGTGTTTGGCTGCTTTCTTTATTGCCAGGATTTCTTTGGCGTTTGATAGCCACTCTTCTCTGTCGGGGAAAATTATAGGTATACTGAGAGAGAAGCCATTTTGGGGGGGAATATAGTCGGTCGTAGCTGCGAGGCTACTAAAACCATGTTTCCTTCCCAGGTCGTCTATTATCTTAAGTATGGCCGCATGCCCATAGTTGGCTTGCTTCCACAGAGAGGACTCTCTTAGCCTGAGAGCGCTCTTTGCTGCGTAGCCTTTTATGAATAGATCCAGGGGGAGGAGATGAAGAATCATGTCCAACCCTGCTTGCGGCGTGCTTCTCATGGCTCCCGTTGTACAAACAGCGGCTGACCTTTGTACTTTGTTGAGCATGTTCATATAGCTTTTTGTGCTGCTAGCAGTCCACCAGACTAGGGCCCCATGAGTTAAAATGGGCCTGATGATTGCTGTGTACATCCAATGAATGATGTACGGTTGCAAGCCTAATCTTTTTCCGAAGGTCTTTTTGCATGCATAAAAAGCGTTCAATCCTTTTTTCATCCTTTCCTCCAGGTTCCTTTTCCAGGAGAGTTTGGAGTCAAGAATGATGCCTAGATATTTTGCTTCTGCTTTGAGTTCGAGTGGAGTACCCTCTAACTTTGGGGGAGCAAATATCGGAATTTTCCTTTTCCTGGTGAACAAGACCAGCTCGGTTTTCTGGGGGTTTATTCTCAGACCGTTCTGTCTTGCCCACGAGGAGAGTTCACTCAGCGCAGATTCCATTAGTTCACTGATAGTTGGTAGAAATTTACCTTTTATCAAAATAACCAGGTCATCTGCGTACGCTATGATCTTTGTGTCTTTTTCCATAAAGAATTTGAGGATCTTGTTGACTGTAAGAAGCCACAGTAGGGGGAAGAGAACTCCTCCTTGTGGTGTGCCTCTAGTTGTCACCTTCCTTATAGAACTGTATCCAATGTCTGCATTGATGATTCTGTTCTTCAACATATTCTCAATCCAGATTACAATGGATTTGTCTACTTTTATGTCCTCAAGAGCTGTTGTTATGGCCTCTGTGTTTACATTGTTGAAGGCCCCCTCTATGTCGAGGAAGGCTGCCATTGTAAACTCTTTTAAGTACAGCGAGCCCTCAATTTCACGGACAACACTATGCAGAGCACTCTCCACTAATCTGCCTTTGAGATAGGCGTGTAGAGTGTTGCATAAGTTTCGCGAATTTGTGAGTCCTCTGATGTATAGGTCAAGGAGTCTCTCCAAGGTTTTTAATAGAAATGACGAGAGACTAATTGGCCTATAGTCCTTTGCGGCAGTATGAGATGGTTTACCTGCCTTAGGTTGAAAATTACCTTAATTTCTCTCCACTGTGTTGGGATGTACCCCGTTCGCAGGCAATTGGAAAAAATGCTCACGAGATGGGGTACAGTGTGGATCTGTGTTTTTTGAAGCATCGCTGGCAAGATATCGTCCGGGCCCGGAGATTTAAAGGGTTTGAACGAATTTATTGCCCATGATACTTTATCCGCTGTGATAATCTTGTTTATCACTTCTTCGGTTATGTGAACCGTAGGAACCGTCGTCTCGAAGGAGACTGTGGTTTCAGGGGTTTTACAGCCTGGGAAGTGGGTTTCAGTCAGCAGTTCTAAAGATTCCCGACTGGATTCTATCCAAGAACCATCTGGTTTAAGGATGAATCCCGGGACGCAGGGGTCCTTGGATAGGATCTTCCTGAGCCTTGCGGCTTCGTTGAGATCCTCTATTGATTCGCAAAACTCCCTCCAGGATTTAGATTTTGCTGCTCTTGTTTTGCTCTTGTATTCGTTGAAGCTGGACTTGTAATTATCCCAGTCTTCGGTTCTGTTTGAGATCTTTGCTCTATTGAATAGAGTTCGGATCCTGGTCCTGAGTTGCTTTAGCTCTGTGGTCCACCAGACTGCGCTGGTCTTCTTGCGAGAACTTTGCAAAGGACAGGATTTGTTAAAAGCCGCTTTCAGAATTCTCACAAGATTTCCGACTGAATTCTCAATGTAAGTTGGATCAGGATTAGTGGTGTCTTGTGGCGGTTCTAACCGTTTGGGAACTAGGTTTGAGAAAAGATTCCAGTCTGTCCTCTGAGGGTTTCTGAAAGGTTTCGGTTTTTCTTTAATGACGTTAAGGTTGAAGAGTATCCGGCTGTGGTCTGAAAAGGAACAGTTAGTGGACACTCTCCAATCCTCTACTCGGATGGGGTCGGACTCACTTAGTAAAGTAAGGTCAATTACCTCTTCCCTAACCCGATTGCGAAACGTGGGTGTGTTACCTTTGTTGCAAATATTGAGGTTGGTGGAGATAATGAAATCGAAAATAGACTCACCCCTTTTATTGATGTCGCTGCTTCCCCATTGAGTGTGGTGTCCATTGGCGTCGCAGCCTATCAATAGTCACAGTCCGCGTGACTTGGCGTGTCGCACGGACTGCGTTTGAAGGTGGATCCTCCTCATCGTATGGTAAGTAAGCGGACGATAGGAGCAAAATTGATTTGTCCTGTTGTTCGTACGTTACCACCGTGAGGTCTCCGTTGCTGTACGTACCTAGGAGAAACATGTTTAAGTATCTCTTGGCGACTATACAGGTTCTTAGCTTACCTTCGGTATGTGGATAATATAAATTATACTCTTTAGACCTTAATCCCTGAATTTTGTTCCTAAGGAGCCAAGGTTCTTGGATTAAGGCTATATGCACATCTTCCTGCAGCATGTACATCATCAAGTCGTCGGTGGCTGCTTTGCAGTGGTGTAAATTAATTTGCACCACTAGCAGCCTCCTTTGACTTGCCGCGTTCATTGGGGAGCCTTACCTTCAGGGTTCCCAGCCCGAACTTGATGCTGCCAATGGTCAATGGTAACCATGAGGTCCTTTCCCACTCCGTTCTTACTCTTGGCTGAAGAAATTATTCTCCAGCTGGGAGTATCAAGCTCTTTATTCTGCTTGTCAATTAGCTTCAAAATGGATTCGTCCTTTTCGGGAACCGGTGGAGGTATCCATATTGAAGCCAACGTGCGAAGCGGAAGCATCGAACGAGGGATAACCTCGAGTTTAGCGTTCTGCCGGATTTCGCCGCAATTGTCGATTGTGCGCTTTAAAAAGTCTAGGGACCTCTGATTGTCACAACCGACAACTTTGACTCCTTTCTGCCAGCCTGCCCCGTCGAAGTTAATCTCATCGCTGCTATCCGCGACAATATTTTGGCTTCGAACGTTAGTCAATTGTCGGATGTAATCTTCCCATCCGGGTTGGAACGATCGACAATAGCCACTTGTAGACTCAAGGGAAGATTGAAGCTGGTTGATGTTTTTGCCTTTTTCGCTTCCCTAAGAGTTTCTTCTCCGGAGCGCCCCCTCTTCACGTTCTGCTTCGATCCTGAGGCAGTGTGTCTCATGGAGGTGCCCAGTTGCTGTGCGCTCTTTTCGACAGTGGCCGGTTGTGTTGGCAGTTGTCGAGTCAATTTTGAGACGTTGGGTTTGATAGGGGCCGTGTTCGATGGCTTCTTATCTCGCCCTGTGTCCTTTTTCGATGTAGGTTAAATTGTACAGGAAAAATAAAACACAAATATATTCTTGATCTTAATCGCACTAACTGGCCGATTTTTCGTAAGTCCATAAAGCGCGCATTACAAAATATTAGCATGAACCTGGATAACATCCAAAATCAAAATCAGGTTGATGTTATCGTACACAATTTTACTGAGCTCCTGTTGGGAACTATTGACATATGCATTCCCAAAGGATTCAAAAATGTGGATCCACGAAACTCTCACCTTCTTTATTAAGTATTATTAAAATAAGAAATATAATCAAAAGAGACTGGCAGAGATATAGGTACGATGAATTCAAAACCAATATTAGGTCATTAAACAACCTAATTTCTTATATTATACAATCGCAGCGTAATGCGGATTGGAATAAAAGACTGATGAGGCTGAACAAAGGTAGCAAACCCTTTTGGAACATAGTTCGGATTATAAAAAACAAAAATCAACAAATCCCCTGTCTCAAAAATAGCACAAGCTCATTCTTTACAAGTGAAGAAAAAGCAAATGCTCTAGGGGATAACTTTCTTAAAAATCATTTGAGATCGAATAATCTAGGCGATCCTATAACAATGACCACAGTAAATACGTCCTTGCTTAACATTAATCTTTCAAGTCCTTGTATATCTTCAGCTTGTTTTGTTAGAGAAGAAGGAATTGCTTCTTTTATTAAACTGTTAAAAATTAAGAAAGCAGATGGACCTGATAGAATAAAAAATATCTATTTAAAGAAATTACCTCGGGTGGGAGTTAAATATTTAACGTTTCTTTACAATGCTTGAATTAAAACCGGGTACTTTCCAAATGCCTGGAAAAATGCTAAAGTAGTACCAATACTCAAAACTGGAAAACCGAAGGAAAATCCTGAAAGTTATCGTCCAATAAGTCTGTTAAATAATGTCGGCAAAATATTCGAAAAAGTACTTAATAATAAAATCATGGATTTCGTATCCGAGCATGATATTTTCCCTAGCGAGCAATTTGGCTTTAGACGTAATCACAGTACAATTCATCAAGTAGCGAGGGTACTCAAAATTGTGAAGGATAATCGAGACCAGGGCAAATCCACTGGCATGGTGCTATTGGACATAGAAAAGGCTTTTTATACCGTATGGCACGATGGTCTTATTCATTCCGTGCAGGGACGGCTTAAGAATATCCCTGCAGCGATACCTCTCGCTTGTCGTAAAAGGCGACTAAAACAAAGGTAAACGAAAATCACATCTAGGCAATTTAGAAAACACCAAGGTGAGCGTAGGGACACATATACCACCATTAAACTGCCCCACAAGTGTACATGCAAATCAGTGGGTTGACACGACTGGAGATCACCGGTGTTGTAAGAGTAAGATCAAACAAAAAAATCTGGAGCATGCCCGTGTCACAAAAAAAAAGAAAAGGCAGGCCGAAAAACAATTGGTGCAAACAAATGCAAAAACACCAGCATTTGATTGGCCTCAGCGATGAAGTAATCCCAAACCGGGAAGCCTGCCGCTACTTTCTGAGGTCAAAGCGGCGAACCCCACAAGCGGACCAATAGGAATGCAGTTAAGTGGGAGGGTTATGGTCCTACACTTCTGACCATAACAACGCCGGAAAAAGGAAAAGAAGAAGATGGCACGATGGTCTTATTTATAAAATGCTTAGTTACAACTTCCCACAATATCTGTGTAAAATTGTTCAAAGTTGTCTGTCTAATCGATCTTTTAAAGTTTACGTTGATGGTGGTGTATCACGTCTGATAAATTTTATGTCTGGAGTTCCACAAGGTTCAGCCCTTAGTCCAACTTTGTATAACTTGTTCACTTCAGATTTTCCTCGGGTACCGGGCTGTGAAGCTGCCATTTTTGCTGATGACACAGCGATACTTTCTTCTCATAAGTTTTCTCTCGTTATTGAGACAAATCTTAAACATGCGTTGGAAGTTCTATTCAATTATTTGAATAAATGGAAAATTCAAGTTAATAAGGACAAAGTGCAAGCCATTTTTTTCACCCGAAAGAGAAAAGCTTCTGTTTTGCCCAATAGCAGTTTGGAATACAATGGTACTCTAATAAATTGGGAACCCGTTGTGAAGTATTTGGGAATATACTTTGACCCAAAGCTAATCTTCAGGGGACATATACTAAAAAACCGTTAAAAAAGTAAACCTTGGTATACATATGTTGTATCCGTTCATTAACCGGAAGTCTGCCTTATCACTTCAAAATAAAATCATTATACATAAGGTAATTTTTCAAGCTATACTTCTATATGGCTGCCAGATTTGGGGAAAAAGTGCTCAGTGTCACCTCAAGAAATTACAAGTGGCACAAAATATTAAAAATGATGCTCAATTTTCCTTGGCATTACTCAACATCGATTCTACACGAAAAGGCGAATGTTGAACTGATTCCCGACAGGATTCATAAGATTACAGTCCAGTTTTTGCAAAAGTGTTCTGTTAACGAAAATCCTTTAATAAATCAATTACGTGATACAAATTGCAGACAATAACATCATAAATTGTTGTTATATTGTAGATATGTTATACTTTGCTCATAAACTTATCCTATTTTTTTTTCTTTTTTGTACATTTTCTTGATAATGTGAATATGTAATGAATTTAATTGTAAACACTGTTCTTCTTGCCTAAACATTTATTTATATATTCCTTTTTCTTTTCTTTTGTTTTTTTTCTTTTTCTCGTCATTTCCTACTTTGTTCATTGATTTATGTATTTAATTATTTATTTACTTTTTTATCTACTTATTTATTTATCTATTTATTTATTTATTTATTTACCATTAATTAGTTATTCATTTATTTATTTATTTATTTATTCAACTATCCGATTATTTATTCACAACTCTATTTATCCCTTCATCTAATCAATCACTTCATATATATTTACTTACTTATTTACCCATATCTAAATTCAGTTATATTTTTGCTTATACATACACTGAAATACAAACATTGTTTTAATTTTATAACTTCACTTGTACAATAGTACATATCTGTTAACCTATCTTTGCTAATGGAAGGTATTTTTTCGTATTTTCCTTCTATATTTAATTTATAAAGAAACAAAATCAAATGCT
Source organism: Merodon equestris (assembly GCA_958301585.1). NCBI lineage: Eukaryota > Metazoa > Arthropoda > Insecta > Diptera > Syrphidae > Merodon > Merodon equestris. The sequence goes on along the minus strand of OY284413.1, from coordinate 117,774,760 downwards.
TAAAAAATATTAAAGATGTAAGATACCATATATGTTTGTATCGAATCTCTTGTTAATAATGTGCGATGGCAAAATATTGTTATGAATTATGTGCGAATAAATATAAAAATGTAAAATTTGGATAGATATATACCTTTTAAAACAATAAATAAAATTAATAACAAAAAGTTAGTAGAGTACTTAAAGTATGAATTCTGGGAGTCAACTTATGAAGAAAATAATCCATCCCTGGCATATGATGTTTTTTTTTAAAAACCCTCAGAAGCCATATAGAGAAAAGCAGTATAATACATAATCTAAAAAATTCACGTTTTAAACGTCTTAGACCATGGATGAACAAAACACTACTTTCAAAAATAACTAAAAAGAATGCATTGAGAACGAAATGCAAACGTCATCCCTGTAGAAAGCAATGAAAAAACTTTACCAGAAAATGAATGACAAATTAAAGAAGGAAATCAAACAATATCGGGATATGCATCAAAACTAAGCAATTGTAGGGGCAATATAAAAAGTGAATGGAGAGTGGTAAACAGCATTTTAAATAAAGGCAAAGAAATATTAGATATTTCAAAGATTGAAGTTAATGGCATTGTGATCACCGATCCATTAGACATTGCCAATTAGTTTAATACTTACTTCACTTCTGTTGCCTTTGATTCAAAACCGTCCTTTGCCCAATACAGTTGCAGTTGTAATATGTTTCCTGATTTAGTTGGAGATACTTCAATAAGTAACAGTTTCGTGTTCCAACCGTTTACACCTGTCGAAATCCATACATGTATAAGTGTTCGTATTGATTCATTCCTAAATAAAAATAATTTTCTACGAAATGAACAGTTTGGTTTTCGTGAAGGTAAATCAACTGAAGATGCTATTCTAAAGCTGTGCACCGAAATTCACGATAGCTTCAATAATGACCACCATAATATGACACTGTTCATAGATATGGCCTTTGATATGGTCTATCATGACACTCTACTAAATAAGTTATACAAGGCTGGGATAAGAGGTACAGTTCACAAATGGTTCTCGTCATACTTATCATGTAGAACTCAGAGAGTCAAAATGGGTGAAATCTTCAGTAACCAGTTACAGTTGAAAAGTGGTGTATCGCAAAATTCAGTCTTGGGACTACTACTGTTTTTAATATATGTTAATTCACTGTTCCATCAAAATCTTTAGCAAAATTACTGCTTTTGCTGACGATATGGAATTAACTTATGACAATAAAAGTATTCTTGACTCTGCAATACAGCTACATATTGACTTAAATATATTACGACAATGGTTCACCAAACATGACTTATTAATCAGCAGCAAAACTAGACCTATGATCTTTAGTCTAAAAGGATCTTTTCCACTTGACTGTGACGCCATTTTCCATGCAAGTTCTTGTTTAAAACTGTCCATGCGTGTGGTGACTATAACTTCCACGAAAACTTACCGTGCAATTCAAATTGCTTTAAGATTCAAGGGGTTGAAAACTACAAGTATCTAGGCTTGTTAATAGATAGAAATATGACCTGGAAAGCTCACATTGACGATCTAAAATAATATATGTTATCTGTTACACGTAAAATGTACCTTCTAGGAGAACACTGCTCCAAAAAAATAATGCTCATGTTCTACTATGTCATTGCGCACTCTAAACTACAATATGGTATTGCTAGTTGGGGTAGTGCCTACAGTAGCACGACTGAAGCCCTTGCAGTAACTCAAAAAAAGATAGTTAGATTAATTTGCAGGCAAAACCAATTTTCCCATAGCTGGCCACTTTTTCTAGCTTTACGGATACTTCCAATGCAACATCTGTACATCTTTAAGGTACTTAAGATTTTCTTTATTCGAAGCGGATATACTGCGACCCTAAGGAGTTCAAATATATATGACCTAAGAATTAACAACATGACTATCTCGACTGTGGCGATTTCTAAAAAGTCTCGCTGCTTCAAATTCTTCACCACGGCAGCTGCTAGACTTTTCAATAAGTTACCAATTGAAATTAGGCAAATAGATAAACCTATTTCTTAAAGAATTAAGGAAATTCCTTTTCAGTATTGATAGCTCTACAGTCAAAACCTTTCTCAGATAAACAAACAAATAAAATAAAATAATCCTTGCCACTTCTCATTTTTGCTTATGTTTGTATTTAATTTCCTAATCTGCTCACTCTTTTTTTTAAAATAAGTTGCTCATTTTTGTAAAATAATCCTTCCATTTATTTCTTTCTGGCTTTACCCCACATTTCATCTTATTGATATTGATTTATATAATATTAAATAGAAGGATCATTCGCCTCTAGTCCCTTATGGGCTACAGAATGATACCATCTTCCTTTTCTTAAAGAGCTGTAAATGTTTTATTTATTATGTACAAATAAGAACAATAAGAAAAGAGAATAAAAAAAATTACTTGTTGCGGCACACCTGGTATGCTGCGGAACACCTGTGTAATTATGTATATAAATGTACAAATGTAACTTTGTCCATTTTGTCCAACAGGCGCGCATGTTCTGCGTGGGAACGCGGTATTTGTCACTACACTTGCTTGAAAGAAGTTCCATTTATTTGTTTTTGTAATTATTTCGCATTTTAATTTTTTTATAAACAGATTTTGCAATTGCACATTTACCAACAGTTAAAAAGCTCTAGTGACATAAGTGGTGTGAAGGAAAATGCCACTTCTTATATGCGGAACAGGCCAAATTTTTTATAACTTGTTTTTATTGGCACTTCTATATTCGATGGAGAAAGACGTGTTAATAAAAATTATGAATTAGTTTAAACGCAGTCTTTCGCAAAGTGGGCGATAACGCCCCTTTTGTGGGCGCTGCATGCCTAAAGAGGGGCGATAAGAGACCCAGACAAAAAGGGAGGCGTTGTAGAGGCTGAGGAAGCGATTTATAATTTCATCTAGGTAGGTAGGTAGGTACTTAATTTTTTTTAAATTGATCAAAATTCAAACTGCACAACATAAATTTTATTTAGTTAGGTACTTACTTACTTAGTTAGTTCATATATCTGTCCTGTTTGATTGAATAAATAAAAACTAAAAATATTTAATACTAGTGACTTTCCCGCGGATTCGTCCGTGCATATAGAATAGAGAGAGATTTGATTATCCCTTAGGAATGAGATGTTTTTTCTGGATAAAAAGTAGTCTGTCACTCTTCGGTCCTTCCTATTCTATTCCCATTCCAAAAATAATGTCAATCGGTCGCTCCGTTTCGAAATGAAAGTAGTCCCAAACAAACAAATAAAAAGGCAACAAACACACTTTCGCATTTTAATAGGTATTAGTATTCTTAGATAGGTAATTTTCATAGTAGACTACGAGCAATCATGTTTTAACAAGTTTTTGTTAAATAACGCGATTTGTGCAATCATGTATTAATCAGCTGGTTCATAGATACTCGTTCTTACTTGTTCAGTACGATTGAGCGTCGAATGATATAAACGAGTTTATGCATGTTTGTCTTATTCCTGTCGGTGCGTGCTGCATTTGCAATCCTATATAAGGTAACGTAACATAATATTTATTTTACTTTCATTTACGGTTTCGCGCGTAATAGATAAGCAGTACTTAAGCTCAACACTTACTTACGTATTTCTGAAAACAAAACAATGTCGGAAGTAAAAAAGAAGAGACGGCAATACAGTGCGGAATATATTAAATACGGATTCATTGAAAACCCCACAAACCTATCGGCGCCTTTGTGCCTTCTATGTCTAAAAACATTTTCGAATGAAGCAATGAAGCCTTCAAGACTGCAAGATCATTTGAATAAAATGCATCCAGATAAGAAAGACAAGAATGTATCATATTTTCAAGGCCTAGAGAAGAAGCATAATGCTCAACCAAGTGTATCAAAACTCTTTTCGGCGACTGCTAATCAAGATGACGACGGACTTCGAGCTTCGTACAATATCTCTTTGTTAATTGCTCAAAATGGCAAACCACACAATATCGGAGAAGAGTTAATTTTGCCAGCTATAAAGGAAGTAATAACTACTGTGCTTCATAAACCGCCGGCAGATATTATCCGAAAAATTTCTTTGAGTAATAATTCTGTGCAAAGGCGAATTGATAAAATGTCTGAAAACATTGAAGAATCATTGTGCAATCGTCTGAGGACTAGTCAATTCTCAATTCAGCTCGATGAGTCCACTTTACCAACTAATGAAGCATTGTTGCTGTCTTACGTGAGGTTTATTAAAGATGAGAAAATATGTGAAGAACTATTGTTTGTTAGAAATCTAGAGACCGATACAAAAGGCGAAACCATATTCAAACATTGGAAAAGTTTTGTGACGAGAAAGAAATTCCCTTGAAAGATATTATATCAGCTGCTACGGTTGGTGCCCCGGCTATGACAGGGTGCCATAAAGGCTTCATAGCGTATCTTAAAAAAAAAATTCCAGATGTCCTAGCTTTACATTGCGTTATTCATCGACAACATTTGGTTGCTCGAAATTTAAGTGAACGACAATTTCAATCACTGCTATATGTCATCAAAGCAGTCAATAAAATCCGCAACAGCTCTTTGAATGATAGATTATTTCATCAGCTTTGTGTTACTAATGACGAAGGTTTCAACCGTTTGCTGTTTCATACTGAAGTTCGTTGGCTATCAAGAGGCAATTCTCTGACTCGATTTTACAACCTGTTTGACTCTGTGATAGAGTTCTTAGAAACCAAAGATACTGAATTGCGCAATAAGCTCATTACATCAAATAATGATATGGCCTACAAGACAGATCTGTATAAATTCTTCAACGACATGAATCTCCAACTGCAAGGGGATGGACTCAATTTAATTAAAACAAAAAATGTCGTTGCTGCTTTCGCCGCCAAACTACTTCTACACAAAATGAATATCGGCAGACGTGAGTTTCACAATTTTCCGCATTTATCAGTATCCTGCAGTAACGACGACTTGTTTGCCTACTGCTAACATTTGGAAAACCTCCACATTGACTTCACCGAACGATACCAGGACATTTTGTACTTGGAAATACCAGACTGGGTGTTGGATCCGTTTTCGGATGTCACCACAGCAATATCACCTCAGCTAGAAGAAGAACTTATAGAATTGACAACGAACGAGGAAATAAAAATCAAGTTCAAAAATGGCTACCAAGAATTTTGGCTACAAAAACCGGGCCCGCAATTGTACCCTGGATTGTGGTTAATCGTTCAAAGATTCTTGATAGCATTCCCATCGTCATATTTGTGTGAACGTGGATTTAGTACTATGGCAACGCTGCTTACTGAAAAGAGAAATCGTTTGCATGTTACCGAACGTGGTGACTTGCGGCTGTTCTTGAGTAAATTGGAACCTGATATCAACAAACTTATTGAACAGCATCAGATTCACCCTTCACATTAGTTTTTATATTAAAATCGATTATGTTTGTTTTATTTTGAATAAAAGATACTCTGTCTGAATCCTATGAAGTTGCGTTTCAATAATCATTCTCATCGGCAGGTATAGCCCGCTAGAGTTAACTAGATACCTGAGCGCCTTTGTATACTACCTACTGCGCTCAGGTCTCGAGTTAACTCTTGCGGATTATAATAAAAGTATCGTTTAGATTGAATGTTTAATCTCCGCTGATATAGCTCACAATAATTTGTTTCATTTGAAGTTATAGTGGTTTTTAAGTAAGTAAAAAAATGGGGGGGGGGCGCTAAAAAAAAAATATTTTCAAAGTGGGCAGTAGACAAAATAAGTTTGGGAATCTCTGGTTTAAAGTGTCCTGTTTTTATCCTTAAAGAGATTAAGGATTCCTTAAAAGAGATTAAAGATTCACCAATACTAGTTGTTTGGAAGATATGGTAAACACATACAATAAACTGCTTTTATTAAGCAAGTAATAAAGCAGATTTTGATATAGGATATACAACTCCGGGGTGATACCAAATGATAACCATTTTAGATAAACCTTGATACATACCGTGGCTCCAATGAACAATTGGACAAGGCGTTTGATTATAATGAATGTAATAGAATCACTATAATTCGTAAAAAAAAGTATTTTTTTGCAACATTTATATATTCTCCAACATACTTTCTTCACTTACAACAGCAAAAGTTTTCAACAGACCGGGTAAATTCATTACAATAACAAAAATAATTTTTTTAGTGCGTAACGAATAATCGGACAACTCAAGAAACAGTGTCGAAAATACCGTTATCATTCAGAAATGCACCGCTTGGCGATATTTGTTGTTTGCATTCATTTCATACTTGCATTCAATAATAAGAACATCAAAAAGGTCATAAAGAATACAGTACAGTGTGAAACTGCAAAATAGGGGGCAGAGAAAATCGTTTAAAATTATTCGACAACAATCTCGGTATAAGTATGAATAATAATATGGAACAATTGTTGGAGACAATGGCGACGACGCTTTCGCTTTGGTTAACGTTCAACAACAACTTTAGCAGTAGCTACAAAGGATTCGAGTGGAAAAGGAGATTGAATATATCCCAATGTTTTCCGGGAACAAGAGGGGATTGACTCAATTCCTAATGTTGGTCGCGAACCACTTGGCATCTATCGAAGACGTAAGGAGAACGGAAGTGTACAATGCCATTTTCAACCACAAGATCACCAGTCAGGCGAAAAATTGTACAGTGGTACAACATTTCTGACTTGTAATCGAGCTGCATTCAACAAAATAAGTTATATAAAGGTAAATAGTATCCTAGAATTATGTAATAAGACAGAACTAATACATAAAGAATTATATGAATACTGGAAAAAAATAGTTGATTCAATTTGTCAATTAATTTTAGCAAAAATTAAATAAATTACAACTGGATGGTTATCCAGAGAGCTTGGAACAGAATTTGATTTGAATAAAATAGAAACAATTTCATATTCTTACATCCCTGGCGGTGAGGGGAATTTAAAGAAAACTGTGAAAGCTTATTTGAATGTAAATGTAAGCGACCATGCAGTTAGTAAGCAAAGTGCCGAATCAAATTTTAATTCAATACATGGTCAGTAAGCCAAACCATAATAGAAATTATTTTGGAACATATATAGAATCAGCAGAACCATCGTATTTCAACACCAATAGTCAAAATCAAGATAACCAGAATAGAAATAGAGGCATGATCAATTTCAATCGGGTAAATAAATTCAAACATAGATCAAGTCAGGTTAAACACAACACTTTCAATCCATTGGGACAATATAAAAATAGAAGTCAAAACACAAGTCCTATGGACGTAAATAATGTTTCATAAAACGATATGCCTCGGAGATAAAATGTTTGGTAAACTTAGGCCCCTATTGTGAGTGTCGATCAGCGATCGACTCGACAATTGTCGATTGCGTCGATTGATTCCGGATTTGGTATTGTGTAACTCAATCGATGGAGAAGTAGACTATTGTGAATAATTACGTGAATATTGTGAATAAAAACATGAATATTGTGAATACTTCTTTTTTTGACAGTTGTTTGACTATCGTTTATTTATTTCATCAAAGGAATTCAATACTTCAAATTATTCCAATAGGACTTTTGTTTTTCCTAATTTCACCCATTTTTCCCATGAACACATGGCAGGTCCATAACCATCTAGTCTAGTACCTAATCTTTCCATGAACTCCCTTAGCAATATAGGGATTTGCTTCCATGAACGAAACTAATTGTTTTTTTGTTCGTAACCTGCTTTGACCTGTATTGGAATTTCATAAATACTCCATAAATTCATTATTTTTATTAAAATTACTTCATTTCGTACCCAAAAAAAATATCTTTTTCTCTAACAGAAAGCAACGATCAGTATTTTGCGATCGACAACAAGCGAGTGTCAAATCGACAACTGTCGATCACAATCGACATCCACAATAACAACATCTGCAAATCGACGATCGATGATCGATAAATGGCGATCATCGATCGCTGATCGACACTCGCAATATGGGCCTTACAATTAATGGCAAAACGTACATACAGGTTCAAACATTAGTCTTATAAACTCTTAAAAATGTGTCCTTTAATATTATAAATAATGTCACAACAGAAAAAGTTAGAATAATACTCGTAGTTACTAATGCCTCTAAGGAATTTCGAACGAGTCTAAGTGTAAAATGATATGGTAACAAATGAATTTGAATAATAAAGCTTGTGATATGCTTATAATTATGGATCTTATAAAGTGTTATGGAAATAAGTATTACTCAAGTGTACCTGAAATTGATAAACACCGTTAATAATAAATTGTACTCAAGAGACTATGAAACAGTAGAATGGTATGAATTTACAAATCAAGACAATAGAGAAATAAACTTATCACATCTAAATAATCAAGAAAGAGAAGACGTAACAAAATTGAATCAGTTTGAACATTTAGTTTATAAAGATGGGGTTTAGTTGACCACTACCGAAGCAGTAATCCACGAAATTATTACTTCTGATAAAACTTTTTAAGGAAAATAGAAGAGTGTCTTTTGTCAAGTGTACCATGAGAACACAGGAAATAGATACCGTCGATGATTTGCATAGACAAATATCCCATACCATATCAAGGAAAGTTGCCATTCAGGAATTTAAGAAACATATCAAACAAAATTTACTATCCCAAGTTAATTTTAGAGATGTCCAAAGTAATAGAAAACTCTTAGACATGTCAGGAGGGTAAGTATAGAAAACCCATAAAACCGAAAATTAGAATTGCAGAAAACCATCCAAGGCCAATTATATATTTTCATCTCCTTTTTTTTAAAGTTTCCTTTTTTATTTAAAGTTCTCAGACAAGCTCGCAAAAGGCATATGCCTATAGTTTAATTAGCCAAAAATGGATAAATAAGATAGAATGTATGGAAGAACAATATACACGATTTGGGAAACCACAATATCAGATAATATAACAGAATATATTAGGAAACACGAAATAAAAGTTCATATACAGTCAAACCTGTTTTTATGCGACCTTTTTTTGTCCGAATTTTTTTTTGTGCGATTGTTTTTACGGGTTTTTTTTTGGGCGGTGTATAAAAATGGAATGTAATTGACGAAATTATCACTCTTTATATTTTTTAATGAAGTTTTGCACGATTTGTTTTTTTTATGCGGTGATTATGTTGTTTTTCACACAAGTGAACGGGACCTACAGTTTAAGGCCGATTCCGAACGGCCAGCGCCGAGAAGCTTTTTCATCGCAAGTATACTATGGGGTATTTTGCCAGTACCCCGACAAGAAGAGAAGCCGAGAAGAGAAATGAACATTCGATTGCGTTGGTACTATCGGGATCCCAACTCGCTCATCGTGCGTCAAAGGCCAACTACCTACTGCGCCACAGTGCTCTCCTCCGCCGCCTCACCCTCTTAAATTCTTGGGCGCGTTCAATCTTTTTTGTTTTTTTTTCAAGGGGTTAGTGCTAATATATAGCATGGGGCTCCTCCGCTCTTCGGCCGCCTTGTCGTGGCGGATGAGCTTAAGAGGCAATGACTTAGAACTAAGACACCGAAAAAGGCGGTGATGCTGACAGACAAACTCTGATCGCAGAAGGCAAAGCGATTTTGGGTCCCAACAACTCTCAAGCTGGCAGAGATGTTTCAAAGCGGCGTCGGAAGCGAGCAGGAGCTCGAACCGAAAAATGTAATAGCGCTCGCAAACGGAGGACCTTGCTGGGGAGAGAGAACGTGATGTCTCCTCCTCCAACATGGCGGCAGGGAATCGGAGTCCGAACTTAGATGGAAAGGACCAAAAACTGCTCATCGGAAGCGGGCACACAACAAAACCCTTTCCTCTAGAAAGTCGAGACAAGCACCTCTCCTACAAAGAAGCAGCCATCTCTTTTGAAAAATGCAGGATAGGGAAAGCAGGTAGTGACAGCAGAACGACCAGCGCAGATTGCCAACCCTGCGAGGATCATCTACTGGAGCTAGCTTCAGCAACAGGCTTCTGTATTCAGGCTGAGAGGTCTGCTCTGATGAATGGTACCTTCGTTGTGAGCTGTTCCTCACAGCAGATGGCACCCTCCCTGGGAACTACTACCTATCAGGTAGTTAGTCTTCCAAAATTGATGCGCGCCTTATCTGGATTCCGGAGAAACCTGGAAACAAGCTGGACGTGCTGACGCGACTACGTGCGCAGAACTCGGGACTTGACACGAGGGCCTTGATTGTCTATTCCTACAAAGAGAGTAAGGGCTCTCTAAAAAAAGGGGACTTCACTCTGGTTGTGGGATTGGACCACGGTTCTGTCGAGATCCTGAAATCCGTGTATGATTCACATCCCTACTTCGACTTTGGTAGGATTTTATTCCATTTTGATGTCAAGTAGTCGAAGGATGGAACGTGCTCCGCAGTCTAAATCTTTGATAGTTTCTCAGTTTATCTGCAACATTGCAATTCCGCTACCGCTCTTCTCAGTAGCAGAATTGCATGCAGCAGTACAAATCATCACATTGTATCCATTCAGGAAAAATGGGTGTGTAATAAACGCCTTTGTGGTCTTGGTGGTATACGTGATGCTACGATACGAGCGATCCGAAAGGCCTAGGGTCTGCCTCATCATATCGAACACGCTATCGGAAACCAAATTTGGTCAATTCTGTGGACAAGATCTGGTGGCTGCGAGAGTTAGCTACAAAGCGCATGGAGAACTTGAACACTTCGTCTGCTTACTTTCCCTGCGAATCGGTACTGCCCCGCCACCGAAGGCAGTTTCTGAACTCGTAGAGTATTGAGAAGCTAGAAAGATTGAATTCTTCATCTGTGCGATGCTTCTTCTTCTTTTCCTTTTTTTTTCTTCCGGCGTCGTTATGGTCAGAAGTGTAGGACCATAACCTTCCCACTTAACTGCATTCCTACTGGTCCGCTTGCGGGGTCCGCCAGTTTGACCTCAGAAAGTAGCGGCAGGCTTCCCGGTTTGGGATTACTTCATCGCTGAGGCCAATCAAATGCTGGTGTTTTTGCATTTGTTTGCACCAATTGTTTTTCAGCCTGCCTTTTTTGCCTGTTGAAATTGGAACGTTAATTGATAACGCCTTTTGGACGGGGTTCAAAGGATCTCTCCTTTGAACATGGCAATACCACCTGAGTCGGTCGCGCTCTATCTTTCTTGTGATGGTTTCTTTTACGTGGAGGCTTCCTCGGATCTTTGAACTTCTATTCTGTCACGCTTTATTACTCCCGCTGTCATGCGAAGCATCTTCATCTCAGCTGCCGTTAATTTGCTCTCATACTTTTTGTGCATTGTCCAGCATTGTGAACCGTATGTGAGCGCCGGACGTACAACTAAAGTGTAGAGCCTTCCTTTCAGCTTAGGGGGCATTTTTCGATCACAGAAGATGGCGGAGTGTTCCCGCCACTTCATCCACCCTACGCTTACGCGGTGGTTGATGTCGTCATCACAAGTTGCTTCTTTATTAATCATAGATCCCAGATATTTAAACTTTTCACACTTGGGAAGCACTCTTCCATTCAAGTAAATGTCTGGAATAGGTTGATGAGGGTCAGAGAACGGGCAGCACAGATACTCTGTCTTCTTTGAACTAATACGATATCCGTGTCCCTCAAAAATTTCCACCCACACATCAAGTGCTCGTTGTAGGGACGCCTGATCATCACTTATAATGGCTCCATCGTCAGCAAAGTTGGTGCACATTGGGGTCCGTCATTTTTCCTTCAAGCAAGCAATCAAGGACTGCTATAAAGAGCAGTGGGCTGAGGACGCTCCCTTGGTGTACAACGACTTTGATTGCGGACTCTTCGGTGACTGCTGCGGTGCATCTTACTTTTGTCGTTGCTCTCTTGTACATGTCCATGATCACTCGCACGTAGGTTTCTGGAACTTCCTTTTGTCTTAGCGCTACCCATAAAAGATCTCTTGGTTGCCGGTCAAAGGCCTTCTCGAAGTCAACCAACAAGTCCTTTGAAGAATCACGATGCTTTTCCATCATGACCCTTATACTTTGGATTGCATCTGTCGTTGATTTACCCGAGACAAACCCGCACTGGTCATCAGATAGTCGTATTATTTTCCGCAGTCGGCTATCTAATACCCGTTCAACGATCTTCATGGTGTGCGACATCAGCTTGACAGAACGGTAGTTATCACAACTTCGCGTATCACCCTTTCCTTTGTGCAAAGCAAGAAGATAGCTTTCCCTCAATTGATTAGGCATAGTGTCGCCTCTCATAAGTTTGGAGATAACAACCATGAGCCATATAGACCCGATGTCTTCCATCTTTTTCCAGAACTCAGAGGGTATCCCGTCCGGCCCAACAGCGTTACTTTTCTTGGAGTTTTTAACCGCGTACCGAACTTCTTCGACTGTGATGTCGGATATTTCGGCATGATTCGGGGCGGCTCTTGGAAAGTACACTCGGGGAAACTGTTCGTTGAGAAGTTCCCCGCAATACTGTCGCCATCTGTGGAGAATTTGTTCGTCTTCCACAAGGAGTTGGCCTTCAGCATTGAATAAACTTTGGGAATCGAATCTCCTGAGCATTTCTTCTTCTCTGGGCGGCTATCTTAAAGATATTTGCTCCTTTGTTCAAATTGCTTTGTCGATGCTCCTGGGTAGCCTGGTTCCCATCAGACGCGGAAGACGATATTTCTTCCAACTCTTGATAGAGGCCTTCCATGCTTTTCGCTTTGAATTCAGCGCACTTTTTCTTCGCGATAACTTTGCAATATCTATATACCTTTTCACGGCGAGCTTTTTCCTCTCTATTAGTAGAAGAGCACTTTGACCAAGCTTGGAAAGCCATTTTCTTTTCATGTTTCACTGCTTTGGCTTCGTCTGTCCACCACCAGGTTTCTTTTGCGTGTTGGCAGAGCCTTTAGATGTTCCGAGCAGTTATTTGGCTTTCTCCAGGCCAGATTGTTGTAGGGAATCCTACATGTCTTGTGCTCTGCACTCCTCATTACCGACCTCATCGATAATGGAAGAGGTAGTTTTTCATGTTGGTAATAAAAGCTTCGCCTTTTCCTTTATCCAGCTTATACCACTTGATTCTCTCAGACACCTTCGTTTGCTGCTTTGACTTCTTACTCGCCTCCATAAAAAAATTCAGTCAGGAGGAGACGGTGTTGAGGGGCGATCGCGTCTCCCAGGATCACTTTGCAATCTTTAACTGGTGGCTTCATGAAACTGGATACCAAATGATAGTCTATTTGAGTTTCATTTTCGCCGCTGCTATAAGTGATCAGGTGCCGGCTTTGTTTGACGAACATGGTATTTAGCACTATAAGACCATACGACCTGCCCATGTTTAGGATATCTTCACCTGAAGAGTTCCTGGTGCCGTATCCCAGCCCTCCGTGGTAGTCTTCATAGTCTTCGCTTGTCTTCCCGACATGTCCGTTTAAATCTCCCCCAACAAACAAAATCACAAAAATCATCTTCCTTTGGGATGATTTTGACAAGGTTGTGGAAATCTAGCCAGAATGCATCTTATTCTTTTTGTTCGCATCCTACTTGAGGGGCATATGCGCTTACGATGTTCCACACCTCACCATGCATCACCAATTTGAGAGCCATCAAACGGTCACTGGACTTTGAAATGGTTAAGACGTTGCCAAGTAGCTCTGCCGCAAGGATGATGGCGATTAGCTCTGCCGCAAGGATGATGGCGATTCCGTTTTTTCCTTTCTTAAGTGTGGCTTACGCCGTTGCATTACTTTGCTATCCCCCGGAAATCCTATAGCTCTGACCCGAGCATTGCTGCTCGTCCCAGGATCACGACCATTGGTAGTGCCTGGCGGGGTAGTGCTTTTCCTTTTAGCGTTCTTTTCCATAATGCTACGGTTTGGCCGTTTTCCTTTTTCCCCTCCTTTTCTTGACACGGGCGCTCCAGATTTTTATTTTTTTTTGTTTGATCTTACTCTTACAACACCGGTGATCTCCAGTCGTGTCAACCCACTGATTTGCATGCACACTTGTGGGGCAGTTTAATGATGGTATATGTGTCCACCTTGGTGTTTTCTAAATTGCCTAGATGTGATTTTTGTGTACCTTTGCTTAGTCGCCTTTTACGACAAGCGAAAGGTATCGCTGCAGGGATATTCTTAACCCGTCCCTGCACAAGAGCATCTGTTGCGATGCTAATACTCGAAACAGAAAATGCAACCGGAGAGGAGACCATTTTTATGCTTCACTCTTTCGTCTGACCTTATTATCAACAACGTTGGCTCTCAATCAACATTTGTGGCGGCGAGACCACTGGAAGTGATTGACCTAACCCTGTCTTTAGGCATGTGAAGGCAATCACTAATTGGAGAGTCTTACCAGATGTTACGTTTTCAGACCATGGATATATCAAATTCTAATTGAAGTGTGGGACCTCCCCTTCGCAGACAAGCGGAATCAGAACAAAGAAATTGAATGACAATGCCGAAGAACCTGAGCAGCGCCATCACCAACTGTTTCGAATTCGCAAGTCCTGTCAAAAAACCTACCAACAGGAAATTGGTTCCCTGGTGGAATGCTGACCTCCAATGTCTTCGCAGGGAAGCCAGAAGTCTCCTGAATAGATCGCTTAAATCGAACTCGGGAAAATGACTGGAATAAATATCGATCGAAGCAAAAGGAATATAAGAAGCTTATTCGTAAAACGAAAAATGATTCCTATAAGTTGTTCTGCGAAGAGATCAAATCCTGAACGCGACGTTGGTTAGTGTTCCCAATCGAGGAAAATCGACAAAGCTGTATGTAGTAAGAAAGTCAGATCGTACCTTGACCGAGTCTAAAGCAGAAACTCTTAATTTACGAGGGTGGTCCGATAAGTACTTAGCCTACAAAAGAAAAACAAAAATTTTGGAGAAATGGCGATTTATTTTTCGAAATAGTCTCCTTTTAGCTCGATACGCTTGACCCAGCGATGCTCCAACTTTTTTGACCCGCCTGAAAAATACGTTTTCTCGAGGTCTGCAAAGTAGGCCTCCGTGGCGGCGATGACCTCCTTATTCGACTGAAATTTCTGCCCGGCGAGTGACTTCTTCAAGTTTGGAAACAAAAAGAAGTCACACGGGGCCAAATCTGCAGAATACGGTGGATGGGGCAGCAGTTTGTAGCCCAATTCGCGACGGCGGAGGTGCGAGCCGGTGCATTATCATGGCCCCACGCCAAGTGGGCCGTTTTTTCTTCAATTCGGCGTCGAATGGGCCCAATCGCCGGGTGAAGTCCACTGTTTCGACTGTTCCTTGGTCTCTGGTGTGTACTAGTGGATCCATGTTTCGTCGACTGTCACGAAACGACGCAGAAACTCCTTCGGATTGCGCTTAAACAGCGTCAAATACTGCTCTGAAGTGGTCTCACGGTTGCGCTTGTTGTCCGGAGTGAGCAAACGTGGCACCCATCGCGCCGACAGCTTTCTCATGCCCAAAATTTCATGCAGGATATTACCCACGCGATCTTTTGAAATGCCTACTGTCTCAGCTATCTCGCGCACCTTCAATCGGCCGTCTGCCAATACGAGATCGTGGATTTTTGTCACGTTATCCTCCGTGGTAGCCGTTTTTGGGGCACCTGGACGTGGCTGGACCGACCACGTTGAAAGTCGTTAAACCAATTTTTGATGGTCGCCATCGAAGGAGAAGAGTCACCGTACACAGCATCCAAACGCTCTTTGATTTCGCTGCCCGATTTCCCTTCCAAAAACAAGAATCGAATCACCGACCGATATTACTCTTTTTCCATTTTTCCACGCTTCCATACGCGGTCAAAACAAAACTACAAGAATGTACTTCACGATAGTAAGTTGCTCTTGCGACACTGGCGCCATCTGGTGGTGAGGCTAAGTACTTATCGAACCACCCTAGTAAAAACAAAGTGAGAATGCAGTCATCTAAAATAAAATTTATTAGATTACGAAGAAACGAACACTAAAACAGAAAACATAAACTGGAGAGAAAAACGTCACGAAATAGAATTGTAGTCAGTAGCAGAGCAATGGCACAAAATATTACGGAGCAATGCTTAGCCATGCTTACACAAATATTAAACCGACAAAATCTACCGGTAACACTAAGGAGCAGACTCGAAAAGGAACTTCGATATCTTCCTGTTTTTGATTGAAGTGTGGGAACCTTGCCAGCATTTATTTCTTCTGTGGACAGAGCATTAGAGGAATATGAAGTGAACCAGAGGAATGATGTATATACCGTCATCTATAACGAAAAAATCATCGGACCAGCAAAGAACTATCTGACAACATCGCCTCCATTGATCTGGTAAAGCTGCAAGAGCAAATTAAAACTTCACTTCAAAGCAACGCAGGACCAAAGGCCAATTATAATTCATAATATGAATGAGATTAGCTTTTTAAAAGTAAGTACGATCTCTGAATTATGTGATAAAGTAAGAACAATTCTTAGTGATATTGCAGAATGTGCAATTTTTAGTGATTCTCAAACAATGATTGTAAATAATTTAAGTAGTTTTTTAGTTATAAAAATAAAAGAAATTACTGCTGGGGCTTTAGCAGCCGAATTACATAACAAATACTCTGTGGAAGATATTCCGATAGTACTTAATAAATTTGTTGGCCAAGATCATTTTAATTTGAAAGAGCAAAAATCAAATAATATAAATCATTCAATAAAATCAAATAAAATTATATCCAGACCAATACCAAGTAATTGCCCACCACAACGTAATTATTACAATAATTTTCAGAATAGTAACTCTTTTAATATTGTAATAAAAAGTGGTCAGGGAGTGAACCGTAAGGTCCTAAGACTACCAGTGAAAAGAATGAAATATATTTTTTTTTTATTATTATTTATTATAATTTTAAATTTATTTAGTATTTTCTTTTTTTTATAATTTTAACCGTGGAAGCTTTGGTAAGGGTAAACACCTCCGCCACCTAGTCGTCCTTTACCAAAGCCCCGACCTCCTTGCCATACTGTTCCGTGATTGCCTCCACCTATTCCTCGGCTTCCTCCACCTCTGCCCCGAAATCCACCACGGCCGCCACCTCGTCCCTGTTTTCGGACGTGGCCACCGTGTCCCCGTTAACCTTTGTTTTGACCCCTTCCTTTTCTGTCCTCATCTTTTTTCTTTTTTTTCCCTCGGGAGTAGTGGGAGCCACCATTCCTACCCCGTTCTGATATAATAATAAGACATGTTTGATGATTGTTAATTGTAAACATTGTTAATAACAATTGAATATTGTTAATAAGTTGAATATTGTTGAAGTCGTCGGCGAAAGACTGTTTAAAAAAGGTGGCGAAAAAGTTGGCGATAATATTGGGATCATTCGAGGTTTGATCGTGGAAGGAGAGGGAGGTAGGATAGCCATCGAATTTTCTTTTGTAGTTAACAAACTTAAAGGAGGACTTTGGACTTTATAAGATTGGCTTGCGTTTCTGTTAAATAGCGTTGATAGAGGAAGTTGTGTAGGGCGGTAAAGTGGAGATAGCTGCCCAGGTAGTTAGAAAAGTCATTGGATGATTGAGTACGAAGGAAGATTGTCCATTGCTTATTTCTTTTGTTTCTTAGAGAACGGAGCCTGCGATTATACCAGGGTGGGGAGATGGACGAAGTTTTGCGTTGTGAAACGGGAATGTAAACAGAGATAGAGTAAAATATTTCCCTGTAGAGTATGGATATAGCATCAGTTACGGTTAGGTTATCCAAATTGAGAGGGGCATTTTTAAGGTATTCATTTATTAGATGAAATTTTGCTTTGTGGAAACCGTAAGAGGCCAGAACTGTAGGGGGTTTATTCTGTGATGGAGAATCGTGAAAGAAGGAAAGGAGGAGGCGAGGATGGAAGTTATCGATGGTTGAAAGGGAAAGGGGATTAAGTGAAACAGAAGAGTTGAGAGGATCGGTTGTGAATATGAGGTCGAGTTGTCTACCCATATAGTTTAGTACGCCACTAACTTGGCTAGGGTTTGAATCTGTTAGGCGATCCAAGAAAAGACATTCTTTGGCAGTAGTGGGATTGGTGGCAGTGTAAGACGTGTGTCGTCTCCTCTAACCGTTACGGTCGATAAAATAATGGGGAAAGACAAAAAAGCAAAAGGGGGATCAACATTGGGAACAGGGATGGTTTACAATTTGTCGGTTTCTTTATTCTAACATATGAGTATTACGTGTTCATAAACGGCAAACATACTCCCGCCGTTAAAAGGGACTTTTAACCATCGTCAGCAATGAGCGGACATAGCTTAATTACTGGTCGTCTGAACTCTCCTTTGGAAGTCATCACGCTAACTACCCGCACTAGGCCATCAGGTCCAGGATGCACAAGTACGATGTCATTTTCCTTCGCGTTTCGTTGTTCCCGGGCCCATTTAGATCGTCTGCGAAGCTGGGTTATGTAATCGTGAGACCATTTATCCCAAAAGTGCTTTAACAGTCGCTGAAGGTATTGAAATCGATTCTGTAATGAAAATGTTTTAGTTAAAGGTACTTCATCGGGTATAGTAGTTAAAGGACGCGCGATGAGGAAGTGCGCCGGCGTTAATGGATCCATATCTCCTTCGAATTTAAGACAAAGCGGTCTAGAATTAGCACACGCCTCTATTTGACACAATAACGTTGTGAATTCCTCGAAAGTTAAAGAGGCTTGACCTAATACACGTCGCAAGTGATACTTTACAGTTTTTACCGCTGCCTCCCACAAACCGCCAAAATGAGGGCCATGGGGAGGCGAGAACCGCCAGGTTATTCCCTTCGATGTCATTTCTCCAGATATTTCGTCTTGGAATTCTTTGGAAGACAGCAATTTAGCCCACTCTCGGAGTTGTTGATTAGCGCCAACAAAATTGGTTCCATTATCACTGAATATAGTATGACATTTTCCCCGTCTCGCGACAAAACGGCGTAGCGCAGCAATGAAAGCTGCTGATGACAATTCTGATACGAGTTCTAAATGCAAAGCTTTCGTAGCCATGCAAACAAAGAGCGCCACGTAGGATTTGTATTGTTTGGCACCCCTTCCCTTCCAGGAACGTATAATAAAGGGTCCAGCGTAGTCGACACCTGTATTGCCAAATGTGACTCCTGCTTCGACTCGCCATTTAGGAAGACTTGCCATTCGCTGCTGATATGTAGCCGCACGGAAGCGCAGGCAACTTGGGCACTTATAGACACATCGTTTAATAAGATGATGAATTCCCAAAATGAAATAGCTGAGAGAAAGTAAATAGCTCATTTATCGTAGTCAAATGACTACGTATGCAAATGTCTAATATGGCAATCTTGTACTATTAAATATGTAAAGTGATGATCTTTATGTAAAATGATCGGATGCATTTGATGAAATGGTATGGAGGCGTTTTCAAGTCTTCCACCTACCCGTAGAATTCCGTCCTTATCAAGAAACGGATTAAAGTTCGAATATTTGTTTTTAAGCGGTAAAGATTGTTTACGACTTAACAATGCGATTTCGTCGCGGAAATACTCCCTTTGAGCCAGCCTTGCGAGAGCCAATTTAGCTGCATCAATATCACTCGGAGATAAAAGATTGTTGAACGGACATATCTTTCCGAGCCGCACTTTACGAAAAAGCCTAATACAACGCGCTGTAACCCGCAAAAGTTTGTATAAATTTGAAAATCGAGAGAAAATGTTAAAGTCGGTTTCCTGGGATACATTAACGACGCACGTTACGTATTCCCTTTCGTCGGAAACATAATCATGGAAAGGAGCATCGGGAAATGCAAAATTGGATGTCTGTAAAAAGGGTGGGCCGTTCCACCATATGTCCAAATTCAAGAGCTTTCGCGGCATAAGACCCCGGGTACCGCAATCGGCAGGATTTTCACTTGACCGCACATACTTCCAGATATCTGAAGGAAAGGAAGCCACGATTTGCAATACGCGATTGTCCACAAACACGTTCCGCGCGCGTGGAAATCCACGGATCCAGTGCAACATGACGGTAGAGTCCGTATACGCAAAACATTCGACATGATTCCCAGCGAACACATTCTTCATTTTTACAAGCAATTTTGTCAATAACCCCGCACCGCACAATTCAAGGCGTGGTATCGAAAGAGCTGGTTTAACGGGAGCAACTCTAGTCTTCGCACACACCAAAAACGTATGAACACCAGAACCGTCGAAAACTCGAGAATAAATTACAGCAGAGTACGCGGAGTCAGAAGCATTGGCAAAACCATGGAATTCCAATTTTTCACCGCGGGTAAGCTTAAGCCACCTTGGGATACTAAGCCTTTCCAACGATTCCAATTCGGCTTTAAAACGCGACCACTCTTCTTGGAAACTCATTGGAATTATTTCGTCCCAACCAACACCCCTAATCCAAAGCCGTTTTATAAATATTTTCATTAAAATTACAATCGGGGAAAGCCATCCAAGCGGGTCGTAAATACGCGCAATTTCCGAAAGCACCTGTCGTTTTGTTACGAATGATGTGGAACCTTTATTATTACTACGAAATTTGAAACAATCGTGCTCGATATCCCACCATATGCCTAATGTCTTGACACTATTCTCGCCTATCAATCGTTTAGTTACCGTATCTTGAAGTTCTAATTCAATCGTTTCAAGTAGTTCGCGTGAATTCGAAGACCATTGTCGTAGGTTCATACCGTGCCTTCTCAAAATACTACACAAATCGTCTTTAAGACGCACGGCTTCTTCATTATTATCGAAAGTAGCCATGGAATCGTCAACGTACATTAAGTGGTCTGAGGCTTCCGGACAATTCAAAAAATTATTCATACCGATTTGTTTCAACACTCTAGTTGCTAGAAAAGATGCTGGAGCCGTACCGTAGGTTAACGTTAAAAGAACGTAATCGCGAGGACTTTCGTTTTCATTTTCTCGCCACAATATTCGCTGATAATTAAAATCACTTTCGTTTACCAGTATCTGCCTATACATTTTAGCAATATCGGCTTTCACCGCGATCTTATATTTTCGAAAGTTAAGCAAACACGTTAACAAATCGCTTTGAATTATAGGTCCGACCATCAAGTAATCGTTTAACGAAAATCCATTCGTGGATTTATACGAAGCGTTAAATACGACACGCAATTTCGTCGTAGCACTATCGGGCTTTAAAACTGCATGGTGGGGTAAATAAGACGATGGTTTACCCAACTCGTCCTCACGCACTGGTCTCATATGACCGAGTCTCTCGTATTCTCGCATGAAATCAACGTAATCCCGTTTTAGCTTTGGTTCTTTAGCGAATCGTTTTTCCATAGACGTAAGCATCTTTAATGCGCCCGAATTCAACAGGTACTTTATTAAAGGGTAAACGCACTAAAAATCTCCCGTCTTCGTTAATAAAATGGGTCGAATCAAAATGCCTTTCTATTTCCGTAGTTAACTTACCTTCGGAATGATAGGGAACATCTGTTTGTTCGAAGAATTGCATCAAGGCTTGATACTGATCGATTGCTGAGCGCAAGACGCTTATACGATTAGTTTCCGTTCGTTCAGGAACTGTTGATACATTTCCACCAATAACCCAACCGAATAAAGTATTCTGCGCCACGGGGGATCCTGAGGGATGTACTACAGTTCCCTCCCGCAATATATCGAAAAATTTATCTGCACCGATTAAAATATCGATCTTATTCGGCGCGTAAAACAATGGATCCGCTAACACCAAATGATTAAAATAATTCACGTTTTCAGAGGGAATTTCGATTCCTGGTAAATCACTTGTAAGTGAAGCCAGAATGTATGCATTTACCAACAGATTTAGGTTTGGGTTTAATGCCGCTGAGATCTCTAATTGCATTTGACCGCGAGTACCTTGGCCAGTGCTGTTACGACCCAGGCCGACGATAGGAATTCTAGCGTGACTTCTTTTTAGACCGATGCGTTCAGCACATGCTTCCGACATTAATGTTGCTTGCGATCCCGAATCTAATAACGCTCTACACGGTTGTAGTTCACTGTTTACGTCTTTCACAAACACGATCGCTGTTGGTAACAGAGTAATCTTTTCGCGACACAACCTAACCGAATTAACCACCAAACTCTGTTTAATGCTAGGATTCATGGACGCAGAAATTGGACCGATGTCATTAACGTGAAGAAGCGTATTATACTTGCGTCCGCATGTTTTGCATTCCGAGAATTTACATTCCGTTATGCTGTGCTTTGAGCGAAGGCAATTTTGACAAATATTTTTGTCTCTTATGAACACTATTCGTAAGGGTACTGAAAGCTCGCGAAATTGTGCACACTGATAGAGCAAGTGACGTTGTTTGCACTTTGGACAGACCGGGATAGTTGAATTAAATGCCCGTTTTTCCGTTGTGTTTTTATGAGCTATCAACGAATTCGATCGAATACTGCGAGAGGAAGAAGAGGGTTGGAGACTTTCCAATTCATTAATTCTTTCTTTAAGAAATATAGTCCGAAAAAGATGGTTCGCTATTGTCCTTTATGTAGCGTGTCCAAAGAATTTTATTTTCAGCATCAAGTTTTTTTGTTAAGACGTATATGAGTATGGTGTCCCATGACTCGACCGCGATATTTAATGCACTGAGAGCATTTATATTTTCAGGGATTGTGCTAAAGAACCGCTTAAGCTCAACCAACGACCCGTTTTTAAATGCTGGTTGCTCAAAGATGCCGTCTAAATGGAAAACCATAATCAAATGAGGCTAGTCATAATGACCCTTTAAAAGTTCCCAAGCAACATCGAAGTTATCGTTACTTGGAGGTAAATGTTTCACGATGCAGAGTGCATCGCCTCTCAAACGCGTTTGGAGATATTCGAATTTCTCCACGCCCGACAAGGAAGTTTTAGATGCAACAAGAGCAGAAAATAAATCACGAAACCGAACCCACTCGTCTAATTTACCGGAAAATTCAGGTAATCTTACCTCTGGTAACTTTGGTGTTGCTTCGACGCGAGGAGTTGAGGCTTCGTGAATGGTATGCTCGGCCAATGATTTTACCACGTTGCAAATCGATGACTGAGTATCCGCAATGACCTTTAAGGTTTGGTTTAACTCACTTTCCTGCTCAACATGTGCGTTGGTGTCGGCTGCGATCCTTTCCGATAGGTTAGCGTGCAATTGGTAAAAGATGTCTTTGAATTCCGCTCGACATCTCGTTTCTTCTGACAATTGATCACTATCGTCTCCTATTAGCGCTTCTATTTCATCTTGCACCTGTTCAAAGTCCTGCATGTGTTGTTCCAATCTCGAAAGGCGTAGCTTGAACTGTGATAACTGAGCACCTGGTGCATCAGAAAACATGGAAATGCGAGTTACCTGTCCTTTTAAAGTTGCACGTTTTCGCTTTAATACCTCCATACGTGCCATTGATTAAATCGATGAAAATATGATACGCGATGGATTGAATTTATACAAGTTACTCGGAATTTTAAATCGAAAAGTTACTCCGAACCGTAAATTTCGTAATTGAATCGTACGATCCGGCTCGAAGGACCATAAATGTACGCGTAAAGAAAAGACGTCCGAACGTTTCGAATTCACAAAAAGGAAGAAGTAATCTTTATTTCCCGAAAATGACCAAAATCAAGGTTTAGGGTGATAGTGGGATAAAATAATGGGGAAAGACAAAAAAGCAAAAGGGGGATCAACATTGGGAACAGGGATGGTTTACAATTTGTCGGTTTCTTTATTCTAACATATGAGTATTACGTGTTCATAAACGGCAAACAGGGTTTCTTAAATCGGTTAATTTGTCGATTGTGTTGATGGCGAGTTCATAGTATTCAATAGGTTGTGAGGGCAAGATGTAGAAACAAATTATGTATAGTGTCTTCTGGGGTAGAGCAATCTTAATTGAAACAAAGTCGAGAAGTGGGGGGGATGATACTGCAATAAGGGAAGAGTCAATTGTATTAAGGACGGCTAGTAGAACGCCTCGACAAGGGCAACCGTCAGTGAGTCGGCTGAGTTCGTCATCGCGATAAACATTAAAATTTGGTGGGAACAGTTCGAGGTTATTTATGCTGGGGATCAAGTTCGTTTCAGTCAACGCGAAGACATCAAAGGCAAAGCATGTGATTGTTGCAGGATAGCTTGGATTTTCGAGCGAAGACCTCTCACATTTTGATAATAAATAGTAAGAGGGAGGTTTTTGCAGAGGGTGTGGGTGACAGGGGGATGGCGACAACTAGGAACGAAAAAACCTGTCGTGGTCGGCTCGGCTACGCTGGAGGTGCGATATTCGCTTTGAGTGTATATATTGCCGGAAAGTTTCGAGATCATTTGAGACTTTTTGAGGGGAAATATTGAAGGATTCGTGGTATTTTATGAAGAAGTTTTTGAGGCTAGCGAAGTCAGCAGGAAGACTTTCCTGTTCGATTGATACCCTTACGCTTGTGTTCATTTTTCCTTCGTAGCAAACCGAGTCTGATTTATCATGGAGATAAACTAGGAAGAGTCGGATGTTTTCGTATGTTTTTTTATCCCTTAACCGAGAGAGAGCATAACGACATTCGACGGGGTTAGCGGTTTGCTGGGTAAGTATGACTGTGGGGGGGCAGAAGGGGGTCGATAAAAGATTGAGAGGAAACAGAAGAAGGATCTGTTATGGAGGGACCTGTTGATGTAGGGATTGGTGAGGAATTGGTTGTGTTGTAGGAGATGGAATTCGATTTGGGGGCAGAGGAGATTTAGCATGGTGTGGGGTTGAGAATATGGGAACTGCGGAAATTTGGGTATTTTGCACCTGATCTGAGGTCGAAATTGGGAAATGAACTCGGTGGGGGTATTTGGTTTGGGATCTGGGTCGGGTTTGGGGTGCTATTTTAGAAGGATATTTAGCATCGTTTGATAAACCAAGGAAAATTATGTTATGTGTAAGGAAGGTAACAAAAACCCCTTGGCGGTCTGTGCTTATCGCTTTTATTAACAGAATGGGCGCGATCTTACATACAACACATGACTTTAATAGGGTGAACCCATTGGAATTTCACCGTTCGAATAGATCATACGATCAGATGGTAACAGAATGTTATGTACATAATGTATATTTACACTCGTGTTAAAAAGTTAAAGTAGAGTATCTACACTTTCCAATAATTGTTGGATAATGGATAATGAATTCAAATCAGAACAAGTCATTAGTCGTAAGTATGTATTTGTGAGAGAAAGGAATCGAAATTCATTGGACCCAGCCCAATAGTCATACGGGAAATGCAGTCGTAGAGGGACTACATTTTACGTTAATAGAAAAAATTCAAGCAATAGTGGAAGACATGTCAGTAGAACAAGAAATACAAAAAGCCATAGGAAATTATAATGATAGATACCATTCAACTATTGAAACAACCCCAAGAAAAGCGAGTTCAATGGCAGATATAACATCATTAGCAGAAAAACTGAAAAAAAAATACAATAAAAAACATCCAAAGAGCAAGTAGGAAAAGAGAAAAATATATAGAAAACAGAAATATGTATAGGTTACATTAAAAATTATAAGAGGGTAAGACATAGGAATGAACCATATTTTAGAAAATATGCATTAAAAAATCTTTCCAATATTAAACGAGCTTATAAATTTGCAGTTAATATTAATAATCCTGATGACGAAATTGCCCTAGTACAGAGATTACTACAGGTGCATCCAATAAAAGAAGAGAACGGGTATGTGAAAATAAAAGTCAAAGAAGTAGAGATAGCGAATAAAACTAACACAATTTTACACATAATTAATCCATCTGAAATTATGAACATTTTAAATCAATTAGAATTTAACTTAGCACACTTAAAATTAGAAGATTCAGTTGCACTTTATTCAGAAGTTAACACTAGAAAGGCCATCGTTCCATTTTTGTCCCACCCGGAAGTTTCTTCGTCACTAACTTTTAATTTTTTCTACTCAAGACCGTGAAACTTTTTGACTTTTCATAATTTATTGTATTTATCAAATTCAATATGTTTTCCATTTAATAAAAAGTATAGCGAATAAAATAAAATGCTATTTACCTAGAACTGCCGCCGGGTCGTTTTTGTCCCGCTAAGATTCTGAGTATTAATGTGACGAATATCATTGTTCTGGTTAGTTGCGCCGGTGGAGGATGGTCACAAACCTAATGACGAGCGTTTAGGTGACTGGGTGGTAAAGAAATTGATGAAACCTTACATTAACAAAGGTAGGAATGTTACATGTGACAACTTTTTTACTTCACTTTTACTAGCGGGATATTTGAAGTCTAAAAACACTAGTATAGTAGGCACTGTAAACAGAGTTCGAAGAGAAATACCTATTTCTATAAAAACCTATATAACAATAAGTTCGAGTTCAAAGAGAAAACCGGAGACGGTGCTTTTCTACAACAGCACGAAGTATGGAGTAGATATTGTAGATTCGATGAGCAGGAAATATACAGTAAAGGCGGCTTCTAGACGTTGGCCAGTTCATACATTTTATAATATGTTAGATTTGGCGGCTATAAATGCATGGGTATTGTATAAAATTATCAACAACAGCAAAATTAAACGTAGAGACTTTTTATTGCAACTGGGAGAAGAATTGGGATCACAGTACATGAATAAAAGGAAATCAGCCATTCCTATAGAAACTCCAGAAAACCTACCAGAAAGACAAGAAAAACGTACAAGGTGTCAGGTCAAGTCAAAATGCACGAGTAATAAGTCTTCTGTGAAGTGCCACCAGTGTAAAAAAACTGTATGTAATAAATGCACTGGTAAAGAATATTATTTATGTAATATTTGCCATTCTGATAAAAAATAGTTTGGAGATTATTTGAATTTATTTGAATTTATTACATCTGGAATTTCTATTTTAGTTGCGATGATGAAATGATGAAATGATGAAAAAAAATTCATAAATTGTTACGTATTTGTTTTAAAAGGATTAAGAATTTGATTTCAATAAATAAATAAACATGGTTTCAAGTAGCTTACATATTGTTTTACATTTTTTGTCATACTTTACGCTAATGAACTTTGTAAAAGATATACTGGGACAAAATTGTCACGGCGGCGGTTCGAGGGGGTTCATAAGTTTCGGCACTTCTAGTGTTAAGCTAGTAGAAACTAAACTTAGGGCACTAGAAAAACCAAACAGACAAAAAAGAGGTATATTAAATATTGTAGGTAGAGCTCAAAATTGGTTATTCGGAACCATGGATGATATTGATCGACAAGACATAATAGATCATTTGAAGGTTACCGACGGTAATAACCATAAAGCTATTGAGAATCTTAATAAACAAATTAAAATAAACGATAATTTTAAAATAGTGATAGAAAATGATAGAGTGAATATTTTAGAATCCTACAGTCTCACAAACAACATAGTTAAAGAATTAAATTACGAAATTTTATTCCTTGATCAAGACACAAAATTAAGATATTTAGAAAATAAAATAAATCAAATACTTGACAACATAATGGCGACAAAAAATAATCTAATCCACCCCAGTATGTTAACAATAGATGAGTTAGAATTTTATTAAATTGTTAGAAGCCGGTGTAATGGTATATAATAATGATTGTTTGATATTTGCAGTCAAAATACCAGTAAATTATGTAGTAACGGAGTTACAATTAGTCAAGCCGATACCTAATTCCAATAATCTGCAAATTAAAGAATCAGAGGAATTTATTATAGAAGTAAATGATCAAGTATACAAATGTAATGAACAATCTCTTTTTAAACAACTAAGGCATAGTACTCGTAAACACTGCAATTTTCGAAAAAAACATGTTTTTTAGTTTTTAATAATGTAACTAGTATAGAAGAATTAGATCATGAATCTATTTTATTAATAAATATGAATAACGAAACCTTGCTGCAAGATTGCGATAACCGAATTATAAATTTGACTGGGAACTACTTAATCAATTTTAATAATTGTACTTTAAAAATAAAATAGATTTTACAATAGAAAAATGATGATGAAATGATGACTGATATGTATTATTATCCAACAACAAACGTTAGGGAAATGTTTTCTGAACCAAAAAAATTTGATCGAATTATAATGAATAATATAGAAAATTTAAAACAAATTAAGGAACTAGAATATCATGAAAATGTAATGTACAGTATTAGTACTGTAGCCTTATAATAATAATCATCTCTATGGCTGTAGGCATATTCTTTTACATTTCCTGGAAAACAAAGAAAGCTAAAATTAATATAATCAATAGCTTGAAGCCGGAGACTTCTGATTTAAAGCGAGGAGGAGTTACATACATAAGCCACGATCCGCATAACCCAACAGGAAGTGCTGATTCGAAGGTCGCTGGTACCAATGACCTTCCGATAGCATACAAAATCAGAGCAAATACAATACCGCTTGCTTGGTGATTTTTATGCAATATACGTCGGTTCATGGTATTAAAAATAATGTTGACTCAACATAATTGTATCGAGTCAACATATTGCTAACATAGGTCGTAAGTTAGAAATAAGAAATGAAAAGGCAGTCTAGTTCCGACTAAAAAAAAAACAATTTCTTACTATTAATAACCGCTTCAAAAGATCCCAATCAAAGAACGACCCGGTGACATCGGTGGTTGTCTTTTATTCCTGCTTTCTGCTATCGGTGCAACCTCGGATAATGTAGAAGAATGAACTTCGTTTAACTCACTAATACTAATTCACTTGTTCTGTGTTGCTGATGAAATCGTTCTTATTGGTGTCTTATATGTAACTCGTATTACGTCAATGCCTACAATGCATTCAAAGGCATTGACCGAACCCCGGTGCTCGCTACAAGCACCGGCACCGCACAAAAGGTTTATTGCTTGATCGACAAAATCAAGTTCGATGCGCTTTAGAATATTTGCATTTTCCTTCGGACGTAATTTCCGCTTGTCCAAATTTCGCAATCGAATGAACCTTCTGTGCTGAACTTGCTAATAGGTATTTTTAATTAGGTCAAACGAAATTTCATTTATTGTAAAGATAATAAAATAAGGTCAGTCTTAAGACGGAACTGAAAGAAACCACAATGTTTTATTTCATAACTGGCGCATTCGGTTAATTTATTATCAAAAGATATCTAAGTTCGATCCTCATTCCTAAAGTGAATCAAAAACCTTTTTTTTTGTCCAAAGACAATAAAACTAGTTAAGTGGCAATTATATTGAAGCTGATAAGCCATAGTTTTTGATGGTGTGTTACATCAAGAAATAAAAAAAAAAATAAGAAGAAAATAAAAATAATAAATGAAAAGTGACTTGCGAATCGTGAAGAAAACATAACAAAAATAAGTTGGCTAGAAGTGAAGTGATTGAAAAATAAAGTGAAAAAAAAAAAATTTAACAATGGCAACCACATCAACACCGACAACAGAGGAAGCACTGAGGGCGCAGATATCAACCCTCACGGCGATAATCCAGGCACAGGAAGTTACTACTGCCAGTTCGGGATGAGTCCAGATAAAGTCCTGAATCAGTTCCGGCAACTTAAGCCCTACGATGGAATGGATGATTACAGTCTTGCATCCTTCATCAAATCTGTGGAGGCAACACTACAGCTATGTGGCAATAATGAGGAGCTCTACAATTATGCTACAAATATAGTAACAAATGAGAAAATATCAGGGAAAGCTGCGGTGTGCATACGACTACTGGGACATCATGCTACATGGACAGCGGTGAAGGACCAGTTGCGACAACATTTCCGACCAACGAGGACGTACTCGGAAGTCTTAAATTTTTGCCGATATGTTAAGGTGAGTAATTTAAGACAACTTTTTAATATATTTTATAGTGCCAGTCTTGAATTAAATGGAATTTACGACCATGATGAATTAAAGCCTGATTTCTATAATCACTGTCGTATAGAAAGAGATCTTAAAGAGATTCTCTTAGAAAAAATAGATGGCACTATTAGATAACATATTGAATTAAACCACAGTATGATAGATATAAGTATATAATAAATATTCAAAATTAAAGTTGTTAGATGACGAGAGAACAATAGATATAAGGCACAAAAAAATTAACAGTAGAAATATAATACATCAAAATAAAACTTTTCCTTGTAATTGGAACTATAATTCAACTCGATCAGGTAATAATATTCCCAGAAAAAACATGTCAAATGAAAATGAACAACGACATTCACTATGGAAACCCCAACCAAAGATTTTCGGGAGCCAGTCCCTCTGTTCGAAATAAATTTTCAAACCCAAACCAATGCAAATATTTTAACTTAGATCAAACATCCCATGGTACTAACAAAACCAAAGAGTCCAATGAACATTTTCAAATACCACCTCAAAACAAGACCTACCGATAGTCAGGGTAACATTAGGGAACCAAACCATAAAATGTTTAATTGACATAGGATCAACAACAGGCATAATAAAGCCAAATATTCTATTCAACTCTTAATGGTCACATTGTAATTACCGCAAGAATTAAAACTCCTGTCCCTTCCGAATTTGGAAGTTCGGGTACTATAAATTCGAACGTTTTCAAATTAAATAGTAGGGAGTATGACGCAATTTTAGGTCTGAACATTCTTGTCCCATATCAAGTCAATATTTATTTGATTCAGAAATGTGTTGAAAATAAGGGAAAACAATTAAAATTTATTACAAATAATTATCCCATTGATCCAAATAGTGTTTGCTCTCTCAGCGTTTCAAAGGCTAATTAATTCTATTTTCAGAGAGTATATTAACCGGATTTGTGTTGTGTATTTAGATGATATACTAATTTTTAGCACCTCACTCCAAGAACACTTAACTAATATTAGAAAACTTTTTGGAACACTTAAGAAACCGGGGCTCAAAATTAGATTGACACGTGCAATTTCTTGGCCAAAGAAACGGAATATTTGGGGCACACACTTTCTTCAGAAGGAGTAAAGCCTAACCCTGACAAAATTGTCGTCATCCGAAACATTAAACTTCCAAAAACCCAAAAACAAATTAAATCGTTTCTCGAGTTAACTGGTTGTTATAGGAAATTCATCAAGGATTATGCCAAAATCGCATACCCAATGGTGAAATACATGAAAAAAAATGTAAAAGTAAACTTTAATGATCCCAATTATATTTCCACATTTAAGAAACCAAAAGACATTATTACATAATTTAGCATTGGGTGCCGCCTCAATGTAAGAAGGACACCCAGTTTCGTTTGCTTCTCGTACTCTTAACGATCACGAAAAACATTATTCCATGATCGAAAAGGAACTGCTTGCAATAGTTTGGGGCGTTAAATACTTCAGGCCATACCTCTTTGGGAAAGAATTCGATTTGTGTACTCACCATCTACCAATACGCTGGTTACATACAAAGAATATAGGAAAAGATAAGAAGCAAAGAAAATAAATTGGCTGATTATTTTAGCAGAATTGATGCGAGTACTAATGAAATTGACCTGTTGGAAACAAATACACACGACCAGATCGCTGTATTAGAAACAATTGTGTATCGGTTAAAAACACAATTGAAACTATGTGAAACAAAGGAAAGAGAATCCACAAATATATTTAACAACAAAAGGATATTTATTGAAAATAATGACATACCAAACAATATTGCTATACCAAATAATAATTAAAAGATATTTTAGAAATATAACAATTTACATCGATCGAGCATTTTATTCCTGCATATATTGTACTTGTCTTGTCCAGTTCGCGCTTTTTTTGTAATCGCGATCTACATATGTACATATATGTATAATATATATCCATATTGGTTGCACATTTTTGAGGAGTGTGTTAAAGCTTTTTTCACGGAGGAAGAGCTTGATATTTAACAATTTGGTTTTTGCTGCAATGGAAATTCGCCACACTGTCAGAAGAGTAAATTGATCGAGCCTTGGTTGATTTGGGCTTTGTTTTTGAAAAGCTTCCATTGATGCATTTATCAACGTCAATCGTGTTAAAGTTAATTACCAGAGGATTTTTTATTGCAATAATTTCTTGAAATTTTTCATACATCGTTGCAGCTTTCACTGCAGTTTCCTTTGCTGGTTCGTTTCGGATTTTTAGTTGGAGCGCAAATTCATATTGTTATGTTGTTGGATGAAGAGCATTTCGATTGGATATCAATTAAAGACAAATTGAATTGTTATTGTGCTTAATAATGAGTAATCCAAGTGATGATGGTAATGGACAAGGAGAAACGGAGCTTTCTAGTGGGGTGTTAGAAAATCAGCAGAAGAGATTGTCAGAATTAAATACAATACTTTCGTCAACGAAAGCGAGCATTAGTAGAATCAAGAAATTAATAGTTGGAAAAGGTTCATCTATGTCCAATGCGGAACTAGAATGCTGCTTAGGTATTATTGATTCATACTTCAAACAGGGGCTCAATGTACAAATGTCATTGGGAAAGTTCGAGATAGTTGAAGAGGGAAAGGCTAAAACGAATACGTGTTTTGAATTTAGAGAATAAGATACCAATTAAAGAACAAATGTATAAAGCCCTAGAAGTTTACAACCATTCTTTTCACCTTCTATCCGGACCACACCCCTTGAAGTTCAAAATAATAGAATTGATAAGTATATAATAAGCGTTAGGTTAAATAATTACAAAAGAAAGGTCATTATCACTAGGAACAGGTCTCGAGAAGAATATAATGAAGTTCACCAAGAAGGGTTCATAAAAGAAAAACATTTTCCGGTTACAGGCGAAAATAACCATGAGATCATAAAATCCGTAAACCAACAGATTAAAATAACTGAAAATTATAACGAGAGCATTTCAAAATTGAAACAGACAATCGAAACAGATAGTCAAAGAATTTTAGAAAAATATAATAGTTCCTTCCTACGGTCCTCGGGTCATTTTTGACCCATTTTGGGAAAGAAATATTTTTTTCTCTACGACTACGTTTTTTAAGGACTATTATATTTCTTGACTTTTTCTAAAGTATTGAACTGAATATAATTAGCATAAAATTTTAAATATTTAAATTATTAAACTACAAAACCTCGGAGCAAATAAAGTAGCAGCAATTCAACAACTGATACCAAGATTGGAATCATGTGAAAACGAACGATAACCCAGCAGATGTAGCTTCACGGGGGATATCTCCAGAAAAACTAGTGTCTTATCGTTTGTGGTGGGAGGGTCCAACATGGCTCTCACGCGAAGAATATGTACAACAACAACCAACAAAACACGCAGTTATGATCACAACAACAACAGCGGGAGGCCAATTTTTAGATGATCTGATACCGAAGATATGTATCAAGTTATGCAAAACTAAAAACGACGGGTTGCACTCCGGGAGTGCCGGCAGAAGTGAAAACTTGAATATTAACGTTGTGCATTTTTGATATTTTGGAATGGTTAGGGAATAATTTTGCACAAATTGCTTTAATTATCAGTATAAAAGTACTATCATTTATGTGGTAGAATACAATATTTATTTATTGCGCTATCACACACAAACATGACAATTTATATTACATTCAAAAGTTTATCTCTCAGAAAAATCAACTTCCATCCATAATTTCGAACACTTTTTCACCATCATTATTACCAGAACCATCATCGCCAATCTCTAAAACTGATACGATAGGTTTATGATAGCTGAAGTTAGAAACGAACAGTTTTGATTCGAACCAATTTAAATGTCTAATAAAGACCGCATCAATAGTAGTTTTGTATTTCGTTGTGCTAAGATTGCAATCATTTGACATAGTTAAACCAAATTCATTATTTAAAAATTCAATTAATAGTTGATTTTTATCGTCTGCAAAGTTTATGTTGAAATCTCCACTCAAAATCATTGGCAATTCATCAAAGTTTTTTCCAATTTTTTTTTTGAAGCAATGCAGATGCGTCATGAGAATAAATGAATAAATTTTCGTACAAGAAGTCTCGTATAGCACGCAATGACTTGTCTGGAGAGATGTAAACGGCAACCATAACAATAAACTGATTATCACCAGAGTGGCAACGACTTATACAAATATCACCGATATCAGAAACAGTAGCATTAAACATGCTATTGTATTTCACATGCACATCCATATAATTTGTGCAATATATACAAATTATATACACAAATTTTACGAATACACAGCAGTGTGGCCACTACACAGACGGTCGAGCCATCAGCTGTCACCATCCATGGATGCGCGTGGCACGCTGTACCATAAACACACACGAACATTCGCGAAACACAAACGAAACAGCTGGCATACATTTTCGCCGTGCCGTAGAAAGAGACTTCCTCTCCTAGGCCGCGCCGGCTGTCTACTCACCATCCGTCTTACGAATTTTCGATCAGGTCACGTGTCCTGACGCGAGTTTAACATTTTTTACCCATTACAAAAAAAGTGTACAACGCCGCTAAAGAAGTTTTCACTTCAAAATATATCAAATATCTAAAATAAACCATGAAAATAGAATACCGGGTCAAATTTGACCCGAAGCCCGTCCGCGTCAGTAAATTTGAGGTTAACCAAATCGTAGGTCTGTCTGCAAGGCTTCACGCTGGCACCTTTTGCATCAAACAAATGTTTAAGCATGGGGCTCTAAACGAAAAGGTTGAAATCTTACAACAGTATATAGCTTCAGCAAAATTAGGTGTTCTACATCCTAACCTGTTAAGTTATGAAGAAATCGTAACCCACAATATCGATTTTAGGAAATTCTTAAATATTCGAACAGGCGTCGCTACTTTTAATAATAATAAAATAATTTTTGCCATTAAGCTACCAGCCAACTTTACGAACACTAATAAAATTTTTTTTAATGCCCATGAACGAGAACAATATCGCGATAGTTTCTGATTTCGAAATTATAATTGAAATAGAAGGAATAGCTTATACATTCGAGGAAAACAAAATAATAGAATAATAGAAATCGATAGCACAACATTAATTTTTAAAAACATGAAAGGTAAAGCAATTGTGAGGGAAAGAAATTTTGCACTCAATGGAAATTACTTGTTTTTCTTTAACACAATCTCATTTAATAATATATACAATTTTCCAATACTGTATTCGAATATAAGGATAGTTTTGTTATTCTAAATAAAAACCAAACACTCCTTATTGAAAAAATACTGACATTTGACGACATAGTTCTGAAACAAGAAAGTAATGTTAAAGCCATCGATAAATTAAATTTTTCAGAAAAGTTTAAATTATAGCTTCGTAAGCTACTTATATTGATTATCATTATTGTAGTAATAAAAATAATACGCCAAAGGCAAACTATATTAAAATTACAGTTAAACACTAGTGTTAGTGAGATCAAAGAAAAAGGAATCATTCCTAACGGCCAACGTACATATT
Source organism: Merodon equestris (assembly GCA_958301585.1). Lineage (NCBI taxonomy): Eukaryota > Metazoa > Arthropoda > Insecta > Diptera > Syrphidae > Merodon > Merodon equestris. The sequence goes on along the minus strand of OY284413.1, from coordinate 117,739,607 downwards.
TGTTCTATCAATAAGATTAATGAAAAGTATGGAATAATATAAAGGGTCCGACATCTAACGTTTTTTTTTCAAGTAGTGCTTATTTCGTGAATGGTAACACTTAGCTCATGTCTGATTTGACAGATAATTAGTTTTATCCTTCCGCTGAACGAATATGGTTGTGTTATTCAGTTAGACATCGTCTGTCGTGGGGTGCACAGTGCTTAGTTTAACTAAATTTAAATTTCTTATTACAAGTTACCTACTTTTGTTAAAATGAATTGCCTAGTTTGTAATCAAGTAATTAAAAACACTAGTGCTTCAAAAATCTCCTGTTCAGATTGCAATTCCATTTTCCACTGCGAATGTGTTAATATAAATTCAATTGACCTGGAATATATGAGTGCGAACGAAATCAAATATCGATGTGATAGATGCACCGCCCTCCGCCGGGAATCCCTGCAACAACAACATACAGAAGTACCATTAAAGGGCGCAACGTCATCCAAAACAGTTCGTCATCGTCAGCAGCCGAACAGACCTGGTAAGAAAACGACAGCTGTAATAAATGCTCAAGCACCAAAGACCGTTTGTACACAACAAAACTCTCATTTGCGACTAAATATGAGTGAGTCAGCTAAAGAAGCAGACGGCCAACAAGTGGATTCCGCTACAGAGACAGAAGATGTCAATGGACAACGGCAACCGAGTTCAATAACCCTGGATCTGCTCTACACAGAAATTATTAGCCTAAAAAAAATCAACACTGACATGCTTGACATGATGGAGAGCCTCAGACAGGAAAACACTCAGCTGAGAGCGAAGGTGACGTCTCTTGAAAATCGACTCAATTGGAGTGAACAAAAATGCTTGGAGAATTCCATTGAGATCGTTGGTGTGCCGGGTTTAAATAACAACAATGCTAACGAATGTTTGGAGAAGATTTTAATCGATGGGTTGAATGTCTCCATTGAGCCCACTGACATATTGAAATGCTTTGTAAAGCGAGTAAGGAAGAACAACGATCCATCGAACATTCCCACTGACATCGCGGGACCCAACGCAGATGCCTCTCGAGACGTTTTATGCGTGCATTTCTCATCACATGCCGTGAAACAAAAAATCATGAAGAGAAAGAGGAACGTGTCCAAGAAGTTGAATGCTGCTTTATTTGTAGAAGGGAAAAAGGGTAACATTTATGTGAATGATTCTCTAACCAAATTTAATCGGGCTTTATTTATGGAAGCTAAAAAACTTAAAAGAGTTAAGAAATTTAAATACCTATGGTTTCAAAATTCACAAATCCTGATGCGTAAGGTTGATAAGGATAGGGTTATTGCTATTCGTTCGTTCGATGATCTATCAAAACTCCAAGACTAATTTTGTCTTGTTCTTGTATTTTTTGTTATTAACAACCTTAGTTATGTTAAATATTAATAATAGTATCGATCCCGATAGCAATAACCCAGCCACTAGAACTATTAAAAATATTTGTGATAGAGTTTTTCATTTTAACTCACAACAAAGTAAACCCTTTTTCATTGTGCATCAAAATATTCGTAGTTTGAGGCAAAACTTCGATCTACTTGTGTGCAATCTAGAAGCTTTTAATCATTTACCAGATTTGATATTCGTTTCCGAGATATGGATTTGTTTTATGCAAACACAAACGAACTATATCCAGCAGGTGGAGTAGGAGTTTTTGTGCGTCATGTGTATATAAGTGAAGATTGTAATGTGGAACAATGTAGTATGGCTACCGCAGATATAATTAAGATTACTATTAGTGTACGCAATGTACTTTTTGACTTTGTTTGTGTGTATAGATTACAAACCATCAGTCCTCAATCCTTTTTGAACGACTTTTCAGATTACCTTCGTACTGCGAAAGGGTCTAATATTGTCATACTTGGTGACTTCAACATTGACATTTTAACTTCAAATACCATGTCTGATAACTATCTGGCTCTTATAGCTGAGCATGGTCTCACATCCTTTTTGAATGAAAGTACAAGACCAATTTCAAATAAATGTATTGATCATGTTTTCGGTCGTTTTGCGACAATTCCTTTAAGTGATTGTTTTGGTATCAACTTTGATCTGCATTTATCGGACCACTGTATGACTGGTATGCTTTTTAATGACCTTGCCGGTCTAAATCGTACATATAGCTCTTCTTCAAAGGCTATTACTAAAGTAAGGTTTGACATACTTATAAATCATCTGGTTTCTGAAAATTGGGGCGAAGTCTACGCCGAGAATAATGCTTCTAAAGCGTATGACACATTTTTAAGCATTCTCCAAAACCATGTCAAAACCTCTAGTTTCACAGTTATTATCAAGAAATCGCAATCAAGGCTGAAACCCTGGATAAATGCCTCTATTCTAAACAAAATTAAAGTCAAAAACAAAATGAGCAAACTTTGTCATAGACATCCACTTAACATAAACTTAAATAAACGTTTTAAAAAAATGAGTAAGAAATTAAATATGGAAATTACTAATTGCCGCGACAGCTACTACATTTCTAAATTCCGTGATGCTCAAGGAAACCCAAGGAAAGAATGGAGAATTGTCAACGGTATAATTAATAACATCCCTTCCTATCATTCTAACCCTATTGTACTCAGTGGGAAAGGAACCGATATTGTGGACCACCTAGCAGTAGCAAACGAATTTAATGAATTCTTTGTCTCAGTAGGACAGGCAGTCCAACCAAACTGCCCGTCGTTTTGCAAAAGATGTGTAAGGGATCAAATATTAGAACCAACGACTAATACAAACAGCTTCTTTTTGAGGAAATCAATGGTCTAGAGGTCCTAAAAATCATCTACTCTCTTAACAACTCGAGATCTTCTGGATACGATGGCTTTTGCAATAGAACCCTTAAGAAAATTGCGCCCTTTTTAATTGACACATTAGCACATTTATTCAATTTAAGTATTTTGAGTGGAGTTTTTCCTGATCGTCTGAAATGTGCTAATGTGTTACCACTTTTTAAAAAAGGAAATCCAAAAGATAAAAACAATTACAGACCAATTTCTTTGCTTTCCTCAATCTCGAAAATATTTGAAAAAGCTGTAAAAAGACGTGTGTGTGCACATCTACAGAAAATAAATTTTTTTAGCCCGGTACAGTTTGGGTTTAGAAAAGGATGTTCTACTGAAGATGCGCTTTTGTACTTTTGCTCGTTCATTAACAAAGCACTGGATGAAAATAAACATTGTGCTGGCCTCTTTGTTGATATTAAGAAAGCGTTTGACATGGTTAATCATGAAATTCTCTTAGACAAATTGTATGGTGCAGGATTTCGTGGCTTTATCTTTGATTGGTTTGCGTCATACTTAAAGGATCGCAAGCAAAGAGTAAAAATAAAAGATGTTTTTAGCAATTCTCGTGAGCTTAGTTTAGGAGTTCCGCAAGGGTCTGTATTGGGTCCCATCTTATTTTTAATTTTTATCAACTCCTTGTTTTCCCTGCCTTTCACAGGTAAAGTTACGGCCTTTGCGGATGACCTTGGCATCGCATATGGCTCAACGAGCCCTCTGAATCTGATAGCTGAAGTCAATCATGATATTCATATGATGAGAATATGGTTTGCTGCACATAGGTTGGTTGTGAGTGACAAGACCAAATTGATGTTTTTCAAACTGAATTCATTCGTGCCTCCAGATGTTAATATCAAGTTTCACTCCTTTGATTGTCCGCGTTACAACTTAAGTAACTGTGCTTGCACCGGAGAAGAATATTTTAAAGAAAATGCTACCTGCAACTCCAACTGCTTTCAAATTGAAGTAGTTGCGAACTTTAAGTACCTCGGTACTACTATCGACCACAACATGAGTTGGACAGAACACATTTCAGTATTAAAACAGTACTTGCGCTCCTCCCTACGATGCATTTATCGTCTCAGTAAATGTTGCTTTAAACAAACTCTTAAAACGGTCTATCATGGGATTTTTCATTCGAAACTGCAATATGGAATTAGCTGCTGGGGGAGTGCTTACATCACCAATCTAAAACCACTCGTCGTTTTGCAAAAGTGTGTCGTAAGAAGGATAAGTAATGCTCACCGGCTGGCCCATTCTATGGTTTTGTTCAGGGCTTTAAAAATACTGCCATTAAGACATTTATTCTATTTTAGAGTCTGTAAGATATTCTTTATGAGAGGTGGTTACTTGCAAAGTCCAATATCTGATTCTCTTAATTTGCGCAGTACTGCACGCCATGTTGTTGAAATTCCAGCCTTTCGAACGACTCACTACAGAAACTCCTACCCAGTTGTATCTTGTAAACTTTTTAATCGCCTTCCTTTTAATATAAGGCTTATAGAAAACCAAGATAAATTTGTAAAGAAAGTTAAATCGTGGCTTCTAGATTTTGATCATAATGAGATTGAATTTTTGCTTACTTATCTTTTATAAAAGCGCATGTGATGGAATCGCATAGGAACCTATGGTACGTACCTTCTGGTACTTTTTATTTTATGTACTTTGCATTCAGTGTGTACTAAAATTATAATATATTATATATTGTCACCCCACAATAATTATAAATATAAATATATATCATATTGTTTTGTATAAAATGGCATTTGACACTATTTATAGCTATTAGTAGCAGAATAAAAAATGTCATTAACTATTCTCTAGTGCCCTAAGTAAAGTATTGTAGCTAAGAATTTTGTAGTTTATAAGAGAATAATGAAATAAATAATAATAATAATAATAATAAAATGTATACGCTTGAACAACGCTTCGCTAAGTGGGCCTGCGATCGACTTACAGAAGATGCCGATTTTGCCAAAAAAATCATCTTTTCAGATGAAGCTCATTTTGATCTTGGCGGGTATGTAAACAAGCAAAATTGTCGCATTTGGGGCACAGAAAACCCGCACGCATGCATTGAAAAGCCGGTGCACCCAAAACGAGCCACTGTTTGGTGCGGATTTTGGTCCAGAGGCATAATTGGGCCATTTTTCTTCGAAAATGAGCAAGGAGTGGCCGTTACAGTCAATGGCGATCGTTATCGGGCCATGTTGAACGAATTTTTGTTCACAAAAATTGAAGAGGAGGATATTGGCAATATTTGGTTTCAACAGGACGGCGCTACGTGCCACACAGCCGAAGCTACACTCGATGTTTTGCGCCCTGTTTTTGAAGATCCGCAGCCCCAGAGCTGATGTCGTTTGGCCACCTCGGAGCTGCGATTTGACACCGTTGGACTATTATTTGTGGGGTGCCGTCAAAGATAAGTGTTACGCCGACAAGCCAGAGACAATTGACGCTTTAAAGGACAATATTCGTGAAGCCATTCGTGAAATACAGCTGCACACAATCGATAATGTGCTTAAAAATTGGACCGATGGTGTAGGCTACTGCATGGCCAGCCGAGGCAGCCATTTGAATGAAATTATTTTCCATTATTAACCGGAAGGATTGTACTTTCAAATAAAAAAAGAAATTTGAGAAAATATTCAGTAGTTTTTTTTTTATAGTATTTTCAAAAAAAAAAAAAGTTATTTGGCGGACCCTATAGAATATATGAAAAAAAAAAAAGAAAAAATTGAAAATATAATAAAATAATAACTAATATGTAAGTATGAGTATATAGTGAGATCCAGGAGTATCTCACAGCTAGGGAGGGAAGTGTTACGTCAATGCCTACAATGCATTCAAGGGCATCGACCGAACCCCGGTGCTCGTTACTTCCGTTCAAAAGGTTTATTGCTTGATCGACAAAATCAAGTTCGATGTGCTTTAACATATTTGCATTCTCTTTCGACCGTAATTTTCGCTTGTTCAAATTTCGCAATCGAAGTAACGAACCTTCTGTGCTGAACTTGCTAATTGGTATTTTTAATTAGGTCATAAGAAATTTAATTTATTGTAGAGAGAATAAAATAAAGTCAGTCTTAACATTGAACTGAAAGAAACCACAGTGTTTTATTTAATAACTACTGAGGGCGTTGAATTTTCTGTGGCATCTTTCGATAGCTTTAAGTCAGCGGGCACGGATGGATATAGCCCGTTATGCTGCAAAAAGGTATAAGACAGCTGCTTCCTACTCTGAAAATAATTTGCACTGCTAAGCTGGCACTTGCCTACATACCAATTTCTTGGTGCGCGGTGAAAGTGGTCTTTATTCCCAAAACACCAAAAGAAGACTACTCACTCGCCAAGAGTCTTAGACCAATCAGTCTAACATCATTTTTACTGAAAAGCATGGAGCGACTAGTAGAGTTGCACGTGCGCAAAATCGCCCTTCGGATGCATCCTCTCTCGGACATGCAACATGCTTATCAGCGCGGAAAATCCTGCGACCCTGCGTTTCAAGACCTGGTTGGGAGAATTCAATGCGCTCTCGAAAAGAAAGAGTACGTACTGGGCATTTTCGTCGACATTGAGGGAGCTTGGGATAACGCTATTTTTAACGCTGTTTAACGCATGTTTAACGCTGCTAGACGGCATGGCGTAGATGAATCACTGGTTTTCTGAATCAAAGCAATGCTTGTGCACAGGAAATTGATCGCTGATACAGGCTTCGAACAATGTCTCAAGTCTGGAGTAAACGGAGGCTGCCCGCAGGCGGCGTCCTGCCTCCGCTATTATGGTGCATGGTGATCGACTCTCTGCTCGATGCTCTCAATGCCTCTGGAATCTATGCCCAGGCATACGCAGATGATGTTGTTGTTCTCTCTGTTGGCTCATGTTTAGCTACTCTCTGTCTCAAGGCGCAGGTGGTGCTAGATATGATCGAGGACTGGTGCATGAGTCGATGCATGAGTCGATCTCGGTTAATCCTCTTAAGACTGATGTCGTTCTCTTCCCGAGATGGAAGAAAAATTCTGGCATTACTCGGTGCTAAAAGGCATTCCCATCCCGATATCCAAGGAAGCTACGATCCTGAGAGTCATCTTAGATAACAAGCTTCTTTGGTCAAAGCATATTGAGTTCAAAACCACCAAAGCCCTGACAGCTTTTTGGCAATGCAAAGATGCCTCTAGAATGGGGCTTATCGCCGAAGAAGGTCCTTTGGACCTATAATCTAATATGCAATCGGTTGTCTGGTAGAACAGGCTAACACGCAAACACGTTGTGGCCTCTTTCACATAACCCCAAAGAGCGGTCTGTCTCAGCTGCACGGGGGCTTTGCCCAGCACACCGGGAGCTGCTCTAGATGTTATAATGAATCTCCCACCCCTCGACATATATATCAGAGGATGCCCACTGAAAGCAGTGGGCCATTTTCAAGAGAAATGGTATTTTTTGTACAACTCGCATTGGAGTGACATTGTACTTGTCGGAGAAATATCCTACGACCCTATGCTTTCTAACGCAATGACACCTGCCTTCCTACTGCGCTGTAATTTCACAGTCACATTTCCATGGCGTTAGAACTGGCTTTGGCCAGACACTGAACCTGGAATGGACTGTCTTCGCATTTTCACAGCTGGAGTTTTATTTGAGCGCGAAAACATTCGACTGCACTTCTCGTTAGGAAAATATGCGCCTGTCTTTCAATCAGAGATTGACGCAATCCTAATGGCCATGCACTATGCTGTGAAGCACAGGTGAAAGGGAAAAAGCATATGCGTCTGAAGTGACAGCCAAGCTGCACTCAAAGCTGTGCTCAACCCTTTATCCAACTCCAAATTAGTGCATGAACTCAAGACCTTTTTGAACAAAGTCGGAAGACTAAATTCACTAAGGCTTGTATGGGTCCCAGGTTACTCTGGGATCCCAGGAAATGAGATCTCAGATGAACTTGCCGGAAGGGGCTCAGAGGAGAGTTTCTCAGGACCTGTACCCGCCTTAGGTCTCCTGCTTCCACGGTCAAATCTGACATTAACGACTTTAATGTACACAGTCGTAGATGGAGGAAATATCCAGGATGCAGGATGACTAAGCGCATACGCTATGATGTCTGCAAGAAGTCCACAACATTCTTCTTATGATTGCAGAATGCTTTGCCGGCGTCATTACGGGCCATTATACCTTTGCCAAGCATGTCCGTTGTGAGGGAAATAACAATCAAGAAAGGTGTCGGTCTGCTAGCACAATGGACCAGGATTTGTCATCTTCTACTATCTCTTGGGGCACTCCAACAAAAAAAAATAGCATAACACATAACATAACATAATGTAGATCTGTTGTGCTTGCTAGTCGATCAGATAAGTAATTTCTCTACTTACTTAATTAAGTTGCATATATCTCTCGTAGGAGCTGAACTGATCCCCTCAGAAGTCATAATTTCTCTGAGTAGGGTACCCTTTTTAAGGTGGCCGAGGGCTCTGCAGTATCGTGGTCTTCAAGACGAGTCAGAGTCAGAGGCTATATTTGTGGGGACGATATCTCCAGTCTTCTGATATCGACTCAATTATATTTAAAATGTTAAAAGACTGTTTGTTCAGGGGCCGAACTTTTCGCTGAATTCTCTTATTTTGTTATTTATTAGTGTGATACCAAAGAAAGTGATGCTCCGTGACTTAAAATTGTGCTTATAGTTTTTAATATATGAATTTAAAATGTTTATAGTTGTACATATATGAATTAAAAATGAATAATGAATAACGTATTTATATAATGTAAAAAATGTATCAATAATAGTAGCTTAGGTAAATGTCTGTTAAGTAGAAATATGTGATCGGAACGTATGGAATTGCGTGGAAGAGGGAAACATTTTACCATGATGCGGTTTTTCTTCTCTGGATCGTCGTCAGTAGAGTAGAGCATCGGATTCAAAATAAATTAAATAAAACAAGAAAATGAAGAAAAAAAATGTACAATAAGTTGAAGTCCCAAAAACGCTTGTGGACATTTTTTGGTACCGAAACGCGGAAAGGAAGAAAAAGAAAAAAAGTTAATTACCAACACGTATTCAAAAAAAAAAAAAAAAACAAAAAACAAAAAGAACATACCATCTGATTGCCGATTTCAACGAAGGAAAGTTGTACGTAAGTATGTATGTATGCATTTGGAAAAATAATAATTACGAGTAAAATATATTTTAGAAATATAACATTTTACACCAATTTCAACACGTAAAAAAGGCAGGCCGAAAAACAATTGGTGCAAACAAATGCAAAAACACCAGCATTTGATTGGCCTCAGCGATGAAGTAATCCCAAACCGGGAAGCCTGCCGCTACTTTCTGAGGTCAAACCGGCGGACCCCACAAGCGGACCAGTAGGAATGCAGCTAAGTGGGAAGGTTATGGTTCTACACTTCTGACCATAACGACGCCGGAAAAAAGGAAAAGAAGAAGAACATTTTACACCATATCGATCGAGCATTTTATTCCTGCATATGTTGTACTTTTTTGTCCAGTTCCCGCTTTTTTTGTAATCGCGATGTACATATGTACATATGTATATGTATTGTATAATATATATCCATATTTGTTGCATATTTTTTGAGGATTGTGTGAAAGCTTTTTTCACGGAGGAAGAGCTTGATATTTAACAATTTGGTTTTTGCTGCAATGGAAATTTGCCCCACTGTCAGAAGAGTAAATTGATCGAGCTACTTGGTGGATTTGGGCTTTGTTGTTGAAAAGCTTCCATTGCTACATTTATCAACGTCAATCGTGTTAAAGTTAATTTTTTCTATTGCAAGAATTTCTTGGAATTTTTTATTCATCGTTGTTGCTGTCACTGCAATTTCCTTTGCTGTTTCGTTTCGGATTTTTAGTTGGAGCGCAATGTCATATTGTTTTGTTGATGGATGGAGAGCATTTCGATTGGGTAGCAATTAAAGACAAATTGAATTGTTATTGTGTTTAATAATGAGTAATCCAAGTGATGATGGTAATGGACAAGGAGAAACAGAGCTTTCTATTGTGGTTTTAGAAAATCAGCCGAAGAGATTATCAGAATTAAAGACAATACTTTCGTCAACGAAAGCGAGTAGAATCAAGAAATTAATAGTTGGAAAAGGTTCATCTACGTCCAATGCGGAACTAGAATGCCGCTTAGGCATTATTGATTCATACTTCAAACAGGGGCTCAATGTACAATTGTCATTGGGAAGGTTCGATATAGTTGAAGAGGAAAAGGTCAGTGTGATTTATAGAACAGAATTGGAAGAGATTTATGTGTCGACAAAAGCTGTTATAATGTTGTTATCAGAGTAGAGAGTATACAATTGCCTCAATTTTCTGGAACATTCTCTGAATTTCCAAATTTTATTGGACTCTTTACCATTCTTGTTGATAAGAATGAAACATTGGATGCTCTACAAAAGTTCAATTATTTGAAGAAGTGTTTGTCAGGTGCCACTTTGAATTCAATCAAAGAGTTTGAGGTGAAAGGGTTGAACTATCACAAGGACTTAGAGCGATTGAAAAAGCGTATGACAGTAAAACAATGATATTTCAAGAGCACCTCAACGGACTAATGGAAGTCTAGAAAATTTCCAAGTGCACCGCTTCGTAGCTTAGAAGAAAGCTTCAATACACACATCGCAGCGATGATGTCTATTGCCAGCTACCAGGATAGAGCCGATGCTTTGTTCATTTGGTAAACGTTAGATAAAGTTGATCCGTACATCACTCCTCGGTCAGGCGGTTAGTTGCATTTATTGTTCTTCAGATGAGCATGATATAGTTGAGTGTCCTCAATTTAATCATTTACCAACTTAATAAATGTTTGGCGAAAGGACATTCAGTCCGAAATTGTCAAGCATAAAAGTGTAGCGTGTGCTCGTTGCCGCACCACAATTTATTACATCGCTTCGCACCAAATAATCTCAATGGCAGTGAACCACGGACAACAATAGGACTACTACTATTTGGTGGAAGTTGTTCTCATGTTGTCTTGGCAACAGCTAGGGCATTTATCAAAGATAAAGCTGGCGATTATTATCTTATTCGTGTGCTTCTTGACTCGGCATCTCAAGATATGACATAGATTGCCTTTGAGAAAAAATTAAATTAATACCTACGTTTCTGGAATAGGAAAATCGAATGCACAGGTTAGGTTTCAGACAGTTGGACATTGTAAATCTACCTTGTCGAATTTCGAAATCGACTTAGATCTTTTAATCTTAAAGAATATAACTAATATATTGCCAGGGATAGAGTTGAATATAATAGACTGGAACATACTCTCAAACATCGCGGTCGCGGGTCCTGAATTCTACCGCCTGGGTCGAATAGACTTACTTATAGGTGCGGATAATTTTTACAGCCTTCTTTATGTAGGACAAATAAAACTTAGCTCACAGTTGCTAGTACTGCAAAAAACCTTGCTAGGTTGAATAATTTCTGGGAGGTACAATAGTTCCAACGTTCCTTAAGCTACATGTACCGTAGTGTCTCATTCCGACTTCGAAGAGTCGTCCTTAGTTGAGGTGGACAAGAAATTTTGGGAACTGGAGAAGGTAAAACCAATAAATAAGTTCTTATCAAATAAGGAGATAAAGTGCGAAGAGGGATTCTTAAAAACATTACGAAAACAAGAAAATGGAAGGTCTGTTGTCAGTTTACTTCTGAATCCTCAAGCTGCAGAATTAGGAGATTCTTCCGAACAAGGGAAAAGAAGGTTTCATAGTTTAGAAAGAAGATTATAAAGAAATTAAAAAAGAGTATCTGGAATTCATGAACGAATATAAAAGGTTACATAGAAGTTGTGCCCAAGGATCAATTGTATAAATACTTCGCTCCTCATCAAGTAGTGGTTCGACCTGACTCATTAACTACCAAACTCAGAGTTGTTGTTGATTGTAGTGCTAAATCTACCTCTAATCTTTCGTTAAACGATCTTCTATTAAAAGGCTCAGTCATACGGGATGACCTGTATGACATTATTTTACGCTTCCGAACATATAAATAGATATGTGATTACAGCTGACATATCGAAGATGTACTGTCAGATACTAGTGCGTGAGGAAGATAGGAACTATAAATGCATATTAACGAGAGCTTCTGAGCAGGATGTGATTGAAGCCTTTCACTTACGAACTGTTACATCATCGGCACTCTTTGTTGCTACGAGATGTTTAAAGTACCTGGCGGATCAAAATACAATTGGATATCCTTTAGCGGCAAAGGTAATATCTAAAGATTTTTATATGGATGATCTTGAACTAGATACAATTCATTAGAAGGGATCAATAAGATCTACAAGAAAGTGACTGCTTTTCTCCTTGGGCAGGCTTCGAGTTGAGGAAGTGGTGTAGTAATAGCCCTAAGATTATGAAATTTATTGTAGAAGAGAAGATGCAGGACACTTCACGAACATGGAGAATAAATGACAAGAACTTTATTAAAACATTGGGAATTGTATGAAATCCAAACAACGATTAACTTTAAACCTAGGGTGGATAGTTCCAAGAGAATAACGAAGAGAGTAGTCCTATCAGAGTTGTCCCAAATCTTCGATCCACTGGGATTGATCAATCTAATCCTTGTAAAGGGAAAGATCATTATGCAAGGTTTTTGGATAATAAAAAACTCGTGGGATGAATCCATTCCGCAGGTGATACAAATTCGTTGGCAAAATTTTCCTAAAGGTTTGTTTAACCTAAATAAAACAAAACTCCCGAGGTATATTGCATCAACACATGTGGGGGAATCGAAGGTAGAACTTCACGGATTCTCAGATGCATCAATTCACGCATACGCATGTTGTTTACACTTGCGCACCTTTGATTCGTCGGGAAAAAACTGGATGCCACTTGCTTAGTGCAAGATCAAAGATAGCACCGATCAAAATGAAATCCCTTTCAAAGTTAGAACTTTGTGCGACTGCCCTGCTCGTTGATTTAGTTTTAAAGGTGTTGCCAAATGTAAATTATGGCATTAAGGATATTTTTCTTTGGAGCGATTCGGAAATCGTTCTTCTGCTCATCCATCATGCTATCATGCTGGGAGATATTCGTTGCCATTCGGGTATAAAAAATTCAATCTGAATTATTGTACCTTCTGCTACTTGGAAGTGTATTCACACAAAATTTAATCCCGTTGACATAGTATCTTGCGGTACTTACACTGAAGAGTTGTTGAATAGTTTATGGTTTTCTGGACCACCATTCTTATACTTTCACAATCAAGCAACAAATAACCCAATCGCCTAAACAAAAATTCTTCAATTCATATAACCAAATTAGAGGAAATAATGCATCATTGTTATCTAAGTCGTCAGCTACCAATGACTTCGCCCAAAACTATGAACGATTTAGCAATTTTGAAAAGACGAACAGAATATTTGAATACGTTGTATGCTTCTACGATAGATTGAAAACCACGAGGTAAAAAGATTCTAATCCCTATGAAAGCTCGACATACCATCACATAGCACTGACTTCAGAGGAACTACAATAGAATATGGTTTTCTTCGTATAATTTGGAATATTCAACGAAACCATTTCCTGGAGGAAATTGACGAGCTAAAGAATAATAAAAAGATTAACCCGAAGAGTATTATCCACAACCTTAATCCCTTTCTTTCTGTTCAACAATTGTAGGCGGGCGTCTGCAGAACGCGGACATTCCCTATTATACTAAATGTCCTATCCTACTCCCTAAAAACTATCCCTTTGTAAAGTATCTTGTCTTCAATTTACATAAAAATTATTTTCATGCAGGTCCTCAAGCCTTAGTCAATGCAAGACACCTAGCCAAGAAAGTTGTAGATAGTTGCTTTCATTGCTTTGGAGACAAACCGAAATGAATGCAGCAAATAATGGGAGATCTGCCATCAAGTAGAGTCAGTGTCCGTGCGGAATAACAATATGGAAAAACGCGCATGGAATTACGTCCATAAATTCCATCTCGCATCATCAACATCCATTCCATCAGCAGTACCAACATACCTTTCTATTTGACTGGAATTTCCGGTCTTTTTTTGCTATATATATATGTAAAATTCTCTCAAAGGACCACCATTTTTTCCTATAAACTTGTAATATATTCATCGGAAACAATCACGGTGTTTTATTTAACGAATACAAAAAGGCTTGTATTCTACCTTTTCATGGTGACCCCGACATGATCGCCAAGTTATTATTGTTGACTTATCAATACAAAAAGAAAACACTTAACTCATGTATACTCAACCTTATATTATAATGGAGGAAAAATCAATAAAGGAGATCAAGAGGTTAGAAACGCTAAAGTTTCGACGCTCCATATCATGCAAACAGATGGACCGCATTGTTGAATTCCTGGACGTCATTGGGACGGACATCACTCTACCTCAAGTCGAATTGTGGACTACGGCATTGGACGACAGCTTCAATGCCTTCGAAAAGCTGCAAGCCGGTATTGAGGAGTTGGAACCTTCGGAAGTTGAGGCTGAAGATGACATTCGGGCTAAGTACGAAGAGCTGCATTATACAATCAGTCCGCAGCTTACGACCATCAAGCAAACACTTACCACGAGGGATAAACCAAAGGAAATTGAATCCAAGACCAAACCCGAAAATATAAGATTACCAAAAAATAACTTGCTCTTATTTTCAGGTGATATTACAGGTTGGCTAAATTTCTATGATTCCTTTAATTCCTTAATCCACTCGAACCTTACCTTGTCCAATATCGGGAAATTCCAATACCTGAAGTCATCGATATCTGGAAACGCCGCACGTGCTATCGAATCATTAGAAGTCAACGACAAAAATTATGAAAATTATTTAATTAAACATAATTAAATAATTATTTTTAAATAAAAAAATAATAATATAAAATAATATATCATAATAATTTAAAAAAAAATCCTAATTAGTCGCTATGAAAACAAAAGGCTCATATGTTCGGAACATGTAAGGAAATTATTTGATGTTACACCAGTTCAAAGGCCATCCGCATCAGCTTTACGTGAACTAGCCGACTGCATCAATAGCAATCTGCGTGCATTGGCTTCTTTGGGACGCCCTACCGAAGCTTGGGATGATCTTATTGTGCATCTGGTCACGTCGAAGCTGGATTCTACGACACGTACCAAATGGCAAGAGGAACATCCAGTTGGCGAATTACCTACTCTTAAGGACTTCATGAAATTCATTGATAAACGATGTCAGATCATGGACTGCACAGGCACAACCATCCAGGCGAGTACAAATTCTTTAAATTCAGCACTTAGAAAACCTCGTTCAAAAACATTTACAATTACAAAACCTAAAATACAATGTTCGTATTGCTGACGTGCAGGGCATTATATAAACAAATGTTTTAAATTTCTTAACCTACCTGTCATGAAAAGACAGTCCTTTGTCCAAGAAGCTAAACTTTGCACCAATTGCCTTCCCGACGATCACATTTTAAGGGACTGTAAGGCTTCCACATTCCACAAATGTAACTCAGCCCATCACACCTTGCTCCACTCAGTTTCTACCGCAGCCCAATTAAATAAAAATGCACCCGTCTTTCAATCTGAACAACAAGCCAGTGTTCACAATGTTTTACAAATAGCCAAATCAAATAACTTCAATCACATGTTCACACTTTTAGCAACAGCGGTTGTACTAATAAAAAACAAAAACCATGATTATATTCCCTGCCGCATACTCCTCGATTCCGGTTCCCAGATAAAATTAATAACTAATCGTTTTGCCCACATGCTGGGCTCTCATCGGCTCCGATCACCTACAAACATATCCGGCATTGGCTTATGATGACGTATTAGCATCATCTAAATTCAAAACAAATAATACTATCAAATCTCGTTTCAATGAATTTATCTTTAGCGTCGAAGCTTTGTACGATAATAACAAAAATCACTGATGTAATACCAGAAAAAACGATCGATGTATGTAAGAAGCTGGCCTATTCCCTCAAATATCAAACTTGCTGATCCGTTGTTCGCGACAGCACAACGAATAGATATTTTAATTGGAGCGTGTTACTTTTTCACGGCAAATTAATATGATGAATGGGTTACCAACTCTCCAAAACACTGTTCTAGGATGGGTCGTCTCGGGTGTAGTGAGCGAAGCAAAGGCTTCAGACCTGCTTGCAATCTCCAAAGTCGAAAATGTATTTGATGAACCCACTGAAACAAAACAAGAAAGGAATGTGAAGAATTATTTTGCTCCACCTTTGAGAGGCTTCGATGCGGGCGCTATCAAGTTCGCCTCCCATTCAAGAGTGATGTCTCCGAATTAGGAGATTCTTATAAAACAGCATTGCGTAGGTTTCTGTCGTTAGAAAAGCGAATCCACAGAGACTCAACTATAGCTGCGCAGTATATAGCATTTATGCGTGAATATGCTTCTCTGTTCACATGCAAGTTGCTGATAAAATTGAACTTGATAAACCTCATTATTTTCTACCTCACCATTGTGTAATTAAACCAGAGAGTTCAACAACGAAACTTCGCGTAGTGTTCGATGCTTCCGCCAAAACTGATACAGGCAAGTCCCTCAATGACATCATGTATGTTGGACCTATTTTGCAGTCAGATTTATTTACTATTGCAATCAAATTTCGTTACTATAAATATGTATTCACAGCAGACATTACTAAAATGTATCGCCAAGTAAAACTGCATGATGAAGACACTAGATTCCAGTACATTATTTGGAAAGAATCTCCTGAAGAAGACATCAAGGTTTTTAAATTAAAAACTGTCACATACGGAACAAGTGCAGCATCCTTTTTAGCTACTCGTGTCTTACATCAATTGGCTAAAGATGAAGCCATTAGGTATCCATTGGGGGCTGCAATTCTGAAATCGGATTTCTTTGTCGATGACGTCATCACTTTAGTCAACATCATGAGAGAAGTCCAGCAGGTTAAAAAAGAACTCGACTCGATTTTACGAAGCGGTGGATTCCAATTACGAAAATGGTGCGCAAACAATGAGGAAATAATTAAAAATGTTGATGCCGCCGATAGAGAGCCACTCTTCCACTTAAATAACAACAATGTCGTGAAGACACTGGGATTGATCTGGGAGCCAAGTAATGACACATTTCAAATAAGAGTTCAGATGAATGATACTAACGAAATTACGAAGAGAGCGGTCCTTTCCGACATAGCAAAGTTGTTTGATCCACTTGGCCCAGTGAATCCAGTAATCGTCAGCGCCAAGCTATTCATGCAAGGTTTGTGGAAGGCCAAGCTGCATTGGGATGAGGCCCTACCACAAAGTCTGCAATACACTTGGAATTCTTTTCGAGTAGAATTACCACTTCTGGAAGGGATATCGATAAATCGACATGTTTTGCATGGTGGAGCTTCATGGCTACGGAGCTTCATGGCTTCGCCGACAGTTCGGAAAGGGCTTATGGCGCCTGTGTCTATGACCGATCAATGTCGGATAATGGCCGTGTGTCAACTCGTTTACTTTGCTCTAAGTCGAAGGTTGCTCCAATGGATAAAAACCGATTAACATTACCTCGACTAGAATTTTGTGCCGCTGTAATGAGGGTGAGGCTGTTTGAAAAGATTCGAGCTGCAACCCAAGTTAAGTTCAGCAACTACTATTATTGGACTGATTCAAACATTGTTCTGTGTTGGATATCATCAGAAACCCATCAATGTTCAACGTTCATAGGCAATCGCGTTGCCGTAATTCATCGAATGTCTGAATCCAAACAGTGGTTTCATATTGACGGCAAAAGCAACCCCGCCGACATATTATCTAGAGGGGCAACTCCAAGTGAATTAACCGAAGCAGACGTGTTGTTTTATGGACCATAATTTTTACAACAACAGAATGATGATTGGCCAATTTCACAACATCAGATTCACAAATCTCGGACGAAATCCTAGAGCGGAAAGGTAAGAAACAGAACGGTTGTGGAAGAGAAGAAAATATTCTCAACGATCAAGTTTCAAAACAATTTTAAAAGGCTAGTTAGAACTGTGGCATTTGTATTGAGATACATTCATAATTTGCGAGCGAATAAAATGAAAATGGGAAAACGAATCACTGAGTTGGACGCTATTCAGATCGAAAATTCAAGGAAACCGTGTTGGTGAGCGGCTGAAGCATGCAAAAATTTCCTACGAATTCAAACATCCAATCTTATTACCCAAGGATCATTTTTTCACCCATGAATGATACATAATCATGAAGGGTATCATCACTTAGGAGCACAAGGCCTATTAGTTATCGTTAGACAAAAATATTGGCCAGTACATGGTAAAATACTCGCGAGGAAGGTCGTTAGAGAATGTGTTCTTTGTTTTAGGAGTAATCCGAGGACGATTCACCCGATCACGGGTGATTTACCTTATGAGCGTGTTCATCCATCTCGCCCATTTGAAGCTATGGGAACAGATTTTTGGACTTTGGTAATTCAGGTAGAAGCGATTCTCAATTCCCGTCCTATATTCCCTCTATCCGAAGATCCATCCGATCCTCAGCCATTAACACCTGGGTATTTTTTAGTGGGTGGTCCTTTACTGACTTTGCTAGATCATGATTTGACAGATAACAAACTAACTTATCTAAGTAGATGGCAGCGTGTGCAATGGTTAATGCAACAATTTTGGCGCAGGTGGAGTAATGATTATCTACACAGTCTTCAAGAAAGAGGAAAGTGGAGAAATATGACAAAGGGTCCTCAATTAAACGATGTCGTTATAATAAGAGACGAAAATGTTCCACCACTGAGGTTTGGTCGCATAATTAAACTTCATCCAGGGCATGAAGTTGCTCGCATCGCAGATATCCAAACAGCGAAAGGGAAAACATCAAGGGCTTTAACTAAATTATGCGTTCTGCCCAGGTTTGAAGAAGCTAATGTCCTTCAAGGTGGGGAGGATGTCCGTGCGGAATAACAATATGGAAAAACGCGCATGGAATTACGTCCATAAATTTCATCTCGCATCATCAACATCCATTCCATCAGCAGTACCAACATACCTTTCTATTTGTCTGGAATTTCCGATCTTTTTTTGCTATATACAGGGTGTCCCACGAGCAGTGTGCCAAAAAGCTAGAGCGTGTAGGTCTGGTCGAGACAAGAAAAAAATCGTATGGGAGGGGGGGGTCTATTCCCCCCGTTTAGCCGGGAGGGGTAATTTTCTAAAAAACTGACTTAATTTGGAAAAAAAAATATTAAAAATCAACAGTTACATCCACAATACCGTGGTATATTTTTTTATAAAGCCAGAAACCTCTTCTTTCATCCTGTTTCTAAGCAAAGCTGCTTTAAGGAATAGTTTTTGAGAAATTAATTTTCAAACTCAAAATTTTGCAAAAAAAAAAAAAAAAATTTCGAACTATTTTTTTTCGAAATTGTATGTAATTAAGTACTAATTTTTTTTCCAAAAATTCAATACTCTCATTAGTTTTTAGTTAAAAGCAGAAAACCGGATGCTAAAATGTCTTGTAGTTTTTGAGAAATTAAAAAAAAAACCCGAACCATTTTTTTCTAAGAAGAACCTTTTTTTTGGTTTTGACGCGGCTGGACTTGTAGACAAATTAATGTATGAAACATTGACCTCTTTTTTATTATTTTTAAAAAATTCGGAGTTTTATGAGGATACAATAACGTGATACAGTATTGGAATAACCCTAGATTAATTCTTTTTTTTCATTGATAACGCCTGAAAACTAACCTGCGAATTTCGTCTGGGTCCGCCCGCCGCCGATGGGTTCTACCCGAATTTTGGATTTGGTCCGACGCAATCCCTTCCTTAGTACAAGGAGGATGGCTATTATGCTTGGAGTGCCCAAATCTAGAGTATGGAGAGTGCTACCCCCAGTTTCTTTTTTTCGATTTCTGTTGTGCTACGTTCAGTGACGTGACGAATCAAATCAAACGAACAAACTAAGGTTATAAACTTATAAACAAATAACAAAAAAAAAAAAATATATAAATATACATATATATATGTATATACAGGGTGTCCCACGAGCAGTGTGCCAAAAAGCTAGAGCGTGCAGGTCTGGTCAAGACAAGAAAAAAATCGTATGGGACGGGGCGGTCTATTCCCCCCGTTTAGCCGGGAGGGGCAATTTTCTAAAAAAATTGACTTAATTTGGAAAGAAAATTATTAAAAATCAACAGTTACATCCACAATGCCGTGATATACTTTTTTGGAAAGCCAGAAACGTCTTCTTTCATCTTGTTTTCAAACGACCTGTTTTGTTTTAAGGAACAGTTTTTGAGAAATTAATTTTCAAACTCAAAATTTTGAAAAAAAAATTTAAAAAAAAAATTTTAGAACTATTTTTTTTAAAAATGTATGTTGTTGTGAACATGTAAACGCTGCATCAGAAAGCTTCTTAGCGATCGCGGTGCCACCCTGGTGGCGGATAGATTATTGTACATGGCCATGAGTCATGGTCGTTTTGCCATTTTCCGCTGGTCTCCTTTTTTTTTGTTCTCTTCTCGGCGTGTCGGCAGCGAAGGACGGATGTACCCTCGTCATCATACAAGAAAATTAAACTATTAAATATTCTTTTTATTCAATTTCAACATATGTAATTAAGTACCTACTAATTTTTTTTTCAAATTTTTCAAAAATCAATTCTCTTATTAGTTTTTAGTTAAAAACAGAAAACCGGATGCAAAAATGTTTTGTAGTTTTTGAGAAATTAAAAAAAAAACCCGAATCATTTTTTTCTAAGAAAAACCTTTTTTTTCGGTTTTAACGCGGCTGGACTTGTAGGCAAATTAATGTATGAAACATTGACCTCTTTTTTATTATTTTTAAAAAATTCGGAGTTTTATGAGGATACAATAAAGTGACACAGTATTGGAATAACCCTGGATTAATCCTTTTTTTTCATTGATAACGCCTGAAAACTGACCTACCAATTTCGTCTGGGTCCACCCGCCGCCGATGGGTTCTACCCGCAAGGACCTTAAAACAATAAAACCGCAATTTTTCTTTATTGAAAAACAAAATATTTGCATTCCAAATGTAAATTAAAGGCGTCGCATTTTTAATAACAAACCATTTCCAAATTGGATGTTAACTCATCAACACATTACGATGTCAAACTCATACTCTCGAGAAGAATTAACGGACATGCACTTCTGCTACGGTTTAGCTAATGGTCGAGATCGTGAAGCCGAAAGACTCTACGCTGAAAGATATCCCAATCGGAGGTGTCCCAGTCGTAGCATGTTTTCAAGAATCCACCGACGTCTGCGAGAGCACGGAGTGCTAGAGCATTGAAGAAGCTAAAGATCAGTTACAGATGGATCAGGAATCTTAGATGAAAGAATTTTGGATTTGGTCCGACGTAATCCCTCCCTTAGTACAAGGAGGATAGCTATTATGCTTGGAGTGCCCAAATCTAGAGTATGGAGAGTGCTTCATACCGAAAACTTACACCCATACCATTTTAGGCCAGTTCAGGAACTCACCTTAAACGACAAGTTTTTGAGAGCAGAATTTTGTCGATCATTACTGCTTCGAGATGAAACTGAACGAAACTATTTTGCAAGGATATTCTGGACGGATGAAGCACAGTTTACCAGAGATGGGGTTATTAACTTCCACAATTTGCATCATTCTAGTAACACCAATCCACAGAACAAAACACAAAATAAATCACAACACCGCTTTAGCTGTAATGTTTGGCTTGGTATTGTTGGACAAACTGTAATCGGGCCCCGGTTTTTGAATGCCGTTATTAATGGAGAATCATACCTGCAGTTCCTACGAGACCTTTTGCCCGATTTGATGGACAACGTTCTTTTGGCCATAGCAGATAATTTAATCTACCAGCAAGATGGGGACTACAGCTTACGGGTTAGAAACTGCCTGGATGATCATTTTAGTGACCGTTGGATCGGAAGAAGGGGCCCCACGGAATGGCCACCTAGATCACCAGATTTAACTTCTCTAGATTTTTATCTGTGGGGATTCATGAAGAATTATGTTTACGAAGTGGAAATAGTATTTTTGGAACAACTGAAAGAACGGATTGAAGTCGCTGGAGTCAAATTGCAGGAAAATTTATCAAGCATAGACTTATGTGCAGCCATTAGAAGGAGATATAATCTTTGCCTTCTCAATAATGGGGATCATATTGAAAATTTATTATAATAAAACTACGATTTTTTTAAAAATAATAAAAAAGAGGTCAATGTTTCATACATTAATTTGCCTACAAGTCCAGCCGCGTTAAAACCAAAAAAAAGGTTTTTCCTAGAAAAAAGTGGTTCTGTTTTTTTTTTTAATTTCTCAAAAACTACAAGACATTTCTGCATCCGGTTTTCTGTTTTTAACTAAAAACTAATAAGAGAATTTAATTTTTGAAAAAAAAATAGTACTTAATTACATATAATTTTGAAAAAAAATAGTTCGAAATTTTTTTTTCAAAATTTTGAGTTTGAAAATTAATTTCGCAAAAACTATTCCTTAGAATAGCTTCGTTTAAAAACAGGATGAAAGAAGAGATTTCTGACTTTACAAAAAAGTACATCACGGCATTGTGGATGTAACTGTTGATTTTTAATAATTTTTTTTCCAAATTAAGTCAATTTTTAAGAAAATTGCCCCTCCCGACTAAACGGGGGGAAATAGACCCCCCCTCCCATACGATTTTTTTCTTGTCTTGACCAGACCTACACGCTCTAGTTTTTTGGCACACTGCTCGTGGGACACCCTGTATATGTAAAATTCTCTCAAATTTTTTCCACACCATTCACACCATTTTTTCCTGTAAACTTGTAATATATTCATCGGAAACGATCACGGTGTTTTATTTAAATAATACAAAAAGGCTTGTATTCTACCTTTTCAGTCAGAGTATCAAGACCATTTGTAAAATCTGGCGTCGATTTCTGTGGAGTCTTTCAGATCTCGCAAAAGAGACGAGGATATTGCACCCACAAAGCATATAAAGGGTGTCTCAGTAAGAGTGCACTTTTTCATTTTAAAATAATAACAAATATTTTATGACAGAGTTGTGATATTTTTATTGTCATCTTGTCAGAGTGAAAGCGTCCAGGGCCCTTGCCAGAGCAGCATCTACATGTTTGTCAAAATATAGATATTGATCTAGCAAAATCCCAAGGTATCCGACTACACTTTGCCTGGATGCTCGTCCGGTCAAAAAATGGTGTCCCGAGAGGACCTAGACAAAGGCGGTTTGAACAATATAGATTCCGATTTCTGTTGATTTTCAACTTTCAGTCATCACAATACTGCTGAATTTTTCCGAAGTCACGCTGCAGAAGAGTAACAATGACGTCGATGTTTGGTCCTGATCTGTATGTGATTAAGTCGTCTGCGTACTATTGAATGCTATTGAATGGTGAAGAGAAAATAGCATATCGTTGAGGTAAATGCTGAAAAGAATCGACGAGCTTACCGTGCCCTGTTGCAGTCCATTTTTGATTTCAAATATTTGGGTAGAACTCACGTTGGTAATTTTCACAACGAACTTTCTACTTCTTCTTACTTCTTCTACTTAACATGTCAAAAATCATATATAGCAGTGGTTTACTTATGTCCAGCCGACTGAACTTGTAATAAAGACGTTGTAACCATATGGTGCCGAAGGCTTTTTCAAAGTCAATCAGGGAAGTACCTGTGCATCGGTTCTCGTATTTATTCCACTAGATATCCGATATGAGCTTCGACGCGGCATGAATAGTGTCATGCCCCGCTCTGAAACCGAATTGGTTATTCGGCATGATTTTATTGTCCTCAACCCATTAAGACATTTCTCTATGGACCAGCTTCTCGAAGACCTTGCTGATACTTATGCACCGGAGATGCCCCGGAGACTTATCGAACGGAGATTTGCCGGGCTAGAGGTGTCTTTACCCCTCTTGGGAATTGGTTATCGCTGTCTTCCAGTACACTGCATAATATGCATTATTCAGTGCATTATTTTACAGGAAGGTGTACTTCTCTACAGCCACTGGCGGAAGGTGCCTAAGCACAACATTGGATATACCGTCGATACCCACGGATTTTTTCCTTTTGAATGACTGGAAGATTATCTGGAGATCTTCTGTCAAAATGAACAGGGTATTAGCCCCCTCGCTAGAGATGGTATTGTTTGCCATGAAATCTTCATTGAACAATCTTGGTACAACCAAGATTCTTGGATCGCCAATGATCGAAATCATTTCTAAGATAGAAGTGATAAAGCAGGGCTCTATTGTCCAGGTCGTGGTCATTCACCTTGTACACTTCCTTGAGACAGCTCCCACTATCACCTTTCTCCTGAGGATCGTCAATCACGAAGAAGTCATCATCTAGGATGGCGCTCTCTGGATCGATGGTAATTGTTTGTACATAGCAAGCGTTCATTGTCTGAGGTTCTCGGAAGCTTTAGATCCTGAATGTCATTCTGATTGTTTCTCCGAAATATTTTATTTATTTGCGGGAACATACTCGCGCTGTTGAATTTTACAGAACGTATGCTGCTGTTCCAGTGCAAACTTGTAGATATTTTGTAATGTTCTTTGATTAACTGTTGCAGATTTTTAATCAGTGATTTCCGAGTAAACCGCATGTACAAGAGTTTGAGTCTTGTCAGGAGTCTACTTTTCTTGGAGTGCGAGTCTGTGTAGTGCGTCGATTATCGCGTTTTGGTATAGGTTGGTGGTATCGTGTTGTCATTGGCATGGTATTGTACTGTTCATTGTCTCTTTAATGATATCGTCCATTTGTTTGAGGTACCTGTCAATCTCGTAGTTTGACAGGTTAATATTAGACGGTGGGAAGGAGGTGCTCGAAGTGAGCATTCTCGTCAGGGAATTGGCAAAGCGTGGCCAGTGTGCCCAACTATAATCGCAGAGGTGCATATGGACATACTCTGCCATTTCCGCCAACTCGTCAGGTACTGTGATCTCGGCACATAGTTAGCAATGGTCACTGTCGTATACAATGAACCGTAGACAATTAATAGACCATTCGTTCCTGTCTGCCAGTCTCAGTCGAGAGTCTATCAGCATGAGATCCAGATAGGAGCCGCTCCTAGGATACGACGGACTATCCGTTGTGAGCAACATGACTCTATATTCAATGTTACGAAGAAACCACTTAGTAGGTTCTCCTAGTGTTGGGAATGCTATTTTCCCAATCACTATGTTTGGCATTAGCATCGCCGACCAGAATGTACAAGTTTTCGTAGAGATTTTGCGTAAGGATCGAAAGAGTGCCTCGAGTTCTGCGATAAAAATACTGGGTTGAGGTGCCTCAGGTGCATAGGCCGCGACAATGTACATTTTCTGTCCATTACGGAAGGGAATGCACACAATGCAGACTTCTAGCAACCTTCGCACTTCACCGCTTTATATAATTTTATGTTTTATATTATTTTTTATGAAAATCGCAACTCCCCCGCCTTGAATAGCGTTGGGTCGGTCTCTTCTAATTATTCTGTAAGAACTGTGCCTTTGTGCTTCTGGTTTAGCTTTGTTTCGCAGAGTACCAAGGGGCTTTCGTCATGCAACAAGTTGAAAAGTACAGCTCTTCGCTCAATCCTTATCAGTGAATTTACATTCACCGACAGGATCTTCAAGGGCCTTTCTACCAACGTACCCATTACGCCTGTAGGTGCGTTAGGCCCGGCAGAAGCGAGCAAATACTGTCTTCTCGGGCCGCCTGTTGACGGATTTGTTGTTGGAGGTGTCCAATCTGCCCTTGGATTGCGAGCACCTGTCCGCCACCTTGTCTTTTCCAAGGCCGCACTGCTCGTTCTTGTGGCCCTTTGCAAACTTAACGCATCGAAGCTGCATTTCGCCGTTCGATGCGGTGTGCTGGAACCTTTGGCAGTGGATACATTGGAAAATGTTTCCGCTCCTCTTTAATTTTTCCCACGTGACAGTCTGGGACGCTAAGGAAGTGATAGTCCTTAACCTCTCCAACTTGCTGCTGGGCTTGAGCTGCACCAAGGAGAATGGAATTCTTCTCCCGTCGTGAGCTCATCGTGGAGAATGGCTTAATCCCCACGAATTTGAGGTCGTCGCTCTCAAATTTTCTGAGCTCTGAGAGCATTCCTCTAGGTCTGTTATGCTCCATGTTCTTGAGGGGCATTGTCTGCAAGCTCACCGCCTTCGATGTGAAGGTGAAAAACTCCGTCGTGGACTCCTTCAATAAGCTTTTAATCCACTTATGCTGCTCCATTGTCTTGCACTGAACAGCATAGCGTTTCATGGCTTAAGCATTTAAACTGAAAATTGCCTAGAGATCGATGGTCTTTCGCAGGGCCGTGAAATAAATGAAGATGGGTGGCACTTTTCCTTTTTAGGACATTGTTTCTGCTTCTGTTGTTGCTGTAGCTTCTGCTGCTGCGTCTGTTGTTGTTGCTGTTGTTCCTGCTGCTGCTGCTTCTGCTGCTGCGGTTGTAGTTGTTGCTGCTTCTATTGCTGCGACTGTTGTTGATACTGCTGCTTCTTCTGCTGTGACCCCTGTGTCTCTGCTCCTTCTTCTGCGGCTGCTGTCGTCATTGTTGCTGCTTTTGCCTCCTACTGCTGCATCGCTTTGAGCTTATCGACTACTTCCCGCAGCTTGGCGCGTAGGATGCGTTCTTCCTTCTCGAGTTCGCTACACTACGCCTCCGTAGCCAAACTTGAAAGGGCGGCGAAGAGGTTATTGTCCTCCGTGTAGCGGTCTTCCCTACAGGCAATATCCGCTTCCGCGGGGATCGCTGGTTTTGGTTGCTGTTGTTATTAAACTGGTTTGAACGTCGATGGTGTTGGTGATGACGCCCCTTTCTTCGCTTCGACCAGCAGCTTTTCGGTCGAAGTAATGAGGGAGGGGCGCTTAATTAAATTGGCCATTTACCCTTCGGCGCCTTTCCATGACGGCGGCCGGTATTGCGATTGCGCCTGACGACAGGTCTCCCCCCGCAATCTCCCGACATCTCTTCCTATCTTCTTATAGTTTAATTTAGAAGAAGCAGAAAGAACACAGAAAAAAGACGCGAAAAACAATTTTTCCCGACAGGAGATTCGAACTGCCGACGCTTCGGATTACGAGTCCGGCACATCGTGCTAACTTCTGATTTGCGAATGGCTCGCACCTTATTGTTTTTATTATTGTGTTTGTTTTTCACGTAAACAAGCCGAAACACTACCTTCCACTGCACTGGTCTGTGATCAACTTATAAAAACACTGATATGAATAACGATATTTACGAACATGACTACATACCGACGTGCGATAATGGGCGATACGCCATTCAAATCCCATTTCATTCGAGCATCTATGCTTTTAACGGCTATTATTCACTGCCATTACGTCAGTTTCCCCAAATGCTGGATAAAACAGATGGCATTTATTAAAGACAACATTGCTTTAAAGCACACGGATATTTAAATTTTACCACGTGATCTATCACAACTTCATTTTTACACCACATCATAATGTGTTCAACATGTTGGTGATGACATTAAATGGCGTTTCTTGCAGTGAAACACAATCGAGTTCATACAAGAATTACCCGTGAAATTAGTTGAAAACAATTTGTAACTAACTTATCATTATCCACCCCATGTAAGCTTTACTGCATCATATCAGACATTTGGGGTAATACCTGCATAGTTTTGTAAATGTCTTAAGTCTTGCCAATACTTCGATGCTGTTAATATTAAGCTTAAAAATCATGTCTGTATCAACCGATAACAACGATTAGTTGCTTTGTGACGTCGTTCTCCATTTGCGCTCCGAACATTGCAAATTCATGCAGGCCTACAAGGACTTACGGGCAAAGTCTCTTATATATTTTAGATTTTCTTATTTTATTTAGAAGAGCCCTGTTGTTGCAAAAAGTACAAGTGTGTTAATTATCTCCTGGCATTTTATATAAAGGGTGGTCCAACCATAATGCACGATGTTAATTGTGAGTCACACCTTAACGTCAAGTTTTTTTGACCAAACTTAATTTGACATTTCTTTGTTTCGGTGTTTGACAAATTCAACCATGGAGAGGTACACAATTGAGGAGCGCGTTAAGATTGTTGAACCTTTTACGAAAATGGGCGTTCAAATCAAAATGCATTTCGTGCACTTCGTGATTTTTTTGGTCAGCTTAATCGACCAAATGTGTCCACAATCGGTGCGCAAATTTTAGCAAACTGTTGTTCGCGATAGTGTGGCAGAAGAGCCGTCAACCTCGACTCGTCGTCGTGCCCAACAATTGAACATCTCACGAACATCACTGATGCGAATTTTGAATAAAGATTTGAATTTACACGCTTACAAGGTTCAATTGACTCAATAGCTGAAGCCTACTGACCATTTCAAGCGTCGTCAATACGCCGAATGGTTGGTTGAACAGACAGAAGTGAATGGTGACTTTACAAAGAAAATCATCTTCAGCGACGAGGCACATTTTCACCTCAGTGCATTCGTTAACAAGCAGTATTGCCGCATTTGGGCAAATGAGAATCCACGAGTGATTGTTGAAAAGCCGATGCAACCACAAAGTTTGGTGCGGTTTGTGGGCTGGCGGCGTCATCGGGCCGTACTTCTTCGAAAATGAGGACGGCCAAGCAGTTACCGTGAATGGTGTTCGTTATCGCGAGATGATAACGGACTTCTTGTGGCCAGAAATTGAGGATATGGACCTGGACGATATGTGCTTCCAACAGGATGGTGCCACTTGCCACACAGCCAACGAAACAATGGCTCTTTTGCGTGAGAAATTCAATTGCCGTGTTATCTCACGTCGTGGCGATGTTAATTGGCCGCCACGATCATGTGATTTGACACCGTTGGACTTCTTTCTTTAGGGTTATTTAAAGAAAAAGTGTACGTCAATAAGCAAAGAACAATTCAAGAGCTAAAGGATGAGATAATTCGGCACATTAACGACATTGAACCTCAATTATGTCTCAGAGTCATTTAAAATATGGACCATCGGATAGAGGTATGCCACCAAAGCCGTGGCGAGCATTTGGCCGATATTTTGTTTCACACGTAATTGTCATGGATCCTTCTATCACAATAAACAATATTAAGATAATTCTCTGAAAACTTTTTGTTTTATTTACAATTATCTTCGTGCGTTTTCGTTGGACCATCCTTTATATTTTACTGGTTATGCCCTCTGCAAAAAGTTAATCTATAAAGTTTCGAACGCATAATAAGTGTAAAATCATTTACTAATATCTTTTGAGGTCGTTTTCATCTACTTTTCACTTATATTAATCTAAAACGTTCTCAAATCAAGCATTTGCCCAAATGGCACTTGTGGTACGTTCTACAGCACATGCCTCAAACTGCCAGGCGAGATTGTGACCTGTCAAAGTTGCAAAACCAAATACCACTACTCCCCATATAAATTGTCACAGAGGCCACATACATATGTCAAAATGAAACAAGAACGGCGATTCGAATGGAGGTGCCATATCTGCAGACAAAAAGGGAAACCAATCAATTGCACTGGCAGCCCAAATAATATCAGCTGATCATCAACCACACCAGAAGCAACAACGAGATGAAAGTGAAGGAAATGATACCCCGACCAAATGATATCGATCATATGATTCTCCTTAATACAATTTATTTAGATTTTGAAAACATTTTATACCTGTTCGAAACAATATACACAGGTGAATTGCATGGATGAATGAAGAATTAATTGAGTATTGCAAAAAAGAGACAAATTACACAAGAATTTTTATTAACGCAGTAAGAGAAAAAGAGAACAAAAAAATAAAGAGAGTCTGAAAACAAAAACAATATCAAGAAAATTTGGCAAACTTGGTAAAAGAGATATTAGGACAGAAAGCCGACAACCTGGAATACTAAGCAACTTTAAAAACGAAGAAGCAGAAAGAAATGCAGCAGAAAGAAATGCAGCAGAAGAAATACAGAAGGAAGATACAAATCCGCCAAATTCTACAACAACTATGGCAAATATCTTTTCCCCACATTAACCCCGACAGTACTGAATCAGCTGCCAACCAATCTTATATTCCAGAAGGAAAAACATTAATAAAAAAAGTATTTTGTTCACAAAACACCTTGCTAAAAATCTATGTACGAATATATAATGATCCATCTTTGTTTATTGTTGTATAGTTTCTTTAATCTTAATTTTGAATTCCAATTTTCGCCGGTCCCGGCTCATTGATATCTCGCTGTGCTCATCTGCTTATGTCCAAGGAATCAGCGTATGCGTGGAGTTGTGAAGATTTGAAATAGATTGTGCCTCTTGTATTGTTTGCCAGTGATTTTTGCACAATCATTTCTAATAGGATGTTGAAGAAATCAGACGACAGCGCATCGCTCTGCCTCAATCTTTTTTTCACATCAAAATAATCGGGCAGGTCTGAGCGGATTCGGGTGGAGCAACGGCCTAAGAATGTTCATCTATGACATCATCGGCAAGCACAGCCTACAATACACCACAACTGATTACCGACACAGACTCATCGATTTTGCTACGGGGCGAAATACACTTCGAAACACATAAAGGCACCTGGCGTTCGTCAAATCAATCAATCATTAATCAGAGTGATCACGTCGGTCGACCTCAGGCACTCCTCCACTATTCTTGATGTTC
Organism: Merodon equestris; assembly: GCA_958301585.1. Classification (NCBI taxonomy): domain Eukaryota; kingdom Metazoa; phylum Arthropoda; class Insecta; order Diptera; family Syrphidae; genus Merodon; species Merodon equestris. Next base: position 117,709,243 of record OY284413.1, on the reverse strand, counting down.
GAACTTTCCGAGGAGCTAATATCAACTCGTACCACTATCTGTAGTAGCAAACTCTCTGATATCATAGACGTGCCCGAAAAGCAGACCAAAGTTTTCACAGCCAATATATCACCTGTAGCAGGAAATTTAGTGGAAGGATGGGTCAAATCTTCGTATGAACAATGCTGGTACGTACATATATGCTGGTATATCCGTCATGCAAAAATAGCAGTAATTTATGTGGTTTTGTTGCTATCTCCAGATCATAGGCTTACTATATGGTAATCATTTTCTAGTTCCTTTCAACCAACTTGCCAGAGCTATTGCACATGTTTTGCAACATATGTTTGGGACCCAGCCTATCTCTCTTTCGTCTATTTCAAATCCAAAATAATGAAGGTAAGCCATTTTTATTAAGGGTGCCACCTTTCTACGATGTAAGGCCACTACAAAATCACTACATATAATACAAAAATTGTTTGGTGAATTTTTACATAGACGTGGCATTCTTTTAAACTTAAAACAATTAAAACAAAAGGTATTGTAAAATTTTATATTCAAAAAAAAGCAATTACATTTTTATAGCATCATTAAATAAATTAATAAGAATAAGAAAGTAAATTTCACTTACCAATTATAACTTTTTACATACTTCAGTAGCTTACTTATTCAAAACAATCACTGCGCCATGACAGTTACTTTGTTATAAACAATAGATTGATATTTCTTTCTTACACCGAGATAAATACAGAGCATAGCGAAATTCGTGTCATCAAGGTTCAAAAATACCGCTGTCAGTATCGAAATCTAAGCAATTTTAATGAAAACAAAGATTGCTTATATCAGCAAAACTAGACGTGCTAGATAAATTCTGTTTACATATTTAGAATTAGCGCGTCGATATGTATCAATTCCACATATACATTGTTTTGCTCATATTTTGATGCTGACCAGTAGTAGGAATACTGTAAAACTAATTAATAATTGTTAATTCAAAAGTTGATTTCTATAATGAGAATAAGTTTTAACTCAATTCAAATTTCAACTCAACCTTATTATTCACTTTATGTAAACTTTACTTCATCATATCAGACATTGAGAGTAATATTTACTTGTACCATTTTGTGAATATTTATTTAATATTAACATATGCATTGGCAAGAGAATGCTCCGATGTTGTTGACATTAAGCATACGAATTACTTTTGTAGTGATATATTGTCTTGATCGTAAATTAAAATTGATAAAAGGACATTTGTTTTTTCATTATTTTTCGGCAAGAATTAACGGATCTGTAATTAAGTTTTTGAATTGAACTCGTTTCAGATGAAAAGTCCATTAATATAAAGATTATATTTAAATCCTGAACCCTGGCGTAAGAGTTAGTTTGTACCATATTAGTGTTTGATATTCAAGAGCGCTATGGGGCAGCGGTTAGTGTGTCGGCCGCTCACGCACGATAAGCGAGTTCGTAATCGGTATTAAACTTTAGGTCCCGTTCACTTGTGTGGAAAACAAATCGGATACAACATAAGTCAAAGTTGGCTCTGGTTCTTCATGAGCTGTAGCTCCATCTAGTAGTAATAATAATTCAACAGAACAAAAAAGAACCGAAGCACGGAATTGTGTGATAGCGGAACAAGTCTCTAACATACAATGCTGTTCAAGCAATACGGCATCGCGGCCGAGACGATAGAAATATATTGGCGATCCACATCCGACCGGAGGCTGAAGCCACTAGCATTTTTTCGAAACTTTTATGTTGATGATTACCGATTAAATCGAAATGATCAAACGGGCGATTTATCTAGCAAATTACTGTCAATATTGCGACAAACTGAAAAATACTTTGTGTACTACAAACTATTGGTAAATTGTTATTCCTCTTAAATACAAATAATATATTAACTAACCACACAAAATACTTATTTCTAAATTGGTAATTATACTTTCACGCCTCGTTGACATAAAATGTTCCGGTCTTGAGGTTGCAGATCCTAAGGTATCTGACTATACTTTGTCTCGCCAATTGAGAATTCGAACCAATTTTTTCTAGTATCCCGGGAGGCCCTAGCCATAAGTGTTTTAGATAAAATAGATTTTGATTTTTGGTATTTGAGCTTTATCTTTCTCCAGTCATCAAAATACTGCTGATTTTTTTTTAAAGTCACACTCGGATCTGCACACAATTAAATCGTTCGCGTACGCTATTGAAAGGCGAAGTGAAGATATCAGATCATTCAGGTAACAACTAAAAAGGATCGAGGAGTTTACCGTACTTTGTTGCAGTCGATGTTAAATTTTAAATATTTGATTTTGAAATAGTTGAGTTGCCAATTTTGACAACGAGCTTTCTTGCAGTGTGCATGTCCAAAATCATATGTAGCAGTGATTTAATTATGCTCAGCCGGCTGAGTTTGGAATAAAGATCCTCTAACACGCTTTCTTCAAGTCCATAAGACAGGCACCGGTGCGTTAGTTCTTGCATTTATTATATTGGATATTCGATACGAGTTTCAACGTGGCGAATATACCCCGCTCTGAATTGGTTATCTGGAATGATTTTGTTATGTTGAATCCATTTAGATAGGGCTCTACGGACTACCTTCTCGAAAAACTTGCTGCTACTTGGGGACTGATTGCACCACCAATGCCTTCCAGTGTACTAGATAATATTCATTATTCAGTGAATTTTTGAATAGGAAGGTGTACATCTTTACAGTCATTGAAGGGATGTGAGCACAACATTGGACATACCATCGATTCTATACAGTCTTAATCGTAGGCGTGCGCTTGAACATACTCTGCCTTCTCTCCGAATTTGTCTGGTCCTTGTCTGAGATCCAGATAGCAGCCGCTGCTAGAATATCGCGGACTATCCGTTGCGAGTAACTCTGTACTCTATGCACAACCCACCGTTGGTTTAGTAAGCTCCCCATTGAATTGGGGTTATATCCCAACCAATATGTTTCGCGTTTAAATCACCGGCCAGATCACCAGAAGTTTTCTACCGAGTTTTCAAGAAAGTGTCTCGAGCTTTGCGATGAAAATATTGAATTGATTGAGAAGCTTCAGCTCCATAGGCTGTTATAATGTATATTCTCTTTGTTTTCCTGCTAGGAATGGCCACAATGCAGGCCTCTAGTACCTGGAACCTTTGCATTTCACCGCTATACATAATATTGTGTTTAAAGTTCTAATGAAAATCGCTATTCCGCCGCCTCATGCGGCTCTGGGTTGATCTCTTCGAAATTTTTTAAAAGAACTGTGACCGATTTTTCTACATTTGTTTAACTTTGTTCCACTTACCAAATTGGGGTATATTGGGGTATTCGTCCTACAACAAGTTTAAAAGTATTGCTATTCGCCGAATTAGTAAATTCGCATTCACCGACAGGATCTTGAAGGTACTCTGTACCGGCGTACCCATTTCGATTGTATGTACGCTAGGTTGGACAGAAGCCAGAAGGTTTTGTCTGCTCCAGTCGCCTGCTCATGGAGTTGGCCGGTCTGCCATTGAATGACGAGCAGGATCGAGCACAATTCAACTTTTATTATTTGTAAGCTACTTTGGTTTGAAAAAATAAAACACTGATGTAATTATACTGATAGACTATTCTCGAGGAAAATAAGTACGTATAACGTTTTTTTTTTTTCAGGAAGCAAGAGGAATAAACGAAGTCTTAAAGTTTTGTATTAGATCAACCGCAACTGTAAATATTATACCAATATATTACGAAACATTTGTATAAGGATTTCTTTGTTATTATTCTTTTATAGGAAAATGATTTCTACCTGTTTAGTAATGTTTATAATAAAATAATGACAAATAATTTTCTGAAGGTCACGAATTTATGTAATATGGGATTCCCTCGGTTAGAAGTCGGCAAAAGTCTAAAACTGTTACTAGGTAAATAAATAGCACCAACAGTAATTAAAGTTCTTAATAAAATATTATTTTTTGCAGAACTTCAAAACTTAGGAGTTGTAAGAACTGCATCTGATGGGTCAAAAATAATGCGTGTTGATGTGAAATCGGTTTTTGGATGTTAACTTTTAACACCATTTATCATATGTATCAATACAAAATAAATGTAATAAATCTGTAGAAATTGTTTTAATTTAATTTTTAACTGTCACTTTTTGAAAACTTTAAAATAACTATGTACCAGTGGATCCATGTTTCGTTGACTGTCACGAAACGACGCAGAAACTCCTTCGGATTGCGCTTAAACAGCGTCAAACACTGCTCTGAAGTGGTCTCACTTGTTGTCCGGAGTGAGCAAACGCAACACCCATCACGCCGACAGCTGTCTCATGCCCAAAGTTTCATGCAGGATATGACCCACGCGATCTTTTAAAATGCCTACTGTCTCGGCTATCTCGTTATCCTCCATGGTAGCCGTTTCCGGGGCACCTGGACGTGGCTCATCAAAAACCGAAGTGCGACCACGTTGACACTCGTTAAACCATTTTTTGATGGTCGCCATCAAAGGAGAAGAGTCACCGTACACAGCATCCAAACGCTCTTTGATTTCGCTGCGCGATTTACCTTCCAAGAATTGAATCACCGACCGATATTGCTCTTTTTTCATTTTTCTAAGATCCGCGGACACTCCCGCTTCCACATGCGGTCAAAACAAAACTACGAGTCCGATCCGGCTGAATTTTCGACAGTAGCCGTCTACTAGAATGTACTATATGATAGTAGGTTGCTCTTGCGATATTGGCGCCATCTGGCGGTGAGGCTAAGTACTTATCGGACCACCCTCGTAAATTCGACCTTATAAAAAAAATGTACACTTCAATGATAACAACAATTTCATTCCATTAGGTACTCGATAAGCTTTTTAAAGTGCGACCACTTTTGGACGGAATCGGGCAGCAATTTTGGCTCGTGCCAAAAGAAGAGTTTTTAGCGGTTGATGAATAAATAATACCAACTAAAGTTCGATATGACCTAAAACAATATAATCCTGCAAAGTCTCATAAGTGGGGCTACAAAAATTAAGTTCTAAGTGGGGTTTCGGGATTTAGTTACTGTTTCGATGTTTTCGCTGGTGACCAAGGCAACATTCGTCCTGACTTAAGTGTTAGTGGAATGTTGTTACTCGTCTCACAACAACTGTACCAAGACCGTTAATCATAAAATCTTCTTTGATAATTGGCTCAACAGTCCCAAATTGCAAGTATTTTACAAATAAATTACAAAATTTGAACTTTTGCAATTAAGTACTGTTCATCTAAACCGTCTGCCCAATGTAGAAATGCCTGCAGAAAAAGTAATGATAAAAAAGGCCGTGGATTCTACATTGAAAAGTTGCTACCATAGAAGGAGTCCGGGTGAGTACCATCACTTGGTTTATATAACCAGTTTGTATGCTTTCAACGTATGTTGGAAGTGAACCAAGTGAAGCAACTACAAAACAGAGATATTTTAGAAAAGAAGAACAGTATAAGGATATACATATACATATGTAGGTAAAATGCCCTCAAGCTGTTAGAGTTTACAATCTGCATATGGGAGGTGTTGACTGATTAGATTCTATGCTGGTGATATATAGAATTCAGTTGTCTAAGAAGTGGTATAAGATAATTTTTTCCATATGGTGGATGTGTGTGTTGTCAACGCTTGTATACTAGGGCGAAGGAATAATCCAGAAACATAGTATGTATAAGGCCCTATTTGATTTCAATCAAGCCATCTTCGAACACCTATGCAAATGCGGCAAAAGTGTGATTGCACGGAAAAGAGGACGCTTCACTAGCGTTACAGGTAATCAATGCAGAGATGGAATGCCACAAACAAATTAAAATATAATGCGTTCTTGTTTACAATGATAAAAGGAACTGTTTGGTAAAATTTCACGAATAAGAAAATCCAATAAACATACTAAACCATACTCGTATATGTCCTGTAAATTAATAACTGGAAATCACTTTATTGCATACAAATCATATATGGGTAATGTATCTAAAACGATATGTACCTATATATATGTAAAGAAAAAAATTTATATTTATTGCCGTTTTTCAACCACTAATAAAGCTAAATAAATTTTAAGAAAAAAATGATGTCATTTGGTTCAGTAGAGGATTAAGTATTATTCAAAAGTCTGGTGGTGCAACAACGCAAGTTTTGAGTTTCATCTGAATTAATTTTTATACTTTAAGGCTTCTTGTATACACTCGTATAATACTTTGTTGGTAAGTACGTGATTAATATTACCTCTTTTTGAAATTTAAATTATTGCAAAGATTTTTTAATTTTTTCATTAATTACAAAAATTTTTTTTTTGGTTAGATGACAATAGTAGTTCGTTTATGTGTAGGTGATTACTTCGTAGAATTAATTTTGACTGTTGTGATAACGTATTTTATTTTATTTTATAACATTATTGTTTTTTCGTGTGAAATTCATGTACGCACATTTGTTTGGATAGTAGAAATAGTAATTTGCATAATTTTACTCGTAGGTGATTATTTCCTAAAGTTAGTTTAATAACATTTTATTTATCTGAATATGTATATTTTCTTAATTATATTTTTGTGAGCTCCGGTGAAAGTGTTAAATATGGGGCTTGGAAGAAAAACTAAAAAAGCTCAACATGAAGCCAAAAGGTGCAAATTAATGCAGCCTGAGGATTACAGTGCTCAAATGCAACAAATTTTGTTATTCCAAGCTACACGAAAGGCTGAACTGCGCAGTCAAGAAAATCCACAAGACAGACAGCGTCGTTTGAAAAAAGATGCGTTGTGAAAAAATTCAAACTACTTGAATTCTTAAAATTAATGGACTGATGCCATGAACATTTTATTTGTGTACTTTATACTAAAAAATTGCCCCATACTAAAAAAAGGGCCCCAGTCTGTATTTTTTGCGTTAAAGTCGCCTCCTGCAATAAATCTTGTACCTAGTGTACTAAGGTACTGTTTGTATTGTTCTGTCGATATGTTGTGTTTTGGAGGACAGTAAAGTGCTGAGATTGTGAGTGGCCCATAATCGTCTCCAATTTGTATTGTCGTTGCTTGAATGTGTTCAGTCTTGTAGTTTTCGAGTTCAATAGATTTAATTTTTTGCCTTATTAAGATTGCGGACCCGCCGTAGGCCTTGTTGTTGGGGTTGTTTGTATGATACACATTATATTCAGGTATCGTGAAGTAATTTTTGTCAGTAAAGTGTGTTTCTGAAATTAGTAAAATGTCTATAGAGTTAGTCCTGGTAAAGTATCTTAGTTCGTTAGATTGTTTTTGTAGGCCATTTGCGTTCCATATAATAATTTTCATTACGTCTATGTTTACTTACTAATTTTTGTTATCAGTATTGTGGCACATTCATCATATTTGCTATTTGTGTAACAAGTTGTTATATCATGGATTTTAGTTCCAAGAGGTCATTTGGGGATTGTGTTTGCTGGGGTTCCTGTGGTGTCGTTGTGATTATCGGAGGTTGAGGTGTCGTTGTGATTATCGGAGGTTGAGGTGTCGTTGTGATTATCGGAAGATCGGGAATGGATGCTGGGATAATAATAGGAGGGGTGGTTGTTGGGGCAACTGTGCGTTGTTTTTATATTTTTGTTAGCTGAGAGGCTTTTGCAGCTTCAGCGTATGAGGCAATTGTTTTGGTACCAGTGATCGCATTCATAGTAGCCGTTGAGGTAGTTGGTTCTGGGACGTTTGAGATTTGTTTATTTCTTAGAGGTGGGAATCTTTGTAGTCTTATATATATCATAGCCTTGGTAGTTAGCCGTGTGGTTGTTTCCACACTTTCTTTCTTTCGGTTTGTAGGTGTTTATTTGTTGCAGCATTTTTAAAATATTTGTATAATGTTGGGACTCCATTGGTTGGACTTCCTCGTTTGGTAGCACTTGCATGTAGTTGTTGTCCTGCGCAATTTCATTAAGTGCATTCGCGAGGATACCTATAACTTACTCCTTGGATATATATAGGTGGAGGTTTTGAGGCCTCTGGAGCTTTTTCAGCAGCAAGCTTGGTTGGAGTAAGGGGTCGGTCTTCAACGTTTTCGTCGAGGGAGAGGAGGGCAAACCTGTTTTGGGATGTGTTAGTCGGCTCGTTGAGCCAGTATGTCGTTAGTTTTGTCTGTGTCGCTGTTCTTTGTTTTTTGTTATTGTTGCTTTTGTTCATAGGTTGTTCTGGAGATGGTCTGGTTCTTTTAAGGTCATTGAGTACTGTTTCATCTGTAAGTTTCTCTTATAGATGTAATTGATTTGCTAAAGTGTATCATTATTCTCCTTTCCTTGATTAATTTCGCTTCCAATCGTATGAAATCGGATTGGATGACGCAGTAAAGATTCCCGTGTTATTTAAAAACACATCTTCACGAGTAGGTTCACAGTTTACATATACAGTAGCTGCTTCGGGTGTAACGAACAGCCAGCTGTTGCGTGTCAACAATTCTTTCCATACAGTGTGTGTTATTCTTAGCGTCCTAGATGAACATCGCTTGAAAGCTAGTTTCTTATACAGTTGTTAGATCTTCCAGTGGTATTTCGAAATACCTCTGTAGATTATAGTTGACTCCAAGCACCGACTGCTGTAGTTTTACTTCTCGAAATGTCTGCTCCTCGATCTTTTCAGGAACAGTGTTAGGTTTAATCAGGTCTTGTGTGACAAGAACTCAAACAAATGACTACGTTTAAGATAAGCATTTAGCAACTCATTGTATTTCGTTTCGATTTCTCACATGTAGTTAAGTGCAATTAGATATGCGTTCATCATACGTATATTTATTTTATTCTCGTCAACAATGATGTACCAAGATTCCATCTTGTTAATCTCCTCTAGACCAGCATTCAGCTTTTTTGTAAAGATGTTGATTTTAGTGTTGATTCTAGCTTCCCGTTCACACTGGATATTGTAGACAACATGATCTTACTATTTGTTTTGCTACGTTTGCTACTTTTTATCAAGGCCTTCTGGTTGTCATCTAGGTCTTCGATGTCATGGTATACTTCATCGTTTACTCCGAATATTGAGGTGAGAATGGTTCCAAGTAATCCTCGTTTTTGCCTTCGCAAAGGTGTTACTTGAAGTGTGTTGAAAATTGAAAGTACGTTCTTCCATTCTTCTTCCATGCTGTTTGGAACTGAATTTATTTTATATGATGCATATATATACATATTTTAATTATAAATGTACATCTTCTTCAATTCAATGTAAAATGTATTATATTCAAACAACACTGGGACTCGCTGTACATTCATGTTTGGCACGCATTTTTGTTCATCACTAAATAATGTCTTTGCAGCGAATCCCAATAATTCTGCACACAGCAACTCCCACTAGACAACTCCACGCACTTTCTCTCGTTGAGTGTTATCTCTCGCAATTGATGGTTTCTCATTTCGCTCGCTCTTGCTCGCATTTGCAGCGAGATGCGCGTTATCATGAACACGAGTGGGTGGTCTAGTGGCAGCTGCTGTGTGACGATCTCGGGCACTTGGATCTTGATCGCAGCACAGTAAATATCATTGAGAATCGGTATAATTAAACACATCCTTGGCATCCTGACCTATTTATTTGGAAACCGACATAATACTAAGTATCAATTATACAGGGTGCCCCACGAGCAGTGTGCCAAAAAGCTAGAGCGTGTAGCCCTGGCCAAGACAAGAAAAAAATCGTACGGGAGGGGGGGGTCTATTCCTTTGTCTATTCTTTGGCTAAACGGGGGGAAATAGACCCCCCCTCCCATACGATTTTTTTCTTGTCTTGACTAGACTTACACGCTGTAGCTTTTTGGCACACTGCTCGTGGGACACCCTGTATACATTATATTCGTACATTATATATATATATATATTTATATGGTAATAAATTGTTGTACAAATGCGAATCGTTCGCCTAATTCAAATCAGTCCCTTAAAATCAAAATCATTCTGGTCCTTCGAGCCGGATATTCGATTAAAATAAAAGAAAACGTGATAAACTCCTCGTGCGTGTACGTGGTATTCATTCGTAGAGACATAGTATATGAATTGAGAAAAATCGCGTTCGTGAATTAATTCATTTAAGCAGAATTTACGAGGGTGGTCCGATAAGCAGGAATAGTTTTTTTTTGTTTGAAATAGACACACTTTTCTTAAATATATGTACATACCTGCGTTGCAGCTAAAATTAGCAATCATAGGACACGTGTTTTTGATTGGCTACGTAAATTGTGTGAATCGGTGAAGAAGCATTTCACTTGTTTTTTTTTCCCTTTGATATTCTTGTATTTTCGTGAGTATAACATAAAATGAATGCCATCAAGCAAAAACGTGGTAATGCGAAAGCATGCTTAACACGTGCGGTAGATTTCGTTGCATCTATCGAAGAATCGACTACAATCGAAATGCTAGAAATCCGTTTAAGCAGAGTTGTTGAAGCGTGGTCGGGATTTTCTTCGTTACACAATGAAATTTTACAGAATTTGGCAGCAGACGATGAGCTAGGGGAATGTCAAAGTGAATTCGGTCAATATGAAGAAAAATATTTCGTGGCATATTCTGGCTTGAAAAAGGCCATTCGCGATAGACAATCTAACATTCAAGCTGAAGCCGACGATTCAGTTTTAAAATCTCTTGTTAATCAGCAGGCAACGTTCTTAAAAAAGTTAGATTCTTCGGGTAGCACGTGTGCGTCGGTAAATTTGCCTCCTATAGTAATACCGCCATTTTCAGGCAATTACAAGGATTGGCCATCATTTAAAGATTTGTTCTTGGGTTCTGTCGATAACAAACCAAATATTACTCCAACGCAGAAATTCCACTATTTAAAGTCCTTCTTACGTGACGATGCGGCTAACCTAATAAAGCATATCTCGATCTCAGATGCAAATTATATCGAAGCATGGGATAGATTAGAAAAACGCTACGACCGTATAAATTTAATTATCCAATCGTTTGTTCAGACATTTCTTTCTCTACCTACAATGAGTATGTCGAACGTGCAAACTCTTAGGAAGATAACATATGGTGCGGACGAAGTTATTCGCGGACTACATGCATTAGGTAGGAATGGTAGGGATCCCTGGTTAATTTTAATCTTAACATCTAAACTTGATAACGACACAAGGCAGGCTTGGGCTGAAGAAATCGGATCTCGCGATGATAGTTCGATCGAAGATTTTCTAACGTTTCTTCAATTGCGATGTGATGCACTCGAATCGTGTCAAACACTCAATCGGTCGGTCAACTCGCGCGGAAAACAATCGGTACAAATTCGAGCGCATGTAGCGAAAGCCTCAGATAGCAGTGTTCAGTGTTCCATGTGCCAGGGTAACCACTTCCTATCCCAGTGTAGTCAGTTTTTAGCGTCGGACATCGTTACTCGTAGAAACTTCGTTAATACAAAATCCTTGTGTTTCAATTGCCTTCGAACAGGTCACTCGTCAAACAAGTGTCGGTCATCGTTTCGTTGTCGCGTTTGTATATCTCGTCACCATTCTCTAGTACATCGAGACATAGTCAAAAATAATATCTCTTCGTTACCTTCGCGAGGTTCGAGTCCATCCTCTGCACCACCTTCAGCGTTGCCATTCTCATCATCCGCTTCGAACCAACCTGATCCTTCGGTGAACCGGTCCACTTCGGCTGCATATTCCCCATTGGTTAATAACCATTCGCTTGAGTTTCGAAAACAAACCCTACTACCTACCATTCTCGCGAAACTTCAAGATAATCGGGGCCAGTTTCTCGACTGTCGAGTTCTTTTGGATACGGGGTCACAATCTTCATTCATTGCTGAATCTTTTGTGCAAAGGTTAGGTCTTCCAAGAAAGCATTCTCGCATCCCTATAATGGGATTATCATCTAAAGAAGCGGGTTTCACGAAGGGTCGCGTTTCTATTCATAATTCTATATATAATTTCTAATTCATAATACTCTCGCCATAATTCTACTCATTTATCCGTTGACGTTTTCGTGCTTGGTAAATTGACATCGAATTTGCCATCAAAATCCTTCGACGCATCGGCATGGAAGCACATTCATAATTTGGAGCTAGCAGATCCGTACTTCAACATTTCTAGCTCCATCGATGTTATCCTAGGAGCTGACAAGGTTTGGAATATCCTCCAAGGAGAACAAATTCGTGGACTCGAGGGCAGTCCTATAGCATTCAACACTTCATTTGGTTGGGTAATTTCAGGAGAACTGCCGGATCCAAGACCCAGCAGCCCGGAAGTATCCTCGTTCTGTTCCTCTCACGACGTAGACGGTCTCTTGCAGCGGTTCTGGGAAATAGAAGAGGTTCCCCCTGTTAATACGTATAAAAACCTTGACGATCCAGCTGAACAACATTTTCGAAAAACGGTTTCGCGCTCTCCCGACGGAAAATACATTGTTTCCCTTCCATTCAAAACCCCTTCGCCCAGTTTCGGAGAAACCTTACAGTCGGCTGTTTCGCGATTACACTCAATGGAACGTAGGTTTCGCAGTAATCCTGAGTTACAAAAACTTTATTCCAAATTTATGCAGGAATATCTCGAATTGGGACATATGGAACTGATACCGCGCGAAAGAATAAACCTAAACTCGACAAAACAGTTTTACTTACCTCATCACGCGGTACTGAAACCAGATAGTTCCTCGACAAAATTACGAGTTGTTTTCGACGGATCGGTAAAAGACTCAAAGGGACAGTCTTTGAATAGCCGGCTTTTAATAGGGCCGCCAATTCAGCGTGACTTGGTCGGTGTTTGTTTGCGTTTTCGGCAACATCGGTTTGTGTTCGCGGCAGATATAGTTAAGATGTTCCGCCAGATTTGGGTTTGCGAAAAGGACATTGATTTTCAACGGATAGTTTGGCGTCAGAATCCTCGTGAAGCGATTCAACATTATTGGCTACGAACAGTAACGTATGGAACTGCGTCGGCTCCATTTTTATCAGTTCGCGTTTTGCAACAACTCGCGGAAGATTATCGTTTGTCTTATCCGAACGCATCTAGAATATTACTTAACGACGTCTACGTGGACGATGTAATGACCGGTACCAACTCAATCGAAGCGTTACTTGAATTGCAGGGAGAACTAGTCACGCTGTTATCGGTTGCTGGACTTCAGCTTCGGAAATGGAGTTCCAACTGTTGGGCTCTACTCGCTAAACAAAAGCCCGAAGATTGCGAATATTCTTTTGTTGATCCTGAACGTTCTCAACCGCTCGTAAAGGTATTGGGAATGTTTTGGAACCCTGGTATTGACATGTTCTCATATCGTATCGCGAAATCCACCCCGGGTCTCACGGTAACAAGAAGAAGTTTGCTCTCCGATATCGCGCGTATCTTCGACCCTCTTGGCTTTCTTGCCCCATCGGTTGTGTTATTTAAAATTATGTTTCAAAAACTTTGGTCTGCCGAACTAAAATTGGGCTGGGATGATCCACTACCTCATGCCATCGCGGAAGAATGGCTGATGTATCGAAAGGAACTTTCGTTTTTCGAAAGAATCCAAATTCCGCGAAATGTATTCCCATCCGAAGAAACAATAGAACTTCACGGGTTTTCGGACGCTTCGTCACTCGCTTATGGTGCAGTCGTGTATGCCCGCACTAAGTCTCCAACTGGTGACATATCTACCATCATCGTCGCGGCAAAAACCAAGGTAGCCCCACTTAAACCTGTCTCTATTCCTCGTCTCGAGCTCTGTGGTGCATTATTGCTAACCCGGTTGTTGTCCTTAGTAAAAAAATCGTTAAATGCCAAATTCGAAAGAACCTTCGCGTGGTGCGACTCCGAAATAGTTTTACATTGGCTTTCTTCACCCCCGCGTCGCTGGAACACCTTCGTAGCCAACCGAACGGCAGCCATTTTAGAAACATTACCGCGATACTCTTGGCGTTACGTACCATCGGAATCAAACCCTGCAGATTGCGCGTCGCGCGGTGTCCTCCCTTCCAATCTCTGCACTCACAGCCTTTGGTGGACTGGTCCACCATGGCTTTCCTTATCCGAAGAATACTGGCCGAGATCTAAATTTTCGCCAAATCTCTCTGAAAGCGAATTAGTGAAACGTGAAGAAAAGGCAATCACACGGCATGTGTTTGTCACGTCATTCGACGGCCATATTTTTCAGGATTTTACAAAGGACGCTTCCTCATGGTATCGGTTGCTTCGAATCGTTGCACATTGCCTACGGCTATCCTCAGAGTGTCGAATTCCCCTCTGTGCTCGTGTGCATCGTGGTTTGACGTATGCCGAAATTAACGCTGCAAGAATAGCTCTTATAAAATTTGTGCAACTAAATGTTTTTGAAGATGACATCACACACCTGCGGGCAAAAAACCAACTTCCCTCAAAGTCAAAACTATTAAGGTATTCAGCATTTCTGGACAATGATGGATTATTACGTGTCGGTGGACGTATAAAGCATGCTATAGTATCTTTTAACATAAAACATCCTATAATTCTTCCTAAAACAAATCGTATTTCCACCCTCATAATCACAGATATACATAAACAGTATTTACATCCTGGAGTATCCGAAACCTTCGCGTTCGTCCGACAGCAGTACTGGATTTTGGGCAGCAGAAACATCATTCGCCAGGTCATTCACCGATGTAAATCATGCTTCATGCAGCAGAAACGTACAACACAGCAGATCATGGGATATCTACCAGCACCGCGAATCCAACCAAGCCGTCCATTTTCAAACACAGGATGTGACTACGCCGGTCCACTTACTATCAAGCTATCCCGAAATCGTAAGCCGAAAATGTCAAAGGCCTATATTGCTCTGTTTGTATGCATGTCTACAAAGGCCATCCATTTGGAGCTAGTGAGTGACCTCACCACCGAAGCATTCATCGCCGCCTTACGTAGATTTCTATCTCGCCGGGGCAAATGCAGCAATATCTACAGCGATAACGGGACCAACTTCAAGGGAGCTCGTCGATACCTGACAGAAATGCATAAACTTCTAATGAACCAAACTCACAACGATGCAATTGCTTCTACGCTCGCCAAGGACGGTATCGCTTGGCATTTTATCCCACCATCAGCGCCACACTTTGGTGGGTTGTGGGAGGCTGGCGTTAAGTCAGTCAAACTGCATTTACGTAGAGTTATTGGCAGCTCTGTTTTAACATTCGAAGAGTTATATACTGTCCTTACGCAAATAGAAGCAATTTTGAATTCTCGTCCTTTGTGTTCTATGTCCGACACTGACCTTGACCCATTAACTCCCGCGCATTTTCTTGTAGGTGAACCACTCACAGCCGTTCCTGAGCCGAGTCACTTGAACACCCCTTTGAATCGTTTGTCACATTGGAATCATATTCAGAACATGACCCAAGGATTCTGGAAGAGATGGCATGCAGAGTATTTGACGACACTTCAAGAGCGACCCAAGTGGCAGCATTGCACTAATAACCTCAAGCCAGAGGACTTGGTAGTCGTCAAGGAACCCCATCTTCCGCCGACCAAATGGTTACTAGGTCGCATTGAATGCGTCATCCCTGGAAAAGATCAGCAGGTTCGAGTTGCATCCGTGAGAACTGCATCAGGAACAATTGTTCGCCCAATCGTAAAGCTAGCCCTTCTTCCTGTATCCTGAAACTCGTTCCAGGGGCGCCGGAATGTTTGGAACTGAATTTATTTTATATGATGCATATATATACATATTTTAATTATAAATGTACATCTTCTTCAATTCAATGTAAAATGTATTATATTCAAACAACACTGGGACTCGCTGTACATTCATGTTTGGCACGCATTTTTGTTCATCACTAAATAATGTCTTTGCAGCGAATCCCAATAATTCTGCACACAGCAACTCCCACTAGACAACTCCACGCACTTATCGTTTTTCTTGTTTTTCTTTCTCTCGTTGAGTGTTATCTCTCGCAATTGATGGTTTCTCATTTCGCTCGCTCTTGCTCGCATTTGCAGCGAGATGCGCGTTATCATGAACACGAGTGGGTGGTCTAGTGGCAGCTGCTGTGTGACGATCTCGGGCACTTGGATCTTGATCGCAGCACAGTAAACATCATTGAGAATCGGTATCATTAAACACATCCTTGGCATCCTGACCTATTTATTTGGAAACCGACATAATACTAAGTATCAATTATATACATTATATTCGTACATTATATATATATATATATATTTATATGGTAATAAATTGTTGTACAAATGCGAATCGTTCGCCTAATTCAAATCAGTCCCTTAAAATCAAAATCACATGTGATGAATCAATTCATCGCATTGAATCTTCTTTGTTAATGATTTTGCCTTGTTGCACAACTCAGCCATTCGATCTCTCGTCTTGTTCACGTTAACTTGATCCCAGCTGTCTGTGAATGGAAATCGAACGCTCGTACGTAGCTCTCCTCGTTGAATTTTGGCTGTACCAATATGTTCGACAAATAATCCAGTTTCCGGGTGTGTTATTGTATATCTTGTAGCCCCCGGCATGACGGATGCAAATAACGACAGAATCACAAGAGCAGTAGAGAAGCTTGATGTTTGGTTTTTATCTCTCAACTTCCTCTTGGGCCTGCTGGATGACTGATTCGAGGAATGCAATATGTTATTATCAGACTTCATGTTATTTTCTTCGGTTGGCAGTAAATACACCTTTGCTATTGGCCGCTTGAATGTTCCCTTCTCTGTTTTTACTGTTGCTACTCTGATAAGCCCATCAATTCCGCTGTGTACTTCAATTATTTTGCCTAGAGGCCATTTCGTTGGTGTCAGAAGCTCGTTTTTCAACAGCACTATTTGCCCAGGCTCCAAATTCTTTGCGGGTTGCTTACACTTGTATCGCTGTTGCATCTTGTTTATGTTTTCCTCGTACCAACGTTTGCAAACATCTTGTTTAAGTTTTAGAATTAACTTCCACCTTTTTCAACTACTCTCTGCCATGTCCAGAATGACATCATTATGTGGTGGTATCAGTGGTGATCCAATAATGAAGTGATCCGGTGTTAATGCATCTAGATCTTCAATGTTGTCTGTTAATGGACAGAGTGATCTTGAGCTCAAGCATTATTCCATTTGCACCAGAATGGTATTCATCACTCCGTGTGTTAATTTTTGCTCTCCTATGATGATTCAAATTGTATTTAACTGATTTAACTCCTGCTTCCCAAAATGTGGAGCTCCTGGTGGAATGCGATGCCACTGTATCGCATTTTCGGCTAGCGTGGATTGTAATGCGTCAATAATATTTTTTCCCCCTATAAAATTTGTTCCATTATCGCTGTATAGATAATTTATAGATCCTCTTCTGCTGATCATACCATAAACTGCCATAAACCCATCCGTAGTTAAATCAGAAGTGAGTTCAATGTGTACTGCCTTTGTTGCAGGCAAACAGCGCTATGTAAGCTTTATGCGATTTCACACCTCGAGTTTGTGACCATCGTATATTGATTGGCCCACAATGTGTAAATGGCCGTGAAAACCTTACTCGAGCCTCGGGAAGTTGTCCCATAAGTTGATTTGATTCCTTAGTCTTGAATCGGAAACACTTCATGCATTGATTTATTGTTGCCTTGACAGTGTTTGTTACTCGGATGTTCCAAAATTTTCTCCGAATATAACTTTCTGATGTGTCCCAGTTTAATATATTCTCGCATGAAATTGGAGTATTCACTTGTGTGAAAAAAACAATTCGCACACAACATAAGTGAATGAGAGAAGCTATGCTCTGGCTCTTCATGAGCTGTAACGCCATCTAAGAAGAAGAAGATTTTGGAGTATTCAATCCGAAGACTCTCATCTCTTGCGAATCATTGTTCCAACACAAGGAATCGCTTTAATGGTATTTCGCGTGAATCACCCAAAACCATGCGATCCTTTAGTAGTGGTAATTTGACGATGTAACGCTTTGTGTGTCATTTGATAGTGGTTCTCGCACATTTCTTCTTCAGTGGACTTGATTTTTGCACTTGGAACTTCCTCTAATTCCCAAAATTTCTTCAAAGCTTCATCTGCACACACTGATACATGATGTGAGTATAATATCTTGTGCCTGCTTCCTTGGGGTTAGAATCCAGCTGACTGCCAAACCTTGTGTTTTGTGCCATTGGAGTGTTGGCTGGGCCCTTGACTAATCGGTTCGTCAAAACTTGCGGAAGCATATCTGATCCAAACAGTAATTCAATCTCCTTCGGTTGTTCGTACCATGGATCTGCCAATTTCAACCCTTGGATGTGTGGCCACTGGTTGGGTGTAAATTGTTGTGCTGGCATTCTTGATGTGATAACTGGCAGCACTAGAGCATCTACCTCCAAGCTGACCTTTTCATCGTGAATTGACTGAATGGTGAAGTTGCAAGCTGCGATAATTTTTGTAGCATGGCCGTTGATTCCATTGATTTTTGACTCATACTTGACCAGTGGAATCCTTAATTGGCGGGCCAACTTCACTGTCATGAAACATGATTGGGATCCTTGATCAATCAGAGCTCGTACGAGTCTAACTTTTCCTCCAGCGCATATGTTCACCATGGCTGTAGCTAGTAATACCATCCTATTACCATAACATGCGGTAGCGATTCCTGTTGATGATGATGCTTCTTCGTTTGATGTTCTTCCTATTACCGGGACTGTAGTACCTTCACCTCGAGGGACGTGGAGTAAGGAATTATGCTGTTGTGCGCATATTTTGCATATTTTGCAACCCTTCTTCGTCAAACATTCCCTCGCCGTATGTCCATCTCGCAAACAGTTGAAACACAGTTTCGACTTTTGGACAACATCCAATCTGGTTTTCGTTTTCATACTTAAAAACCTTTTGCATTTATACAATTGATGAATTTCGTACAGAACGCGTTTCAACTGTGTGACTGTAGTCAAATGGGTTTTTGTACCTGTTAACCTTAGTGCTTGTGACTGAGGATCACGATTGAATTCACGGATGCCTTCTAATCCTCGGAATCTACTTTCGATGAAGCAGAAAAATTCACTTAGTTTAGGAATTTCTGTTGAAGTTCCTCTTGCTTGTTGGTATAATTTTCTTGATTCAGGGTCAAGTTTCGGACATAACAACTGAATCACATGGTTCCCAGGAGCTTACGTCGGCCCCTAAATTGTTGATACCATACAAGATCTCCCTTTACGCGTCCATGATTGTTTTCAAATCGAGCGCATTTTCATGTCGAACTGGTTTCAAAGTAAGCAATTTCTGAATGTTGTTGTTGACCAATACTGCTGGATTTTGAAACCGCTTAGTTACTAGTTCTATAGCTGCTCCATAATTGCTTGATGTCGGTGCCAAATTGTTAACAATCCTCGCTGCTTCTTTAAAATTGCCTTTAAAATATTGAATTCGTTCAATATCGTTTAAACATCCGTTCTCGTGAACTAATCGAACAAAGAGTTCCCGAAATGATGTCCATTCTTCTTACTTGCCGCTAAATGATGGTATGCTTATAGTTGGCAGTTTGATTTCACGATGTGTTGCAGCTTGTGAAGCTATTGCCACTTGTTGTTGTTCTGCTTCCTTAATTTGAATATAAGCATCTTGATAAATTTGCTCTAACTGAAAGAACTCATTATTGCACACGTACTCCTGCTCGTATTCAGCTTCTTCCAACGAGGACATGATTTCGTCGTTCATTGTCACCAACTTTGTCCAGTGTTCCTTAATTTGATCTAATTTAAATGTCAAGTAAACTGCGTTTTGGATCAACTCCAAGTTGTCAATAATGCGTATAAAGTGGTTTTTAATCAGATACAACTTTTTAAATATTGCTGAGCACTTCTTGACACTTCAGTTCTTTCTTGATCGGATGAGTTGTTCGTTGATTGTTGACGTGCGCTGACCGTGAAGCTTGAATGTCTGCATCGCTTGATAGTGGCATTGGCGAAGGTTGGGTATTTTTCCTGATAAGTTCCAATTTTGCCTTGAAAGTACCCTTAATCTCGAGATACCTCGCTTCAAATTGGCAAAAAGATCAGATCCTCCAAATACCCATTATTTATTTGGAAGTTGGTCCAGTGCTGTTCTAACTGCTCGAGTCGTCTTGTGAAGTACTCTACAGAGTATCGAGATTCTCCATCTTTTTTGAAGTTAGTCCACAATCGATGAACTTCTTCCGTGATTCTCGTGTGATTCAACGCGATTTCTTCGATTTCACTAATTTTCTATTTTCACTGTCTGATTATTATATTGGTCTAGTACCAATTTTAACAAATCACTTTTCACTGTTCCGGCTAATCTGGCTCGAAGGACCATGAAAAAATTCAAACTACTTGAATTCTTAAAATTAATGGACTGATGCCATGAACATTTTATTTGTATACTTTATACTAAAAATTGCCCGCCTCAGCACGACAACTTATACCACGAAATAACAATTATTGCTAGCTTAAGCAAGGCCAAAACTGCTGACCTACGCCTTGCAACAATAAGTGTGTACTTTTTGCTGATGTCATCGACAAAGGCAAACAAAGGTAAGAATAACAAATAAGCAATACAAAATAAATTTGTATTTTGTTGATGTCATCAACACGTTGACTACAACCTTAAAGAGGTTTAAAGAATTTTATGTGGAACGTAGTTTACGTCAAACAATGAATGCTAGGAATACCAGTATTTCACGTTGTAATGAAAATCCAGAGCAACGCTTTTCCAGATGTGCTCGGGATGCAGAAGCTACAGCTCGATCTGGACTAAATGAGACTCTTGAGCAATGTTTTGAGAGGTTTAAGAGAATTGCGCAAATTACGGCTGCGTCGCGTTTAATCGAGACTACAGAGCATTGCTTTTCCAGGCGTGCTCGAGATGCAAAAGCTACAGCTCAGTCTAGACTAAATGAGACTCCTGAGCAACGTTCTGAGTGGTGTAGCAGAATAGCGCAAGCTACGGCTGCCTCGCGTTTAATCGAGACTCCACAGCATTGATTTTCCAGGCGTGCGCGGGATGCAGAAGCTACAGCTCGGTCTGGACTAAATGAGACTCCTGAGCAACGTTCTGAGAGGTGTAGCAGAATTGCGCAAGCTACGGCTGCGTCGCGTTTAATCGAGACTCCAGAGCATTGCTTTTCCAGGCGTTCTGAGAGGCGTAGCAGAATTGCGAAAGCTATGGCTGCGTCGCATTCAAGCGAGACCCAGCGCAAGGTTCTTCCAGGCGCGCTCGGGTTACAGAGTCACAGGCTTAAATTAGAGCTAAATTTGGGGCATATTTTGAAAATTATATAGTAACATTCGCTGATACAGGTTGTGTAAAATGTAAAAAACTTTGTTATCGTAAACAGGTTTGTTCAGTTACCGTAGCTGATTTACGAGGAGATATACTTCCAAGTGAGCTAATGACTCAATATAATGTAACAACTACCTGTAACAGATGTGTTAGAACACTCTGTAAGGGAAGAACACCTTCACAAGGTTATTGAAATGGCATGTCATTAGATGAAACACCCCCAGAAATTGAAACATTATCCGATGTAGAAATACGTTTATTAAGTAGGATAATACCATTTGTAAAAATAGTCAAACCTAGTGGTCGTTTTGGACAACGTGGTTTCCACGGTCAAGCAGTACTTTTTAGCCAAGAGATAGCTGAGCAGCTTCCACTATGATTGAATAGTGCTGGTAAGGTGATCGTTTGTGAACACTTAGAGGCAGTACAAAGATTACGCCATTTTTCTGTAAATATTCAAAAGCTACGAGCTGCATAAGATTGGCTAATCGCTAATAATCCTTTGTACAGAAACGTAACTATACATTTTGAAGACAATTACTATACTAACGAAATTTGCCATGTCCAACAAAGTGACATAATACGAAAACAGAAATGAAACGTCTATTGATTCTTTCCAGGATATGGGTAATGATCGGCGTATACTGAGAGGCTCATTTGATTAAGGCCACAGTAAATTTCGTGATTTTTCTCTTGGTAAGCAGGTAAACAAAGATTAAACAAACTGAAACATGGACTCCCGACATCATAGATTCAATTTCAATCTCCGGTGATCGTTACACAAATAGCATTCAATCTCAAATAATTCCTGATCTGGCGAAAGCTAATATAGAATATTTACGTATTCAAGAATTACAAAGAAATGTTGAAGTTTGAAGTCGCTCATTTTTAATACAAATCCATCACGAATCTATTTCAATTTGTGGCCATCTGAACATAAATGTTGGCTTTCAAGATCTAAAGAATGGTTTAGTGGAGTTATTTCGAGATTGTGGTGTTGATCAGGGAGCTGTTACATGTAATGGCATATTTGTAGCAATCTGGAAAACTGATAACGTATATTACTTGTTCGACTCTCATTCAAGAGGACCAGCTCAGAATGGTGCAGCTTGTTTGATATCTATCCCCCATATTACATTGATGTGGAGAGTTCTAAAATCAAATATACCGAAATCACAGCAAAACAGACTAGACAATGACCAGTTTATTGTAGTATAATGAAAATAACTCCTTCTGTACATTTATTAGATCAATGCGTAGATGAAACAGTAAATGACATTAGAAGAATTGATGATATTGTTATTAGCTCGTCAGTTTTACGTGCTGTAGATGAACCTATTCCAGAATTAGGCACTGTTATCGACAACAGCAACTGTGTCGAGTGCCCAGTTCATCAACTGCGTAGAAAAACTGAACCACCTTTACAAATGTTGAGGGAAAGAAGAGCAGAGGAATTAGCATGGCTTCACTTGTTTCCTAAGGGAAGAAATGGTTTACAGGAAAATTGGTCCCATCCAATTACACCTTTGGATTACTGTGAAGCCAGGGTAATGGGAGTTGATACACGTTTTTAAAGATGCGACTATATTCTTTATGCATTGTCAGTTATGGAGTTTTATAGAGCTAGGCAAAATGTAGGTGTTGTTTTAAGAATGCGTCAAGGAGAAAATCATTCAGAAAACTTAGTTGAAAATATTACCCTTAACATGCGAAACATGCGAGAATCGAATGCATACTGGCAAAGTGCGTGTTCAAATCTTATTGCAATGGTTAAGAATCTGGGACCTCGTACGTGGTTTCTTATCTTAAGTTGCAATGATTTGAATTGTGATGATATACTGAAATCACTTCTTATTTCTGCAGGAAGACCTAATGAAATTCGTAGTGATTTATCTTTTAATTAAAGACAAAAACTAGTTGACGATCATCCTGCGACGAGTTAATGTTTTTATGAAATTTATAAAGAACAATGATGGAGTTTTAGAAGGAAGGCTTACAGATTACTGGTGCAGGATCGAATTCCAAAATCAGGGCAGTCCACACTTGCATATATATGTTGTGCTGGATTGAAAATGCACCAAATTTTGACTCTGTTGAAGACAGGAATTTGATCAATGAGATTGTATCATGTTCTGTCCGCAGTGATGATAATGAATTAAATGAAATAGTTCAACGAGTTCAAATACACTCCCATTCTGCAACCTGCTACAAGAACAGCAGTAATCGTCAATGTCGATTTAATTTTCCAAGACCAGTAAGCGACCAAACAAATTTGCTTGGACCTGACGAAACTTTACGTAATAATGGTCGATTTTATATTTTAAGAAGGAATGTGTAAAGAAGAGCAATGTGTAAATAATTACAATCCACAAATACTTAAACTCTGGAAAGCTAATATGGACATTCAGCCCCGTGGTAATGTGACAGCTGTGTCATATTACATCGCAAAATATACTTCTAAGCACGAGCCCCAAGATGTCGGTCAAGCGGTGAAAAATGCTGTTAGCAGAGTGCGTGCTTGTCATGGAGATATCGGCAGGTAATTGTTCGCTGTCTCTATAGCGATTTTAAACCATCGAAGAGTATAGGCGTGTGAATGCGCATACAGATTATGCCACTTGAGATTAAGAGACAGTTCGCGAAAAGTAGTTTTTGTCAACTCATGCCAGCCTCATAAACGATACAGGATTCTGCGGCATGATAGTGATCAAGGCCAACTTATCAAAAAAATTTTGATAGATATGTTCAAAGGCCAGCTACTTTAGAGCACCTCAGTTTGGCTGAGTTTGCCGTTAATTATGAACACACAACTAGATCCATTAATGAAGAAGAAGACGGTGATGTGGAAGCTTACGATGAACAGGAAGAGGGCACTAATACTGGACAAACGATAATAAGACTGTAAAACGGTAATATCATGAAAAAGCGGAGAAAGCCTGCAATTTTGAAAACTCGCTACTATACGCAAATGGCAGATAGAGAAGGCTATTTCTATAGCTATCTTATTGCCCACGTACCGTTTAGAGATGAAAGGAGTTTGCTGGCGAGTTATGAAACATGTGAAGAAGCCCTTACGGCACAACGAGATCGCTTACCTCCATTTCAAGGCGATTCTATTGAGCAATTTCAATACATAGAACGCGGGCTCCAGCAGGTTATTGGTGTTAAGTGTTAGCACTAGCCGAACCTGCACTATGTAACGCTGCCAATGAGCAAAACGTAAATGCAGAAAACCAGGACATAAGGGCCATCGTGGATGGATACGATCCTAGAATGGCCGATGTTGATATCGAAGTAGAAGAAGTTGGGGAAGAAGTGAGTGTCAATATCACCGACGAAGAGTTTCAGGCCATGGTCAGCACTATGAATATTGAGCAGAGAAAATTATTTGATGAAGTCACAAAACGTATTCGACATGAAGGAATAACAAATCAGTCTGGCACAAGCATTCCCTTAAAATTATTTGTAACAGGAGGAGCTGGCAGCGGAAAGTCTTTCGTGCTGAAGACAATAGTACATCACACTCGTCGATGTTATGCTCCAAAACCATTCACAGTGCATTTGCGTGAGGAATCGAGAAAGGTAGAGCAACAGTCTATAGATAGTTGTATCTGTATGTATATACTGGTCGTACGATCAAAGGAAACACGTGCTTAGAATTCAAGTGTCTTTATTCAAGTGCCGTCTTTGACATTTGTGC
This sequence comes from Merodon equestris, assembly GCA_958301585.1. Classification (NCBI taxonomy): domain Eukaryota; kingdom Metazoa; phylum Arthropoda; class Insecta; order Diptera; family Syrphidae; genus Merodon; species Merodon equestris. The sequence continues at coordinate 117,684,414 of OY284413.1, read as the reverse complement.
ATCATCTCCCTTTTTTCCCAATATATCGGTAATAGTAAAAGATCATATGGTAGCTAACATAAGCCTAGTTCAGTCTAGTTCAAATTAGTTTCAAATCTGAATTACGGAATTAATCATTCATAATAACATATTCATAGTATTTATAAAATAATTCATTAAAACGTAACGCCCTTAAGATATATGTATAAATTAAACAAACGCTCCCACTTCTGTTTATGTGTTCGAGTACATTAACTTTTATAGAAATCTGGTTGTTTTACTTCGCGTCCGTATCTTATTCGGTACTGATATTGCTGAGCTGCTCGAGATTCTGACGGTGATGTGTCTTGCAAATTAGTTTGACCTTGCTCTCTGCTTTCTGCAGTACGAGAGCCTGATAACGGAGAGTTATTTTCGATAGATTCTGGTATTGTAGTAATACGATCCTCATCTTCTGCATTTCTAATTTTGGGTGAGTGTATTGTTTTTCTTAAGTGCTCAGTGTTCCTTCGAATAACCTTATTTTCTTCATTTCTAATTAAGTATGACCTTGGGGTGCCGGCCTTTGCCGCAACAACTGCGGGTTCCGATTTGTCTCCTCTTCTATACACTACACTATCTCCCGGTTCTAATAATAATTCCTTTCTATGTGCGGTTTTGTTATAGGAAATAGCCTGCCTGGCCTTTGCTTGTTCCATGTTGTCCCTAGCGACGTTGATTACGACATGTGGCATTAACAGAGTTTTTTGTACCGGATGTTTTGTTCTCAATAACCTACTTGACAAGAGCTGACATGGTGCAAAACCCACACTTGGAATGATAGAGCTACGGTATTCTAGCAAGCCGAGTAGAAAATCCTGAGATCCTGCCTCAGCTTTTTTCAGCATATTCTTAACTATCTGGACAGCTTTCTCAGCGAGACCATTGGATTTTGGGTAATATGGACTGGAGTGTACGAACGAGAACTCCCAGTTACGAGCGAATTCATGACATCTAAAAGAATTAAATGGCTGATTATTGCATATTACTTGCTCTGGTATACCATTTGCCGAAAAAATTACTTTAAGTGTACTAATAACACTGTTCGCAGATCTGTCAAACATCTCTTTGACGTCAATCCATCTAGAATAGTAGTCAATCATTACTAAATAGTGTTTTTCTTTAAAACCAAATAGGTCGCAAGCCACTTTTTGAAAAGGATAATCCGGGATTTTTCGCATAATCATCTCATGTTTATTATTTGCCGCCCTGAAATTTTCGCATATCTGACATCTACTAATTAAGTTTTCAATATCTCTGCCCATGTACGGCCAATAAAAAAGAGACTTTGCCCTGGCAATCGTTTTAGTTACTCCAAAATGATTCTCGTGCAACCTTTTCAGAGCCTCCTGCCTCAAAGCTGTAGGTACAAAAACTCTGCCATCAAAAAATATCAGTTCGTCTTCTTCATACAAACTATCCTCAATGTTCCAATAAAATTTAAGTTCCTGTTCTAACCTGTTTTTATCCTTTGGCCAACCTTCCCTATAAAATTCCTTTAAATTCAATAATATGTAATCTCTATTGGTTTCTGTTTAATATCTTTTCTTTGCAGTATCACTCATGCTGATACTGTGAACTACTTCTTGCAGAAACTGGTGCAAATCTACGTCGATATCTGCGGAAGAATTGCGCGAAAGTAAATCTGCAATAAGTAATTCTTTTCCAGGAATATAATTTAGATAAATGTCATATTTCAGTAGCTTGATTTTCATTCTCTGTATACGTGCTGATTAGCTTGTCCCAGAGGTTTTTTAAAAATTGAAATTAAAGGCATATGGTCGGTATGAATTGTCACCCTTTTCCCATAAATAAAGTCATGAAACTTTGTACAGGCGTATACAACAGCTAGAAACTCTTTTTCTATCTGTGCATAATGTGTCTCTGTATATGTCAGACTCTTTGAAGCATAACTTATAGGCTTTCCGTCCTGCAAGAGGCAACAACTTAAACCTGATTTCGACGCGTCTGCTTGAATGACAATAGGATTATTCGGGTTGAAACTATGCAACATGGTAGAAGATGATAATTTTTGTTTAATTGCATTCAAAGCCTCAGTATGTTTGTTTGTTTTACCTCTCGCAATCGGTATTGCAACTTTTTCGGATTAAACTTAATATTGAACTGCTTAGCTCTTTCAATAACTGCGTCAAGATTAGCATCATGCTCGCTCAAAGTTTTTCCTCCGACAATTATGTCGTCGATATATACGAATACTCCTGTAAGATTTCCAAAGTATTTCGTATTCAATTTTTGAAATTTTTCAGAAGCAATTTTTACTCCAAATGGAAGCACATTAAATTGATAACACCCAAACGGTGTACTGAAAATGGTTAGCTTTTTCGATTCATCCGTCAGTCCAACCTGCCAAAAGCCCTCCGTTAAATCGAGAGCAGTAAAATACTTCATTCCCGCCATTGCCATTCTAAAATCTTCAAATTTGGGAATAATGCAATGTTCATCTAGGATAGCTTCGTTGAGCTCTTTGGGGTCGAGACAAATTCGTAATGATTTGTCTTTTTTTTCGACGACTACGATATTATGAGCCCAATCAGAAGGCTCGTCAATCTTGGAAATAATGTCCCTAGTTACCATATTTTGCAGTGCATCCTTAACTTTTTCCCTGATACTCAGAGGCAGTCTTCTTGGCGGTTTACTGATTGCTTGCGCATCTTTCTTGAGCCTAATAGAGCATTTATCTGGAAACCTCCCTAATCCAGAAAAAACGATTTTGTTTTTTGCGATAAAATTCATGACCTCAACTGAGTGCACTCGCTGCAATAATCCTAAATCTATACATGATTGCAGACCTAAGAGAGGTTGCGATGTCATATCCACAACAATGAACTTTAAACTACAACTTTTTCCCTTGTACTCTATGTTCACAACAACTTCTCCTAAAACATTGAGACTGAATCCTCCATATGCTTCTAATATCACATTACAACGAGCAAGTTTAGACAATGGCCGTAGCTTCATAAAGACACTTTTAGGCAAAATGTTTACTTGAGCCCCGGTATCCAACTTAAATGTAATGCACATATTTTGAACTCTTAGATTTTCTACCCAACATGAGGAACTTTTGCTGGTATTTTTTACAGAATCGATAAAGAGCACTTCATCATCACCATCAGAATTACATGCATGCAGAGCTATATCACTAACCTCTTTCGTTTTTTGACAGACGGCTGCGAAATGATTCAAGTGTCCACATGCTAGACATTTTTTCCCGTAAGCGGGGCATCGACCCATGGCGTGTGTATAACTGCAATAAGCACATGATCTTTTACTGGTTCCAATACTATTGTTTCCAGATTGACGTGTGTTTTCTCTTCCAGCTCTAAAAATATAATTTTGATCTTTCTTTACATTACTACCAATATTGCTATAATTATGACTTCCCCTTTTGCGTCCAACAGCATTCACCAGTCCCTTCTATTGCAACGAACCGTCATTTTGCATAACCTTACTTTGTGCCTTCGTCACTTCAGCCACACGACAAGCCTTGTCGAATGTCAAATCACTCTGTTTGAGCAATTGGGCCTGCACTGCTCCATCGCCTATGCCGATTACGATGCGATCTCGTAGCATTGACTCTTTCTCCGTTCCAAAACTGCAATTCTCCACGAGCGCCGAAATATCCTTCAAAAAGTGATCGAAGGGCTCCCCTTCTTTTTGACACCTCGCGTAGAAAAGAAATCTTTCGTAGACAATATTCGTACGTGGGCTGCAGTATGCCTCAAATTTCTCTACGACCTTGTAGTATGACTTTTTATCCTCGCCCGACAACCCAAATGTATTAAAGAGTTCAATTGCCTCACTTCGCGCACAGCTTAAAAATCTTGCTACTTGAACAGCTCCATCTTCCTTGTCCGACTTCGTTGCCGTTGCATACACAGCAAAATGAGCGTTAAACTTTTTTCAGTTTTCGCTTAAATTTCCGTCCAGACAAAGTTGCTGCGGTTTTGCAAAATCCATTGATCTTCATTGCGACGTATTAATCGATCTCAACTGCTATCAAATATTCCTGTAATTTATTACTTAAGAAACTTCACCGGCTGCGCCATGTAGTATCTGTATATATATATTGGTCGTACGATCAAAGGAAACACGTGCGTACAATTCAAGTGTCTTTATTCAAGTGCCGTCTTTGACATTTGTGCATGGTGAAAACCCACACGCAATCTGAGGGTATGCTTACATCAATACTACAGATGACAGGACAGCGGCTTGAGGATATGAGAAGAAAATGGCGACACATTCGTAGGCTGACAATAGATAAAATATCTATGGTATCCTAAGAGGTCTTACAAAGCATTCATCTACGTTTACAATAGTTCAAAAAGTGCAACGATATTTTTGGTGGGGTAAACATCCTAGTTTTCGGAGATATTATGCAATTGCCGCCTGTTAAGGGCAGTTGGTGCTTCAAGCAACCGATTATATTCCAAGGAGAGCCACAGTTGTGGCATTATTTTAGACTTTGTGACTTAAAGGTCAACGTTCGACAACAAAACGACAGCCAATTCATAGACCTTCTTAATAACTTCCGAGTAGGTGAATTGAGTATAAAGCAGTACGAGATTTTACTTGAAAGAAGTCGAATTCCGTTGATTGATGATTTTGCCGATGGAGAATCTTTACGTATTTTTCCCACAGTCAAACTAGTGAATGACTATAATGATAAAATAGTGTAATTAATCGCCGAAACAGTTAAAGTTTATACGTTGAATGCTCACGACGAATCCAAGGAACCTTCCACTTATGGTCAAAACCCAATGTTGCTTCCATTCCCCAAGATCCAAACTGTACGGTAGGTTTGCTAAATTCTATAAAAATCGGAGTCGGTGCTAGAGTCATGTTGCGAATGAATTTTATGGTTTCGGAAGGATTAATCAATGGTAGCATGGGTATAATCAGAAAATTTGAATGGAATGGACTTCGCAGAGACCAGTTGGAAGAAGGGGAACTTCCGAAAAAGATATTTATAGAATTCGATGACAAATCAATCGGAGGAAGTTTTAGAGATGAACACGGATGGATTCCAGTACAGTCACAAATTCTGACATATCAAGGTCTTAGAGGGAGCGGCAATAGAGAAAGAATAATGTTTCCTATCATTTTGAGTTGGGCTGTTACAGTCCATAAATTACAACCACCGTAGATAAGCTTTCGTTTATTTGAGAAGAAGTACTTTTGCAAAAGGCCAAGCTTACGTGGCTTTCGTGTAAAAAGTTTGCAGGGCGTAGCAATTTGTGAACTTAATCAAAGAAAGTTGTTTAATAGTCCTCACGACAAACTTACTTTAGCTGAACTGCAAAGATTACGAAACACATTACCGTAACTTTTAAACTTATTCCAAAATACATATGGTCTAGGAATATCTATGTCTACGCAAAATTATAAAGGTTATCGGATGCGTTTGTTTTCATATTATAATTTCAATTAATTAATTTAAAAAAAATATCAAATATTGAACTTACTTCACTTTCTATAATAACATTTCGTATGGTATACATTTGATACAATCCTCATATTCTATAAAAAATATTTGTATGAAAATCAGTCTGTTATTTTTTTTTGTGTTTTTGTAATGTTACAATAACGTAATTCATAACCAACAATGTACATATATAGACCCATACTCGATGGTCATCGACAAATAATAGAAATAAACAAAATTAGTTAAGACGATTGTAATGAACCCATAACCCATACTTAACAGGTTTACTAATAGGCAATCATCTCCTACCTTTGAGTTCCATCATCAGAGTACCAGCTCAGTAGTACCAGCATACATGGGTGTTTCAAATGTTAGGTCGCAGATATGTTTGAAAGTAATGTAAACACCCATTGTGTCTAAGATCCCTACCGCAGCTAACAAAAAGTGGTAATAACCTTGAAACGCTGGATCAGATCTTCATAAATTGTAACTAAGAACCATCTCGACCATGGTAGCTTTCAAACAAAAAAAAAACATCAAAATCGGTCGATTCGTTCAGGAGCTACACACCGACAAATAGACAAACAGACAAACAGACACGTCAAACTCATAACATCCCTATTTTGCGTCGGGGGCTAAAAATAAATGCCTTTACTTCTTGCATATTTGTATATTGCGGTGTCGACAGAAAATACGTTCGGAGGAAGAGAAGCTGGTCGAAACGCTACAAATTTGGCTCGTACCTTCACACTAGATCCATTTTTTTTACTTTTTTCCACTTCCCTTAAATCTCAGGAGAATTTATTTCTCAGTTTGCGAATAGGAAAATCTCGATTGGAGACTATATCGAAGATTGCCTTGAGGAGTATCTTTTGACTGTTTAAATTTTTTTATTTTTTTTTTAGTTTTAAATTCATCTTTATTTCATATTATCTTATATCTATCTTACCCTAATGCTTAAAACTAGCTTAACTATCTTAACAAATGTAACTATCTTACTGGCCCTAGGTGGACACTCTATAACAAACAGTACAATTAAAACACATGTCTTTCGACGACTACATAAATTTACTATTAACATTATAACTACTCGTAACTAAGCTAAGAAAATGTATTTTTTTTTATTAAAAAACTTAGCATATGATCATTCTTTATTGAAATATTTTATATAAAACTTAAGCCTACCTTAAACTAATTAAACCTAACTAAACCCATCTTATTCTAACTTAACTAAAATATATATACACAAATATATACATTAAATATATTTTATATATATGTGGGCTCACCTTAAGCCACCAAACGACGACTTACTGGACGACGAGCGACAAGCCACCAAACGACGAGTTACTGGACGACGAGCGACGAGCCACAAAACGACGAGTTACTGGACGACCAAACGACGAGCCACGAAAAAACAACGATCGGGGGAGCGAGCGAGGACGGGAGAAGACGACAAGACGGCGAGCGAACAACACCAGCACAGTGAACCGTATCCTACAATACCATATTTTATATTTATATATACATACATATTTTTATACACATTAAAATTTAACAATACCAAAATACATTAAATCCCACATATATATATCTTTTTTTCTTCACATTTTATTTTTATATTTTTTTTGTTTTCAGTTTTATTCTTTTTTTTTTTTTTTGCATTTTGTATTTTTTTTTTTTTTTTTTTCGTTTTTGCCCTATCCGACCCTAACTTACCCTACCCTACCTTACCCTACCCTAGCCTATGTAAGCCTGCTATCGGTGTTTAGCAGGCTTTGCCTTGAAGAGGCTGCACGTAGTGAAGTGTCCGTTGACGGAGTCCTCTCCAGCCACCAAAAGCGTTGATGCTGGCGGACTACGTCTCCTCGATTCCGGCGTGAGACCGGTCTACAGAACCTGAGGCGCTCGGACTCACGGAGCGCGACATCGGGTCCGTAGAGGAATCACCGTTCTACGGAATTGCGACCCACGTGGAAGATTAGCGGCACCGCCAATCTATCCAGGATCAGACCACATCTATCTAAGTACAGGAATGCTTCTGGCGGGACAAAGCCGTTAAGACGCACTCTCTCATGGAATAATTCATTGGGGTAGTAAGCCCCGGAGATCAGGTTATTGACCGAAGTCATTGCTCTTGCAACGTGGCTCCGAATCAGTTTGATCAGAAAGTTATCCACCCGTACAATCCTAGCCCTATTGTATAGGACCTCGTTCGGGTAAAATTTCGTGTACTCAGATTCGGGTGTCCTATGTAACCCGAGACAAGTCCTGAGACATTGTCTCTCAAACACCCGAATCCTTTCCATTAAGCTGGCTCTCACATTGAACCAGACGGACATCCATAGGCAACCATGGGCCTGATTAAGGCCGTGTAGCAGATTAACTTCACTCTGGAATCAAGTTGGCTGCTATGAAACATCCATCTTGTCAGAGCGAAAGCGCCCCGGGCCCTTGCCAGAGCAGCATCTACATGTTTGTGAAAATATAGATACTGATCCAGCACGATCCCAAGGTATCTGACTAGACTTTGTCTCGCCAGTGGACGCCCGTCCGGCCCAAAGATAGAGAACCTGTGCCAATTTTTTCTAGTGTCCCGAGAGGCCCTATACAAAGGCGTTCTGAACAATATAAATTCTGATTTCTGGAAGTTGATTTTCAACTTCCAGTCATCACAATACTGCTGAATTTTTTCGAAGTCACGTTGGACCTGATCTGTACGCGATAAGGTCGTCCGCATACGCTATTGAGTGGTGAAGAGAAACATGTAGATCACTAAGGTAAATTCTAAAAAGGATCGGCGAATTGACCGTACCCTGTTGCAGACCCTTTTTGATTTCAAATGTTTGGGTAGAAGTTACGTTGGCAATTTTCACAACGAACTTTCTATCTGTTCTCTCTTCTCTTCTCTTTTCCTTTTTCCGGCGTTGTTATGGTCAGAATTGTAGGACCATAACCTTCCCACTTAACTGCATTCCTACTGGTCCGCTTGTGGGGTCCGCCGGTTTGACCTCAGAAAGTAGCGGCAGGCTTCCCGGTTTGGGATTACTTCACGCTGAGGCCAATCAAATGCTGGTGTTTTTGCATTTGTTTGCACCAATTGTTTTTCGGCCTGCCTTTTTTTGTTTTTGTGACACGGGCATGCTCCAGATTTTTTTTGTTTGATCTTACTCTTACAACACCGGTGATCTCCAGTCGTGTCAACCCACTGATTTGCATGTACACTTGTGGGGCAGTTTAATGGTGGTATTTGTGTCCCTAGGCTCACCTTGGTGTTTTCTAAATTGCCTAGATGTGACTTTTTTTACCTTTGTTTTAGTCGCCTTTTACGACAAGCGAGAGGTATCGCTGCAGGGATATTCTTAACCCGTCCCTGCACGGAAGCGAACTTTCTATCTGTTAACATGTCAAAAATCATATATAGCAGTGGTTTGCTTATGCCCAGCCGACTGAGCTTGTAATAAAGACCTTCTAGCCATACGGTGTCGAAGGCTTTTCCAAGTCAATCAGACCGGCACCCGTGCATTGGTTCTTGCATTTATTCCATTGGACATCCGATACAAGTTTCGATGCGGAATGAATAGTGTCATGCCCCGCTCTGAAACCGGATTGGTTATCCGATATGATTTTATTGTCCTCAACCCATTTAGACAGGGCTCTATGGACCACCTTCTCGAAGACCTTCCTGATACTCGGAAGAAGACTTATCGACCGGAGATTTGCGGGGTTTGAGGTGTCGTTACCCCTCTTGGGGATTGGTTGCACCACCGCTGTCTTCCAGTGTACTGGATAATATGCATTATTCAGTGCATTGTTGAACAGGATGGTGTACCTCTCTACAGCCACTGGTGGAAGGTGCCTAAGCACAACATTGGATATACCGTCGATACCCGCGGATTTTTTCTTTTTCAATGACTGAAAGATCCTCTGGAGATCTTCCGTCGAAATGAACAGGGTATTAGCCCCCTCACTGGCGATGGCATTGTTTGCCATGAGATCTTCACTGAACCTGGTATAACTAAAATTCTCGGATCGCCAATGATCGAAATCATTTCTAAGGTAGAAGTGATGAAGCAGGACTCTGTTCTCCAGGTCATGGTTTGGGTGAATACTATCATTCACCTTGTACACTTCCTGGAAGACAGCTCCCACTGTCGCCACCTTCTCCTGAGGATCCTCAATCACGAAAAAGTCGTCATCCGGGATGGCGTTCTCTGGATCGATGCTAACGTAGCAAGCGTTCATTGTCTGACGTTCTCGGAAGCTTTAGATCCTGAATGTCATTCTGATTGTTTCTCCGAAATATTTTATTTATTTGCGATAACATACTCGCGCTGTTGGATTTTACAGCACGAATTCTGTTGTTCCAATGCAAACTTACAGATATTCTGTAATTCTCTCTGATCAACTGTTGAAGATTTTTAATCAGTGACTTCAGTGTCCTGACCTCCGAGTTTTGTCTGTTAGTAAACCGCCTGTACAAGAGTTTGAGTCTTGTCAGGACTCTACTTTTTTGTCTGTACAGTGCGTCGATTGTCGCGTTTCGGTATACGTTTGTGGTATCGTGCCGTCGTTGGCGTGGTATCGTACTGTTCATTGTCTGTTTAATGATATCGTCCATTTGTTTGTTCAATCTCGTTGTTTGACAGGTTCTGATTAGACGGTGGCATGGAGGCGCTCGAAGTGAGCGCTCTCGTCAGGGAATTGGCGAAGCGTGGCCACCTCGCCCTACTGTAATCGTAGGAAATGCGTACTCTGCCATTTCCGCGAGCTCGTCAGGTACTGTGATGACGGCACATAGTCCGCAATGGTCACTGTCGTATACAATGGTCCGTAGACAGTTAATAGACCATTCGTTCGTGTCTGTCAGTCTCAGTCGAGAGTCTATCAGCATGACATCCAGATAGGAGCCGCTCCTAGGATACGACGGACTATCCGTTGCGAGCAACTTGACTCTATATTCAATGTTGCAAAGAACCCACCAGTGGCTTAGTAGGCTCCCCCTAGTGTTGGGAATGTTATTTCCCCAATCACTATGTTTGGCGTTTAAATCGCCGGCCAGAATGTAGAAGTTTTCTACCGAGTTTAAGCGCAGAGAACGAAAAAGTGTCTCGAGCTCTGCGATA